>JAOWBP010002978.1:34298228-34313184 GCA_028571105.1 Tragopan temminckii
GCTCTATTGTGTTAAACTTTCTCAACATAAGACACACAAAATTCATGTGTATGACCACATATAAAAATGACTTGAACAGGAAAAATAGTTGTTTTGGAGAGTTATTTATCTGGATTTTATTATTTGGTAATAAAATTGACGTTGACAGGAAGCCAAAGCTAACTTAAACATACTGATATATTTTTAGGTTAATTTGCAGGCCATTTATGAAGGGAAAGCATTAGTGGCTTGAACCCTGGCCAATAGTTCACATTATCTGCTGTCTATCATGGAAGCATTTGTAAAGTTTGTAATGTCGCTCCACAGCCATTGCTTGAAACTGCTGCTGTGGTGATAAGCAATGTTAGTGGGAGAGAAATTCCTGCATGTAGACCCATGAAATAAGTCAAAAAACAAACACTACAGATTTTTTATTTTTTATTTTTTATTCTGCTCAGCTTGGTGTTTTCTGACTATCTTGAATTCTTGCTTAATAGGTGAGTTAATTCCCTGACAGTTGTTTCCTCTAGAAAATTCTCTGGACTAACTCAGCAGTTAGTCAGCAGGCACTCAAACTCCATTATAGAAGTCCCAGACAGGCAACAGACCAGTATTTCTTTGGAAGTGCAGAATAATTTAAATCAATTGTCCTTCTTGACTTGAAAAAGGGCTGAGGTCAAACTTTGTGGGTTTTTTGTAAGCTTGTTTTGTTCCTCCCTCCTGCTCCATTATTCATCTTGCAACCTGCATACTGAGCTCTGTAGTTGCATTTCTGAAAAGCTGTATATATTTTATGTGCTCTGGTCATTTGGTGTTGGTTGTGGTATATTTTGTTAAGCGAGCTGAAACTTCCAAAGGAGTGCATGGTGTGACTAAAGAAAAATGTGAATTACAGCTGGTATTTTAAAACAAGTTGATCTTAGTATTTCATACTTGATTGAAAAGGACAAACTCTCAAGTGAAGCTTTTGTTGACTGACAGTTACTTTATTAGACTTGCAAAGTTACTTCATGAGAAATAATAAAAATTAGCATTACTTAACTTGAGGGAAGGAAGAAATTCCTATTTCAGAAGATGTCAGTTCTGTGTTGTGTAAAGAGACAGGCATGAAAAGAGAGGGTCTGGTCTTTTTCTATAGTGATGCTGCATCAGACTGACAGGAGCATCCCTGCAAACTACATTTTGGAATTCAGAAGCAGCAGGTGTACGTGCTTGTCCAAACTTGCTTTTTTCTTACAGAAATAGTAAAAGCAATGTCTGTAGAGGTATTTAATGAATGAGAAATGCCACGGTAGGACAAAAGCATATCCTTCCAGCTTCTGCATTTTTCCATATGTACCTGCTTGGGAAAAGGAGATTTTTCTTGGTTCACCTGGCACCATAGGTTACCTCTGTACTTACCTCACTCTATTTCTGCAAGCAAGGAAGATTTCAGCGTGGATGATTGCCTAAAGGTTGGGAGAAAAAATACAGAAGGATAATAGAGAGCGCTCTGAGCTCAGCTTTCCCTCACAATAATGATAATTTTAGGTTTGAAATTTGTCTTTTGAAGCATATTTAAATTCAGACTGTAATAATAGGTATTGCAGCTGGGTGATCATGAACACATGCTTTATTACTATTTATATATGTGCACATATAGGCTGAATATCCACTTCGTTCACTGTGTTTATATTTTGTGACAATGGGCAGATGGAGATGTATTGAAGTATAGAAATAGGTGCAGTGAAACTGCAGTCTTGCATCAGCTGAGAGACTGATAATGGCAGTCATTTTAAAAAATCCGATGATACCGAAGAAGAACATCTGTCTCCAGTAACTTGTTGGCTGTAGGAACAGGATGTGCTTGGAGGGTTTTCTATGAGGAATTTTTCTTTTGAGGACTGAAGCACATTTCACATTTAGTTGGCAGCCTTTTCTAAGGAGTGAGGTGAGGAATGAACCAGTTTCAAACGTGGGTAGTTCAAAGTCCCTGGATGTCTTTATGGGCAGCCCAACCGCAGGGTACCCTCGGGTTCCAGCTGCCATTTGCCAGACAATTTGGGGCCTTCCTTGGAAATACTTAAAGGTGACTGGGACAAGGACCAAGCCGTGGGAGACAATTCTTGCAGGAAGGAGAAAGAACCACAGCTGTGGTTGCCTTTCCCAGCGGAGCTTCAGGTCTTTCTCTAAATCTCAAGGCTACAACTTAATCTTAAGCAAAGAAGTATAAGTGATTTGCTGCTTACCAGAGTATGTAACCCAGCATTCTCATTTACAAAGGTGTTCCTGTGAAGTTTGTTTATGGCAGTCGTTGTCGGGTAGACAGTCTAGCTACTGTAGAAGTTGACTGCGGTAATTACGCTTTCCTGAGATTAGTTGGAAATTAAATCCATGATTTATGTTCAAGTTTGCAAGGAGCAAGCAAATGGTTTCTGCTGAGCCTCTTTTAATAGTCTTGCTGATACTGTCCTTAATTTGTTGAGTCTCTATTTGACCTCCTGGCTTCTACAAATTCATGTGCTGAGCTGTGGCGCTACATCAAGGAACAGTTGATGTCCCAAGTGAATTAAAATATCTGTATAGTCCTTTAATGACCTCTTTAATTCGGAGTCAGAAGTGGCTCCTGAGAATGTCTTCATGAGCACCCCACAAACTTCGAGTGAGCAGAGCAGGACTGAAAGCTGGATATTTCTTAGCAGTGACGTGTCAGCAGAGTCTGCAATTTTGTTAGCTATGTTTCTTGGGTCATCTACTGCATTTGTGACTTCTAGCGTGCTTGCAGCAGATCATGTGCAAATAGAAGATACACTTTCTCACTTACTCTTTAAAACACTGTGGACACTGTGCCTGACATCAGCATTTTTTTTCTGGAGTTTCCTTTCAGTATCCTGGTGATAAAATAACTGGGTCCAGGACTTGCTCATTTTCTAGAACAACGAATGCAAGCTTCGGGGTATGAGACCGGCTAGAGAGTCAGCTGTTACTGTAAAGTATTTTAGTAGCTTAAAACCATATTCAGTATAAAAGCACTCTGTGCATCTTGCTCATAGAATGCATGCTTTAATGGAAAAAGCTGTAATGCTGAGTGTGGGGAAACATTCGCTTGCAAAGTGATTTTGAGAGCTCTGAATCCCACAGTCCAAGAGGAACATTGTATTGCAGTCATTTGGGGTTTGTTCTGATGGTATTTTTGCAGCTTTGGAACAGCAGGTTTGTCTGGAGGCTACAATTGTCGTTACTTATTGGGTACACTGCTGAGCTGGTACGCTTCACCTTTATCAGAAACAGTAAATGTGTTTTGCCATATAGAAGGCTGATGACACACACAATCTGCTTCTTAAGTGATTACTATAGTGCTAGTGCCACTAGGCTCTACGCATCTTTCTGTAGTAGACTCAGCTCACCAGAGGTTTCAAGTAGCAAGCTGTCTGTTTTGAGACTTAGACACCTTTCTGTCCAAAATAAGGTCAAGTTTTGAGGCTGTTTTGTTTTCAAAAGGTGAGGCTTTTTTTTTTTTTTCAGTAAAGCGTAACTTTCTGTGTGGCATAATTCAGTTTTCTCTGCAGTGCATTAGGCAGGAAGGAGTTGTCATAGATTCTTCAGGGATCTAAATGAAACCAGACAGTGGAGTTTATAAGTTCATGAGTGCGGTCTGAGGGTTATGTTGACAGGTTATAATCATCTCCTAGGTGTGGGTGTGTATTCAAGAGCAAAAGGAGTTGTCTTATCTCCTCATTTGCAAGCTGCGTGCAAGAACATATAATGGGGGCATTGTCCAAAAGAGGAGCTAAGTGGTTCAGAACTGGAATTATAGCTTCCCTTCCTCCCTACACCATCTCCTCAGAAGTAGCTAGTCATGGTAGGACTTGCTTAAAATAATATTTGCATTACTCCAAGAGCAAACATTGTGAAAGGCAGAAATAGTCAACAAAATGCCATAGGTAATAATTATACTGAAATTTATGATCAGAAAGTCTGCTGCAAAGTGGAAAAGAAAGTCGAAGCAGGCATTGTCGGAGTGGGGGGGAAGCTACACGTACAGGAGTGTTCAAGAGGTACTGGAAAACATCCAGAAGTTGTTCAAAAATATTTTTGTTTTTGTCTTTGTGCTAAACATTTAGACTTCATGACCATGTGAATTCCAGTTAAATGAGTTATCCCATCTGAAAACTTTTTGAATACCTCTTCGACTTCTCTCTCTTTGCCACCAAGTGAACAAATATTGGAAGTTGCTCTAGAAGAGATGTCTGATCACAGCCAAGATGTAAGCCAAGATGAGCTCAAGTACCAGCATTAAGTCTGATAATCTGTTGTTGCTGTCATATCTGATGTCAGAATTTCTGTTTGCAGTTTGTAAAGGCCGCCTTTAGACCTTTGCTGGTACTTAAAAAGCAAAGAGTGATCCATTTCATAGAGGGGAGAAGCTGTGATGGGCACAGAGCACTGCAACAACCTGCAGTTTTTTGTTCTCACGGTCCAAAAAGTGAAACAAAAATGGCTGTTTATCAGCTTGTTGCTTACTGTAGCAATTTCTGACTGTTGTTTTATCTTCAGCAACACTTAAAGGCTTTTGTCTCCTGTATTTGTTTTTGTTTCTTTAGAGATCTGTGCTATTGCTGTTGCAGAAACATAATGCTATATCTATTGCTTCCTTGTTTTCTTTATCAGGTCTTCCGAATCCCATCTCGCTTGGAGCGTTGTTTTTTTATTTCTTTAGTAAAGACAAATTAAATATGGGTAGTCTCTGATTCCTGTTACTTGATCTTGTTACTTTACAGGTGAAAAAATAGCTTTTGCAGTAATTTTGCTCAAGCATCTCTGAACTAATCTCTATTTTATGTTTGTAAACAAAAACTGATCATACAGGTGATTGATCATGAAAAAACAGTACATTATTTCTAGAAAGCTGTCAATAGATCTAAGGAAAAAAGACAACTGTTTTTGCTTAGGAAAGGTTTCCCGTGTGATGAAACTTCTGAGAAGCTTTTATTAACTATTATTGTTACGTGATCTCCATATACTTAAAAGGGCTGAATGCAATTAGCTTGGCTGAATTTGGCCTCCTAGCATATGGGCACGAAAGTCAATACAAGTTTCTCAAATTATTGTAATCATAAAGAAACTCTGGGTACAGGGCCATGGATGTCAGTCTATCTATCTTCACCTCTACCTCGGGGTAGAAACAGCTTAATCTAGATAAAATCTTCTTTGGGTGTAGTATGGCATGTTTTTAAAGACAGTCAATAAAAACAGCTTCACAGCCCCCGGGGCAGCTTGTTCCAGAGCTTTAACTATGCTTTTATACTTGGAAATAATTTACTAATGTAAGACTTAACATCTTCTTTTTTCTTTTTTAAGGTTATCCCATAAACCTTAAAAAAAAAAAAAAAGGTGTTTTACATTAATAAAGTATTTGCAGTTGTTGAGGACATTGCACTCCTGTCCATTCACATCTTCTGGGATTCTGACTGAATAATTTTCCATTTGTTTTTTCTCTTCTTACTAGAATATAGTGGCAGTAGGAGCTGGGTTCTGTGACGGCCTTCGTTGTGGCGACAATACCAAAGCTGCTGTTATTCGCCTCGGCCTAATGGAGATGATTGCCTTTGCCAGAATTTTTTGCAAAGGACAGGTGTCTACTGCCACTTTCCTGGAAAGCTGTGGAGTTGCTGACCTCATCACGACATGTTACGGTGGCCGCAATCGACGTGTAGCAGAAGCATTTGTTAAAACTGGAAAGGTACCTTATTTACTGGGTGAAATCCACTGTTGCAAGTACTAAGCACTCCTGGTTTGTTGGAGTAATAGTACAGCTCTCTGAGACATGTTAGCTGTAGTTCTCTTTCCTCTCACTTTTGAATGTGTTACAAGAATAGAATGAGTGGGAACGTGTTTGAAAAAAAAGAGCTGGAGGGATAAGACAGTGGGAGATGCAGATGTAGGAACGAGAACATTCACAGACAAGAATATAGGAGAATATGCGTACTCACTCAAGTTTACTTTTGGGTGGGGAAAACCATCAGTAACATCTTTACTTCCATCCAGACAATGTTGTCAAGCTTACAAAAACTTTATCGTAGTTCTTCTTTTCTCCCTCCTTCTTGTTTAGTCTATTGAAGAGTTGGAGCAAGAAATGTTGAATGGTCAGAAACTGCAGGGACCACAGACATCTGCAGAGGTGTATCGCATCCTCAAGCAGAAAGGAATGCTGGACAAGTAAGTTAGAACAGATCAAGTCAGTTCTGCATGAACCTTTTTATCTCCGTAACTCTTCTTACACTTTTGGCCTTGCTTTTTTCATGAAGGTTTTGCCAAAAGCAAATCTCTGTAATAAGAGTGGCTTAATCCTCAGTTAAAATGCAGAAAACAATGAATGAAACCTCAAAGTAATATTGCTGTCTCTAGAGCTAATACTGTAATACTAAATCTGTGAATTCCCTTTTGCTTACACCAGGATGTATTACTGTCTCCTATCATAGGAAGATACAGCAGAGTGTGTTTTAACATGTGAAAAGAATAAAACACATGAAAGCTGAGCTCCCTAAAGAGACTTTTTAGTGAGGCTCTGCATTTTGTTTCATACTAGTAAATTCATTGCTTATCTCTGAAAAGAGGAGCTTTGTTATTAAGGATCCATATAGGTAAGTAGAGTAGGTGCATCTGTCCACACTAATTCTAGCTTAGATACTGCAGTTTTTTTCCTTATTTGACTTCCTGTTAGATCAAGGAAGACAAGCTGCCATCAGCTTGTCTAGGTCAGTTTTGTTGTATGAAATTAAGGAGGTTGTCCTGGCTTGTTCATCTGAATTTGAGTCAGCATATATAGGATTCCTAAAACCACACACACAGTTGTCTCCTTATGAGATTAAGGGATGCATTATTGCCATCTGTTCCTGTTGGTAGATGACACAAAATCAGAATATAAATGACTGCCAGTCAGAAGCCCCGGCCTTGTCCTTACTTTTTCCAAAACAGTTTTTAAAATCTAGTTTTAATGGAGCAGCTATATTAAATTGCCTATTTTTTAACCATCTCTCTTGGAGAAAGACACCTAAGCCTGTTTCTGCAGTGTACAGTAATTAATCTAACTGTAGAAAAAATAATTAAATATTGCTTTTGGTTCCTACTCTTTATGATACTTTAAATAAGACAGGATACTTAGATTATTTTTAGATTATTAGATATGTTAGATTATTTTTTTCCTCTTTCTTTCTTATATTTTTTTTTCCTGTTATATCCTATAGCAAATAGAGCACATTATATGAATTTTTGGACAGTGTTTTTAGTGAAAAACATGATATCAGACAGTTCTTATGTCTTCTGGTTCACCAACATACGTATTGGTTCTTCATGTGAGGTGTCATTCAATAAGACTTTTGAAAGCAACTTTCAAAGTGTTTTTTTCAAGAACTTGCTTGTTACTGCTTTAAACACAAAACACAGTAAAAAAGTCATGGTTTCAAGGTGAAGAGGTAGGACACTAGAGTAAAATTCCATATTCTTATCCTGTAAATAGACTCCCAAGGCTTCGTAAAAATACTCACAAGTCAGTGAGGTTCAGCAGAAGAGCCTTGGCAACATTGTTGATGCCTGTTGGTATTTACAGCGCAGTTTGCTTTCTCATTTTGGGAGCAGTGGAACTGACCCCCTTAATGTGCTCAGACATAAGATGTGTTGGAGTTTGCTGGCCATGAGCCTGCACTCAGCCTTGATTCTTCATTCCCTGCACAACTGAGTAATGTTCTCTGTGATAAAAAGCAAGAATTGTGCAGCAAGATGCGCTTTGTAGTAGTGGTCCTTCTTCTCTGAGCCTTCTGATGACCATCACTGCTGTTTCTAAAGCTGTGTGAAACTTGCTTTTTTTCCAGAAGGTGCACAATATGTTTGTGGCTGTCTCATATAGACATAATATATTTGATTTTATTGCCTGTACTTGTGTTATATTAAAAAAAAATGCAGCCCCGAGCCCAATATATTGTACAAACTGAATAACAAGTGAGGCTTTTTAATAAATGCAGAAATCTTTACATATTTTATTCTGCATATTCCCTGGTAAGGACTTTACAACCTCAACAGTATCAAACAGCTATGTGACTATCTGCTAATTTTGGTTCCACTGATGAAGTAAAAACAAAAACCCAGTCAGCTGGATTGACTTGAAATACTTTCTGCTATTGCAGCTATTTTCATCTTATTTTCCATGAAAATAAATCAAAAGACATGGATGTGCATTTCATAGCAAGACATGAAAATATTTCAGATAATTCAAAATGCAGCATTTCATATTTGAGCACTTTCAGTAAGAGCCATAAAAAAATGGAGTCTATTCACAAGCATGTCTGTGCTACCACTTCTTTTTCTCAGTAATGCAAAATATTGCAAGAAGAGATTCATTCGAGTAGCAATGCTGTACCTGCCATAGTGGTACTCTCAGTTGGATTGCTCATGGCTTCTTTTTCTTTTCTTCTGAGGAGTCTAATTCAGGCTGTGTGGTGATGCCAAAGTTAGCTCAGTATAACACGTCGTAGCAGAGTACGTTGGCATGCATGTGCAGTGCCCAGTACACGTTGGGAGTTCTGATCTGAGTTGCCTTTGGGCAATACAGATAAAACCTTGGAGTCACTGCTGGAACCACTTTCTCAAGGAGAAAGTACAACTCAGAATAATAGCGTGTATGTCGAAAATTTGTCAGCCACCTTGAAATGGCACGTTTATTTTGCTGTACAGATAATTTACCCCTAAAATTCACCAGGCTGTGCCTGTAAATTGGACTCATCTAGCTCTGTCTGGGATGGAAAGCAAGCAAACCTAAAGTCTGTTGGCTGTGATTCCCTTCAAATTATAAAAATAGTCTGAATAATTTGTGCTTTGTTGGAAATGTGCCCCTCCAAAAAAAAAAAAAATTGAGAGAGATGGCTGTTTCAAAATCCACATTTCGTTTTGGACTCTTGTCATTAAAAACTTGACCTTCAGTTTCTTCTTGTGTCTCTTTGTGGCATATTATCACAGTATTGTTTAGATACAATGCAAAACTGACATGCCAGAACTGCTGTAAGAATGTCAAAGAAAGATGTGGTTTTATTTCTTTTGGCTTTGTTAGCTAACTTAATAGTTGTGCCATACATAATGAATGTTGCAGGCTCCATTATAGCTAGCTAGGCTTCTGAGAGAGTGACTCATTGTAGAGATGCATGTAGGTTCTGTATTTATCCATCACTTTTCAGCTCACCTTGAGTGCTTGACAAATGCTAAAAGAAATTGATTTTTCAGTCTCCTTCTTTCTCTTCCCTCTCCTCATTCCATTTTGTTTCTTTCCTTTAGGAAAATGTTACAGAATAATCTTACACTGCGTTTACTTTCCCCCACCCTGTTTCCTTAGGTTTCCACTATTCACTGCTGTATATCAAATCTGCTATGAAGGGAAGCCTGTCAAAGAGATGATATCCTGCCTTCAGAGTCATCCAGAGCACATATAAAATCAATCAGGCCATTGTACTCATGCAGCTTTTTGCCTTTCAAATTTGTGTTTGAGTTCAGGTGGATGCATCATTAAGCTTCCTGCAAAGCTGCTCACTAGGCAACAGTAACGACACGAATGTCTTTGAATGGGTATTGGTTTTACTTTTACTGCCTATTTGACATAGCATGCAGTGTTGTTGGCTTGGTGACTCATTTTACTGGCTAAAATATAGCTGTTTTAAAAAGCGCACTGCAGAAGTTGCACTACATGCATAGTCTGTACAGAAGTGTACGTTGTGTGAGTTCCTACCACGTAAAACACAATATGTTGTTCTCTCTTGTTAAGGCCTAGTCCAAAATCCACTGGTTGCTATGGGAAGAGTCCCACTAGTTTTCATGGAGACTGAATCAAGCCTTTAACCTTGAAATGTTAGGAGTCTTTCTTTTAAAACTTGATATTTTTTTTCTGCATACACATTGAGATTTTAATGTTTTCCACGTTTGTATTAATTTAAGCAATATTGATACCTAAAGAAGTGGTAAATAGTTATTCAGGGGGCTACAGGGACCTTCTAGGGAACTCTGGTGATTAACATTATGACTTATACAAGTCTTTAAAACTGCCAGACAATTTTGAAACCAATTTATAACTGAATTTAAAGTTTTTAAGTACGCTGTTTTAAAGGGAATATGTTAGAGGGGGATCATTAGCTCCCCTTCTGTTTTTTAATCC
The DNA here is from genome assembly GCA_028571105.1 of Tragopan temminckii. NCBI lineage: Eukaryota > Metazoa > Chordata > Aves > Galliformes > Phasianidae > Tragopan > Tragopan temminckii. Next base: position 34,308,382 of record JAOWBP010002978.1, read on the forward strand.
TTGCATTTTTGTATTTCAGTGTTTTTCCTGTGATGTTCCCAGTCGTTAGGCTCCTCAAAAATTCCATTTTCCAAAACAAGTGGGTAACCTTGACCTGGGGGTTCTGAACCCTGGAGCCTAGGGTTCGTTTTAGTCTTGTGCCTGTGGTCATTCTTCACTAGTATGACTTGGTGAGTAGCGAAGGACGCTCTTGGAGTTTCCATTGCTCAGTTCATCACGCTGTTTTTCTAGCTTAAACACCAGCTACAAAGTGCTGCACTCCACACAACACTCCAAGGAGCGTTCAGGGAATTCCCTGGTAGCTCATGCTTGAGTTTTAAAAGGGTTGTACACCATTATGCTGATGGCATTCATTTCAGTGCCTGCCAGTGACTGACATATCAGCTGGACTGCAGTCCTGAACCAGCATCCCTAGAGAGATGAATTCTGAAGTTACTCTTTCACTTGATAAAACTTTAGTGAGTGCTGGATCAAGTCCTTCTGACCTGAAAACTTTGCAAAGACATCTGTCTCTTTTATTCCCTAGATATTTCAACTCTTTTTTTCAGGCACTTTTGTTTTATCAGGGAGACTAATTTTATTTATTACGGAAAAAAAAATGTAATTTTTGTGGAGTAGTTTTTGAGGTTTCCTTGGTTGTTTGCTTGCTTGTTTTTTTTAGGAAGGCTGATGCAAGAGAAGGTAGGTAAATGCAGTCTTAGTTTCCTTGTATAGTGAACTGTAATTTTTTTGGTAAAATATATGCTAGGTACATAAAGAGTGAATTTCACTCTTGTAGCTGGAAAATGAAGGTTAGAATCGAGTTTTACAGATCTCAGCATGAAGCCAATCACAAGAATGCCCATCACCTCTGAATATCCACTCCAAACCTCTGAGCAGTATCAGAACTGATTACCTTGTTCTCTGTCATTGGTGGTGGTTTTAAACCAGAAATTGTGAGCACACACACGTCCTGAAGCTTTAAGTTGTCATTTAGAACTCGCTAAGACAAAAGGATGTCTGTGAATAATTGGCATCCTTACTTAAGCAGCCTGGATAACTCTGGAATAATTTGGACATCTTGGTATAGACAGAAGGATGCTTCAGTTCAGGGGTACCATTTTTTGTGCTCCAGTAACATTTAGTAATATTTTACATTAATTTTTGTAAGATGTGAATGTCCTCAGATATTGAGAGTTCTGAAAGATTATTTTGCCTTATTTCTGATTTTGTGCTAAATATAGCAAAGATAGCAAGAAATTAAGTAACAGATATTTGTGGTGATTGGGAAAATCACTGGTAGAGCAGATGTGGAAAAAGCACTCTGCTTAGGCGATTAAAAGGGTGTTTTAAGATTGGAAGCACTGTTACATTAACGCACACGTGAAGCATACACTCCTCATTACTGCATAACTTTCAGTGTGTCTGCTTATGCTTTGTGTTGTCTTTTGGTGTTTTTTTAATGCCACGCTGGTCGACTTTGCCTTTATATGTATATATACATATATATATAAACTTTTTTTTACATGCAGTATGTAGTACAATAGTATTTTGTAAAATACATAAAGGGCTAAATGTGGTAAATTAATATATATTTTAAGATTATTTCTTTATTCCAGTACTACTTCCACTGAAACCCCAGCATCTTAATTGTTCTGGTTTTATACAGAAGCCTACTCAAAAGGCAAATCCAGAGGAAAGCTTTTTATGGAACTCATTCCTCCAGTCTGTAATGGTATTCTCGTTCTTTTCAGGCAAAAATTGAGATTTCATTAACTAAGATAATTTAATTTCTATAGGTACATTACCGTTCATATTTGCTTTTCAGTGCTCGAGAGCATTCATTTTGGAACTAGATGTTTTTTCACCACTAGCGTTCTCTTCTCATTAAAAACCGTGATGTGAAACTGGTACTGAGCTATCAGGATCTTGTTCTACATATACTCTTTTTCCTAGTATTGGAATAGTCTTACTGAAAACATTAACCCCTGTGTAAGATTTTTGCATACAAATCTGTAAGTTTGTAACTAATTCTTCATTTATGAACATTAATTACAAAGAAAGGCATTATCTTCTAATGATTTATCATCAGCTTGCCCTAGACGTGTGTGCTGGTTTTGTTTAAAGATTGTGAATGTATGCCCATTTGAGGAGTTAGTACAAATAAACATTTTGTCTTGGGAATCAATTTGGTTTCTCGTTTCATTTTGCATGGCTTGCAATTACTGTTTTACTTAGTGAAATGTAGTTTTTTTGTACGTAATGATATGTAATGAGAATGTATATGTGATGTGAGAACTTAAATTACAAAAAGAGTTATATGAAATCCAGATGTCAGCATTTTTGTTTTTGCATTAGTAAAACAGTTTCAATGAAATGGTGTCTTTGACCTCTAAAACAGATTATTGCCTTCATTTCCCTGAGTTACTGTGTGAGCCACTGGAGGGCACTGGTTGGTAAGTGACCAATTCCACTTCTTCTGCAGCAATTTTTCTTCCCATCTATTTCTGAATCTCGTTAGGTTCCTGTATGATTGCAGCTGTGGTACAGTGTGTTTGTAGTATTTAGAGATGGTTATGGTTCAGCAGCAGATGTAAGCATTGCAGATCCATCAGAAACTAGAGAATGGGCTCAACCACCCACACCTGACTACGCCTGCCGTGGCTGTCTTCCAAAGTGCTCCATCAGGACAAGTCACTGCCTCAGATCGTGGACAATACAGTCTGAGATCTTATGACATCACCTGAAGCCCTGAAACATGCGTCCAGCAGTCCAGCAATGCTTGTTTCTGTTGCATCTTCAAGTTGCGAGAGGAAGTGATGACTGCACATTGTGCTCAGTTTTCTCAACGCCTACATCAACTAATAGGGGGTGTCACAAGCACTTGACTAAGGGCAACAATTCCACTGATGCCTCTGTGCAGTCTCCTGTAGAGGCATGAGGGAAATGCCATTGAATCATGAAGTTCTTGTCAGCATTTTCACACGTGCAATTGCTCCCAGACTTGTGTTCCTACTAGGGATAGGTGAGCTGCAGCTGCTGGCTGGAAGGTTGCATTACTTTAAGTATATCTTCCTCATGGATGTGAACGTGGATGTGAGCTGTCTTTGCACAGCTGAATTATGAACAGACACCATCTTCTGCATTAGCTGTAAAATCCTTGCTACTTGGTCACATGAGACAGAGACTACAGCTATCAGTTTGTGGCTTTTTTTTTACTTAGTGTTTTCTCTTTTCTAAGGTTTCTTGTGAATGAAGATAATTCAGTTTGTTAGACAGTACTTAGTTGTGAAGCACTATACAGTTAAGGAGGTTACGGGCTTTTTTGGTGAACAAAATAACACACTGTCTCCCTGAAAGCCTACCATAAAAGGAGGGCAGTGTCCTAATTCTTTGTTTACTGATAGGGATACTGAGACAGGTAGAGATGGTTGCCCAGCAAACCTGTGACAGGATGCATTTTATTCTTAATTTTAAGCCAGAGTTTTAGCCATTAGGTCATTTCTCACTGTATTTACAACTCAACGTGGTTTTTAATTTAAGGGTGCATTAAATGAACTGGTAGAATAAATATGTAGGTATATTAAAAGTACTGTCTGAATTCTAATAAGTCTGAGTGACTAGGAAGGTAAAAACCATCACAACAGAATTAGGGTGGATATATTTCTTTTATGGGGGCATTGTCTTCTGTAGGGATAATGCTTTCTCACTGGATTGGTGCTTATCAGCTGACTGTAAGTACCACACAGGCTGACATTTGGGAAAGGAAACATGGCAGACGAGAATTCTCTTTCACATGGCCTGTGCTGATGCTCGCTCACCATGTTCCCACTCTGGATTTCATTGTAAGGCTGGAGTCGTATGAACGAAGATATCACATGGACTGATGACTGCTGGAATGAAAAATCCTAAAACATGTAGCATTTCTTATTATTAAGTGTAAAATTATTTCTCTTCCACCTGGCTCCTGGTCACACTTGAGTTTTTCTCCAGTGATTTGCAATGAGCTGATGGAAATCTGAGCATGAGAAGTTAACACTTCAGTTTTGAATAATGGATGAGAAGAGTATCTGCCTTCAATCCCAGCATGTGCGAAGGAGAGCATTTGGCATTTGGCTTAAATGGAGCCTACTTCTCTTCTCAGTCTGTTCTAATTTGATTGCAAATTCCTGCCACCATGCCTTGTATAGGTACTTCAAATACTCTTCACTGTGCTCTTATAGAAAACAATTACAGAACCGGATTTTAAGATGAGGACAGTAGGATGAGACCCAACGGAATGGCAGCTCTGTCAGCGTTCCCCATTCCTACATTCTCTTTAACTATTTATTATATTTACCTATTGCCTTCAGTATCTGTTTTAGAGAGATACTGTAAAGGGTAATTGTAGGGAGCACTGGGAACCATATGTCGATTATTTCAGTAAGTTACTAGAAACAGCTTGAACTGCTGCTTTTAAATGTATGACTTTCTTATAACTCACACCATAAGAATTAGTGAATAATAAATTAAGCACAGTTCTCTTATGTGAGCAGTCGTGATGTTCAAATGGGGAACTGCCAAAGTCTGCTCAGTGTAATCCATATTACCCTCTGTGATGTTCATGTTTCTTCTTGCGACTAAACTGGGTGCTTGGTTTGCTCACCTGGGCCCAAGTCATTCAGTATATTTCACCCTAGGGCTTTTCTTCAAATCCGTTCGTTTCCTTCTCTTCCTTGTGTAGCTCCTTCTAAACACGCTACTTTGTAGTGAACCTTCAGAAGAGTTCTTCCTATCAAAAGGTGGGTGTGTGTACATGTGCATGCATTTGTGCTCATCTATACA
>JAOWBP010002978.1:34354096-34367740 GCA_028571105.1 Tragopan temminckii
AGCTGTAGAGTGCAGTAAGGTCTCCCCTGAGCCTCCTCTTCTCCAGACTGAACAATCCCAGCTCCCTCAGCTGCTCCCCGTAAGACTTGTGCTCCAGATATTGCTAAGCTGGAAAAAAATGGTGAAAGAAATGCTTAAAATACCATGTTGTGCTTTTTCTATTAAAAAGACAAAAAAAATTGCACACTTTTGTGGTTCTTTTAGGAGTACATGGTGTAGAAGTGGATGAAAATAGGAATATTATATGGGAATATAATGTGAATGCCCAAGACAACAAATTGAAGGCTGATTTTTGTTTGTCTGGCAATTTGGAAGATGAACTGAAGACAAAGTAAATAGGTATCAGCTGCTAAAAGTTAGCGGGACAGATTGTAGTAAACTCTTGTTTAACAGGATAGTTTTATCGTGTATGTAATGTTTAGAAATGTATCGTTATGAATACATGCAGAATTCTGTAATTGCAGCGTAAATGATATCACAGCCAACGAGTTGCGTGGGAATGGGGCCAGACTGATGCAGATGGAGCTACGGCAGAACTGCCCTCCCAAGGGCTACAGGGATATCACTTTGGTTCAGGAAGGCCCTCCATGACAGGTTCCTGAAAGCTTGGGAGGCAGACCATGGAAATGCTACTACTGTGTCATCTATTCATATGTATTTTTTCAGGCATCTGTTACTAACCACTGCCAGAGGCAAGATATTGACATAGAAGGTTTCCTAGTCTGTTTTGTTATGGATGTTGTCTGTTTAATAAGTGCATTGCTGTTTTCTTTAATTTTGTCTTCCTCCCACTTATCTCTCTTATCTCTGCTAGGCAGTTTCACCATGGTCCAGATAGCAAAAAGAGGCGAGCCTTATTTCAAACAAAAGAATTTTAGTTCCCCAAACAGATTCCAGTAAAATGCTCTTAAATACATAAATATATGAAAGGTTTAAAATAAAAATTTATTTTTAAAATTGAGATTTAATAATTTCTGGAGACCTTGTAAAACACACAGCTTTTCTTCCCTTGGCAAATCTCTTTGTCATCCATTTGGCTTCTGATTTGTTTGCATCTCCCTTAATGCACTGGAGATCAGCTAACCCTAGAGGAAACAGAAGATTGCATGTTAAAATCCCCTGCTGATGTATTTTGTTTGACTCAGACATGAACAGATTGCCAGGTTCAGGATCAAGAAGAAAGGTTTTTTTCCCCATTCTGATGGATTAGGATTTGCTCACAGACTTTGCTTGAGTGTGTATTCTGCTTCTTATGGCCGGTCACTCAGGAAATGCTTCAAGAACTGTGGCATACAACAATATGCCCAACCTGGTCCAGCAGTGCATTACAGTGGTGGCTGTTGATATTGTACTGCTACCTCTAGTATAAGGTCCTGAGACTTGTTTTACATCTGCAGTGCTTGATGCTCCACAGAGCTTCTGTTTTATGGATCATTTTGACCTAGACCCCAACTGCTTGGTTACCCATGATTGTAGCAGGTGGGACCTGAAGGTCCCAGCAGTCTTTCACAGGCTTCTTGCTGCCTGCAGAGTAATGCATGTAAGCTAGTAGGCTAGAATTCAAACACAATTATCTATGATGTTTTCTCAGTTTGCTTTTTAAATATTATTTAAAATGAGCAATACTTTCGAGATCCAGCTGTAAAACCACCACAGGTATGGTCTCATAGTAGAGAAAGGTGGGCTAAATCAAGACTGAGATGCATTGTTCTGCCCTTCTTTTTGCAACCTCCTGCTGCAGCAAAACCAGTTTTATTTGTTCTTCCTTTTTGTTAGATTAGTATTACATATAGTCTTGTTAGATTACTATTATGTATAGTTAGATCAATATAGCACCCCAGCTCAGCTCATGAGATGATTATGTGGTTGGCAGAGGTGTTGTTCTTTGACCTAGAACAAATGTAAGAAGTCCAAGACTGTGTAACTGATTTCTTTCTTCTCCATAATTTTGCAGGTATTAGGGCTGCTGGTGTGGACTCTGATCGCTGGAACAGAATACTTTCTATATCCAGCCTTTGGCTGGGTGATGTTTGTAGCTGTGTTTTACTGGGTCCTCACTGTCTTCTTTCTGATCATCTACATGACCATGACCTACACCAGGATCCCCCAGGTGCCATGGACCACAGTGGTAAATACATCTGCTCATTGTTGTTTTGGATTTGCTGGGTTGTGAAGACAATAAAATAGTGATGCGTTCTACAGCTGCAGTTACCCAATTGTACTGCTGCTTTTCGCAGTTTTTTTCCCCTAATTTCTGTCTCTGCATCCCTGCAGTGTTTAACCTTCATACTACTCAGACACTACTACCCTTTTAAAATACTTTTCTTGTGATGTTTCACTGTTTTGTTCATCGATCGATTTAGTGACTTGATTTTTAATAATGTGTGTGTGACTCATATTTATGCACAGTGGCCCATTTTTCACCCTTTAGCGATTACATCCCATGAAGAATGAATCTGTCACTGCGTCTGAGCTAACAGACATCGTTGTATGGCATAAACAGTAGGAATCCCTACAGGAATCAACACCATGAGTTGGAAATGGTACCATGGGTCTTAAAGCATGAGTCTTCCTCTGCTAAATGAAAATAAAAGGTTGCTCAGAGAGGTAGCAGCAGTCTCACTAGCCATGTACAGCCTGGAGTGAAAATGGTGCTGCAAATTAGTAGTGTTATATGTATGTAAAATACCTGCCATGTAATCCTTTGCTTTTAGCTCAAGACTAAATGAAAATTAGGTAAACAACTAATGCAATTAGAGAAAAAATTCGCAGGCATTTGAAATTCAGATCTAAGTTTTGTGGTTTGAAGAAACCCTGCTAGTTATACAAGTCAGCCTTATATTTTTGCATGATTTTCATAATATGCTGATTTTCAAGATAATAGATTCTAAAAGTCATTGTCATGTAAGCCAACTGGCTATTTGTGACCCATACAGGAATTAACATAAATTTGGCTCTCTGTTTGTTTGATACAATGAAATACTGCTTTTCTCTCTTTTTTCTACTAGCTAAGGGCTATTAGTGAGAATTCTGCTATTCTTATGATAAAATATATTTGACTTCTGTGTTGCAAACAGTGTATGTGACTAAAATTGAATATACTTTTCACCTTCCCTTTTGTTGCTGTAATAAATAGCTAGCTATAGCAATTACTAATAACAACAACAAGGATTATGTTCAGATAGCTTCTCTGTTTTCAAGTTTCACGACCAGCAATTACCTTTAGGGCTATAACAACACTATAGAAATGTTGGATTATTTCAATTACAGCAGTAATGTGTCTGGGTATGGTTAGAAGTGTGTACTGTTGTTTTTTTTTCCCCAATTCCATTAAATGTAAGTAAAGTACATTCAAAAGGAAAACGTATTTGTATCCAATTTTAGTTTGTTACAATTTTAGTTATTACCCTTCTTTTATGAGTTTAACACTATTATCAGGCAACAGCTGCAAGTAAATGAGTTGCCCCTGATTTGTGTGGCAGACAAGCTGCAGTTCTTGATTAATTTCTGCTTGAAACTGAGTATATTTCTTGTTCTGAGTTCCAAATGTATTGTAGATAAGATCACCCAAATGTAGGTCCAAGAGGTACTCTCCCTCTGTAGTACAAGATGGTTTGAAGAGAAAATGCAAAACAAACTAAAGATGCTTGCATTTCTGCTTCTTTTGCCCTGAGGTATTAAAAGAGCTATTGGGAGCAGCCTGTGAATTGAACCTCTGCCACTCCTGGCTGACCAAGGTGTTCAGAGAGATGTTTTTAATGTTTTCATTGAGGAGGGCCTGACACACACCTTTTGAATGACACACCTTTTGAGAGAGTTTACAGCCACCTTCTCCCCATTCTCCAAAGTATCAGTCTTTGCTAATTATTGCTCTGCCTCCTTAGGCAACAGTTAGCTCAAACTGTGCCTATTGTATGCAGTATCCAAAATTACATCTGGACTTCTCTGTCATAAACAGGGTTTTCGCAGGTTAAGCACATTACCAAATTGCTTAAGATGCAGTTACTTTACTGCAAATTAACCCAAAGGATGTGCTTCAGAAGTGACTCTCCTTAATAGGGCCAGTTCTTTGCTAAAACAATCAATGGAAGCTTTTAAAATAGGGTAGATTTGAATTTAAGAAGCAGATGGTAATTTAGCATGAACCATTTGGTTTGAGTAATATATTGGCAGTAAACGGCCCAATCAGCTTGCATTGCATTCCATCTTCCCTAGCAGTGTTATTTCCCAAAGCAGCACTTCTAAAAAATTATGTGCTTTTTTTTCTACATGACAAGATATTGCAGGGATTTGTAGCTTTCCAGGGTAATTGAGTCTTTTTGAAACGGGAAATTTAAAAATAACAACAACAAATATTCTAGGCAGTCAAGTTTGAAGTTGGAAAATCAGTGCATTGCAGAAGTTGTGCTTTCCAGTTTTTGGCACCCTATCCTAAAATTGACTGTTTGATATTTTATTACTGTAATGCCTAGATAGAAGAGGTGAGATTTGTACGAGGAGATACAATGTTTGATTAGATGAGCTGCTACAGGCGAGATAAAAGCCACTCACAAGTGTGTGAATAAAACCTCGAGTCCCTGGCGCTGGGCTTCAGCTGAGTGCTGAGGCACTGCCCTGTGCTCTCTGCAGAAATGTAGGTAAGTGGATCTTTTCCGAATGTCCTGAAGCTGCAAGGACTTAGAACCACAGGAGAATGTGAATTCTCTTCAGCTTTCATGAATTTGGTCAGGCCTCTCATAAACTGAGTGGATAACAGATGACAGCACAGCATGCTGCTCTCTGCAAGGGCTCGTAGCTGAGAAAGCAAGTTTCTGGGGAACGGCTTCCCTTCAGGAAGGTTTGAACCCTGTCTGTCATTAGAATGTGGGGCAGTGGGCCAGGCTCCACCGAGTCTGAATTAAGGTCTTTCTGAATCAAAGGAGAAGGAGGTGAGGAGCTCCCATACCAATCACTCCAAGTGCTTTGGTGCACTGAGGGAGTTGCTGAGACAGACACGGGTGCCTTCTGAATTTCTCTCCTTTTTCTTAGATCGTGACAGAGTTCATTATTGGTGAATTCAGTCATGAACAATTGATGTACATCCCCAGCATCTACTGGGTCACACCATGGAAATTAATAAGTTGGAGCTGCACCAGTCTGCATCATTTAGAGACAACTGGGACAACAGAGTTAAGGCTTATGATATGTGTGTGATGCTGTGAGGTGCAAACATAGGGCCAGAAACTGAAGGGAGGGGACCGTGTACAACACTAGGACTTTGTCTAAATTCATTCCTGTGATTGTAACTAGGTACAAAGAGTGTTACAGGTACTCCACTGACATCTGACACCTCTGAACTCCAAGTGTATTTTATGGCCAAATTCATATGCCTTAGACAAGCAGCAGGGGGAGTTTTAGGGGATTTTTTTTTTTAAACACAAATGAATTTCCTATAGCTGTGAGCAAACAATGAGTAAGTAAATGTCAAAGTATTGAAGTTACTTACTTCAAGAAAAATAAATGCCTACCTTTTCGTTTGCCTTTTCTCAGATGTTTGTCCTCCTGTTGTCTCTCACAGGCAAAACCAGAATAAACTGTCCTTGATTATTCTCTGTAGTTTTATGTAAAATTAAGGTCATCTGCTTTGCTTCTTTCATAGTAATGAGCATAGATTCCCTGAGATGTTAACTCTTCTCCTGGGAAGAAAAAATGCAGTGTCTGCCACAGATGGTCTTTCAATGACCCATGTAGTCCATTCAAAGTGTTCTCCTCCTTGGTTTTACGTTGTGGTTTGTTTGCTTTTTCTTCTCTCAGAAACAGGCAGAAGGGAAAATTACTGAATAGTGAAAAAATTGAAAACTGAAAAAATTGTACCCACTTTATTTCCTTCAAAAATGAAGACAAAGTTGTGGAAGCTCCATAAATATTGCGGATGGGGGGTTGGGTTTTGTGTGTTTGTTTGTCTTTCATGTAGTCTCATATTCTTTCTGCCTAATATTTAGCTTGTGATAAGCAATCTGTGTACCTGTTTTCAATTTTGGAAAATCAGAGTACCTGGCTTTAAATTAAACTTTTCAGTATTTAGTTTGATGGAAAGAGCAATTGGTCCAAAATGTGCTCTAATGTTCATGAATATTAAAAATAAGCAATTAAATTCTAATCTTACAGAGAGAAAGTTAAAAGAGGATAAAATCATTGAGAATCACATTTTGTGTGTACATTGGATGTGCACATTATGTTTCAGAGGAGATTTTTGTAATGTTGGAACAGAAAATGGTAACGAACGCTTTTGCATATGAATTGAAATTTTATTTTATTTTTCAACAGGGTCTGTGTTTCAATGGGAGTGCCTTCATTTTGTACCTCATTGCTGCCATTGTAGATGCATCTTCAGTCACCAAAGAACTGGACGGTCACAATTACAACAGTTGGGCAGCTTCTTCAGTGAGTTCATTTTTTGTTTCAGTCACAGTTATATGTCTAACAAAGTGAAACCAAACGCCTCTCTGGACGTGAGGGTTGAAATGCACACATTCTGGATTTCAAAAAGCTGCAGATTGGAGTAGGGACTCACACACAAAATCTATTGATAGCTGTAATTTAGTTTATAGGTTTTGAAGGCAACTAGGAATTCAACCAGGAGATGACAGTCACATCTGCAAAGGCTGTAATGGTTTTAAGATCAGACTGTTTCCCCCTCCCCGCCCCCATTCATTACTAGCTTTCTAGCAGAGGTATGGCCTCTACCTCAGAGTGAACAAATTGGGTGAACACAAAGTTACCTTAGTGCACTCACACAACTTCCAAAGCAGCTTAAACTAACCCAGCTGACTTTACACTGTTGTCATTAATGTGCATTTAACTTTTTGTTAGCTGAGCCATGCATAGAGCACTGTGGGAAGGCCCTGAAACGGTGCCACCATTTCTACAGTGACTTCCAAGCTCACCTTTTGATAATTTTGGGCAACACTTGAACAATCATGTAACTTCCAACTGTTTTTGACATTACTGACTTACTACTTAGATTTGGAAATCCAAAGCATTCAAAGTGGGTAAAAAAAAACTTTTTTTTTTTTTTAATTTTATAAGGACCAGATTAGGTGAAGATATTCTCTAGCTAAGTTAAAGGAGTTGCAGAAGAACTTTGCACATTTTGGTGACAGCAGTCAAATTCAATTGTATTGGAGTAACTCTGAATTACAGCTACTTTGCTAATGGTTAATGCATCTGCAGTTGTCCTTTCTGGACTATTCACAAATTCTGTCTTCTGCCTGAAGCTTATTTTACACAGTGATGAACACAGAGACCTGAACACCTGCTCTGTTTTTGTCTTGGGAATGATGTAACTACGTCCCTGTCACTTCAGTGGTGTTCAGGATCTTCACCTCTTGGCAGTTTCTAATTATTGATCTGCTTCTCAGCCAGTGGTGTTGACAGGAGCTCGCTTGCTGCTAGATAATCTTCCATGCTGATTCATGCTTTATGCAAAATGCATCAGTGCTCATGGGATATTTGGAATCTCTTCTAATACCCCCTAATAATGTTCATCTAATGCACTGTCTAAATAAACCATTAAATGTAGTTTAATAGTTCTCTCTGTACACATTAAGTGTTTCGTGGATATATGTTTGTGAGAATTTAGCAAATCATCCATCTCCAATACTTGTTCTCTACTGGGAAGATTTTGGATGGAGCTTTTAGTTTCTAAGGAATAACATTCTTTTGGTAAGAAGAATGTCAGAATTTTCTATTGTTACCAGTTTTTATATCATCATCTACAAGTTTTGGTGCCACAGATCAAATTTACATGAGATAAGGCTCACCCAGAATCTTTGGAAAGCTCAGATTTACTGCCTTGTATATATGCCTAGTAGTGCCTTGCTGCAGAACTGCAGTGCCTACCTAGGCCAGTGACAGAAGCAAGAAGTGTTACTAGAATCATAAAATATATTTAGACTGGAAGGGACCTCTGGAGATCATCTGGTCCAACCTCTCCTCCCCCAGCACAGGGTTAGCTTGCACCAGGTTGCTCAGGGCCTTGCCTGCTTGAGTTTTGAACATGTCTGAGGATGGATATTCCAAAATGCCTCAAAGCCATATTACCATATTTGATTTCTCTCACAGTGATTTTTTTTTTTTTTTTTTGCTAATATCTAATTGAAATTTCCCTTATTGTAACTTGTTTTTGTTCCCTCTTGTCCCTACCACTGCCAACCTCCAAGAAAAGTAGTGTTTGCCCTGTTTGCAATGTCAGCTTTATTTGGTTCAGTTACCAGCACAAAACATTCTGGTCTTATCATAAGCTATTTTGAACAACATGCAGTGATTAGCAGGAACTTAACCACTGGCAGTGAATTGGACTTTATCAGTATAACTGAAATAGTTCACAGCTGTTCTTTTGTTTCTGGGTGCATATGCAGTAAGGAATTCAGAAGCAACACCACTGATATTCTGTAGTTCCTAAAAATCTTCAAATATAAAATAAATCTAGCCTGCTATAGGATGCTTCGTCTGCAGTCACTTTCTGATAACGCAGTGATATCTTAATGTGGTTGCTGCCACTCTCTGCACTGAGAAATAAATTCATTAGTAGAGAACCACTGGAATTACTATCATTTGGGAATATGCCTGGGCCTGAATTTTGAATTTAGGTTTGCTCTAAATGACCTATCTGGATGCGCAGTGTGCCACACTGAGGCACAGGTGGCCTTTAGGCAGCTCCTGGAATGCAGCAGCACTGTGGGGGCATTAGTTTGAGCTCACAGTGTCCCTTGGTCTTTACCAACAACTGATGTTAAAAGCTGTGAGTATAGGGTTGGTGGGCATCCAATCTGTAGGATCCCTTCTGAGGCAATATAATGTGGAGATAAGTGTTGAAATAGTCTATGTTTTAGCTGCTTCTAGGCCCATATTCCTACACAAAGCTTATTTAAACGATGTTGACTGCGATGGCAACCCAAGTACAAGAAGGCCAGAGACCACCATTTTAGTAATTCTGCTACTTTTATCCAAATACCATCATTAATTTTTCGAATGAATGAGAACGCTCTCAAATATTTTTCTGACATACATTTTTACTCTTCTCTCCACAGTTCTTTGCCTTTGTGGTTACCTCCTGCTATGCTGGAAATACGTATTTTAGCTTTATATCTTGGCGATCAAGAACTTTGCAGTAAAAATTGTGCTAAAATGAATTCTGTAGAATAAAACGTCTTGAGGATTATACTCTTTTTGATGGAAGCTTGGAACAAGGATTAGGTCTTCTGGAACATTTCTGTTGTAATTGAAGAAATATATTTAAACTTAGATTAAAATGAATATTTATAATAGGATATCGTATTTAGTGACATCTAACACTGACTTTGTACTGTATAATAAAATTTCATACTGCTTCTTTTAAAATTAACATGGCATTTTTCTAGACATTGTATAGATGTTATAACTAAACCTTTAATAAACTTCACTCAGATTATGTGCCAGTTTTGTAAATTGAACTTTTTTGAAGTTACCTGTGTACTTTTGATAACGAATGCTACAAATCAAAACTAAGATTAATATTATATGTATACAAAGTGACCTTGTGAAAAAGAAAAATACCAAAAAGCTTTAAAGATAAATAAATAATTGACCCAACTTTGAATGTTTTGTAAACTGAGAGTAGGGGTTTGCTTATTTTGTCTGTTTTTCAGAGGCAGATACGTACTATTAAGAACTGTGATGATTGTGTCAGTTGACATATTCCAGTAGCCTATTTTAATGGTGAGATTGGTTTTGAAACCTATTAACAACATAGACTTAAAGCTTGCTGAAGAAGTTGTATGTATGAAGCACATTATCTTAGCAGGTTTCTCAAATCTAGCAGGCTCCAAGGCGTAATTCTAGACGACAGACCCTTAATGCTCAATATTTAACCTACAGAGAATATCACAAAATACGCACTAAAGGTAATAATTCTTGTTTCTCTGAGGACTGAGGCTAGTTCGTTAGTTTGTAATATTGAAAATGTAGGCCTCAAAATGCTATCAAATGACATAAAGATTAAATCTAAAGAAGAAATGTCAAGACCCTAGTAGTAGAAACAAAGAATTTTCTCACTCATTCCCTTTTTACCAGCCTCATTTGTGAGTTGTTAGTTTAACAAATCAAGTTTTTAATTTGACTCATATTTAAATATCTTTGAGTTATGCAGAAGTATGATGGAAGATTATGACTTCCAAGACAAATACCTTTGCAAATGACTTTCAAATCCAAATTACCTAAGGAATCTCTTCCAGGAATTATGTAAAGAGCAAGATTGTGATTATTCTGTGATTATTTAAAGTTTTCTCATTTAAGACTGCTAGTACATCCCTTATTCTTGCACTAAGGGGATTTGGACTTTCCCAGTCTTCAAAAACTTTGTTGCACTAATATATTTGGTAGTAGAGAAATCTCACTGCTTGAAAATCTTCTTTATTTTTCCCTGTGAATGAATGGTGTTTGCTTCCTTACATGCACATCCTGCAGTTAGGAAGATTTATCAGCAGCCAGCTAATTCTGTTCTCAATCTCCTGGTTTTGTTCTTGATTATCTGTCAGAGTCACAGGGTTTCAATACAAGGGAAGCCAAGATATTATTTAAATACCTATATTTGTCTGCAAATTGCATCTGGCCTGCATAACAAAGGTCAAGCTGTCTCCTGCTTACTAATATCATCCAGTTCTGAGAATGAAGAAGGGCTACCAACTATGCATTTTATCTACACAGATAAAATGTGTCATTAAAATCCCATATGTTCTTTTCCATTGTTGGAAAAGAATCAAAGGCATAAAAATGATACAAATGTCAACTGGGTAAATGTGACTAGAAACAGCCAAAATTAAAATCTCATGAGTGATTTCCCATCTGTGAAAATGCTTGAGTAGTGAAAAAAATTCTTCCTTCAATGATATTTGATGTACACATCTAAGTTCAAAGAACATGACTGTGTTTGCATAAATGTTTCATGATAACTGTGATGGGCTGGTCTAACATCATAGCCCAGACAACACTTGTGGATAGAGGTAGAAAGACAGAGAGAGCAATAGAGAGAGCAATACGTTTTATCCTGTATACCTAAAACTACTGTGTAAACTGTGTGTTAGAAAACAGCCACTACATGTTAGAGTAAACCCAAGAATGAAAGACAAAAACATACAGTTGTAGGTTAGGGAATGCTTTTGGCAAAATATGTCCTCTCTGAGTCTTCAGCCCTAATTCTCAAGGAAAGACGTGCAGAATGTCTCCCAGAGAGAAATCTGGGAATTAAATTTTTAATTCTGCTGGATTTTTAAAAGTACTAGGTGGGAATTTGTTTTATCTTTGGCTTCCTTTGTTTCACAAATCATAACTTAATCTGCCTTGTTCTTAAGAAGGATAACCGTCTTACTTTGTATGCTATTTCTCATCTTATTTCTCATCTCTTCTGCAGCTACCAACTGTTTTTCAAGCAATCTGAATATCTAGTTAAAGTTGGAGGGATCAGTAAAGGCTGAGAATTACTTCTGAAGGTTGCTGCTTCTATTTCAGGCCTAATGAAAGGTAAAAGCTTCCCAAAGGTTATCTGTTTCTTCCAGGTGCATTAGTCTTAAATACTGACTTGCCAACTATGATCCATGTTTCTGTATGTTCTAATATTGATAAAGAAGATAACCTAGCAGTGGTTTATCATAAAGCAGTTTTTAGAAGATTTTTGGCTGTAGACATTTCTTTGTGTTCATGAGATAGTAAGAAGCTTTTTTTGAAAGTACATCTGGGAACCGATGAAATCATTAGCAAAATTCTTAACACAGAGATATTCAGAAGAATTGAGAAAAAAAAAACAAAACAAAACACAACGTTAGGCAACTTGCAAAATAAAAGTATTTGGCACTGTAAATAATGTGTTCCAGACAAAAGGTATCTCTGAAAAATCTGAGGCACTCACATAGGCACGTGAGGTGCTAGAGAGTAAGGACATTTGCTGTTAACTTTTGGCCATCAAATTTCTTTAATTAAAGAGTTGTTGGTGTGTCATCATCATCGTACATAATGCATTTACCATGATGCAAGTAAACAGCAGAAGAATTATAATCAAAACTTGAAATTCAGAAGTGTTTTAGACTTGGGTTTGTGCCAGTGGTTTACAGAAGATGGCCGTGTTCTTGAGTGGAAAATACAACTATTCTACGTGCATTAATGTAAAAGCATTTCTATTGCACTGGGTTGAAATGAGAAATTCATGAGAAATTAAGAACTAAAGCAGCTGAGTCAGCAGGAAAGAAAAACGAATTTCTTAATGGGAAGTACAGAGATAACTAGAACCTTCCTCCATAAGGCTTACAAGAAAACCAGCTTTAAAATCTCAGCGGCTAGTGTTTTACTTCTTTGTGATTTGGCAGTGTTGTACATTTGATATCTAATAATAGGAGTTAAAATTTGATGGGAGACGTACTGCCTTTTATTGAAGATAGTAGCTTTCCTCACTGAAAACAAAGAGTGCACTGCTTGGTCTTTTGCTAGGTAGACTGTTGGACTAGATGTTCTTAGGGGTCTTTTCCAACCTTAATGATTCTGTCAGTAAGGTCAACCCACCAGGGGGACAGGATGCCATTCGGAGGAACCTAGACAGACTTGAGCAGTGGGCCCAGGTGAGCTTCATGGTGTTCAGCAAATCCAAGTGCAAGGTCTTGCACTTGGATCAAGGCAACCCTCATTACCAATACAAGCTGGGGGATGAAAGGATTGAGCGCAACCCAGCTGAAAAGGACCTGGGGATAGTGGTGGATGGGAAGCTGGACATGAACCAGCAATGTGCCCTCGCAGCCCAGAGAGCCAACTGTATCCTGGACTGCATCAAACACAGCATGGCCAGCAGGGCAAGGGAGGTGATCCTGCCCCTCTGCTCTGTGCTGGTGAGACCTCAACTGGAGTACTGCATCCAGATGTGGAGTGCTTGGTACAGGAGAGACATGGACCTGTTGGAGTGCAAGGGCAACAAAAATGATCGGAGTAATGGAACACCTCTCCTACAAGGACAGGCTGAGAGAGCTGGGGCTGTTCAGCCTGGGGAAGAGAAGGCTGTGGGGAGACCTGAGAGCAGCCTTTCAGTACCTAAATGGAAGCTACAGGAAAGAAGGGGACAGGGTCTGTGGTGATAGGACAAGGGGAAGTGGCTTTAAGCTCAAAGAGGGGAGATTTACGTTAGATGTAAGGAAAAAATCTTTTACAGTGAGGGTGGTGAGGCACAGGAACATGTTGCCCAGTGATGTGGTGGATGAACCGTTCCTGGAGACTTTCAAGGTGAGGCTGGATCAGGCCCTGGGCACCCTGATCTAGCTGTGGTGTCCCTGTTCATGGCAGCGCAGCTGGACTAGGTGATCTTTAAAGGCCCCTTCCAACTCTAAGGACTGTGGTTGCTTACACTCACCTACCCCATCTCACTCACGTCAATTCCTTATGCTGGACGTCATCTGAGCTTACCTGTCTGCGCTCCTACGGCAGCCTTCGTTGTTCAGAGAGATATTCAGTATGAAGTATGAACGAAATACGCGTTCTGACTGCAGAACGAAACACAAGAGGATGATGTATCTATAGGAGCAACGGAGGCTAAGCTCAGGGGCCGCTTTTACCCTCCTGCCAGAAAGCACAACCGCTTATTTTTAAACT
>JAOWBP010002978.1:34371776-34388556 GCA_028571105.1 Tragopan temminckii
GTGATAGGTGGATGGTTGGACTGGATGATCTTGTAGGTCTTTTCCAACCTTGGTGATTCTGTGATTCTAGAGCAGCAGCATGCTCACCAAGTGCAGGGATGTGTGTCTCTGTGTGCACAGTCCACGTGACCACAAGGGCTACATTTGAAATGAAGCCAGCTCGGCAAAATTGCCACATATGGCACTTTTCAGTACACCCCACTGACGGTGCTGGTTTGTTTGAAGCATGTTTGTTCTGTGTTCGTGCTACTGCTGGCTTATTTTATTGCAGGACTTTCTGGGTACTCAGAAAGAACCGGGTAGTTCTCAAAGTGTACAAAGGAAACCTTTTGAGGTCTCCTGTGCCCTTGGAGACTGTTTGGAGCTCTTGTGTGCAAGAAGAGACATCACAGCACAGTATGTGCTTCTGTAAGTCTCAGACTTCTCAAACCATTCTAGGGCTGTTCCTTGCTTCTGGATCCTGAGAGGAATGGGGTTGACCCGTGGCCTCTCTGTTCCTCCTTCAAGACGGGCCAAGGTAACTGTGACCAGAGTCCAGACTGAGGGTGGATGTCCCCACAGTAACGCCATTATTACTGAGCAGACAGTGGTTTTGGTACAGCAAGCACAGCCATAGTATGCAGTGCTTTAAGCTAAGGACCGTCTTATTCAATCTGAATCAGGAAAGAGCAGTTTCACCAGACAAAAAAGAAGAAATCTCAAAGCTGGAGAAAATAGAATAAACCCAATGGAAGTTGACTTAACAGCATCATTTTTAACTCGTTAAAGTTGCTAAGGTGATACTTAAAGCTCTTCTGCTGAGTAAATATTTCATTTCCCAAGTGTCAACAAAAGCAGTTACATACTTGATATCTGAACAGCCCACCAGGCAGCTTCTGAGCAACACTGAAGTTTGCTGAAACTTCTTTGGATTATTATATACAAACATACAGTTGAATAATGGTGTTCAAGGGAATATTAATACATCTAATGCAGAAAGCCAAAAAAAAACGTTGGTAGCTAGATTGTTAAAGCCAAGATCAACTTCTAAATGTGTGGGATGGTATCAGCCAAACTTCCTGGGGAGCTGCATTCAGAAGATGTTAAAATATGAAAAGAAAGCAAGATCTGTTGGTGGAAGATAAAAACTCCTAGTCAAAGCCATTGATATAGAGAAAGGAAATGCACAAAAGTGAATGCTGTTGGAGTAGCTCTCCAATCACTCCAGTCTTTTAACTTGAGCCCCAAACTTCTTTTGTCTATGGAGTTGATTGAAGTAAATGATCTAGTTCTTTGCAGCAGTGTGTTGGTGATGTATGACTTTGCTTGTATGGTAATAAGACTGTTTAGTCAGGAGATATACGCAGAGATGCTGAAATTGTAAACTTTTCTCCTACCTACACTGTACTTTCAACTTTCTCCCACATTTACTCTGTCCATAGTTCTTCCAAAGGAAAACAGTGGCCAGAAGTAACAAGCTTGGCTGAAAGTTGCCATATGCTGACCTGCCAAGCTTACACTCAAACAGGTCTGTGTTCTGCTTGTCTCTTCATCCCAGCTGATAGGAGAAAACAGGAAAAATGCTGCTGTTCTAGCTAACAGTGATGTCCTGATGTATTACACAAAAAGTCTTATTGGAGGCACTTTGATAATGTGTGGGTGTCCTCAGCCTGCAACTGTGTGACAAATGGCTGGCTAAAGAATAAGGAATTGAATTTATTTTTTAATTTTAGCAGCAAAGTTGTTATTCTCAGGCCGAGATCAGATGCATGGATTGTAGGTGCTCATTGCTGTTCTGCTAGATGTTGCAGTGAAGGGACCTCGCTTGGCGTGCTGGCCATAGAGACAGAAGTTTGTCTATGTCATGGGTGGTAAACAAGAGCATTTGAGTGAGGAATGCCCAAGCCTCGTAATTAAAAGCCATAGGTCTGGGAAGTCCTGTTATTTACACTCTGAGATCACTGCAACAGGCTGGCTTGGCCAGGCGTACTTTTTCCATTCCTCTGCTCAGGGTGGCCATACAATTTCTGCCCAGGTATTTGCATATGAGCTAGGAGCAGACAGCGTGTTCCCTGAGTGCTAAGTAATGCTTGGTGGTAGGCTGACACGGTTCTATTTGATGGGTCAAAACTTCAGAGGCAACGGCAGTGGAAGGAATTTTCTCTCTGTGCTGCCATTCTCAGCTGCAGTGATGCAGCTGTTTACAAGATTGTGCAATATGCCAAACGAGGGAACTGATGTAGCTTTACTTCTACTCTCCTTCACTTTTCTTCTTTCATAAGAGATTTGTTGTTGTTAGGGAAAGGTTTAATTACTTAGGTTATTCTCTGTCTAACTGTTCAATTTCCATGTTTTTCAGAAAAAAAAAAAAAAGAAAATAGTGAATTTTCTGATGCTTCAACTGCTCTAGAAGGCTCAAATTCAAGTCCAGAATATTGCTGTTTTTAAATATTAGGGAATCTCTGTTCCAAATATATCAGTGAATGCTTTGTTTCTTTCCAGAAGAGGCTACCTGCAAGCACGGAGTTGGAGCTATCATGCCTTCTCACTTGGCCAATCCATAAGGATTTGTAATACATTCATGGCATGAAGTGCTCTTTGTGTAGCTGTGACTGAACAAGGTCTAGGAAGTACATTTTCTGAAACCAAAAAGAACAGGAAGTGAAGCCTAGAAATTTACCACATCTCCTGAGATGTGTTTAGCATGCTTGAAAGAGCAGAGTGAAGTATTGGCAGTGGTTTTCTGGTGCATGTGTTTCACAGGAAGTTAGATTTGCAGTAGCATTTTGAAATCTCTATCAGGTGTGCATGGTGTCTGTGGGTTGTCAGATGTGAAAAGCGTGGATTCTTATTGCTCTGTGACTTTCCTAAGAAGTGCTAATGTGCCATATCCCCTCTCCTCTCTCTTCGGAGACAGCGTCCCTTTGAACATCTGCTTCTCCTGCTGCAGAGAAACGAAAACCAGTGGTTCAGTTCAGTGCAAGTGTGGTCTTTAATAGCTCAGAGCCTAAAAATGTTGACAATTCCCTTGTTGAGCAGATCTTGCACCTGTGGCCCTGGAACAATCCACGTGTCTCATCATGATCAGGGGAGCTGTGGACATACCTCAGTGAGGGCAGTGTGCCTGACCGTGATGATGTTAGGTAACAGCTCTACATTGCCTGGACAAAGCAGTATCGGCCCCAAAAGCCAGACAGTGTTTGGCTACTATGAGTAAGTGTTTCCTCCGCTCCCCTCCCTTGGGTGTACTTGTAGGGCATTCTCTAAGTCTTGTGGCTGAGCGTCTCCTTTGCGCTGTTGTCACATCACGTGCACTGCAGGCTTGTCCTTCTTTTGTGGTGAGATGTAAAGTATACAGCAGCCAGAAATTGCTGCTCTCTCTATGCAGAGATGAAACTTTAAAATTGCTGTGATTTTCTTCCACACACCTGCGCGCTTCCTCTGTTCTGCATAACTCAGATTCCAAAGGAATCATTACGGCTGAAACAATTTTGTGTGCTGCAGTGCTGGGAATTTGATGAATACAATGGCAAGTACAGGAACGTCTGACTGGCCCAAGCCAGGTGGCTGCAGCCTTCAAAGCCACAGCAAATTGATTTGCTGTTCTTGTACTTAGGGCTTCTTCTGCTCATAGCTTGACACAAGGAAAATGGAAGTGTGACAATGACAAGATTGAGAAGCTGCTTCAAGAGGAATTTTCTTGGAATGTTGTTTGGTTTTATTGCAATACCATTTCTGAGTTCACGAAATGAACGCTGACAGCTGGAACGGAAAGAGAGTGTTGACCCAAGATGATCAGTAGCAACTGCAGAACTGCAAAAAGGCTTTGGATACTGTCCTGTAAGTCTGTAATCACATTCACCCGAAACTGGGAAGGCCATTTGAAGAGGCCTCTCATCTACAAGGGAAAAACCCAGTCCCCAGCTGCTGTTTGTCACCTGCTGGCTAATTGAGCCTTTTGTAGATAGCTTGAGCGTGGCTTCCTCGTAGCAAGGGTAGTGCCATCCCTGGGTGTTTGTGTGACCTGCCGGGCAGTGGTACCACTGGGGAGTCTCATCTATTATCTCATCGCCCTTCACTTCTCCGATGCCTTGCCAAGCGCAAAGTGTGTGCGCTTAGAAGAGGTTGTTCTTCTGTGTGCTAAGGCCCTGTCTGTTCCGTCAGCTGGGTTGTGATAATGCTGGCTGATGTGGAAATAGTCACGATGTTGGTATTTTGGGGAACATTCACCTGTTGGTTTTTTTTCCTGATTAAAAAAATATGATGTACCAGCACAGCTAACAACATAGACTTCAGTGATGTTAACAATCTCCTCTTATTGAGGAGACCTTGCTTAAGGCTCCGTTGCCATGGCTCACAAAGCCTTTGCTGAAGATGACAGATACAGGCTCTTTAACAGCTCTCTGTGCGATTGCCAGATGTCAGTGTGGTATTCTCTGGGGCTGGGAAAAGAGATGGCAGGTGCTAACTGAAGATTCGAGTCAGCCAAGCAATAAATGCCTCAGACAATGAGAACGAGTTGTGTTGTGAGCGGCATCTGTAAGGAGAGGGATGAACAAATTGCTTGCTGAGGGTTACAGGCATGGGCACCGAGACTTTCCTGAGCAGTTTGCAAGATCCTCCTTATCTCAGTAGCAGCTTTCAGGAAGATTTTTATTTTTTGTGCACCTGGTTTGATAGATGAGTAGGAAGTTGGTTGCCACGAAGTGCTGGTTTTGTGTTATATGTTCCCATTTGAGCTTAAAGTAGATGTGCCCTGCTAGATATGTATTGGATACCCAGATCAAGTAGGAAGCTTTGCAGTTTGTTGTGCAGAGTTTGTGGGGGTGCCTGTTAGCCATGAACACCACATACATTGGACTTCATGCAGACAGACGGTCTGAGCCAGGCTTGGCTGGCCAGCCAGCGTGGACTCCTCTGTAGGTGGTACTGCAGTGCATGATTGCTGCATGCATTTTTAGACAGCCGTGACCTTTACGTACAAGAGCTCTCTAGCTCACAAGTATGGATTAAACTCTTCCTACACTGTGTATTACTTATAATATGGGACTTCATTAGCTGTCTGAAGGGCAAACAGTACAACTCAGCGTACACTGAGAATGGTTCAGAATGGTGGTTTCAGAGGTACCTTGCTCCTCCTCCAAGTATTTCTTCTTGGCAGGCTGAGAGGAAGTAATACGGGTGAGCTGGGAGAGACTGCTGGAGTGGGTGGCTGTTCTGCTGGGGCTGGTGCACGCATGTTCACATGTTCACAAAGTATATGGGCTTCTGGCCTTATCCAGAACGGCATCTCTAGGATTTGTGGGTGCCCAGAAAGACATGAGGTCTCTTTGAGAGCTAGAAGGAAAGCTGTTGCCTTTTCCAGAGTTAAAATCCTGCTAGAACATCTGCTGCATTTAGAATTCTGGCCATATCCTTTGCAGAGATGTTAAAAGTCAGCTGTGCTATTAATAATCTTTTGCAATGAGTTTTATATGTTTTGGGAATTGTTTGTGACTCGAATATGGCACTTGTGTGCCGTTACTCAGTTATGACTTCACATATTGCTGCAGTAATATGAGTTTTGTATGTATGTTTTTACACAGATTGCAAAAACTTGCTGATAATGATTTTACAGTTGGAGCGTTTTAAACTGAATTTGATTTATAAAACAAAGCAGAACCTAAATCTTTTAGTATTGGTTTAGAGAGAAAAGAAATAAAATTATGAGCCTCTTGTTAACAGACTTTGCTGTTTTAAATTAATTCACTGCTAGATGAGGATGTAGCTTGTTCTTTGCCATATAGCGGTGAAGTTCTCAGCTTTCAGCTGATGAAGTACAGTACTGTGTGGTGTCTTTCAGTGCAGCATGGTGTGGTGGTGCAGGCAGCTTTGGGGTGTGAGGCAGGGCGCTGGCTGAGGTGACACAGGTGGGACTGATGTGTTGCTTGCACTGTGCTCTGCAGTAGGCGTGACTTCGCTGGTCATTAGAGAGAATTGCTTTTTTAGTAATCGTGGCTACCATCCTGCAACTAGGGCTCTTTAATACTGTCATTCACACGTTGGTTCTGTGATTACCTCACATCCTTTGCTATCGCCGGGGTCTGTGCCAGAACAGATAAATAACTTATTAATAAATGAAGAATACAGCTTCCTCGTACTGGGGCTTGTCCTCTTATCTGAGTCTTAGAGGGTCAAATAAGATTATTTTGCCTCCTTCTCACCCTCCCACCATTCCTATCTTCAAGAAATAGCTGTGGATGGCAGTGCACAAGAGAAGTCACTTATCAGAGGCCAGGCAGCCTCCTTATTTTAGCAAACCAGCCAGACAGGAGGAAATCTGCCCAGACGCAGGGGCTGAGAGACTGTTGTGCAACCAAAGACTGACTGCTTCACAGATCCATGCACTTGAAGATTGCTGATTTCATCTGTCAGTAGGGAGGTTTTAGCTGGACTGGGTTCTGTATCATTTTTTCCTTTTCTGAATCTTTCTAGTGTGTGCTTGGCTGTTAGACCTCCCATTTCCTTTGGAAGAAGAAGATTTTGGTTACGGCATCAGCTGGCTTTGTTACTTAAATTAGCTGAACTGGTCTTGCATGAATTATGCTTGTGACCTTGACCTGAGCTTTGTTTATCTTACTGCTTTGGGAGTAAGAGTAACAGTTCAAAAAACTGTTTGATTCTGTCCAGAAATATGTAATTAATAATACAGATGTTGCTTCACTGTGTTGTGGTGTAACATTCATAAATACACAAAATGTGGTAGTACAGCTGCAGTCAGTGACAGCTCTTCTCTGTGTGGGACACCTAAAACAGGACGTGGCTATCCTCACTGGCACGCTTAGGATGGAAAATTCCACATTCTATTTTGACTGGTGTCACAAGCTAAAAGCTTTGACTTTTTTCATTCAAATAAAAGGAGCATTTAGCTCTTATTATATTGCTTTTTTAAAAAGGCTGTAGTAAAACTTGATGTGAGTCACCACTGTCCCTTACTCCAGATCTGAAGACAGACAGCTTCTGTACAGTTGTTTGCACAGAACTTGGGTAAGTTCTAAGAGAGGAGGAATTAGATTAAGGAGGAGGGAGCATTTAAGCAGTACAATAGTTCACCAGTTCTTCACCAAGTGCAATGGAGAAGTCTTCTTTCACTGCTGTTTATAGCATTCAAGAGAAGGAGAAAGAAAAAAAAAAAAAAAAAAAGGCTATATCTGTCTTCTAGAGAATGAAATTCCTTTCCAAAGAAGGATGGAAAATAAAAGCATTTTCTGATATTTCACAACAATCAGCTACAAGCTGGGGGCTGGTAAACCAGAGCTGCTGCCTACAGTATTGGTACAGGTGTAGTAGCATGCCGAGTCCTGTCCCCTGACCTCTTTCTCCTGAATGGTGCTCTGAGACAACGTCTCGTTTCCTGTGCACCTGCTTAGTAAATGGCACTTTGGTCAGTGGGCTTCTGAGGCATCTAGTTTCATGAGCACCTTGGCTGGCACTGCCACCTGAAAGGAATATCCTTGTTTCTTCTCCCAGCTGCTTATATCGTTCCCTCTGTCACCTTTCCTCTCGCACTGGCACCATTGTTGTGTTCCTGCACTAATTATAGAACAGATAACAGCTGGAAAAACAATTCATACACAGGGGAGGACATAAACACAGGCAGAGTCATTGTGTTGCTGTGTCAGTTCTTCAGTTTTCTTTGACCTCACGATACTCTGTGCTGGTACTGCACAAAGTGACTGAGTAGAAAGGCTAGGAATTGCTTTTGGCATTGACAGATTCGGCTTAAATGCATCAAACTATACCCCTCTGGAAATATTTTTACTTACCTCATTGCAATGCATGTCCTGATGCAAGGGCATGGAGAAGATAGCTAGGATATATTAAAAGAGGGAAATGTTGTGTTTTCAGATGCATGAAGAGAAATTCGGATTCTTTGGAAAGAATGAGATTCAGAAGAGAGGAAGTACAGAGTATCATGTAGGGAGCGAAGAAGAAAGAGGAATAATAAGAAAAAAAGAAGGAAAAAATGCATGGAATTAAAAAAAAAAAACTACTTCTGGGAGAGCAAAGAAGAAGAAAGTATAGCCAAGAAAGAAAAGAAGATACGCAGAGAAAAGCAAGGAAGTGGTTTTTTATCACATAGTAAAATAAATGGAAAGATAATGCAGTGATGGGTAGATTATGCGTGTCAATGTGTGTGTCATGGTATTACTCAAAATCTTTGAGATAAGAGTTAGTGTTTCTCTAGAACTGGGTATCTCAATGCAGATTTGCTTCCTATCTACCTTATCTTTCTTCCCAGCAGTTTAGCTGGCATTTCACATCTTATTTTCTATATAGCAAAAGAAAACTATTATCCATATCTGAAAGTCACGTGGTAAGACAGCAGTTTCGACCTATCAGTTCAGGATATGATCTTGAAACTTGGAAGAATTAAGGTTTTTAGTACTGCTGTTGGTAGTACAGCAGCAGCTGGAAGTCCCAGGCCTCGTCAGCCACTGAGGTGAGCTGACCATGGCCAACAGCCAGACAACCACCCTGGCTCTCATGTGCTCCCTTTTCCTCTGAGGTGGAGAGAAGATAGAAATGTGTCTCATGGATTTTGATAATGACAGTTTCATAAGGAAAGCAAAAGCTGTGCTTGAAAGCAGTGCAAAAAGAGGAATTTGTTCACCTACTCCCCATTGACAGGCAGATGCCCTGTCACTTCCTGGAGAGCAGGTTCTCAGCACTCGTAATGGTTGCTTGGTAAGACAGAGGCAGTGGCCGCGAACATCACCCCATCCTTCTCTTCGCTCTGAGCGTGTTGCTGGGCACTACATCACATGGCTTGGAATATCCTTGGGGCCGCCTGGGGCAGCTGGCTCGGCCATGTCCCCTGCCAACCTCTTGCCCACACCCAGCCTTCTTGCTTTGTGTAATGCAGAGAGAAAGCTTTGCCACTGTGTGAGCACTGCTCAGCAATAGGCAAAACACTGATATGCTGTCAACACTCTTCTAACCACAGAGGCAAAGCACTGCGCTGTCTCAGCTACCACGAAGGAAGTTAACTCCTTCCCAGCCAGACCCAGTACACAGCCACTGCACTGGGTGCTGTGCAGACACAGTGGGAAAGGGTAACCCTTACTCCATGGGCATTATTGGAGTAGTGAAAGAACAGCTAGATACAGGCCAGTGATAATGCGTGGGAAAGAACAGTCAGGAGTGGTCAAGAGGACAAATAGTGGCCTGAACTTTGCAGCTTATGTTTCCAGTTTGAAAACAGGAGTCTATTTGGGATGTATTTTGGGTGTTTTCTTTGCAACACATGATATCAGAGTTTACTGTAAGTGATAGTGATATCCTTAATTGAATAATACATGCTTTCACAAAACTAACTGATGTTAAGCAAAACTCACTTGTCTTAATTGTCTGATACTAAGCAAAATGTACTTGATGCTAAGCAGAACATCCTTTATTTACTCATGGAGCCCAGTATATAATTGTTATCTAGGTCAGTGTGTGGGTGCCTTCTCCAGTACATCACCTTACAAGGAATTATTACTAGGTTAGAAAAACAGGGAGCTAAGATATGAAAGTTTCTCATCGTTGCAAATGAGCTATGGAAAACTGCCAACTTGAAAAAAGAAGAGGAGGGCAATCTGTGATCATGAAGAAGACAGCTGCTTGCTTCATCCGCTGAGGGTCTTGAGACCACCACCCAAAATCACTGAGCATGTGCAAGGAGGCAGGACCTTATGTTAATGATTTTGGAGGGGATTATTGAGTATGTTTGTACTGCCCAGGGGAAACCTTTGCATGTGTAACACAAGTTAACTTATACAAGCTGAAGGTCTTTTGTGCAAGATGTGCATGGTTAGGGTGGAGATGACCTCTTGCACATCCAACTTTGTAAGTAAAGAATGCCTGCTTATCAACACCACATTGAAGTCATTGGAGTTAGTGAGTTTATTCCTGGATTTCAGATGGCAGTAGTCAGGAAATAGACATTAATTACTATTCCACAGTAAGCTATGATACTCATTTTTTTTTAATCACGTGGAGTAACGGCAATGAATCAACCAAAAGCAACCCCAAAAGACCAATCTTTTTCTACTCTTTTACTTGTTCCCTGACATCTCCATTGGACTTTTTAGGAATTTTTTCATATATTATTAATTCACACTTATCTGTTGCATCAATCTATTGGTGGATTTTGTTTATTTCACTTTTTGTCGTTGTTGCTGCTCCATTTTGGTTTTTGTAGACATCTATTCTCATTTACACTATAAATGAAAACAGTCATCTTGACCTAGGGTCATAAACATCTTGCTTGTTTATTTGTAGTGTTCAACATTTTGCCTTGTTTTGTATGTCTAAAGTGTTTGGAAGGTGAAGAACTTTAGCACAAGTCTTTAGGAACAGCACAAAGCTGCACCAGGGAAAGTTCAGACTGGACATTAGAAAAAAAATCTATACCACGAGGGTGGTCAAACACTGAACAGGCTTTCTACAGAGGTGATTGGTAACCTGTGTGCCTGTCAGTGTTCAAGAAGCATTTGGACAATGCCCTCAGTAACATGCTTTAACGTTTGTTTGGCCTGAAGTGGTCAGACAGTTAGACTTGATGGTCTTTCAGTGTTCCTTCCAACTGCGCTATTCTATTCTATTAGCCCTTATTTGGTGAATGGGGGAATTGAAGCACAAAATTATGTAATTTACTCAAATCTAAACAGTAATAAGGTTACAAAACTGAGATTGGAACTCAAAAGGCACTGACGTTCAATTCCATCCGTCTTCTGTCAGTATTTGTCTGTGAAAGCGTGTCTCTAATGCTCAGAACATTAAGCTTTCTTTTATAGCGTATTGTCAATATTGGAGATCATGCTGGATTTATATTTGTGCAGGTAGCTGTGTCTGAAGAAAATTTAGTTCTCTCCAAATGTTACAAAAGAATTAAGTATTGGTAATAAAAGTCAGAGCTTTATTTATTACATCCATTAAAGTGGGACAGTAGAAAAAGATTGTACAAGATACTTGCACAGATTTATTCTTGGGTTATAAAATTGCTCTGTGGTCAGATAAACTACAGTCTTCTACCACATGATCAGACCTGCTTCGAGTGTCCTTGCTGGAGCAGGAGATTGGAGCAGAGGACCTCCGGAGGTCCCTTCCAGCCTCAGTCTTTTTGTGATTTTTGCTATGAGCACCCAACGCATAACTGGATCACGCCTTTCATTTCCTGCGTGGTTAAAACAAGCATGCTGCCGCAGCTCCTCTCTTTCCTGTCAGCCCTAGGTATGTCTGATTAGCATGGCCTGTGTCTGGCTCATTCAGCAAGTGAAGCCACAGCAGGGAGTAGAGCAGGTCTTAGGCCTTGCCCTCACTGAGTAGAGGCAGCAGCGGCATAAACTCTGGTCCACGATCTGAGGATCAGATCTCCCAAACTATGTCCCACCTCCCATTAATGCACACTAAAAATCTGTGCTCATTCATCCTTTTTTAGGGGACATGGATTGGCTTTTGAAGGAAGACTGTATTAGGCAAAAGCTAAGTGTTTAATTTTTGCTAGAACTAGGCGCACTTCAAATCAGAGCGGTGGTTAGGCTTGGGAGCTTAAATCACTGCTATTCAAGGGCTAGCATTTTCCACAGGCACATTGCAGAGGAGGTGGTTGACTTTTCTCCAGCTCAAAATAGAGAAGAGAATGTGGGCTCTTACTATCTTTCTTGTGTAGTGCCTGTTCTCTCTGGTAAGGTGTTGAGTGCCTTCTGGCAGTTGCTGTTTGCCTTTAGCTCATGCTGGCTTCACTGGGAGATGGTTGCTGAAATATCCCAGTGTTCCTGAAGTCTTAGTGACTCAACTATAATATCTGGTTCAATGGAAAGTCAAGTAGTGGATTAGTTTAAGCTAATCAACTTTTGTGAAGCAGAATAAATATGGAGCTTGACTTCAACCCCAGAATCATCCCTTGAAGTTGATTGATGCATATGTTCTTTGTGTTGCTTTTCAGAAACCAGAAAACATATCAATAATGTCCTGCAACACATCTCTCACCCACTGAGTAATGCAGGTCAGAAGCCTGCTTACATTTTGTGTAATGCATTGAAATTTTCCAGTAATGCTGACCAACCTTTACCTCATTCTTCTGGTGTGACTGGCCTGCTGGCTGGGGGTCCGAGTCTGCTGCTTTCACAATCTGAAATATTATATTGAAATGGAAATGGCAGTGCTCTCAATTTTTTTCGCCTCTGGGTTTTATTTTCAAGATGTATTAACCTGTTCCACTGAGCTCAGATGCATAAAGAATGCTCATAACATTTGATCGCTTTGCCATTCATTTCTCTCTCCATATATATTTGTTTATCTATATGTGGTCTGTGCCACAAACTGACTTCTGAGGTATATATTAAACCGTATCTCAGACAGTTACGTATTAATCATTTTACCACTCACTCCCAAGTTTTCTGGAAACAGAAATTACGGAGAAAAAAGTGAGATCTAGTCATTGCCTATATATGGTATCACTATATTGTGATAAATTCTGATACCTGGTGAAGAAACTTTGGTATTTGTCACTTTTTAAAAGAAAAGGTAAAATTCTGTGGCTCTATTTGCTACATTGGTTACTATTCTGTTTTTTTAATGGATGATTTTTTAACTCTGAATGTACCTGCCAGCCGTACGGGCAATGTTGTGTGGTTGGCATGGTATAGCACTCTATAAAGTTCTTGATCCTGTCCCATTTGTGCCTGCCCTGTGAAACAGCATTATGTGCCTCTGATCAGAGAACCCTCTTGAGAATTTATGTGTAAATCTTGTGCTGGGAAATTTATTTTAAGAAAGGAAATATTTGAAAGAAATGCATCTACCCCATAGTTATTTCTTCCTATCTATGGGGGAAACTGAGGCACATCTGAAAGCAAGAAAGGAGGAATCTTTGCTAATTGTTTTGGGCGTTGTTTTAATTGAGAATTGGCACTTGGAATGGAAGGCATGTTTGTTAAATCCAAGTTTCTACCGTGTTCTTGGCAGCTGGTCAGATATTTTTTCCCTCGGATCTTCTGAGGAATGCAACTCCTCAGAGGAGTTTTTTGATCTTGTCATTGGATGGCTCTCATTCTTCTTTCTGCTTGTTCTGAAATTTTTATACCTGCTATCTAAAAAGAAGAAAAATAAACCTTTATGCTTCCCTGCTTTCAACTTATAAAGCTTAACAACTAGATATGGTAATGTTTAAAGTAAGGAAGGTTTACCAGTGCTGCTTATTTGGTTGGTAGCTATATTTCAGGGCTCCAATTCTTCTTATCCTTTGTATACAGTAAAAAAGTTGATAAAGGAAATGGTTCAAGTGTGAAATCAGCTAATAGGCAGATTCAACATTTCTGTGAACGGACTCTCCCTTTTTGGTTTGTACAGTGTAAAAACTGAAGACCGGCCACTGTAGAAGCACCTGAATAAGAGAGACTCCTTTTAGCCTTTGGTGTTTAGACAAGCATTGTCCTCATTCCATCGTGAATTAAGAGCAGGATTCAGCACTTGCTGTGACTTTGTTGTTGAGTCTTACTTCAGAACTAAATTTCACTGAATGTGATTTTCATTTTCTTATTGAATTATTAGGAGCGTGTCCTGTATCACTGCAAATGATCTCTTAGATGATATGGTAAATGACCTGCTGATCTCCACCTGACGGTTCAGGTTATCCAACAGCTCAGTCAGGTGTCTCAGCTCAGCTGACATTAAGATTGAGGGATCTGAGATGTCAACCTGAGCCAACCTGGCTCCTGCTTTCCGTCGTTTCCCTTGCAGCCTGAACTACTCTCTTGTTCTCCCTCACTTGGGGGAGATCATTAAAATGATCTCAAAATTCAAGAACTTGGCCAGAAAGTAGGAAATGCTGAATTGTGGAGAGCATTTCTTTCTTCCTCATCTTCTACAAAATGTAACATCTCTGAAATCTCCACCATACATAAAATGCAAGACTTTGTGCATTTAGGATTACGCAGTGGCTAAGCTGTGAGACCTGGGTTGGGAGGCAGAGAATAGGCACGATGCAGAGAGAAGCACCAAACAGATGGGATGCTCCCAGTGTTGAACTCCCAAACTAGAGGGCAGAAACCAGCTGGGGAGGCAGGGACTGACCTGTGTCATGCATTTTGAAAGGTAGGAAAGAAAACCAATCCAACACCCAAACAACGTTGTTCAGATTCTTCCTGCTGTATGTTTGACCCAATTCCACCTGCTTAGGTGGACAGGCTAAACAGACACACTCCCAGGTGCAAGCAAAAGCTCTATATGCACATTAGAACTTCACAATAAGTTGTTATTTTGACCAAACTCTATCCAAACAGCCACATCATGTTGTGACAATGAATTGGCTCTTTTGTAGGAAGAATCTGAGCTATGTTATTTGGGTGTTGGATTTTTTTTCCTTTTAATTTTAATTAAATGGTAATGGATGGAGTTGGTTAGGAATTTGTAGTATGATTATACCTGCAGTACTGCAGTGCAGGCTTCCTCAGAAAGTTTTTTTTTTTTTTTAATGTCTTGAAGAAACTTTTAAAGTGTGAATCATTACTGTTCCCGTCTGGTTTTGGGTGAGCTGAAAATTACAGAACCTGAAAGTGCATGTTACCAAAGCCTGTAATAATAAAATATATGGCTTTATCCTGGATAGATTTTTTTTTTTTTTTAAATCACCCATCCTAGGCAGGTCCTTTGCAAGCCTACAAGTAACAGAAGTTGTGGTTTTATGTGACACTGTTAATGTGAAACTTTTGAAAAGTTTCTTCACATGGTTACATCATTTCCTACATTGCTACCTTGCAATCTACTGATACCTCTGCTGCATAGGTGGTAGAAAAAGAGGGATGAAATTGTTATCTGAATTACAGCCAGCACCCACCAAACAGAACTAAAGGTGTTCATGGGCAAGTTCATTTCTACAGCATTCAGTGATTTCAGCTGCAGTGAGCCATCCGTGTCCTTCTGAAATTCCATGGGGTTTAGGTCCTTCAGTTGCTGCTGCAACCCCTGGCGTTCAGCACCTGTTCTCTGTTTGAGACCTCTTGTAATACAGACTTCTTCAGTTTGGATCCCACATGTTGTCTGGAACCATTGCTTTCTTTTTAGCAGCTGGCTCTTTCTCAGCTTTGAACGTTTTTGTGCTTGTTATTTTGTCCTCCATTTTGTTGGAACCATCCAGTTTACTCTGGATGATTGCCTTCTATTTCTAAATGACATATTGTTCTGTTTGAATTCATCTTCGTAGGCCTCTGAGCACTGCTCTAAAAACCTTTAATGTGTCTTTTGTCTTTCAGATCTCACTGCTGGTTGGATTCATCAGTGTAAATAATTCTCAGTGGACAGATTACAGTGCATACAGCTACTTTCAGATTGTTACCATGTGCGACTTGGTTATGATTTTGTTCTTCTACATAATCCACATTTTCAGAATCTACAGGACGCTCACTTGTGTTAGCTGGCCACTTGCGGTAAGTCTGTCAGATGGTCTACATTCTTTGCTTCTCTTGTGGGTTGATATCTGGATTACTTAGTTCATTTTTTTGTGCTGTCACATGTTGATAGGCTCTCTTCATGTACAAATCCTTTTGCTGCTTTTGTTACTAGTGTTCAGTTCAGAAGATGCTGAAGTTCAGAAGATGTAATTCTAAGTCTTTTAGCTGACTTGGATCAGATCCTGCTCTCCTTTACACGGATATAAATCCAGGTTTACTCCAGTGAAGGCAATAGGGTTATTCTGAGACAACTGGAAAAAGGTGTCAGCAGATGGGCCCTAACTCTGGTCATTTATAGTAGCTACATGTTTGCTGGAGTACCAATTCACTACATTAGAATTCATGTAATACATCCTGTCCCAAAATAAAGCCTATGTGTACTATTTAAGTCAAATGTGACTCTTTTTGGTTTGGTTATAGGCAACTTAAACAATAGCGAGAAATAGGATCCTCAGCTTGACTGCTCATAGCCTGGCCTTCACTAGGAACATCCTGCAGGATATCCTACCTCATTCCACCATTTCCCCTGTACATCCATCTCTTGTATCTTAGCAGAGAACTAACAGGCACCACAGAAAATGAGGGACCTGAACTTCCTCAACAGCTTTGATTAGGTCAGCTAACAAAAAAGTCATCTGTCCTGATGTGAGATCACAGATTTTAATAACCTCTGAAAATATCTCTCTTGGATGCATAGTGACCTGTTAATCCCACAGAGAAAGAACTAAAGGGTGAGGAAAGCCAAACAGAGGGATGTAGAGGAAGTTTTGAAATTCAAGAAGTGTTTGAATGGCTTTTAATGGAAGCTATGTAAATAGTTTACAGAGGTGAGGTAGCAGTTTATTGCACTTCTAAACAAAGAAAAAAAGTAAATTACTTTTAAATGAAGACTTGCAACACTTTTTAAAATATGTACCTCTAGTATTTGTTTCTAGGAAGTACTTCTGTCCTTATTTAGAGATAATATGTTAGCATGGAAAAGGAAATGAGTTTTGTAAAGCAATATTTAATGCGTGAATTGTTTTAACAGAACTCTGCCATTTTGACCTTTTCATTCACTGCGTTTTGTTTTTCTTATCTGTCCATTTCAAAATGTTCCACAGTGCGCTGGTGAATTTAAGGCACTGCAGTTTGTGGCTGTTTAGTTCCAGATAGCTTTAATGAAATGGGATGCTTGTACATTGCTGTTTGTGTTCAAAGGAAGGCTACAAAGATGGAGAAGGCTCTGGAGGGCAAGGTGTGTGAGGAGTGGCTGAGGTCCCTGTGTTTGCTCTGCTCAGAGCAGAGGAGCTGAGGGGAGGCCTGATGGCAGCTGCAGCTCCTCA
>JAOWBP010002978.1:34398794-34433797 GCA_028571105.1 Tragopan temminckii
CAGCTGTGCTGGTATAATAGCTCCTTCTATATCAGAAGTGCTTTGTCCATCTAGCACAATCTGCTGTTATTTCTACATCTGTAAATCACTCTTAACATAAAACTTAATGAGCTGCATACCCCTTTTTCATGAGCCCCAGCCAAACAAGAGCACAACGCTGCAGCTGTAGCTATTAAGCTATGGTGGTGGCAAAGCACTCCATTAATACCTCATGCTCAGCAGTTTGTGATGCATGAGAGCTGAATAATTATGCCCTTGTTAGCCTCAAATGAGAGGCACCCCTGCCAGAAACAAGAGTTAACAATTAAAAAACTGTACCAAGTCAAGGACAACATTTATTCATTCATAAAACAAGCCTTTCTGGGCAAGAGAACTGTGAGACAGAAAACAGGCAGACTTACGTTAACTAGACTGGTTTCTAATGCTGCATTGTACCCCCTCAGCTAGACCTCCACAGTCACTTTATCCCAGCTGCTTTGAGAAACCAGCAGAGATGCAGCTAAAGCTCTTGGCACTATAAAGCAGCAGTTCCAAGTCTTAGGTTAGCTGTGTAGAGACTACAAAATGACTAAGTAACCACTCTTCCCTTACGTACAGACCAGTGGGAGCAGGGATTTCAGAATAGTGTCTGCACTGAGATTTTTGGAAGAATGACAGCCAGCGCAAAGGAAGCAGTTAGAGGGAAGGCTATAATGAAGACAGTCAGATGGGTTATTTTGAGCAACACTTTACCTAGTAATTCTCTAAGCAAGTGTAGAGCGTATAACAATAAAAAACTTGTAATGCTTACATTGTACAATATTATGACTTCAGTAAGTCTTATGACAAACACAAGTGATGGTTAAAGGGAGTTGTGACGTAGTCTCCAAACTTGGCACTGCAGATGGCGACATGCTTTTGAGCAGAATATCTAGCAACAGATACCTGACTGGATATGCTTGTTGTGTGTTGTCCTCATCAAGCTGCAAATGAGTTGTGCTACAGAAGAATGTGCTTATGCTGTCACCTCCTTGTGAAGCTCTGACTCTCACCTCAGGACGTGCCAACTTCAAAACAGCCCAGGCTGTTTTATTTCTCCAGTCCTGTTCTAATATTCAGCCAAGAGATAATAGGGTCATATGAAATAAATCGAATGAGTGATCAGGACATGCAAGTGGCTCAAAGCAAGTTTTGCTGTGGTGCCTGTGGAGGACTGGAAATGTGAGCAGCCCTGTCTGGCATGCTTTACGGCTATGTGTGCCAACATTTCTGTTTGTGGACTCTGACATTTTTCCAGCATGCATCATTTGCATTTGTTTTGATAATAAGCTTCTCTCATTTAGCTTCCCCAGAGTCTAAGAAATGCACAGGTACTCCCCATTCCTTTCTTCTGCCTCCTCGCCTACCCAGGATCAACAGGCCTTTCAACTGAAAACCACAGCATAATACAGACCACAAAAGTCTTCAAAGCTGCAATACTGCGTTATAGGTACAGAGTCATCATGCAGCTGAAGCTTGACTTCATAATAAAAATAAGGAAAACTTAAAGAGATCTCTTGACAGGTTACAAAACAAAAGGAATAAAAGCAAAACCAAACTGCTTAGCTGAAGTATTGCATTGAAACAATATTGATCTACTACCAGAAATCCACCAAGCTACATTTTAAGAAGTGACTGTAAAAATGATCATTAAAATACTCTGTTCAATTTATAGTCGCACTGACAAAAGCAGAGAGCAAATGGGCTTCAGCTCCAATGAAAATACACTTCGGAAGAGAACAAAGTCCTTCGGACCAGATCATTTCAATTACCCGACCGTCTTTGCCCTCTTGTGGGCAAACTTTTCTCCTGCAGCTTCTCAGCAGTGCAGACAGCAATATGCGAACAGCTGCACTGTGTGGGTATCACCAACAGAATGCAAAAACATTACTCGACTTCCTTGTGCTTCCTTTAAGCAAGCAAAGAATAGCTATTCTGAATTCAAAGGGAAGTCAAAACCACAACCCAGCCAAGGAGGTTCCTGCACAGCCACGTGAAGGAGGCTGTGCAATAAGGGAGGTGGTCAGCACACAACAGCAATCAGGAGGTGCCTGTGCCACTCACAAAGAAAAGATGCAGATTACCAGTCTATGTTCAGCCCTACTCTGCCATTCGGTAATTTACAGTAAATTAATTTGGATTACACTGCTGAGAAAAGAGTTGTCACAGTTCTAGCAGTAACAGGACAAACTGTGGTTATGCTCCTAATTATTAAATCTTTACCAAGTTTCTTAGAACTCACTCTGTAAATCCACCACTGAAATTCCCTCTTACTACATTTTGCCCTTATTGTATGCTTGCACCTAGTTTTCAAATTTAATTTAGTTTATGGTATTAGAGGCCTTTTCCCCTCATGAACTCTTACATTTACATTCATCTCTGGCAAATTCATCATAGAGAATTTCACATTTAATAAATGATATAAAGAAAAATATAGTGCATTACTCCAATTTCAGTGTAGAGGATAAAAAAGTGCAATTCTCCTGCTCCCAAGATGAATAGGCAAAAAGCAACCTGATTATAAAACAAAAAAAGTTACCCTGCCAGAAAGCATGCAAGTTTATTATTTCCTTTTTCATACCCCAGCCACCAACAATCAGACAAACATTTCTAAAGAATCCAGTGATTCCTCCTTAACCTGGTAGCTCAGTCATCTGCATTTTTCTACACCAAAAGATACAATTTGCTCACGACACCTTATCTTTATTTGTGTTCCTTTAACAAGTTTACCACTTCATTTCTCATCTCCAATTAATGAAGACAATAGGAAACCAGCACTTGAATTACACTTGTTGCAGTAACCCATAGGCCACAGTAGGTGTAAAGTCTGTCACTGACTAGCTTGGTTGGACCCTATGACATGGGACAGTACTGACCTTATTGGACCTTTCTTCCTGGAAGCTTCCACTGAAAACATCCAGCTTTGCAGATTTGCAAGTTGGACACTCTTCCCCAGTAACAGGCAAACACAATGCAAGCTCCTTCCTCCAAACCAGGAACAAAGAATGATGTTATTTCCTATGGTTTGTTCTGGGAGAACTACATACTGATACAGAATCATTAGCAGTAGAAACAAGAAACTTATTTACTAATATTTTATTTTAGAAATGATTACAAAACATCTTTAAGGACCCAAAAAACATAATACATTAAAAAGATGACAGATTTAGAATGGAAAAATAATTAAACATTTCACAATTATTTTAATGGAAGTTCAAGGCAACGCTGGCTACAAAACTATATGCTTTTTTAAAAAATATATATATAAAACAATTGCATTATCATTTTGATTTAATAATCATTAAAAGGCACTTAAGTTCTCAAAGGTATGAAAGTGATAGTTCTGAACAGCATAAGATTTAATCTAGATATCTCCTGCTGCAATAAAATAAAACAAAGATGAATTTCCATCTTAAAGGCACCACCAGCATATGAATTCATTACAACTTCATACAACCCCTCAAATATCTCACAAAATATTTCCCTTCAGTGTAGCAAGCTTGGTATTTTTATTGCACAAATTTGAACAGAGTGAGGATTACCACAACGGCCATTATGCAAAAACATCTTGTGCTGAGCTCTTAGCATCGCATGAAATAGTTCACTGCATTTTAAAGTTGGTGGGTGCAGTGGTGGAACTGACCTGTACAGGACCACAACCCTGCCCTGCTGTTTTCAAGCACAGAGAACAAGCTCTAGGGCACAATTTCTTCAAATACTTGAATCCAAAGGGCATTTCTAGCATTGTGATTTTAATATGTGCTTAACACTTTAAAAATTCATACTCTACAAAACATACATGTGGCTTTTCAGAGCAAAAACTCACAGTTCAGCTACTTAACAGCAAGTCTTCACGTGTCCTGGAGAACCCTCTGCACTGATTCTCACAGTACCGTAAGCATAAGTGATGCCTGAGAGTCAGTGTGGAGCCTTCAAATGTTTTTGGATGGGCTCGACTGGAGAAGGCTAAAGCTTTGAATGTGTCTGAGCAGGATCGCAGCACCACTGCCGAGCACAGTGTTGAAGAAGGTGAAGACAATCTTCAGCTTGATGTACTGTGCTGACTGCTCCTTTCCACGCGTTTTACTATCAGTTAAGACTGTACAAGTGTGGCTGCTTTGCAATCAGGAAAAGAAATTTAAGATAGTTCCTCATAACTGCCTTTCTGCTAAAGCTCCCACCATCCTCCTAAATGATCCCTAATCCATTTCAGTCAAATTCAGCCAACTTCGTTTAGCAGTGTAAATAGCTGATTTAAAGAAAGCAGGATGGTTTAATCAGGAACAGGCTGGGAAACTTGCAAAGCACTTTGCTGACAATGCACGGGAGTGTAGGAGACACAGCCAGAGCTCCTGCAAAAACTGATGTTTAATCCAGTGCCATCCTTTGGGATCAGCCTAATGGGAGGAAAGACACTCAAAGCCTGCAACCAACACCAGGAGCATGACGGGAGCATGTCAGGACTGCAGGAGACCACTCTGCTTGGCTGTGGCAGTAAGGAAGTCTCTCATCCTACCTGCCCTGAAGGGTTGCAGAGACACACATCTGCCCTTGCACCCTGGAGAGCTGACAAAGCAAGTTAAGCAGCAGCAGAGAACTGCATAGATACAAACAAACCTCATTCTCAACTATTTCTAAACAACAGCAACAAAAAACCAACTACACCCTACCCTCAAGCTTAAAAGCCTAGGATTAACAGTACAACCATACAGAAACTGCTTTGTTAACAAACAACTGTTTTGGTAGCAACAGTTTAGCAGTTACCTCAAACTCATAGCCCGTATGTGGTATTTAACTACTTTATTATATGACAGGTGAATGCCAGTTAAACAGTATCTGGGATGGAGCGCTACGTATTGTTTTAAAGAATTTCTTGTCTCCCTTTAGGAAAATCCTACGACAAGGGAAAACAGATCTAACCAGTTTCCAGAAAACTACCTGCTCATTTTCATTAGCTGTTGGCCATGCTTACATCTCTTTCAGTCAAAAGAATTTCGTTCTCAAATCCATACACAGATCAGTCAGTTGGTGAGAGAATGTATAAACGCTAACTGCTTGGAACAGCTACAAGGAAAATGAAGTGCGTATGAAAAAATCCTCACTCTTAACAACCTGAAATAACCAGGGATGCCAGCATGTACACAGCAAGCTATTCTGCAAAGGTTGGCAATATTTCTGTTTCAGAAGGTCTGACACAGGTTGTGGGAGTCAGAACTCAGTTCCAGTCACTCCTGACACCAACTGCTTGTGGCACCTTTTTGTAAAAATAACTTGTTCTGTATTCCAGTTTGTTTGTAAAGAATCAGTGGTAGATACCATATAGGACAGGGAGGCCCAAGGCAGAGAAATGGCTTCGTGGATCCCTCTCGGTACCTACATCTCCAATTCAGGAATGGATGCCAATAGCAAAGCACTTAGGCAGAAAAAAGTCGATAGAGAAGGTAATCAAAACCCATAACTCTCTTCATATATTTTAAGCTAAGGAAAAAAAAAAAAAAAAAAAAGAAGGAAAAATTACCCCAAGATGAAAGTTTTGTCGTAGTCCTGCATTGTTTAAATAATATCAGCAGCACCTCGTTAATTTTACACTGTATTTATAGCATCAAGATTAAGAAACAACAGAAATCTCAATGTCGGAAAAATTCAGTAGAATCTTGGGCAATAAACTAAAAAGGAAACAAAAAACGAACAAACACAAAAAACTCACACCAACCTAAAATGCTAATCACCATTGTGAACAAATACGCCAAAGTCAGACACTGCGAACTGCAGCAGAGATATTTCTCCCTATGACTAGTTTCCTATTGCCAGTTATATTGCTTGTAAACAAACACATCTCTAATCTACCCAGTTTTCAGACACAGCTACAACAAGCTCTGTACACCTACACTGAGATCAGGTTAGTGCAAATGGATTCTAATAAATACAAGAAAATAAATGACAGTCCAAATAACATTTCATCTTCAAGGCAAGAAATTCCATAAAAGGAAATATGTATTTTATGCATGGCTCTGAAACCAAGACACAGCTTAAGCTTGGTGCTTCACACAAGCTGTCAAAATGTTACATTCCCCAAGCAAAGTGTAGTGTTAAAGTTAAGGCTCAGAGCTTGGGGAGAGAACATCACAAACTCATGTTCATCTGGAAGTAACAGTACTAGAAAAAAAAAGTTGACCTTTTACACTGCTTTCTCTTACACTGGCTTCCTCATCCCTTTCCAAATACAGCTCGTATACGCAATTTCTGGAGGGCTTAGTCTCAGCGCTGCCACAACAGGTTACAGGACTATAAATTTGTCAGACAAGAATATTGATGAAATGGTGTTAATGCCTGGAAGACATTACAAATGTCATGAGAACTCAAACAAGAACTGTTTTTGCATAATCAGCTTTTTTTTTCTCACGTGCTCTGGTATTTTTGGAACATCTCTTGGCTTATGGCATTTTGCCCTACTTTTGAAGGCATTCCTCTACATGATGTCTAGCAATTTTGCTTCTACCTCAGACATCTAAAAAAACTGCCTTTTTTCCATTTTATTTATGGCCATCAGC
This sequence comes from Tragopan temminckii, assembly GCA_028571105.1. NCBI lineage: Eukaryota > Metazoa > Chordata > Aves > Galliformes > Phasianidae > Tragopan > Tragopan temminckii. The sequence continues at coordinate 34,405,364 of JAOWBP010002978.1, forward strand.
ATCTAACCTGATATGTCCATCACTGGTCTGATACATGCTGCATCAGCAGTGTTTCTTGCAGTCCTATGGCCTGTTGCTTTAAGGTACAAGTACTTATTTACTTGCTCACCAGCTGAGCCAGCCAGTAGGAAGAAGTCTTATACCAGTGCCATAGTGCACAAGAGCAAAGAAAATAACATGCTCCACAACAATTCCAGTAAAGCTCACCATTAACTACGCATAGACAAGTTGTGTGTGCCATTAACCTTGCAAATTATATTCACCTGGATAGTACCAGTGTGAAGTAATGTTTTTCCCAGTAATGTTTTTCCCATTGATGTTCAAATTACTAATTTAGGGTTACTTTGTGAAAATACTTATTCTTCAGTTTTTTCTCTCACAGCTAGATTTTCTTTATTCTTGCAAATTTTCTTGGTTTTGAAACAATCTGAAAGAACATTCTGCCATACAAGTGTGAACACCGATGATCATGATGTGCAAAGCTCTCTCCTTAATAAACAATTGTATTACCCCCTGCATAAAAACTCTATGTTTTCATTAAACTGATCTCACAGGCAGAACTGAAGAAAGAGATTGAATAGTAAAAACAAAATCCCACACTCTTGCATAAGGATAAGCATTTTTGTAAGGCTGCAATTAGGTGTCTCTTACATTCACTGTTGGACCAATAAGAATGAATTCTGCTCTTCTAATTTGGAACTTGTAAGAGAAGTATCTGGTCCAAGTTATATAGAAAATGTCTTCAGAGCATAACTAAGAATTTCTGCATCACTTATTTCCCTTTATTAGTCACTTCTACCAAAATCAAATCAGCACACTATTGTCCTTCAGTTATTCTATTTACACTTTTTTTTTTTTTAATGTATGCCACCCAAATAGGTGGCAGGACCAGTTACTTAGAAAATTAAATAAAGCACAATGCTCAAGATGTCATTACTTGCCTACAGATCCTTAAATTTTTGTGACGAACAACACATACAGAACTGATTAGAAGGAAGAGACAGAAGTTATTACCTACAGAGCACTGAAACTTTGTTTTAGTTTGCTCCACTCAAAAAAAAATGATCTAATTTCAGAAAGTTTAGCTTGGCTTATTCAGTGGCTGATCTTCTGTGGCAACTTGAGTGTGACCTGGATTTTCAGAGCGTTCTTCAGTGCTTTGTTTCCGACTGCACCAAAGTTCCCATATAAATTCAGCTAAAAATGCCCCACTTGCAAAAAATCCAAACACCTATGAAAGTGAAAGGAATACAGGAATTAAAAATGTACAAACACTGACAGTATTCTAAGTGTCTGGAGAGATGTGTTAATAATGCTCATGTATTAAATCATTGGTTCCATTTAAATTGGCAACAGGTTGGAAGTCATATTGTAGCATATTAAATGTAAAAGGTTTTACAGTTCTCATTCTGTTAACCAGCTATGGATGTTAGAATATTTTCTAAACAGATCTTAATAGTAAAAGTATATATATATATTCTTTTTTTTTTTCAGTAAAACTAATGAAGAAGTATAGCAATGATGGTATAGCAGAACAGTTATACAACAGATGCACGCAGTTTAGAAGGACCAAGCGAAGAAGAGTAACAGATGGAAGGTGAAGAGAGAGAAACCAGCAGAACCTCAGCAAGGCCTTGCTGGGTCAGCAAGTAAGGATGACAAGTTTCATTGTTAGTCATAGCAGAAGAGTGGTAAGCAGAGGTTGGTTTTAGTACCTTCTTTCAAGCAAGGAATCAAATGTACACATTTACACTCATTCTGACTGAATTCAAGCAGCTGTTTTTCCCCAAAGCAATTAGACACTAGTAAGTCATAAATCACAATCACTTTGTTTTTCCAGCTTAAAAAAAAAAAAAAAAAAAAAGGCAAAAAAGGGGGAGCCTTTATACTCAAACCATTAGGTATGAATATATCAGCATCAAAACAGAGGACCACACGAAAATGTGCGTATCCAATAGCTCATCCTGCCTATGAAGTGGAAGTATTTTGCTTTCCTTTCTAATCCATTTTTAAGTCATTCAAGAATAAAAATCAAAATTTGATCTTTTAAACTCACATATTCACAATTTCAAGGTTATTTAAAAAGACTGCCAAATAAGTAAGGAACTATGCCACAAAGCCTCTACAGTGCATTGCTCTGAGCCTCTTCATTGTTCCCTGGAGATGCATGTCCTGTTGTTCCATTTCTGTCACTGAGGAAACTGATTCTTATCGCAGCCTTTACAAGCCAGCATTCTCTACATATGTTTTATAATGCTTTTATAATGCCTCACAAAAGATATGGTTGCTTGCTGACTTTACAACTGGAGGATATTATGGAAATGCAGCTGATCTGCATTTCAGAGATGAGATTATCAGGGAGCAGTGAGAGAAGTTAGTGTTGTCAGCAGTGACAGAGGACAGGGAAGAGTACGGAGTCAAGGGAGCAAAATTAAGCAAGGAGCGAAGATGCCAGGGAGCTCGAGAGTACACAGAGCTTTCCAGAAGTCCTAGGGAACGCCTGCTTTCCAGTTTGTAGAAGCTCCAAAATAGCTCTCTCTTCCTGAAACAACGTAATGCACTGAAGTCTGTTCCCTGCCCAGCTTCTTGCCTGCAAACTGAGTGAGGTTTCAAGAGCAGAGAAATTAAGATACAATTTAAATGTAAAGTAAATGATGCAATTATAAGACTTACACAAGCAGCTTTTTCAAAAGCAGACCCAGAGCTGGTTGCAGCAAGCACTATTGAAGCTATGAGAAAGAAGGCACCTATAATTAGCATGGTCCAAAAATTCTGCAAATAAAAGAAATGAATGTTACACAAGCATAGATATGCTACCTGAAAACAAACAAACAAACAATCATCCTAACAGCAACCAAGTTAATCTGACAATGAATTTACAATTTGAAACACTGAAGTTCGTGGGAGATTCAGGAAACTGATTTCACTACCTACCAACATTCAATATCATTAACTATTTTAATAAGTCAACTTTATAAAATCCTTTTACTTTTTAAATCTTCTTTCAGTATTTCTCTCATTACATTTAACCTTTTTCACAGTCAAATTCAAGTGCAGGTCAATCATGCTAGCATTATTCCATCTGGGAAACTAGAAACCTGTAAGTGAAGGTGCTCATTCAAATCTCTGACTACACTCCCTTATCTGTACCTTCACATGATAATGTTACTGCTTGCACTGAAAGGACAGTCCAAAAACAACAGCCTTCCTGACACTGTGCCACCAGTGCACCTTCTGAAACATAGAAGCATGAGCAGTAACTGGTACAATTATTATCAAAAAGGAGGTAGGCTACACTCAGTAGGAAAATAGATACCTCAGACAGGCAGATTTCAAGTACCATGCTGGCAGAAAACCATATCATATATATGAAGGCTGCTCTGAAAGTAATGCCTCGTAATTTATTATGATGGCGCACAAGGTCAGAGGCAGGCAGAGGTTGAACCTTCCCACCAATATCCCATTACATGTTGTTGCTATGTAACAGATGGCATCAGAGGGGCAGTCTGACAGAATGGGGTCTGACATGGGAGTGCATCTGAAGCAATGGGTTGGAACTGAATTCCTCCATGTGGAAAAAATGGCACCCATTGACATTCATTGACACTTGCTGAAAGTTTATGAAGACCAAACAGTAGATGTAGGCACAGTGAGGCGGTGGATGGTGCATTTCAGCAGTGATGACAGCAACAGTGGGTCACCTCCACTGGTGCAATTTTTTTTTTTTTAAAGCCCGACATGCAGGCTTTTGTTCATCTCTGGTGAAAATGCATAGATGACAGTAGTGCCTGTGATGATAAATGGCATTTTCTAGCTGTGAATTTGCTCTATCTCACAGTGTTACTGAGCTCTTTGTATCTGTTGCGGTTTCCACGGAAATAAATAGGAGGCATTGCTTTTGGAGTGATCTATTATAACAGTGTAGTAGTGGAAGCCTTTATGAAAGACTTTCACACAAGTCCTACCATCCTGCATGTAGGACAATTTTGAAAAACTGTCAATATTAAGAAGACTCTTAAAGTTGACTCAAAGTAATATAACCTCCTTTAATCTACTTTTTAAATGGAGAATAATAGGAGATTCACTCTGCACAGCCTTTTGATTCCACAGCAGTTTTGAAAGAGCTTACATTAAATGGTTTATTTAAAACAAATAAAATTTCTTACCATTTTGTTTACTTTATCTTTCCCAAACGTTTCATATGCAATAGTGCAATACACACACAGGATCAGGAGGCTCAAAAGAAAAGCACTGCAGCTTACAAATTCAAAGAAGTACAGCCCATGACAGTTGATACAATCCTCCACAATTTCTTCAAAAATAACAGCCAGAAAAGAGAGGACCTGCAAACAAATAAGATACTTCAATCATACCGAGTCTCATCAGTATCTTTAACAAATGAATGTCTGAATGCCTCTGATATCAGTATTAATGAAGACAGCTGTAAGAAAACACTGGATCTAAAAAGAACTCCATAAAATTCTGTAGTATTTTATTACACGCAGAAATATAGGGACACAGTTTTGTCTTGATGTTAAAGTGAAGCAGTGAATGACACTCGGTTAAGCTGAGCACATGCTGCCAAACTCGCTTTTTGGTTAGAAGGTAAAGCCTCTTGATTTGTGATGCTGTGCAGGAGGCAGCGGGAAGCAAACCAGGCAGATGAGAAGCACAAACTCTACTGCTTACCACTTATAGCTGCATTTAATTTTAAATGCACTTTGGTTTGGGGCAGGGGAGAAGTCAAAGACATTGATCCAGCCAGCTGCCTCTCTTGATCAACTTCAGAGAAAGCGTAGCTTGTGTACTTAGAACCCTGTAACAACAGCAGCTCAACTGCAGGAACCAGAAAGTTTAAGCTACATTTAAGCTACACTGGACAATGTTTAATCTGTGCAGAAGCTTATGCTGGCCTTCCTGCAACTGTCCTTTTTTGAGGACACAGCATGAATTAATTCCCATACAGCTGTCATGCATCTGCTGCTGGATTTTCTGCTACCTTTTTGTGCAGGAAGTAATATTGCTGTATTTAAATAATCCCTCCTTGTGGCCACTTCTTGCTGGTTTTCTTCATCCTGCGAAGATGACACAGAATATAGATCCGTGCAGTAAGGAGTTCAGCAAATTAGAGCAAAGCAATGATTAGGAACCAGAGTTGGTCATAAAACCAAGACTGATGCAAGGATGATCATATTATTAATAACAGCATGTGGGAGGGTGACAGTTCTATGAAAAATACCAAATTCTAGAATTTAGAATTGTCATTTTCCAGATATGGCATGTAAAAACAGCTGCAGGTGCTTTATCTGCACCTTATTTTGGAAAATAATTATCTATGCTCGGTTTCAGCTTTCTGACAGTAAAAACAAGAAAAGCGACTTAGCACGTGAGAACCACACATTCCACCAACTATGCCAGACCTCAGAAGGGCACTTCAAAACATTGTATTTTGAATACACAATCATGTATAAAGTAAACAGGATCTCAGAAGGGGAAAGAACTGGAGGTGGGAAACTGCATATTACAATCAGGCCTCAGCATACTTCCCTTCCCTCATGCAGCTGCTGGCAAAGGCACATTGTTCAGAAACACACCTAAATCAGCCATTACAGCAGATGCCCAAGGAATATATTAAGTTCTGAATTTCCAATTTTCAGAGAGTTTTTTAAAAAAAATAATCAAAAGATTACTTACACAGCTTACAGCTGTGTCCAATGATTAATTCACATTTTTTGCAAGGTGAGCTAAAATAGGAGGTACATTTTTATTTTTCCTCCCCTCTCTTCTGTGATTTATATTTCCACTCCTTTATATATCAGCGCTCTTTATATCAGCCATCACTTTCACCAGAAACAAAAAAGACCAGAAGGAAAGTAAGAGCCTTTTTGGAAACCTGCCCTCAGAAGATTTCAGTAGCCCAGGTAACCATAACTGAGAAAAAAAACGAACCTCTTGGCTGAGTGTACAAGCGAGTGAGAGAAAATCCCATTCAAAGACTACTTAGAGAAGTTCCATGTCAAAATAAAAATTAAAATAAAAGGATCGATCAACTGGAGTCTTTTATGGGACTTGTCCTTTGCTTTAGTTTCACATTTGCCTTCTCCACACTGTGCCTATGGAGACTTCCAAGCAGTAAATGGACAGAATATCAACAACTGTTTTCCTCTGAGCTGTCACCAATGAGCAGAGAGGGGCAGCTCAGCTAAACCTGGGGGACAGAGCTTCCTTCACAGCGAAGACCAAGCTCACACCTGAAGACACAAACAGGCAGCTCCCATCTTCCCTCCCTCGCCTACAGAAAATAAATATCTTCCTCTGCCCTTTGCCAGCAAGAAGTTTTTCATCAACACTGACATTACTGCAAGTTTTTGCGCAAATGTCACGTTTCTCAGGTGGGTTTAATAAAGAAAAGGCTACAAAGAAATGCTACAAATATAAAGTAAATCAATGAACTTGCCAGCAGGCAAGCAGCAATGGTATTCCCAGCACAAACCTTCCAGTTTAGAAGAGTGCATATGTTAGTTCTGTACTGCTTCAAGGTGAGTGCTACTATAGGAAGCAAACAGTTCAGGACAAATAGCAGATTGAGGCTGAATTACAGTTTTCCTTTCTGGTTAAGGTATTTTTTTTAAAGTAAAATAACTGCTAATGAGAAATACCACTGCTTTAGATGAGAACTCATTTCTACCTCAATGGCACAATAGGCATCGTGACATTTAACTTGGTGCAGAATTTGAACCTATCATGGAGTAAAAAACAACAACAAAACAATCCAGCTATAGTAAAAGTAAAACAAAACAGCAATCTAGAAACCCATGCAATTAGGATGCCTAGAAGGAAGTTTTCTGCAGATGATTTCACAGTATTTTATAAAATACTTGATCTTCTTGTTCAATGGACAAAGAACTGGCTGCAGGATCGAGTCCAGAGAATGGTAGTCAATTGTCCAATGTCTGGATGGAGATCAGTGACAAGTGGTGTCCCCTAGGGGTCACTGCAGGGACTGATACTCTTTAATACTTCATCAACGACATTGACAGTGCTGTCAAGTGCACCCTCAGCAAGTTTGTGGATGACACCAAGCTGTGGGGTGCGGTCAACACACCAGAGGGACAGGAGGACAGGATGTCATTCAGAGGGATCTAGACAGGCTTGAGCAGTGGGCCTAGGTGAACCTCATGAGGTTCAACAAATCCAAGTGCAAGGTCAGGGAACCCCTATTACCAATACAAGATGGGGGACGAAAGGATTGAGTGCAGCTCAGCTGAAAAGGACCTGGGGGCACTGGTGGATGGGAAGCTGGACATGAACCAGCAATGTGCCCCTGCAGCCCAGAAAGCCGATCATATCCTGGACTGCATCAAAAGAAGTGTGGGCAGCTGGGTGAGGGAGGTGATCCTGCCCCTCTGATCTGTGCTGGTGAAGCCTCACATGGAGTACTGCATCCAGATGTGGAGTTCTCAGTACAGGAGAGATGTGGAGCTGTTGGAGCGTGTCCAGAGGAGGGCCACAAAAATGATCCAAGCAATGGAACACCTCCCCTGTAAGGATAGGCTGAGAGCTGGGGCTGCTCAGCCTGGAGAAGAGGAGACTTCAAAGTCTCCTGAGAGCAGCCTTTCAGTACCTAAAGAAGAGCTACAGAAAAGAAGGGGACAGACTCTTTAAATGGGTCTGTGGTGATAGAACGAAGGGAAATGGTTTCACGCTTAAAGAGAGAAGATCTAGGTTAAATATAAGGAAAAAGTCTTTTACAGTGAGGGTGGTGAGGCACAGGAACAGGTTGCCCAGTGATGTGGTTGATGAACCGTCCCTGGAAACTTCCAAGGCCGGGCTGGGTCAGGCCCTGAGCACCCTGATCTAGCTGTGGTGTCCCTGTTCATGGCAGTGGAGCTGGACTAGGTGATCTTTAAAGGTCTCTTAAAAGTCTGAAGATTCTATTATTCTATTCTGTAACAAAGACGGGTGATTTTTGAAACCAACACTCTATTTAGCAGTCCACCTCAGTGATAATCAGTGTGTAATCCCCAAAATAACAAAGAATTTTAACAGACAGCTAATAGATGCTAATATTAGCTAAATCACAGGGATTTCCAAAAATACTTCCTAAAACATTTCTCTTACTGGGGATACTGAGGATTCCACCCTCAGTAATTCCTGGTGCTTCTTTTAAATGCTTTGACCAAGAACTCCAGAACTGTGCATTTTGGTAAATGAAAACAAAAGCAGGGGGGAAATTTGTCAGAAATGAGGAGAGTGGATGGTTATAATTCGGTTTTCTTTTTCCTCTCATTGTAGGACAAGTATAGACCACAAACTACTTTTGGAGCCTACCGAGCAGCTACCCATCATGGTTAGGACAGGCCCCTGTAGCTTCCCTTTCTCCTACCTGGAAAGCTTCTTAAGCAATGCTTCTGCTCAGGTACAAGTTGAAGGCTTTGGTACCCTGGTGAAGTTGCACTTGTAATATTTTATTCTATTCCATCAGACTACTGATATAAATGATCTGCTTGTTTGGCAGCAACAGCCAGCAGACCTTACTTAATCAATCAATCTCTAGATGATAAAGTAAAAGCTTACATCCTGTTATATCTATTTAAAGTATTCTTGGGCACGACGATTTTAAAACACTATTACAAACATTGCTTTTGGCAGCACTTAGTCTTACCTTTACCTTTCTTTTCCTTTTGACTCTGTGAACCAAAGTTTAAAAACAGAACGTCCTCTTTTCTGCGCAGCGAGTGCACGAGAGGGTTGGAAACCACCTACGATTCCTCCGAGCACGAGACGTCCGACCGAACAGCCGCTTCGCCGCAAAACAGGCACCGACACGCTTAGAGTCAGCAGCCAGTCCCGCTGCCTCCCTGCGGGTACTTCCCCTATCTGTCCCCTGCACCGTTACCAGCACCGCTGGACAGACGGCAGCACGAATCGGGCGCCCACGTGCTGAAGGCGCTCAAAACAAGACAACAAGCAAGGAAAAGGGGAGCCTGCGTTTTCCAGTGCGCACAGGACCGCCCGCTGAGAAGCAGCGTCTCGGCTCTCCGGACCGCGCGTCAGTGCGCGTGATGCTCTACGGGAGGCAGGAGAGGCGCTGCCGGGGTGCGTGAGGAGCGGCCAAGTCCACAGCCGTACCCCGAGCTTCAGAGCAGCGTTTCCACCTCCTCTTTCACCCCCGTCGCCCTCTGCAGAAAGCGCTGCCCCCCAGATTCTAAGCCGCGGAACCGAGCGGCAGAGCCGTGCTGGCGGCGGCCTTTCGCCTCAGCCAGGACGCGAGAAGGAGCGCGTCCCGTTCCGCCCCGCCGCGCCCGGAGGGCACTCACCGGCTGGAGGGCTTTGTGCGCCAGCCGCCAGCCCCGCAGGTGCCGCAGGGTGCAGCCGCAGCGGCGGCGGAGGGACGGCTTGGCCCGCGGCTCGGTGGTCTCGTTGTAGACGCCGCCGTTCTCCATGGCCGCGCTGCCGAGCCGGCGGGAAGCGAAAGCAAAAGGGCGGCGGCTGGAGCAGCGCGGCGAGGAACGGGAAGGCGGAGGCAGCGCCCCGCCCGCCGACGCCGAAACAAAAGCGCTTCCTGCGGGCCCCGCGCCCGAGAGGAGGGGCGGGCGGCGGCGTGCCGCTCTGCTGCCCTGCGGGGGCCCGACGGCCGCGTGTGCTGTCCTTTGCACGGGGACCGGGACGCGTCCCTGTGAACTTTCACCAGACGGCGGCGGGCGCGGCCACCGGAGCCAGAGCTCAAGGAGTGTTTGGACAGCGCTCCTGGACATTGGGTTTGGATTTTGGATAGTGCTGTGTGGAGCCGGGGTCGGACTCGATGGTCCTCATGGGTCCTTTCCAACTCTGCGTGTTCTGTGATTCCAACGTGCTGCCGTACCTCTGCCTGCACCTCATTTCATAGGCAGCTACAGTCTATGAAAGATGAAGTCTTTTGTGTATAAGCAAAAGCATATTGCACTGACTTTTACTAGCATATTATCCACAGAACTATTATTGTCCTTCACAGCCAAATTCAGATATACTTTGCTAAGTATGATCTGCTGATAGAAAAGCAGCAGTTTGCTTTCTCGGCCTTAGTCCTACTCACGCTTTGTTTAAGCGCAGTGCGTGCTGGAGGAGCCAAGTGAATGGTCACACCGCCCGTCTCAGCCCAGCAGTGCAGGACACGTGTGCAGCACCGAGAGATCAGGCACCATCTGTGCCTGCTGGGAGCCGCCACACATGGACAGCTAACGCAGCGCAGAGCAGGTAAAGGCACTTGGGGTGTGCTCTGGGCTACTGTTTGCCAGCAGGCTGTAAATGGCATCCCTCCCTGTAGGAAAACACAACCCAGAGGAACACTGCGGGAGCCCTGGGCTGGGTGGTGCAGGTGTGTTTGTGCCATAAACAGTGCCTTTTGCAGAAGCTGGCTTTAGAGGCAGACCCTGTGATTCCTCAGGCACAGGAGTTCCCAGTGAAATAAGGAAGGTATTACCATGACTGCACCACCACAGCTTCTGCCAGGGGTTGGAACTTGTCTAACACATGTTTGTTTTGCATACAGCATCCTGGGAGTGTAGGGCTGAGCAGGTAGGTGTAGTGAATGATATTTACTGTTACGGATCCAGAGTTCAGCTGTGCCTTCATTGCTGGTTTTTACATTAGTAGGCTGTAAGGAAGGTTGTATTACAGAGGTCTTTTCTAAAGGAATTTCCCATTTTGTTTTATTTCATGTTTGTATTTCAAAGTTGGCTGAATGACCACAACACGTCCTATGTGGTGAGACCACTTTTGTCTGAGGGAGACAAGGCTTAGGCAGATAGAAGCAGTTGTGAGTTCTGCTTAGTAAGTATTCAGTACCATCTAAGGATACCTGCAGCTGCTCCCAGTTTTGTTACCCACGTCCTAAGGCAGCCTTACAAAAGGATGAACACAGATGTTACTGCTGAGGACAACTCTTGAAAGGAGCTGCTTCTCAAGGACCAATAGAAAAACTACACAAAGTTGACTAAAAGTAAAATATATTGTAACCTTCTTCTACTTACTTCTGTTTTCTCAGATTTGTTTTTCCTGCTCAGGCCTTCAGCAGGAAGTGTAAAAGCTGGCTTGCCATTTAAATCCTATATTATTTAGGCTGCTTTCTTTATTTATAAGGCAATGCACGGAAAGCAAAACAACCACAAAGATCCATAGCAGAGAAGGAATGAAAACCAGACAGCAGAGGACAAAATACCTTAAAAACAGTTACAGCATTTTGTTAAAACATGCAAATGCTGCTATGCACACAAACTAGAGCTGTTCTTTACCTTTTCACTAGAACTGTCCTTCAAGTACAGCTTTAAAGTTCACTCCCCTTTAAAGAAGGAACGCAGATTAAAACACTAGTTGCAATACATAATGTCTGTTTAATGCAAGCAATTGCAACTAGCTGACTGTGATCTAATAGAGATCCCATTCCAGGTGGGCATCTTACTCAATTTCTTCTCTTTATATACTGACAGAGTTTTCCAAAAATAAAGTCTTCCCTACTCACGCAACCTCTACCAGAATGGCAGAGCCTTAGCTGAAAGCAGGACACTGCAGCAGAAAGCAGTCCTGCAATTAGATTGTAAACTGCCACAACGACTCCACTCAGCCAAGGAGTAGGAGGTTGGTGGGAGCAGATTAGTGATGAGTGACCTAGTTTTCTCCCGCATTACATCTTCTCCAAAGATAACCACCACAGTGACCATAAAGCAGCACCTATTAAACAGAGAAAGCTACGTCATTAGGGGAGATTACAGTATAGCTTGATATCATGGATATCACTCCTCACCGCATTGAAAAAATTTACAAAAGAAGTGTGACTGGAGCGACAAAGCAGTTGAATAAATGTCAGCCCCTGGGATACAGTGAGTACAGGCCAGATATCATCCCAATTTTTATGAAGTCCCAGTGGACCTTTGGAACTAGCTTCATACTGTATTACAGAATTACCCAGATTAAGCTGAAACAGTCAAGATTAGCAGCAAGGCTCCCTCTCTTGACCTGACTTCTTACAAATGAATTCTCATTTTCCCATGTTCAGAAATACAATTCTGTCTTTTTACTTTCCTTCAAGGAGGGCAACAGAGAAGGAAGTATAAGAATAGGAAAGCAATTTAAAAGCCCAAAACACGGAGGCAGGCTCCGTTTCATTTGAAGAGTGGTGAGGTAGATCACCACAGAACAAGTTGGGAAACTCCACAGTCATAGGCATGGCTCTCCACTGGTTTCGGTTCCCATGCAGGCATCTAACAGCATTCTTTCACACAAGTTCTCTGCACAAGATGACCAGCTAGCCATGGGAATCACAGATAAGGACTGTGACAAGCAGACGAACTCAGACAAGACTCGCACATGTTGCATCTCCCAACTCTTGCTCAGCTCCAAAGGCTCTATGCCTGGGCTTGGTGTTGCAGCTGAACTTCACGAGGCCTGAGCACCGTATTAACTAGCCCCAGGGTGGGATTTTTAAACAGCCAAGGATCAGGAATCGGTATTTTTAACAGCTATTTCTGAGTAGCCTTCATGGCACAAAAACAAATAAAATGCTCAACTCTCTCCCCGTTTCCCAAATGCTGGGCTAGGCTAACTCTTGTTACCGGTTTTCTGCAATGCATCTGCATAAAAAGAATCCTAAAGCCATGAGGTATTTGACAGCTAATGGTTCTACAACTGCAAATTAAGTAGTATATTTCAAAATACAAGAATCTTATTTGTTGTATTTTGATTAAAGGACAACATACATTAAAGAGTTAGCCATACTTAATACAATTCATTCAGAGTACTGAATAGTGGACTGGCATGTGGGGACTGCTAACCATTCATTAATCAATTGTTCTAACTGCAGTACTTACAATTCTGCCTTTGGTGGTGATTCAGCAAAGGTTACACATGGAGAAATGCATGACCTGCTGATGAACAACTGCATGGAGTGAATTGACCTGGAAGGTGTGGCAGGAGAAGCTTCCCATCAGGGATGCAGGGCATGCATCACCATCAGAATACAGGCAAAGCTAGACAATGTATTAGAAGCCATCAAACTAGATGGTTTGCCTTTTATTCTTTTTCTGTGAAGGCAGAGACCGGGGAAAACCTTACTAATGACTCATTGGAATTTCACTTCATAAAACAAAGTTCTAGAAACAGAAAGTCACTTCTGCATATTTAAAACTTCTAAATATATTTCTTCCATAACCACTGCTAGCTGTTTGGTTTTTAAAGATTTTTATTATTATTATTATTTTACAAAAAGGCTAAGAAAGGACTTTCTCTATCTGACCTTTCTATTCAACAGCAACAAAGTAGCCAGCCTCCCTACTTCAAGTTTAAGTTCTCTTTAGGCTGCCATCACTATCTACAGCCTGTTTATGCTGGTTGGACAGCTTTGACAACAGCAGATGAAGAAAGTGGAATTTACCAGAAGCAGCGTGCAAAGCAAGGCTTTGTGACAGAGGGCTATTTCCACTTCTTTCAGGCACCAAAGCCACCCATTGGTGAAAACAATGGTAGGATGCTTGGAAAGGATACCTCTTCCTTATTCATTATTGTTCTTCCATGCCCTAACCTGTAGGCATGTGAGATTTGCAATGATCTCAGTTCTACAAGGAATTAACAGCACCAATAATATCAATTGCATTTCTAATCACTCCTGCATTCCTTTAATACCTTTAGTGTTATTAGTACGAGGCTTTGGCCTAGCACCCAAGGAGAGCAGATGATGATCTTTCATAAAGTAGTATTTCAAAATGTTTCGCAATATGAATACTGCAAAACCACTACACAATAAAGAAGTTACTTTGCACTTTCAGAGCTAAACCTGTGTAGTTAAGGAACCAACTACCAACAAAATAAACTTTTAGGGGATTTCCTTTCCTCTATCTTCTTGTATAATTTCTTTGATTAGAGTGGTTGTAATAAACCTGCTCTGCAAATTTTAAGCTTGAAAATTTGGGGTAAAAGATCACTGTTTCCAGGCAGTTCTTACATTTCAGCTGAAAACATGGTAGTCTCTGAAATGTGTATATGATTCTCAGTTATATGGACTAGCTACCGTACTAACTTTAAATTTCTGCTTATACACCTGAAATGTAGTTACCAGTCTGTTGGGTTGCAGTCTTTTTCACTGGGAGCGAACCTAATTTGGAATTTAATATGACTAGCAATCGCATTCAAAATACAGAAGATGTACTCCTTCATCAGGAACCTTTAGAAGTTTCCTAAATAAGCTGGAGAAATTAAGGCTTTATTTAAAAAATCCAAAACAAATAACAAAACTAAACAAACAAAAAACCAACAAAACCTTAAACTCATTGAAGTTACTTGGTAAAAAGTATATCCCAATCTAATAATTACACTTAGTATTCTGTGGCTATCAGTAGGAAAAGCCCATAAGCTTGGAAAAAAACAGCGAAGGGATGTTCAGCATTTGTGTACTGAAAGCTGAAGCCCTGACCTTGGTCAGCTATCTAATACAACACTTGATGATCTTTATGGTCCTTTTCAACCCAGGCCATTCTAACACGCTGGAGTCATCAGCAGGATTCTTGGTGTAACTAGTGTGCTTGCAGCAGAACCCACACAAGTCTGAGAAGTTAGTTTTACTGCTAGCAACAAACACAGCAGACTTTTATCCACTTCCTCCCAGAAACAGTGCTGTAAGGAAGTTTAAATCTCTACCAGTGATACTATTCGAAGAGAGGTACAAGATAAAATGTAATTTAAGGTGTTTTACATCACATCCTCAAATTTAGCTGTAAACAAAGAACACCATGGCTTCAATGAAAGTTACTTAAATTTGAATGCAGAGAACACTTTATTAACTGATTACAGTTTTGATGACCAATCTTAAACCATAATTAATATGGGAAACATAGTGGGGGACATTAAGGCTGAGCCATATATATATAGACAAATCTGGATACTGATAATCTGTACATTTAACCTCTGCTTTTTCTTTATACATCTTTTATTCAGTGTCTGAAATTAATCAAAGAAAACAACCAAAAAACTGGCCACTAATTTAAGATCTTAGTCTGGAATGAAATTTTTGTACGGGTTTTTGAATGCAATATAGATCTCAGGGGAGATCAAACAAACAGATTTGCAAACATGCTCCAAATCAAGCATTCAAGTATATCTGGAGTTTGTCACTGCAGTTTCGTGCAAGTGATTTTATTTTCCAACAACTAGTAGTAGTTCTCTCCTTTATTTACGCTCTACTTAAGAGGGTATTAAAATCAACTAATAAGTTGGGAAATCAATATAAATTAAGTGCCTGTGGTGTGCATCAGCTTCCTGCTCTAAGCAACCTTTATCTGTAAGTGGACATAATTGCCAGTTTCACAGAATTACACTGACTTATCAACAAAACCCAGAAATTTATCTACTATTCTTGCACTGTGAACAGTAGTCCTACGTGATGTGATACCATTTTTCACCTGTACAGCTCCCTTTTGTAAAGTTGGGCAACACATGAAAGACAGACAAACTGTTTGTGTTCTGAAACGACGTTTCAGTTCTTTAGTTCCAGTCACTGAAGGAAGAGGCAGAGGCAAGTTTGAATTACCCCAGAAAACTGAACAATTGGTTTTATTTGGTGTCTTCAAGATGCTTCACCTTCTGTGGGAGACGTAGGTGATGTAGGAGAAACCATTTCAGGTTTTCGTGAAATTCTGTCCAATTCTGCCTGAACATCTGTTAAAACTGGCTTCTGACCTACAAAGAAATGCACATCACTCAGTGATGTTAATGAAACCATTTGGGGAAAGACTTTGTATATTTTCAATTCTCAAGAAGCATCTGCAAATCTGCCAAACAAAAAAAGCCAAAGAAAAAACCAACCTGTTGTTGCTTCAGGCAAATCCTAGAAATGTTACTCTGCAACCCAAAACATGCAGTAAAGGCCTAAGGCCAAAAATCAGCAGCAAAGGATCAAAAGAAATATAGTCACATCCTATATTTTGGATTTTTCAAAGTAACTTCCATAACTATACATAGAGTTGTGGGCATATGAAGAGTTAATGTAAAGTCTAGAAAATACACTTCTCTGTATTCTATAAATGATGAATACTTCTGAATGATTTGCTGTATCAGCTGTATTTTGAAGTAATTCCGAATAGAAATCAGGAGTTTTACCACAGACCAGAATCTGTTCCACAGACTTGGTCAGCTTAAGTTGACACTGTTGCTCAAGGTGCGTGCACACCTTCAGGTGGCAAATCCCTCACTCTTCTCACCTTCTTACCTCCCCTGTAACTCGGGATAGCACAAACATTTATACACTCACAATTAAACTTACCCCTAGCTTGCAATACACCTTTTTTTTTTTTCCCCACCCTTGTCCACTAGGTCACTCGTAACTCTTATTCCCCAGCCTTGCATGCATCTAGCTTTAAAGGAATCACTATCAGATATTTCGGATGAATACTAAACATGCTGTCAAAAGAAAATACTAAATTGATTGACTGCTGAAGTCACTCAGTCAAAACCTTCATCAAATCAGAGCTATACCATTGGCAAAAGGAAGTCTAAAAAGTATTAAGAAGTTAAAAAGTGTTGAAGTTATTTTAACACTGATGATATAGATACACATCACTTTGAAATGAAGTCCCAATGTATCTGAATAATATTAAAATTGCTTATGGCATATACAGCTACAACAGAAGATTTTCTTCGATTCTCTGAGCCATAAGAAGGGCAGGCAATACTGAATCACTGTGAGAATAAAAAGCCATATCCAATGAAACATGTAGTTAAAAGTAGTAGTGTTCATACTTCTGATAAACTACACTGAATGATGCACAGCTCAGTCTAAATTGTGAGCTGATCTTTTTAGCATACCTGACTTTTTTGCTGATGGTGGTAGATTGCTGCCAGTACCTCCTGCGCTGCCACCTCCAGGACTGCCACCAACACCACCAGGGCCACCAGGGGAACCAGTTTTCTTACTCAACAGACTATTGAAAAAGTTTGCCAGGACTCCCTCACTGGTAGCTCCAGCTACAAGGAGACAGGAGTGGGGGGGGAAGACAAAAAACATCCAAACATTGTCCAGATAAATAGCAATTCAATATTTTGGTTATGCTAAATAAGCATATTAAAGAAAGGTACTTCCCCAAATTAATTCTTGTCCCCGAAAAGATAAAGGTACCTTTCATGTTGGGATCAATTTTTTTGGACCCAGCAGGGATAGGTGTAACACTGGCAACATTGGATGTTACAGATCTATTTGGTGTCCTAGGAGATCCTCCAGGAACTCTTGGTGAGGCATCCTGTGCAAAGAAAGAGGAGAAAATTAAAAAAAGTCTTCCAAAGAATCAAATCATGCACTGTAATTGCATATGAAATTAAGCACCTGCTTCTCAGTTCTACTTCTTTTTTAATAATGTGGTTTTCCTCACAACTGAAATGAGGCAAGATTAGATTTTGTTTACTTTTTTTTTTTTTTTCCCCCCACACTTATGACATTGTTACAAATATTAACTTCAGTGCAACTGAAGCACTGCTGAAGCTTCCCTCCAGGCACCTCAGTGAGAAAGATGAAGCTGTTATTTTATAGTTCCTCTGACCACAGTGAAAACTGCACCGATGAGATTGTAGAGGGCCTAAAATCAGCTTCTTGGAAAGACAACACCACATGGCACCAATTATGTGGAAAGGACTAAAGGCAGTCCAAGGAAAAAAAACAAACAAGTGAACAAAAAAGCTCCAAACAAAATAACCCCCCCCAAAACATTACTCAGTTCTTCAACGATAACAGATGTTTTTGTAAAATTGCAGTTCATCTAAAAAAAGTTGAAGTAATCTCTAAAAATTTACATCTCTCTATTAAACTTCTTACTTTCTAGTTATTTTGAATTTAGACATCATAATCCTCACTTAACCATATATATATTTTTCCCCCAGAGTTTCAATATTCCTAGAATGACAGCGCCAAATTTTGGATATAAAACTCACCAAAGCAATTCAGCTGACATACAGTTTGCTCCCTGGCACACTCTTGGGATGGAAAGGGTAGTCAAGTAACTGCTTAGATGCACTCTAACATATGAAAAGTAAAGCCACAGCATTTAGCCCTTGCTGCCAATACAAGTTGTCATGCCTAGCTGAGAAGAAGTGTCATCATTTTAGAGCAGTGTAAGAAATAGGCTTTAAACACTACATAGTTTACACAAATAAACTGATAAAAACTATTTGATCACGCAGTTAAGAGACAAACAGCCCTCAAATACAGGTGATGGTATTGGAAGTACTTTGTTACTACTAACCACTGGCCTTCCCGCAGCAGTAGGTGGCTGTTTCGCCAATTGAGACTGCAAAAAAGAAAAACAAACAACCAATAAACCCATGTATTATTAGATATTACAAAACTTTTTTTTTTTCTGAAGAATCTTGTTAGATAAAACATCAGCTGTTTGTTTTATAAACAGAACATTACCTGCTGCTTCATAAGAAACACTTGGTCATCTTCTGCAACAATTTCTTTCTCATGAACAAACTGCAACACAAAAGAAAAAAAGACACTAATACCAGGATCTGCAAGAATACAACATAAAGCATAGGATACAGTATCTGTTCATAGATGCACGCTCTCTGATGCATGTTGTTACCTTATCCTGGCCCAAGCTTGGCATTACTTTCAGTAACTTTTGCACTAGGATGAAGTGGCATAAGAAATAGAAACATCTTAAATCCCAGGTCTACACAGCAAGTCACCAAACCCAAGCTTTGCCAAAGCAAGCATGGCAAATACCAAAATTTATGACCTACAGTATATAAGCACGCAACAAGTTTGCCAGTTACATTTCCCTTGGATTCTTAGTACTCAACACATTGGTGTACATCTTGGTTTCTCCTCTGAAGATTATAGAAGGACACAGCACTAAGTTTTCTCAGCTGAAATAATCCACACTTGGAAAACGATCACTCCCAAACTCTTAACTTTGCTAGAAAGAAGGCAGATATTTCTGTGACTCAATAACTTCTACGTATACATAGAGTCCACTTTGCTAGCATTTTGTTTAACCCCTCCACATTTTTCATACAGTTGAACCTTTTTCTTAAACAGTATGAGAGAGGAAATACACCGAAAAGTTCTGAACATACTGTGTAAGCTGGAGAAGAGCTATACAAAACACTAAGAAAATGTTGAGAACAAAATGAAAAGACAAAATAAGCAAAAATAAGTTTATCATAGTCTTGGAAGCAAAGCTCTGAAAGCTGACAGGGAGATAAGCAAATGAAAAGCTGCCAAAAACATTAGCAAAATGTATTCCATTTTTTAAACATCTCATTTTACCTTTCTGACCGGTGGTTTTCTTATGCTGTCTTCAAAACTGTCTTCTGCTTTTAGTGTTTGAAAGTTCTCATGCAAGATGCCAATTTTCTTGTCGTTATCCCAACCTGCAGGACTAGAAAGGAGGATCATTTGGCTAAAATTCCATCATTACTTCAGGTTATTCTTGAACACAGTTCTCATCTACATGGAACTGAAAGCCCAGAAAGATGTCATTTCCTTTCTTCTGCACAAGGGGGTTATTGACCAATACAGGTAGCTACAGACAGAGACTGGTTCACCATAACAGAAAGGAAACATCTCCTGGTTTATCATTTTTCTTTGAGGCCGTGAGTATTTGTTCTCTCAGCCAACTTCCCTCCACAAATCCCCCAGCTCATCAGACTGTTACACTCATCTTTCAAAAACATAGGACAAAAAAGGATCTGCAGTCCTGTACAAATGTATGTTGTAGTCATATACACACAACAGTGCAGATAACTTACATAAATACTGCATCTTTTTCCACAACAACAGCTGGAACATTGAAAGGAAACCCGTACAACTTCTGGACTATATATTTATAGACTAAATCAATGTTTTTGTTCTCCTTTACTGAGGTGTAAATAAGCGCGGCCCCATCTGAGTACACTTGTTAAAGAAAACTCCATTTTTGTGGTTAGTAAGAAATAAGAAAATGACCCACTTTCGTTGTTTTAAAGGTTATCTCCTCTGAAACATTTAAGAGGAATACAAAAATCAAATAGGTCAAGCAACTTCCAATGCTATTTTTTGAAATAAGCTATTTACGAATGTAAGTCTCTCTTCCTGCATATATTTTAGGGCAACTCATCTGTTGGTTTTTGAGTAAAGGCTCTTTTCACTTTCAAAGCCCACAGTACCAATAGCTTCAATATGATGTCTTTTAAACTTTTTTTTTTTTCTTTTGCTTTCAGCAAATGAAAACTTTCATGCCATATCCTTATCTCATCATTCTCCCATCCTGCAGGACTACACAGAGATGTGACACAGATACTACAGCACTAATATCAGTAGCTCCAAGAATACAAAAGGTCTTTCACTTTCCCAGCTGGGTTTTTAAATTTGGGACCGAGCTCTTATATTACAGAGTGATCTCCTTTGAAAGGAAGGTAAATGAGTTGTGCTCTACATTAGTACTAAAAAGTGTGATTATTATTCTCGTATGGTTCAGTATCAAAGGAAGATTATTTACACACAGGATTAATAAAAGCAGCAAGGGAAGTTTCAAGCAATTGTCACTTTGATATTATAAAAATGCCCCAAACCCTAACCAGTTTCTACACAGATGAAATTCAAATTCTGAATGAGGTAAGTAATCTAACAAGATCTGATTCCCATTCAGTGACGTTCAGAATAGAGTTCTGAGTTGCATATGGTAATTGCATGGACTAATTCCTACTAATCTTTCCTATTCCTTTTCTTCATTTACAGAACTTACCGCAATTATCTGTAACTCCATTTTGAAAAACTAGATCCAAAGGAGGTGCCATCACAGTACTTTAATGAGATCTCAGGGTTTTGAACTACCTTTCCATCTGTTAATTTTTGTCTCTCCAGTAGTATTTAGACTCCCACTTCCTACAGCACACATTATGATGACACAATGAAGGCACATTACTGGCATCTAAAATCTAGATCTGAGCACACCTAGCTACCTAAACAACATTTTATACATAGCATAGTGACAGTTTACATATGTTGTGCCTACTAATGGGAAAGGCAGGGGATCTTTCCCACATCAATTTGTATTTCCTTTCTTCCCTCATCACCTTATCCTGTGGGATTACTGAACCCTGAAGACACCACATATTCGGTCAAAAAGAACAACATCTTATGGGCATCTGAAATGATTTCATGCTAAAATCTTCTTGCTATTTTAGGCAGCTTGTTGGTTAAGATTTGCTGATTTAGGAACTGATTCTTCAGTATGAAAATGGCAAGGAAAGAAATTCAAAGTAAGGGAACATGCCAGACTCTTGCATATCTTGTAACGAATTAATTAACATTATTCAACGGAATGAAGAAATATTTAACCCAGCATTGTATGTAGGGAATAACCAAAGCAGACATCCAGCCACAAAGAAGGAGTTGTGTACAGTTTTGGTAGAGATGCAAGTATTCTTTTAAGCTGGTCACAATTAATGTAAAGCATTGAGTCCTTATCATCTTTATGATGCGTTCAAGGATACACTGTAAGCAAAACCGCCTGATATGTGACTGAATGAAGTCAAAGTGTTCATCTCTGTAGTCATGCTCTTTTTCCAGAACACTGATGGCATCACACTGTTAAAATAAGCAGAGAATTAAAATACAACTTCCAGCCAGATGTTGAAATAGCAGTGCTGCTGCAGCTCCTGTTCACAACTGGGCCATAGGAGGAGAAGCAAAAAAACAAGAAGCTCCTGAGATTGTTTTGAAACATAATTTTTTTTTTTTTTCCTTTTTAAATGTGCATCTTGGCATGCACGTAGCATGGGCTGCATTAAATTGGGAGTTAAAGTGTTTGCCATTTTCCATTCTCTTCCACACTGCAACCACGTTATGCAATAAATCAACATCTCTATTGAACACCAATCCATTGAATACAAGCATTTTCTGCACAATGCTTTTACACACTGTGCTATCACAGGGCATAGTCTTTTTGACTGGCTACTTGCTCGCCCTTTGCAAAGGTAAGCCAAAGCAAGAAGCGTGGAGATGAGAAGAAAAAAACAGTGGTTGTGGTGAGGGAAGAATAATGGAGACCCAGGAGGTGGAAAAAAAAAAAAAAAAAGCACAGGTGCTTTTCAAATGAGAGGGTCAGCATTCTCTAGAAGTAGCAACATATGCATCAAAAGGTTTATTTTTTCCTCTGTGGGCCAGCAGAGGCTGCAGATGCAGTATGCTTAATGCCAATGAGAACTGAAAAGCCATGGGAGAATAAAACAAAACATGAGAACCACACTACTTTCTCTCTAGACTAAAAGTGTGACGTATTTAATAGAAATCAAATCAGGTCACAGAAACACCCTAAGAACTGAGCAATGTTAGCAGAGCAGCACTCTACTAGCTAGCACCCTGAAACTTATTTTCCTTCACATAAAAAAAAGGAGAAGTATTTAAAAATCCAAACCATTGTTTGCAGAATATAGAATGGCTGGGTAAATTAAAGGGAATTTTAGTTGCTTACTGACTAGCTCACTTCTGAGAGCAAAACCAGGTCTGAGGTATTTCTCAATTCCCTGAAAACTGGTAATACCACAGGAAATACTACACCCAAATTAACATGCAAATAGGGCTTCCAGAAGATTCCCAACCTTCAACATAAAACCTATTTATAAGAATTCTTATCCAATGTATTCAGAATGGGTTTAGAACCAAGAGTTTCCCACCCCAAATCCGCAATTTAAAGCATCCCCTTAATAAAACATACAAAAAACCTAAAATGTGAAACAAACCTTTGTACAAACTACTACTACTGGAATGCCTAAGTTACATGTTAGCGTATCTGCACCCAGGGGTAAAATCACACTGTCATCTTTGTCTTCCTGTAATGAAGTATTTCTTCTCTGTGGAGAAGCTGGAAAATCCTCGCCTG
The DNA here is from genome assembly GCA_028571105.1 of Tragopan temminckii. Lineage (NCBI taxonomy): Eukaryota > Metazoa > Chordata > Aves > Galliformes > Phasianidae > Tragopan > Tragopan temminckii. The sequence continues at coordinate 34,428,247 of JAOWBP010002978.1, forward strand.
GTTCTACATATTCCTGGAAGTCTCTTACCACTGAAAGTAAAAAAAAGTTATATTAAAAAAATCATCTACTTTAGTATTTCAACATTGATTTCCACTGCCACTGATCTCTAGTACTGCTGACAGTATAGTACTTCTGCTTCTGTAGGTTGAAAGAATTGAACGTGCAGCAAGCACCACTCGTTTATTTGGATAGGCAGAATATGGCCAGTTTTAAGTGTCCATGAGGACAACATTAACCCATTTTGATTTTTAGCACTGTGGAAGAACCACTAGGCAGTTGCTATTGACTATCATTGCTTGATAAATCTCCTAAAGAACCAAGGTCCCTTGCACTGTTCTTGGTGAAATTAGCGAAAATCTGTTAGCATAAAGAGCAGCAAGCCTTACACAGATCTTTTATCTGGTTTGACCTAAAAGTCCCTCATCCACAGTTTTCTGTACCATGAATCTATACTAGTAACAAACAAACAAAAAAAAAAAATTAGTTAATAACTAGATTATTAAATAGCAGCATGCTAAATATTTGGCATGATTTTACAACAGATCAGATACTACTTTAAAGTTTAGCAAGGAAGGAAGTCAGAATCCAACAAGAATTAGAAGGAAAAAAAAAACAAAAAGACAAGGTTATAAGTGTAACTTTTGTCAAGTTCTGATGCAAATGCCCAAGCTCTAATTACAAGGTCACTTAATGTGCTTCCCACCAGGGATACAGTATCAGGCATCAGATGTTTGTACCTTTCACATCAAGTGTCTGATTTCACCCAGCAGAAAAAGGATTCTATCCCAAACCACTTCCATTACTTTTCCACGAGTAGCACTGCCTGAATCAGCCAAAAATCCAGGCAGCAAGATGACTTAGCTGAATCACACAGCTGAATCACACACACCAGCAGCTGACTACTCTAGTACTTTCTCACTGCTTTGTCCTGATTTGCCTTCATCCATCCCTACCTTTTCTAAACTGACTGAAGGCCTGAGTTCCTACCTAGAAAAGCATTGGGCGAATTAACAGAACACTGTTATCCAGCATCCAGGATAAAAGTGCATTGGGCTGAAGTTATTCAGCTCTTCTACCCAAAATTCAGAATAAAAAGAAACATATGTACAGATCATCATCTCTACTTCAACAGTTGATTGAGGCTCTTATTAAGGCAATGCTGCCCCTTCAGTCTGGTCTGAGAGCCTCCCAAACTGATTATGTTTTTAATCCAGAGCTCTCACCAGGATATGCCAGCAACTCAAGGGAAGAAAAAAGATTAACATACTGTATCAACTCAGAGACCTTGGAATATTTTTTTCTGGATTTTGTAAGATTTTGCTATTCTGTTCAGTCAGTCGGTAAAGAAGCAAAGCTACCATCTCCACAATTTTGATAGCAAAGATATTGCATTCCTACTTTCATCCAGTAAAACCACATCCTGAAACAGTTGGTGATTTTAATACAGACCCTTACCCCCAACAAAACAAAATGACCAACACTTGAAAGCACTCTTCTCCCCCTCCTAATTTTCCACAATAAGAATTTAAGATGACTCCCAGGAATGACACTCCCCTTAGAATAATCTCTTAAAAGAAAAGTAAGCCGTTGCCTTACTGCCCATTTAATCACAGCACAGCTACAACTTGGATTTCAAAAAAAAAAAAAAAAAAAAAGCTATCCAACAGATGCTTAAGAACATAACCATTCTAGAGACAAACTTTAGACTTCAATAAATAAAGTTTTTATCACACTATTTGATTTTGACACACAGCCCTTCCCAAATGCTTGCTTCCTGTAGTAATTCAGAGAGGTGAAGGGGCAAGGTTCATGATTTAGTACCCCTAGTAAAATACGATGGCTGCCCAAATCTAGTAGGTGTTAAGACACTAGCAAGTTCAGTCAGATAGTTCAAGGTATTTTGCAATAACCTTGTGTTCTGCATATTTAAGTTAAAAATATATGAAAGTGATAGAGCATATTCACATCAAAAATAAAAAAATAAAAAAAAAATCCCCAAACCAAAGCATACGTAGCTGCATTTGTGTCAAGAATAACTCCTCAAGCAGAAAGGGCCCAAACATCACCGTGCATGAAATAATCCTGAATGCTTTCAACATTTACATTTTTGTTAAACAGAGAAAAGACCCAAAATTATCTAGCCTGACTGATTACAGGAACAAGAAAAAGACTAATGCAGTGTAAAGGATCAAGATCTGTCTTTAAAATAATTAAATATAAAATAGAAAGCCATTACGTTTTTTTCGTTTGATAAATCTTATCTTGTTTCTCTAGGAAACAAGACAAATTCAACATGGAACTCCTGATTTTAAGCCACGTTTGCAATAGAGAAGAAGACTGCAATGGAGAGATTAAGTTGTGCAGAAAGCATTAAGCATACTTAAATCAAGTGGAATCCTAAATATCTACAGAATACTCACGTTTTTGTTCCATTTCTTTCATTTCTTCAGGAGGAATTTTTAACTTGTCAATGTGTTCTCTTACAACACTTGCCCATTTTTGCAAAGAATCCATTGCAGTCCAAGGCCTTGACATGTCTACTACCAACATAACTAGAGTGTCCTTTAGTGAGTTTGACTCCATTGCAAATTTAAGGAGACCCTTGTGATACAGATCACCATCCAAAATCCGTACATTGCATCTTGTTTGGTCTATAATAAAAGAAGAATCATTTTGAGATTCACTTGCAACACTCCACTCCATAATAACTATTACATTTTCATTAGGCATGTAAAATACAAGTCAAGAAAATTAAAAAACATGTTTTAATCAGTCAGCTTCACACACACACACACACACACGACAGCAAACTGCAGCTTGTGGAGCACCCTTCCCCCTCAGAAACACTGAAGTTTGAAGAATTCAGCTTGATAGCCATAACTGAAGATCTTGAACACAGTACCTGAAGACGAAAACTCAGAAAAAATTGAATATTTCCATTTCTTCACCATTTGAGAGGGAAAATGGTTCTCTTAGAAAAGCAACTTAGAAGGGGGAGCTTTAAAGGGGAGATGGCAGTCTTTAACAGCTGAGCAGACAAGGGCTGAAAAGGGATGGCTGAATTCATACAGTGTGAAGTGCATGTATAACCGTATCTTGGCCATCAGAAAACTGAAGCAGAACTGCAAGTTTCTGTCATAAGCTTTAATGATTTAAACAGAGAGTGAACAGGCAAGAAAGTTATTCTTCAGATCTGCAGAAGGACAATCACAATGCAAACAGGTCATCCTACTGCTTCTTCCACCAAAACAGTGTACTCCTACACTGAGAAACACTTAACTTCTGAAGTAAATGAAGAGCTAGAGATTCAAAATTAGATAGCATGATATAATTACATTTTGTCTTCAGGTAAATTTTCATAGCTTGATACAGAAGCTCAGAGGAAAACATTCAGAACCAATTCTTAACTTTGTGATGTCAAGTCATCTTTGAGACCAGAGGTGGAAGTCAAGAAAGTAGGTGATTTCAGAAGGTAAAAGGAACTAACTTCTGTTTCTCCTTCAACCTGCATTTGTTTTCATAGCATGGAGAAGTCATTTTTACCCACAAGTACTTTCATATGTTCTTATTCACACTCAGCTGCTTCTAAGCATTGCCTCTAAATAATTCATTACACTTTACCAGCTAGTGGTGAGACCCCACCCGCAGTACTGTGTTCAGCCCTGGACCTCAAAATAGGAAGTATATGGATCAGATAGAGCACATCCAGAGGAGGCCACAGGACTGGAGCATCTCTCCTATGGAGAGAAGCTGAGAGAGCTGGGGTTGTTCAGCCTGAAGAAGAGAAGGCTGTGGGGAAACCTTATATATAGTGACATTCCAGTACCTAAAGGGTCCCTACAGAAAAGGTTGGGAGGGACTTTTTATACAGGCATGCAGTGATAGGACAAGGAGCAATGGCTTTAAACTGAAAAAGCTGAAAAAGAAGAGATTTAGGTTACATGTTAGAAAGAAATTCTTCACTCAGAGTGTGATGAGACAATGAAAGAGGTTCCCCAGAGAAGCTGGGGGTGCCCCATCACTGGAAGTGTTCAAGGCCAGGCTGGATGGGGCTTTGTGCAGACTGGTCTAGTGGGAGGTGTCCCTGATGATAGCAGGGGGGTTGGAACTCACTGGTACTTAAAGGTCCGTTCCAACCCAAACTATTCTGTAATACAGTGCATAAGCAGTCTACAACCTCCTTCCCTTGCCCTCTCCCCCTCAATTTAAGCATCAGGGTGGAATTAAGCATTCCACAGGTACAGATATCTGTAGTGTGAGTCTTAAACACCTTTTCCTCTAGGTTTGACGAGCACACTTTTGCCTACCATCCATTCAGAATGTTGCAAAAGACTGCTTTTCTTCTGGCCTTTTCAGCCTTTTAACTGGCTCCTCTCCTCCTCATGCCTGGTCATTCATGATACATGTAAAGGAGATTAGAATGAGAAACCTCATTGTAACAAATTGCTTGTGGACTGAACTGACCTTCTACTGAGAAAGAAAACCTTCCCATTCTCATTCCAAACATCACAATACTGAACCACTACTTTGGTTTAAGATATCATTAGAAACTTACCATCTCGATCTTCATCATGCACATTTAAATACAAATACTCCATGCCTCTTCCTTTTTTGTATTCCTCGATTCCTTGAATTTTTCCTATTAGGCTAGTTTTACCTGCTCCATCTTCACCTGGAGAGACAGAAATTAGATAACACTCAATCTTTAAACTCAGCTACATTTAAAAATCATTTGTGGCAAGAAGGAAACATTCTTTAACAAGACAACTGAGCTCATTAAATTTTCAGAATACAGAGGGCTTTGCCCAACTCATCCATTTGTTTAAAGTGCGTGCTTCATCTTCAACTCTCATCTCTAATTAGTTATAAAGGCAGTTATGACAGCACCTATCCTTTTTCAATAAAGTTTTTGTACATATTTTACAAGCTAACTTAACACTTGAAAAAATTTCAGTCTTCCACTTGTAACCAAAGTCTTTCTGAAGTAGAGGTCCAAGTGAGAGTAAGTTCATCACACATTCAGAAGAATACCATTGACAATTCTCCCCAGTCAAACAGGGCACCAGGCTGAATAGGGCAAAACTGTTTCCTTATAATTTTATGAGTTGATTTCTCTGAATCTTTTCTACAGTTCTGAAGAAGCTTTAAAGGAGGTGAAAAACAGGAAACTATTGCCGTACATTCTGACACAGCCTACAGTCCACTGATCCCACTCTTAATGCCCACTTATTCCCTCCCCTCCAAAGGGACCTCAGATTGCCAGTGAACCTTACACCATAAACACACTATAACTGCTCAACTGCTGCCAAAGACTCCTCCTGAAAATCTTCTTAGTACACATCCTAGAGCTGGAAAACTTCATGCACCATTTTTTAAGTCTGAAAGAGTAACCTAAGTACACCTGGACATAGATTAGGAGTTTTGCTTCTCTAATTTGATAAAGTGATGAGCACATTTGACAGGCTGAGAGAGCTGGGACTGCTCAGCCTGGAGAAGAGGAGACTTCAAAGTGACCTGAGAGCAGCCTTTCAGTACCTAAAGAAGAGCTAC
>JAOWBP010002978.1:34452751-34464410 GCA_028571105.1 Tragopan temminckii
GAGAGATAGAACTTGCTCTTGAAAAAATTGCCAGCCTGCTACTCTACTTAAATTTAAGCATTCCTACGAAAGACAGCGTGAGTCACATTCTTAAACCAAGACACTTTCTCCCTTGTGCTAACAGTAGATCCCTAAGATCTCTTGCCATCACAATATGGATCACGTCATTGTTTTTATCACATATTTTTTCTCTGATATCTTGTACTGGTACAAGGATCTAGCTCAGGCTCAATAAGCAGTACAACCCCATAAAAGTTAGCACATGTTTCTTCATGTCTAAAATACTTCTGGAGACTGAATAAAGTTTGAACTGAGGCAACTTCACACTAAACTGAGTCAGATTGTATTATCCTTTCAACTTCTTCTAGCAGAGTGATATCAACAAAGCTTGGGAGAGTGATAATGAGAAGTAATGGTTTCAAGCTGGGAGGTTCAGGTTGGATATTAGGAAGAATTTCTTCTCAGGAAGAGCAGTGAGGCAGTGGCACAGGATGCCCAGGTGGTGCAGTCACTGGGATGGGGGGGGGTGGGTTGGGGGATGGACTAGGTGATCTTAGAGGTCTTTTCCAACCTTAATGACTCTATGATAACATTTTAAATCAATTTTTGCTGTCATCATCTGCCAATGGCCTTTGCCTTCCTGAAGAAGTGCCATGTTAAGCAAATACTTTTCATGTGGGATTTCGTCAGTGTCTCTTCAGAGTAGCTGCAAAATTGCTACAGTGCTCATTACTGCACTATACAGGCAACAGCTGTCAACAACTGAGCTACCAGGTAGATTGTATGGTTCTACCTATTTTGACGCCAGTTTTTCTAATTAGGTGTTTGTTCCATAATACGTATTTTTATTTGAACTTGATTAAATTTTACTCAGTGTGGAGGGAGAAAATTGACTTTTATAAAACACATTTGCTAATACAATTATTTGGTACTGTAGTATGAATAGAAACACTCATTTCCATGATTTAAATAAGAAACGCTGTGGAACCCAAGCCTGTCAGGCTTCCATGAGAAGCTTACTGGTTCCCTGCCAGCTTGCCTACCCATCTGCCTGGCAGGCTGTCTGTCCTCCCAAACACTGCGGCTGCCTCCGTGCCAGGGACAGCAGCACTGCCAGGGCTGCGGCTGCGTGGCAGGAGGCCAGAGGGACTGCCTCTCCACCCAAAGTAACACCCAAAGGGCCTCCAAACGATGATGTGACGTGCTGTTCTGCACAGATAGCCTCCAGGCACGCTGCTGGGCCAAGGAGCTTTCAAATCTGGAAATGTCTTACCTTGTGCCAGCTTTTAGTAGTTTTCTGAGAAATTCTTCTATCAGCGGACATCCTTCCTGTCAGTCAGGATGATTTTTGTATTTGAAAGGAGGGATGTATGCATTTAATGCATCGCTCTCCAGCAGTCCTGCTTCAAAGGAACAGGTAGAAATGACACAAAATGCAATTGCATGTCTAGAGGAATGTTACTTTTTAAATCAGAACATGGCTTCTGACAGAGCATTAGATTTTGCCTGGGTTTTGGTTTTTTTTTTTCATCTTAGCAGACGTTCTTGTTCCTCCTACAAATCTGAATTTAGGTTCAACCAGACCTCAGCAGTGTCATATGGACTAGCATGCACTTTTTAACCAGTTAGTAATTCTTGGTATTTGATACACCCTCAACATTAATAATCTACTGTGGAAGGACTGTAATAAAAAATAAAACTGATCTTGATAGATTTTCTCCTATCTTTTCAGGGCTGAGAACAGGACAATTTAATAGCACAATGCAGTGCTAGTGAAACTGGGGCTGTAACCCTTCATGTTTGTATAAAAGCACTAACCATTGCTACACCAGGTTAATAATAAAATCACATTCTGTTTATTCTTTAATTTTTTTTTTTGCTGCATTAAAGCATTAGAAAGTATGCCTTTCTTAAAAGAGCTTGCTCCACAAATAGATCAATTCCATAGTATCAGGGGTGGTTGGAGAAGAACTTTCTTCTGCTCCAGATAATATGGGTAGAGTGTTACCAGATGCCATATAAATATAAAAGCCTCTCCATTGTACTGAATCTAAACAATGATATTGAAAGAGACGCAAAATTAATGTAGCAGAGCAAGTGTGATAAAGAAAATATTTTTAAAGACTATTGTCTAGAGGTGATAATTTTTTTATAATTACCCTCAAAGAAATGCAATAAAGAATTTTTGATTAACATAATACGCTAGACCATAAGGTAAGTGATGCTTCATATAATTAATCTGTGAAATAGAAACAACGATACTCCAGTTTGGTAATAATTTACTTCATGGTTTGTCCTTAGAGTTAGCACAGCTCCATTCCTGAAGTTAGTTATCAGGTAGAATAGTGGGTTTGGGATATAGGTGAATGATCTTTTTGCTTTTACAATGTTATCCATATTAAAGAGCTGAAGAATCAGACCCTGCCTTCACAGGTTGGGCCAACAGCTTATCTAAAGCAATACAGTATGAAGGTTGGAAGCACTGTAATTTGAAAGATATTATCTCTCCTCTTTCTCAGCTAATGTGATATGGTGGATTGGAGAGGGCTGACCTTGTTGTGCATTTAGCAGATGCTTTCAGTGAGCAGTCCAAAATGAAACCAAATTCAATTGATTTGTATCTGTGCTATGCCAGCCTTATATGCATTGAAAACATTGGAGCTATGCTAATAACAAAATCAGAACAAAGTGAAGATAAATCATACTAACTGATTCTTGCTAAATGAACAAGCCGCTTCTTATTGATCTAGTTCATTTTGCACTCGTCGGTATCAAAATGTTGCTAGTATGTTTCTCACAAACCTACATGCCTCAACATTTACAGACTAAAAGTAGTTGTATGGTTGCTTTCTGCCTGCAGACTAAATAGCATATCAGATTATCATGACAGTCATATTTTCAGCTACACGCCGGCATAGCTCCAACTGCATAGCTATTGACTTCGCAAGGATTGAGATACAAACTTAAAGTTAAGCATAGGCTTAAGTGCTTCATTAGTTTGTCTCTCTCTCTCTTCTTCCTCTTGGCATCATGTACATATCCATATATATTTATCCATTCTCAAAGGCAATGTGTTGACTTCTCACCTAGTCAAAATGTCTATAATCAGATGGACTGCATTTCAGAATGAATGCTTCCTAGTGAACCTTCCCCCAGTTTCATGATGTTTGTGGTAGATATAAATGAAGTCCTCTTTGTCTGAGGCTTTTGTTTTAAGTCCCTTCATGTTTACTGTAGTTATGGATGCCTGTTTTTCATTATGCTTTAAGAAGTTTACAGTAAATATTTCTAGTTGTAATAAAGGTTTTCAAAGTTAATTACGTAAGAGCTATTTTATAGCCTGAGACTAAGTGTCATCTCTTATACAAAACATAAACGTTGTTGCACAAAGAAATACTAAAATTATGACTGTAGGTTGTGACTTTAGTAAACAGTATAGGTTTGCTTAATACTTAATAAATTAAGAGAAATTACTGAAAGTATAACTGTGATATATTTGTCTTCTGCAACATAGCATTAATTGACAGTAATACTTAGTTGGGCATTCATGCCTGACCAAATGAACAAGTGTGTTATTAGGCTGTCTAGAGAGTCATGGATGTATTCAAATAAAAGGATTCATAAATGCTCTAGTTATCTTGACAAATCAGAGAACTAATTGAAAATATTAGGATACATTAGAATAAAATATAAATTTTAATCATATTTCCTAATCTTTTTTTTTCCTAAGAAGGCTTATGGCATGTCCACATGTCTCTTCTGTACATCTTTATCTTTTTATCTGTACACTTTTAGTATTCGCTAGATGTACTGTGGTTTCTCCTGACGTATGTGTCCTGTAAAGCAAGGCACAACAGAATCAAGAAATAAACATCTGACCGTATCACAAATCCAATTAGCTCTGACAAGGCCAGTAAAGTCAAGTCAGTAACAAGTCTGGAAGCAGCTTTGTATTTCAGATCATACTGGAGATGGTAGGACACCAGCTGGACAAAGCAAAACCACTCCAGGCACCCGAATTTTCTGCATCCAAGAAGACCAACTTATAGCCTGGCGAGATCACAAGCGCTGTAGCATTTTCAAGTGTCAGATCTCATCTCTTCAGTGTTTCTAAGTAGCAGAGAGGAGAATGGAAGCATTCCCCCCACTGAATATAAAATGTGTGCTAATGTCATTGCAAGGTAATGCAGTGAAGCAGAAACCGCAGCAAACATCACACAGCCTTTCCTTGCTGCCACCACTGTGTCTGGATATGGCAGTACCCTCGTTTCAGTGCAGCAATCTTCAGGCAGAAATTCTGGTGAAAATCTCGTAATTGTCTAATCCCAGAGTCTATGCATGTTAAACGCAGCTTTCCTTATTCTAGTTGTTGACAAGGAATTTTGTCCCATTTATTGAAACTGAGCCACCGATCCACTGTACTCATTCCTGGCTGAGATTTAAAAACATAGGTGAATTTTTCATCTTGAGTGTTAACAGTGTCAGTTTGGTGATACTCCTTTGATGCTGGCCAGATAACTGGATTTTATCTGAGACAAGAATCCATTCCCTGACTTCCTGACTAGAGATCTAAATTCTTCATTGTTTCTGCATAGAAGTAAACTATGTACACCATTTAGTTCCTTTATGTAAATCAGTTAATGCTGTATTACACTTGGAAGTTCTGCAGCTTTCTCACTCAAACCTAATTCACAGTCATGCAGTATGCTCAACTAAAATGCTCTCTTCCATATACAATTGAGTAATGTAACAAATAATAAAGACCCATCAAGTATAATGCAACATTCACCGTTATTACTGTTGACTGTTGGTATTTGCAGCTCATATAACCTACTTTTGTAGTTGCCAGAATAGTCAAACATATGGTTCATCAGCAACTATACGGGCCCTAAAACTGTCACACAGAGCTACTTCAACTTTGGGATGTCAAAAGGGATCTTTCTTTTGGAAGTAGTGTGCTAACCAGGGTTAGCTCACATCTTGCAGCCACTCTGCTGCTGAGTTGCATTGGAAATTTCCCAGCATTTTCTTATATTTCTATCTGATTGAAATTTAAATTACATTCATTTCAGCTTTTTTTTTTTTTTTTTTTTCCCAAAGGGAGATTTTTCAGACTTAAAATGGGATTTCTGGTCTGGAAATAAGAAATAAATACAGCAACACTGTGATTAGGTTATTGTATTATTGGATTTGGAATAGGAAGCTTAAATTGTTTCCCCTGTGTCTAATTCCGTGTTTCTTGCCCATAGGGTACGTGTTTGTATGCACTGCATCTTTTAAATATTTTCCTCTGAGTTTTATTCCCACATAGAGGCCAAAAAGAGTCAATACCTCCCATATTCTGCAGCACTGTAGTGCCTGATTCCTGGCTAATTGTGCTGCTGGTCCCATCTTCCCTGACACTGAGAATTTAACGTGGGGTGAAATGAGTACATTTGTTTTGGTTGTCAGGATGGTCTCAGAGGTCACAAAAAAGAGCAAGGAAAAAAAACCATGAGCAAAATGGCTTCTACAGATAACTAAAAATTAGACATTTTGTCATGCTTTTACATTTTCCTAACTGCGTTGAAACCTGATCTTCTTGCTACAACTTTGGACACAAATAAAATTTAGCAAATGGATACAGATTGTATGTGCAGTGCAGGCATATGCTGACATACGACTCCCATATGTCAGTCCACAGAGATTCTACAGCTCCTGAGACTGTTTTGTTCTTTAAATAGCTTTCCATCCTTTTAACAGTTTGAACCATTTTTCCATTCTCGTTACGTTCTTTCTTCCTTCCTTTAACGCCACATTCATTTATAAGTGATTTGGATTTGGCAGAAAGGACTGAGGGGAAGAAGGTAAAACAGTTTTCAGAGATTTCTACTATAGACAAATATATCTGGAACCCAAAAGACTGATGGGAACTGTTGAAATAAAATAAAACCTGCATTAATCTTAATAAGTAAATAAATAATTACATGGACTGAGAGTTTAGTCCTGAATTTATCCAGGGTCCTATACAGTATTTTACTTGGAAGCGAAATTTAATCAGTTTTTGATTATTCATTGTTAATTAGTTTACTCAGCAAGTTAAAATCTGATCTGAGAAAAATAAAGCCTTTGCATTTAGTAGCATATCATCAAATCCCAAAGTTTCATTTTGAACTGGAAGCAGCCTTAGCTTTACTGTCTTACACAGAGTTTAATCAGAGGACCATGGGAGCTGCCAACAGTGTGTTTCCTGTTGGTTTTCACAACAAAATAATGGATATCTTCATTCATGTGGTCTGCAGATGTGCAGTATGAAAGCACTGAGATGTGAGTTGCACAGAGACCTGCTATTTTAGGCAAAGAATGGATAAACAAACCTTGTATTGTCTCTTCAAAAGATAACTCCACCGGAGCAGTCCAACATCTTTAGGAAAACTGTGTGAATATGAAGTATACTCAGCCTTACATTCTTCAGTTCATAAAAGCTTTGGAAGAAAAAAATACTTCAGATTAACTTAAGCCCCCTAAAAACTTTAAAATAAAAGGAAGCATAATGAGAACATACACAAAGGAAGTACTGCACTGTCAATGTAGAAATACTGTGTTGAACCCATTCTTTGGCTTTTTCGACAACTCAAATTGTTAATCAGCAAAATGCTTCATTTGTACCATTAAAAAGAACTGCCTGCAATGTCTCAGGAAAGAAGCCATCTCTTTCTGATATCTGGAGAAATGCTGAGAACAATAACTATGAAAAACATGCAATTAGTAAGGATTTACGTCTCTTTTCTGATGTATAGATTTTTTCTGCCTGGAGACGTAACAATTTCTCACCAAACACCGGCTTCCTAATGGTTGCAATACCAAGGGCATTGAGTGTTGGGCTTCCTGCAGGCTGTATGTTAGCTTATGCTGGCACAGGATGAGTGCTTAAGGCTGGACTGGAGAGCCAACATTTGCTTCAAGCCTCAGAGTCAACACAGGGTACATTTGCTTTCTATATCTTGAGGTCAAAGTGCTCTGTGATGTGGAAGGGCATAAAGCAGTGCTTGATGTGTTGGACCTAAATACATATGTCAAGCAGACATCTTACTATGAATAAATCAGTTTGGTTCAGAATCCTTCTCTTGAAATAAAGTCTCTTCTGTCAATTTGAGGCTTGAAGTGGACACCAAACTTTCACCAGCTTTAGGCTAGCCTTCTCTACAGGAAAGTGAAGGACCCAGAATGCAGGGTGATCTCTTCACAGTTTCCCTTCCTTGAACACATTGATTTTTAGAGAATTCTACCTGGATGCACAGATTCCTTCTGGATGACACCAGAAAGGGGAAAAGTTGTGGAATTCTATAAAAAAATGTGTTCTTTATCATAGGAAAGTCTGAGAACGTAACACAATTCGGGTGATCCCAAGATTTAAACCCATTAATAGAAAAAGATTGTGAAGCTATCATGAAAGACAGATGGAGAGAAAACATGTAACAGTACCATAAGCAAGCAGAATCAGAGCAGATATAAATGAAGTAAAGGAGTTAGGTGATGTCACAGGGGAATTAATTACCAGGTGCTGTATGCTTTGAGGGAAAAAAATGAGAACATCTTTTCAAAAGGAGAATCACAGAAATGTATTGGGGCTGTGGTGGCACCAGCTCTCTAACTGCCTCCAACTCCATTGATCTGTTTCCCCGTGGTATCCTGGCTCCCAGGAGCTCTGTACCCCCTGCTCCCATCACACACCCCAGGGACGGTGAAGCCCCATCTGCCTTGGCTCATCTCCCAGGCCCTTCATCCACATGGTAAATGTTGCTGGGAAGATGTTCTGCCTCTCCTTGTGTCTGTTGAAGAAGGTGTCAGAAGGGCTTACTCTGTTTGTCTTGCACTGCTGCTGTGGCTGCAGGATGAATCCACCATCCCTCCCTCACAGCACCACCATTGCAAGTTCCAGTGTCAGCAAGGAGCAGGACCAGAAATAATACACTGTGTCTGTCACAGACAGCAGGAGTGAGAAAAGTTAGCTGGCTTCCACCTGCGAGGACACTGGAGCCTGGTGTGGAACAGACCTGCGTGAGGCAGATCCAAGCAGAACATGCTGCTTCCCAGCAGTCTCACAGCTGGGGATGCGATGTCTGGCGTGAGGGCTGTGCCCCATGGAGTTCCAAAATGTATAATGGTACTGGGCCTGTTCCCACCAGACCCAAACCAACCTGTGTGAGAGTGTGCCAGGGGTGTGAAGGACCTCAGCACAGTTTCTTACAGCCATCAGCCTGCTCCTGTTGCTCCAAGTGAGTTGCTAAAGTAGACACAGCCCATCTTGGTTTATTACATGCCTGCAGACAGAATAAAAATGGCAAGTCTGCAATACACCATCATTTTCCAGGAAAATATATTCCATAGTACTCTGAAGGCACAAATACTGTATTGAAATGAGATATATTTTATTGGCTCTGATGGACAGATTCAGAAAAAAAGGGATTACCAAAGTGAGACTAATAAGTGCATTCAATGTACTTACATTTACACTACTTTAGATTTTAAATAAGAACTCCATCAGCAGGGGGAAATGCAGCCCTGGAACATGCTTTGTTTTATTGAATAGTGCCACCTAGGGGTTGGACGCTTCTAAGGTTTAGAGGGGCAAGAGATACGAAGTCCTATTAGTAGCAGGATAGGTGTTAACATAATCACCTGTAATTTGGAACTCAGCAAGAAAAATAAAGTGCTGCCAAGATTTCCATTCTGTTGTATCTGGCCAAAGAATTGTAGTTTTGGAGCTGGCTCTACTCTTACCTTTCTTTGCAGCCCGGCAGTGATGGAGGATGTTGTAGATCCTGATTTTCTCCCCTATGAGCCAGGTTTTGCTTGTATGTGATCAGCAGGAATTTTATCTGCTGCTGCAAGACTGGGGATGGGATTGCTGTCTTGCTGGTTTTGAGTATGCGAGGACTTAAAAGAAAGCCTTGAATGAACTGTGATGATTTCTTTCCTGAAAAACTAGAACTCCAAAATGGGAGTTTTAAATATACATATATATATTTTAACACACTTTTTATTCTCTCAAAGGACATTTGATTTTATTCTGTATCTTCTTCAGCAGGTGGCGTACCTGCCTCGCTGAAACCAGATGCATGTTCTACTGTCTGCTCACTTGCCATGATCCTCAGGCAGAATAATGCAACTGTGTACAGTTGAGTACGTATGTGTACTCAAGAGCCTCTTTCTCTCATCCTTGGAAGAAGGTAGTGATGTTATTGCTATATTAATTTTTCAAGAAAAAATATCAATAACATTTTTGATTGCATGACCATACGCTTGGACTGCACAAAGGGCATGTCTCTTCATTAGCTCTCACACACATAACAGTAAGATTTGATTAGCAATAAGAAGGAGGGGAAAAAAATATTTTATTCATGACAAGTTCCTTTTTTAAAATAATCCATACTGGGGGAAAAAAAAAGGGGTGGGTGGGGGGGGTGGGGAACTAGCCAAGAAAATGTTTACTCCCTTAGAAAGGGGATAAACATTTTCATTTTGGAAATATAAGCCACAGACATGACAGAAGATTGCTGTAAGTATCCCACAGGTAAACAAGCCCTGCAGTACATTGACAGCATGAGGGATGAAGTAAACTGCATGACTGTCCTCCTGATGTCATGATGGAGAAACAATGCAAAGCTGGGTACCAGTGCTGCCATACTTCAGGCTGAATGAGCTCTGACAGGACTGTCAAAGCAAAAGTATAACAGGGAGCAGTAAATTCACAGTGGTGCCTCTCTGTGTCAGTGCAAAACGCTCTGTAACTACAGGGCTGTTTTGGCACTGGCAAAAACATTGTGCCCAATCTGAAGAGGGGCAGGAGCCTCTCTCCACATCAGACATTCCTGCTGTTGGGGTAGATTTGGGGCAGCCTTATTGCTTTGGTAAAAGTCAGTCAGAATACAGCTATGCTGGTAAGCAAAGTGCTTTTACTTTTACAGGTTCTATTCCTTATCAAACATACCAGCATAAATCATTAATAACACTAGTAAATACATACACACATTAGGAGGGCTTGCTGTTACAACTTTATTGGCAGATGTCCTTTAACACAGACATGGGCTGACAGCTTGGGCCAGCAGCTGTTTCTCACAAAAGAAATACAACAAATTCAGAGGCTTGGAATAAAATATTTATGTATAAGGATTGTAGGATTTTCTCACATACATGCATATACGTCCAAAAGAAAGCCTGACAATCCAGGTAAACTGAAGAGAACTGTAGAAGTTATGATTAATAGAAGTCATTAAGCACAGGTTGGAATATTCAGAATTACAGAAAGCAAATCACTGTACCCTTGAAATTCTTCAACTAGTGTTGTCAAAAATGTGTCATTTTACACAGCTCGGCTCACAAAAAGCTTTCATTGTTTGAAGGCGTTCAGAGCCGGTGATGTTGTATGCATGTTAAATTCCTTCTAACTCTATCCCTTTGTTAAACAAAGTATCACCTTTCCTTACAAATCTTCCTCTGCGTTGTGTCAGAGAGTAGCATTAGGGAAAACAGAGTAGCAGGATGCCTGTGTCAGAAATAGAGCAGCCAGTAGAAGCAGGAAGGCGCTCATCCCTCTGTGCTTGGCACTGGTGAGGCTGCACCTCGAATGCTGTGTTCAGTTTTGGGTCCCTCACTGCAAGAAGGACATCGAGGCCCTGGAGAGTGTTCAGAGATGGGCAAATGGAGCTGTGAGGGGTCTGGAGCACAAGTTTTATGGGCAGTGGCTGAGGGAGCTGGGATTGTTCAGTCTGGAGAAGAGGAGGCTCAGGGGAGACCTGATCGCTCTCTGCAGCTGCCTGAAAGGAGGCTGTGCTGAGGTGGGGGTCGGCCTCTGCTCCCAGGTAACTGTGATGGGATGAGGGGGAATGGCCTCAAGTCGTGGCACTGAGGGATGTGGTCAGCGGGCATGGTGGGGATGGGCTGGCAGTTGCATTAGGTGATCTTAGCGGTCTGTCCAATGTTAGTGATTCTGTGATTCTGGCAGGAAATGCTTCCACTAAACTGGTTCTGTTGTCCACTTCCCTAAGCATAAGTTTCATCCTCAAATCTTTACTGAATGTTCAACAGGCATGTAACAGGTGCAGTTTGCTTTAGATTGCCTGGTCTGTCTTCGCAAATGGCAACAATGTCAAAATCATATGAGGTAGAATCTAGTGATCAGAATTTGATCAGAACTGGGTATATCTACACTTACAGTTATGAGCAGAAAAGTGACTCGGTGTAAATGAGGAAGGAGGGGAAGTCCCAGAGAACCAGGCCTGGGGAAACAACACAAAAAAGTATTCCTATGTGAACGGACGGCAAAGCCATAAAGGCAACATCTGAGAGGAACTGCAGCGCGATGGTGGCAGCACGGAGAGCCCACTGACGGGAACTCACATCCTCAGGAGGGAGCCGACGCCAACCGCCCTCAGCAGCCAGGCTCCTCAGGCCCTCTTCCAGGCTGCGGTCAGGACGACGCGCAGCTGCTGAGCCTACAGAGGTCCGTCCTAGCAAAGACGAGCGTTCCAATGCCGGCTGCCGAAGGGAAAATCCCCTTCAGCGCGAGATCCCGCGCGGCCCGGCGCTCGGGTGAGGCCAACACCACGGCGGCCCAGGGACGCAGCGAGGTGGCGGGGCGCATGCGCACGGCGCCCCTCCTGGGGGGGGGGGGAGC
>JAOWBP010002978.1:34471076-34482925 GCA_028571105.1 Tragopan temminckii
GTAAGATTCTGTGTAGGCATATGGCTCTGGTGCTGATGTACTTAGATCAGTTCTCAGAATCAATTAATGTGAAGTGCTTTTTAAGCTGTCTCTGGTCTTTGCTTTCAAATGACATCAGTATGAAGGAATTACCTCTTTGTGTTAGAATACTTATCTGTGTGATGTAGGTGTTGCATCCTTATCTTTTTTCTTATGTAATATTCTGATTTTTCTCATAATGTTGTGTAGATGCACTTTGCAGCTGTTTTCTTAAATTGTTTTTCTATTTTTTTTGTCCTGTGGTTGTGTTTGGATGGATTGGTATTAGAACTGTAAGATCCTTTCTACTTCTTTTGTTTGATACAGAAGAGAAGTTTGCCCAGGCTGTGTGCTTCTTGCTTGTGGACTTATACCTGCTGACTTACCAGGCTGAGAAAGCCTTGCACCTCCTTGCTGTTCTGGAAAAAATGATTTCACAGGGCAACAATAACAGCAAGAATGGGAAAAATGAGGTAAGCTTAAAATCACATGAATGCCACTGTCTTTACTAAAGGTATGTTTTTATTAAATCCAAAAGTAGTCTTTTAAAATACTTTGGAATTTAAAAACTGTTAGAATGTCTGTAACTTCAGACAACTGACACGCTTTAGTAACCAAGTTAATTGTGTTCAGTGGCTGTATGTTCTCTCCATTCCACCCTTTTTCTGTCAGGGAGCTAAGAATTGTCTCAAGTCAGCAACTTATATTAGAAAGTCAGTCGTCTTCAGTGCCAGCTATGCTTGGTTGTCCTTATGTGTCTTGGATGATGACTGTGTGATACACCATGTTTGAAATGTCAGTGTCAGAGAGGAAGTACAGTTAGCGCCACGGTCATAATCCAAGACTGTTTGAGAAATCAAACATTCCTTTAATTTAGTGTCTGGAAGTATGAGGCAGACTTTCAAAGGCAATCTTCAATATATACCTTTTGGAAACTACAATAGAATGAGTAGTGGCTTGGAAGTAAAAAGTGGACGCTTTTCCAGTTAATGAAATGTCGCACTTAAAATAAAACCTTGTTTGAGCATGTAATAGTTCTACTGGAGAAAATATGGAAAAGATAATCAGGAGCGTGCAAATTATCTTTCTGAATAAGAGCATTCTTAAAATTCCTCAATGCTAGAGCAGGTTAGCATAACACTAACCTTTGTATAGAGCTCTGTACTTCGTAGGCTATGTGCTCGTTCTTTGGTTTTGATTGCAAAGCTCAATTTACAGTTTTTTTTGTGAAATATATGGATGTTTTTGTGGTTTTTTTTTACATTATTGAATACTGATTTTCTTCCTTAAAAGAGATTATTTTTACCAATCACCTTTTAAATTCAGTTTACAGTTTCCTTCTTAAGCTATTAACACTTTTTTTTTTTTTAACAGTCAGGTAATAATACAAATAAAGATTCCTCCAATCAAAAAGCTGAAAGTGGAGCTTTAATAGAAGTTGCTAAATCTAAGATACATCAGGTGGGTGTGTGTGTGTGATTTATATACGAATATCCATTCAGTCCTTCTTAAAACTGAGTGCCACCCGCCTCAAACCTAGCTCAGCATGAATTGTGATATTGTCACCTTAAATTTCATTTTGTAGATCAGAAAAATGGATTTAACTGACCTTTTCCTTTTTTTAAGGTTCATGTACAGGCGAAACTGACCTAAAAAGATTCCAATTTCAGTCCCCACATCTTAAAATAATTTTGTTAAATTGCATTTAGCTCTGATAATCTTACATCTGTTTGACTGCAAGACAGTTTAAATCACCAAGGTTTTATTTCCCAGTACTGCTCTTTGGGAAAATGGGTGGAGAAACAAAATGCTTCACTATCACCTTTCACTTATTGGTGTTGTCAGTTGAACAGGTAAATGTCTGGAATTTACACGTTAAATTATGTTAATTAATTTATTGTTTTATGTGCTGATGCTGTGGCATTTGAATGTAGAGCTGTTGAATGTTGGCCATTGAACAAAATGCACGTTTGCCTCTTGTAAATATGAACTCTATAAATTTGTTGTTGATACTCTGAATAGAAATTCTTCCTTAGAAGGACTTTTTGAACAGCTTTTTGCTGCCTATTTTACAATGTATGTAGGAAATTTTATTATAAATCTCTAGGTATGGTCCATCTTGCAAACCTGCACAAGTTACTGTTTCTAATATAACAAATTTAATTTTAAACAGTATAAGGTGAGAGCCTATATCCAGATGAAGTCACTAAAAGCATGCAAAAGGGAGATCAAGTCTGTTATGAATACAGCTGGAAATGTAAGTATTCTTAAAGCTATTGTTTTTGTAATCTAGGTCTGTTCCCTATCTTAAAACTGGATTTGGTAACTTACTTTACAAGGAAAGGTCTTCCTGAGGATGGATGTCTGAAATAGTGCTGTATACAATCAGTTGGGTTTGTAATCTCTTTTCTCTAAGTGTATTTAATACAGGACTGTGAATTGCTCAGGAAGTTGCACGTTGTTGTTAACAATATTAAAAAAAAAATCAATGAAATGCTGTGTACAATATACTGGTTAAGTATCATTCATAATTTGAGCAGTGCAAAGCAAGTTTTAGTTAACCAGAAATGCTCTGGGAAATAAAATTTTCTGATGTCACTGCTGAGTAAAACCACTTTAGAAAGATTAATTTGGGGGTTTTCAATATTTGGGGGTTTTGTATGTGGTCTTTTTTCTTCTGTAATTTTTGAAGTTTTTTTGGAGGCTTATCTTTTCCTAGAAAGCAGTTTCTTCTTTTGTATAGGAGTTCTCAACTCAGATTTGTGTCCTCCATGCCATGTATGTTCTGCATTAACTGAGGATCAGGGAGTAGGAGGAGAGCACTTGCATTTTGTTGCCAGTCTCAACAGGTGCTGGTTTGGTAGAAGTCTTTCTGGGTCATGATGTGTCTTTTGGCAGGCCAGGAAAATCACAGCTCAGGAGGAAGTTGCTGAGCTCCACAGGGAGGGAAGCATAGAGGGGAGTGTATTAGAAGGCAGGTTGGAAAAGGAGCCTCTTAAAGCAAAAGGGAGATCCTCTGCACTTACCACAGCTGTGACAGAGTTCTTTAGCATAATATTTGGTTTTGAAGCAGAAACAAACAAAAAAAACTAGTTCTGCATTTCAGGAGAGGTTGAATATTCAGTGAAGAAATGTTACTTCATGAAATCATGAGGGTTAGCCCATGTATTCTTAAAATGGCAGCAGGGGCAAGCTGATCTAGCATTAGAAATCATTAAAAAAAAAAAAAAAAAGATAATTAACTGTTGTTTTCTTCTTCACAGTCAGCTCCTTCTCTCTTTCTTAAGAGC
Source organism: Tragopan temminckii (assembly GCA_028571105.1). Classification (NCBI taxonomy): domain Eukaryota; kingdom Metazoa; phylum Chordata; class Aves; order Galliformes; family Phasianidae; genus Tragopan; species Tragopan temminckii. Next base: position 34,474,385 of record JAOWBP010002978.1, read on the forward strand.
AATTTTGAATATTTGAGGGGCAATTACCGTAAAGCAGTCAAACTTTTAAACAGTGCAAACATTGCTGAACATCCAGGCTTCATGAAAACAGGTAAAGTAAAATAGAAAGCCTTCATCCTGCAAGTACTTACATATGTGGTACAAATAGGACTACTCATTAACACTAACTTTAAAGACATTAGTGATTCCTTAATGCAGCAGGCCCTAAACATCATGGATTTATATCCTGAGTACTTTATTCCGCTTTATTGGTGCAGTCCTTCAATTAACAATGCTGTGGCTTTCACTGAATGGTCATTTAGACAACACAGTGACTAAGAAAATGGATTTCTGAAAGTCCTTCCTGTACCATTTATAAGAAGTTTTATTTTCAAATTACATTTTTTACGCAAGCAATAGTAGAATGCTCACTTAGTAGTCTTCCTAGGTTATGATTAAAATAACATCAGGCTAATTTGTTCAAAAATGTTCTGGTTTTTGGTTGCTTTGATTTTTTTAACATTTTCTTATTTTTTTAGTGGTATGACTTTATTGATGATTATTTTTTAAACAATGGTAATGCTGTAAAGCTTCAGTTATCGGCAGATAAGTCAAACATTTATTTTTCTGCTGTTGTGTGGAAGAAGCTTCTTCCAGTGTTAATCTGAACATGATATATTTCTGAAGGAGAGTATGTTTCCTGCTTGAATGGTGAGGTTAACAAGTTTGTTTATTTTATAAAACTTAGGTAGATAATGTCATTAAAGAATTTCCTTTTTACAAGAGCCATCTGTTGGAAAACTAGAAATGTTTATATACTCTAAATACTATGAAAAATTACAGATAAACTTGCTTCAAGTTGCAATATGTCAAATTGGCTTTCTACCTGGGTGTCTTGGGACATGGTGCCTAAGATCTGAAAGTCTTTGGTCTTTACCCATGGATCACTTTGGGCAAAGTGTCCAAGAGAAACAGAATGATAAACAGAAAGGCAGGTTGTTAAAATACTGGAGACAGTGACGTAACTTCATAATCCTTGAACATCTTGCTGACCCACGAGAGTGGTGGGAATGTTTTGTCAGCTCAGTGACTTTTTTCAGTTTATAAAAGTAGTCTTTTCTGTTCTCTCAGGTGAATGCTTACGGTGCATGTTCTGGAACAATCTTGGCTGCATCCACTTTGCAATGGGGAAGCACAATTTAGGAATTTTTTACTTTAAAAAAGCCTTACAAGAAAACGATAATGCATGTGCACAGCTAGGAACAGGTAGCTCAGATCCAGGTAAGACTTGTGAGAGATGAAAATAGGTGGTGGAAAAGTGGTGAGCAGATAAATAAAATAAATCTTGTAGACTTTCAGTAATTACCAATGAAATTCCTGTTCCCTTTGTTTTGAAGTGTGTTCCTATTTTATATACATTATAAAAAGTTTTCTTGTTTTGAGTAGAAACACTCAAGTTTTTTTTCTCTCCCAAATGATTTCATGGTGAAGTAATAATTTGTTTGTTTCTTGTTTTTTTTAAAAACTAATTCTTATCACACATTTTGTTATTTTGGCTGTTTCTCCCTGGTTTTGTAGTCCTATATACTGGTGTGAAGGCAGAAAATGTTTTCTACTTCTTAACAGCAAAGTAGACTTCTTCTGGAATTTCTAAGACTGAAAAAGATGCACGTTCTCATAAATCTGGAATTCAGTGATATTACGTGACACTTAAGTAACAAAGTACATAAGTGGTTAATGTTTAATTTACTTCAACTTTTATTGAAAATACGATGAATTTATCTTGAGTATCAGCTTTAGTGAGGAATGAACTTGCTTGCAGAGGGAGTTTAGCTGATTTCTATAATGAAAGTCGGTTTTTGTCTTTTGGTTTGGTTGCTTTTTAGTTTATGGAGATTTCCCACAGGCTCCTTCCTACTTCTGCTCTCGCTCCCTTACCCTATCATGTTTTCAGCTCTCCCAAGCTGCACATTCAATATGATGTATCCTTTTGTGCAGGTAAGAAATTTTCAGGGAGACCCATGTGTACGCTGCTGACTAACAAACGGTATGAGTTGCTCTACAATTGTGGAATTCAGCTCCTGCACATTGGGAGGCCCTTAGCTGCCTTTGAATGCCTGATTGAGGCCGTCCAGGTTTATCACTCGAACCCTCGTCTTTGGCTGAGAATAGCAGAATGTTGCATTGCTGCCAATAAAGGGGTGAGTAGATCTGCACGTTCCTTCTGTTGATTGGCATTATGAAATGCGTGTGACCACAGAAAGCAAGAAATAATATATAGCCCAAGTCAAGGTATTTTAAAGGCTGAGCTTGCAACATATCTAGGTCCAGATGAATTCTTCTTATATATGCATGTGTTTGTGTGTTTAACCTGAAGCTGCAACAAATAGAAGAAAACCAATGTCTGTATATTCTGTAGAAACAGTGCCTTGAGACCTAGAGTTAAATAAACTTTTCTGAGATCATAAACATTTGAGTGGACTGTTATAAAGGTTGCATGAGATAAAACAGATACGTGTAGGTGCATACTATAGCCCTTCTTCAGTAATGCTACAAGACTTTTGCTAGAGAGGCTGGATAAGTACTATTTTTCTCACTCCTAAGACATTCCAACTCATAATCCAAAGGCGTAATCCTGAATTGGTTTGAAGCACTTTGGATTTCTCCAGGTCATCTGTTGGTTTCTCTTACTCTGTCTTAAGTAATTTTAGAAATAAAAGCAAAGATATTATCTGGTGATAAACCTATGCTATTATTAGTGAGACACCCCTTTCTAATGGGAAGTGATGCACCCTTTTTGTAGAGAATGCTGTTTACTTGGTATGTAGATACTAGCACTAATAGTTTGACTTACTACTGATGGATATCTTCTAATGCCTGAGCTTCCTACACTCATTTCATATAGGTAGCAAAATCCATATGCATTGATCTATATAAATATGTAAATATAAACCTCACAACTAAATTTTGTCTCTGCGTGCACAGAAGAATTAAAGTTGTACAGGATCTTTTCCTTGGTACTAAATTTGTACTTGCAAGGATTTCTGTTCCTGGATTGCAGAGATAGCAAGATGAAATTGGAGTCAGTGTCCAGTTTGAGCAGTATCCAAAGAAAGCAAGCCTGGCTGCTTGCAGGTTTGATGTTTGTGTTGAGGTCTGATGCACAAAAACAACTGCAATAGCTTTTGTTACTGCTGCTTTGACAGAGAAAGGTTGTTTTTCTTCTTCAGTTTTTATTTCTGACTGTAATACCTCAGATTTTTGTATTTAGTCTCCAGGAATTGTTACAGCTTCTGAGGTGTTGACATTCTAGCTTAAATTTCAACTGAAGTAGTAGGAGAAAACATAAAACTATCCTGTAGACATCCCCTGTCTCTAGCACAGGGCTGTTTTCTAGAGTGTAAGCTGTGACTAAGTATGCTGCTGCTGTTGTAGCAGGTGAATAAGGTTAGCTTTGATGTTTTCATGAACACGGTTATTTGATCAGACTGACAAATGCCTTAGTAAAAACAGAGTATAGCACTGTGTCCTGGAACTTCATTGGAATTTGCAGAAACTCTTGAAGAGAACCACTTAGCATCTGATTCAAGAGCATCTGTGTTCCTGGGATATTTTTAATTATTGATAGCCTTCTAGATGTATAAATAATGTAAGCTCTTCAAATGCTTTTTAAGTCTGTCAACTGTAAATCCACTTCCCAAATTCAGATACGATGTCATTTTATAGGGCTACTCTGGATTTGGATAATAAATTCTCTGACTTCCATGGATATCTTTGCATGGAATCTTCCTTTTCATGCTGGCAAAACTCTAAACTTCCATTATTTCCTTACTCTGTTTCTGCTGGAAGTTGAAAGGGACGCGACTGGTGTGATCGGTTTAGAAGTGGTGGAGGCTGAGGTCCATGTTCTCCCACCTGCATATGTGTTCACAGCCACTGGGGACCTGAACCCCTAATTGTTGAGACTTGTCATTCCTTTGCTAGTGAAGCTTGTGGAAATCTGCCACCAGCAGATGTGTTGCATGCCCATTGGACGTGTTAGCTTCAACCTGTTGATCCCTGTCTATTTAGGATAAACACGTACCATAGAATCATAGGGTATCCTGAGTTGGAAAGGCACTGCAAGGATTGTGGAATTCATGTCCTGGCTGCACACAGCATCACCCAAAACCCAAACCCAATGTCTGAGAGCGCAGTTCAAACGCTCCCTGAGCTCCAGCACTCAGGGCCGTGCCCACAGCCCAGGGCAGGCCGTTCCATGCCTACCGCCCTCTGGCACAGCCCTGTCCCTAACTCCCAGCCTGACCTTCCCCTGACACAGCTCCATGCAGTTAAAATTCAAAGGGTGGGGTACAGTGGTCACTTCTTCTGAATAGGAAACTGCCCCAAAATAGTAAGCCTATGAAATTGAGATAACATAATCTGTAATTACACGATCTCATGCATTTATTTGCACAGTATGCCCATTTCCTTTAGTACAAAGGATGGCTGTGATGCACTGAACAGCAATATTCACTCTTTTTCATCCTGAATTCTGTTTTTCCTCTGTGCCTTTATTTATTGTATCCTATCCAAATCCTTCTAAATACAAAATTCATAAGATTTGCTTGGTATTTTCAGTGTTGTTCATTATTTTGATATCTCACTTTCCACTTTTCGCTTTTTTTTTGCTTGAAAAAAGCAATTCACAACAGCTTTATAGATGAGGTTTTCTTATGCCCTCACTTCACAGGCTCAAAATTGAATTTTCAAGAATTATAGGTCAGAAATGCGCTGATTGCAGTTATATGTAGGTTGCTCTGAAAGTAATGCCTCTTATTTATTTCCATGGAAGCTACAACAGGTACAAAGAGTACAATATTATGATGTGATAAAACAAATTCTCAGCTACAGAACGTTATTCTTTAACATAGCTACTACCATTAGCTATGCATTTTCATGATGAACAAGAGCCTGCATGTCATGCTGGTAAAAATAAAAAAATAAAAAAATCTGCACCACTGGAGGTGAACTGCTGTCACCACTGCTGAATTGCACCACCCACCACCTCACTGTGCTCACATCCATTATTTGGTCTCCATAGACATTTAGCAATGGATGAACGTGAACGGGCACCATTTTTTTCCACATGCAGGAATTCAGTTCCACCCTTTTGCTTCAGATGCACTTCCATGTCAGACGCCATTCTGTCAGACTGCCCCTCTGCCGCCATCTGTCGCACGGCAACAACATGGAATGGAATACTGGTGGAAAGGTTCAACCTCTACTGCCATACCACCAACATCTGCATCTGATGTAGGCCAACATAATAAAGCAGGAGGCATTACTTTTGGAGCAGCCCTCTTATATACGTTTGATGTTCTTCTATAGTTCTGGGTGCTTAGTTTTATAAAGCAGGGTGACTGCAGGAAGAACAGCTTTCTTCGCAGTAACTTTCTAATTTTCTGTATCTATCCTACTGATGACAAAGAATGTACCACTGGTCATCTCTAGTGGAAAACTGTATGGGAGGCTTGCTGAGCACAGATTTTGTGGCAAAGACAAAACAAAGCTAGGATTCCATTTACAAGGACAGTGTTTAGAAGTCTGGGAAAGAAAGACAGAAGTGGTGCATTTCTTCATTTATTGCAAACTAGCTAAAGCCAGCTTTACTTTACATTTGCTTTAGTATTTATTTTATAAGGTGCAGGTGGAAGATAGTGTAATTTTTTTCTTCCCATTGCAATTCTTCACTGACTGTACTTAACAGCTTTGTTGGTAAGTACAGATGGCTTATGGTGGTGGGCTGTTTGTGTTGTTGCTAGTGAATATGGTGCAGATAGAAGTCTTGGGACTGATAATTAGTGTGCATTAAGTTTGATCTCCAGAAAACCTGCGTACACAACAGTACGAGTAACAGTACAAGTAAATTTAGTGTAACTTTGCATTCATTGTAGTTCAGCTTTGTGTTCCCCTTAGAACACCTTGAAATCAATTTTTCAGAGAACAACTTGAATTCTGTGTAAGCAGGGAGAGAAGATGGAAGCTATAATGACAATTGTGATACTGTTTGGCAGACCATATAATTTATTTTCTTGATAACCTAGCAGTTCTTTTAATATGACTTGATGCATTGTTCCTCTGCTTTCCAAACAAAGGAGAAACTAGGTCAGTGGGCTATCAGACAAGCTGTCGGAAGGGATCTGTGGGAGCACTGTGTGCAGTAAAATCCCTGTGCAACACAAAGACAATAGAAGGTATCTGATCCGTCATGGTACTTAAACTTAAAACTGTATCCGTACAAACCATTAACATTTACATTGTAGCTGGGTTTGAAGACTTCAGTTCTCACTTACCTTGCAAGACTCCCAATAGTTCAACTGCCTTGATGTTTTAGCCCTCCTTTCTTTTTTTTTTCTTTTTTCCCCAGACATCAGAACAAGAGACTAAAGGTCTTCCCAGCAAAAAGGGGATTGTGCAATCTATAGTAGGTCAAGGCTACCACCGTAAGATAGTCCTAGCATCCCAGTCAATACAGAATGTCGTTTATAAGTAAGTATGTTTTCCATGGGCCTTTATTTTGTTATCATAACTTTGTTAAGGATGCATGTTTCTTTATCGAGAGTCTTTTAAGCTGGCTTGGAATTACTGTGTTTGTTTTGGAATGCTCATGTAATGAGAGAGATGTGTTTTAAAATGCTTAAGTCCTACCTAATCATTTGGGTGCCTCCTCTGTAGTGGCCAGCAGAGGGCTTAATTGTGTGCTGTTTTATCTAAGAGAGCTATTAAAGCTTGAAATTTACTTATCTATCTGAAACGTGTGTTTCCAGATAGCTAAATCAGTCCTCTTTCTCTCACATTAAAATACATATTTTTGGTAATCCAGTCTATAAAATTGCAGGTAGAATCCAGTTACTGTGACCTGCATCCAGGTCTTTCTGGATCTCTGCTTTTCAAGTTAATAGGATTGGTACTCACCAGCTAACTCTGTGTCTCTTGCAGTGACGGGCAGTCCTCAGCAATACCTGTAGCCAGCATGGAGTTTGCAGCCATTTGTCTAAGAAATGCCTTGCTGTTACTTCCAGAAGACCAGCAGGAGCCAAAGCAGGAAAATGGATCTAAACCTAATAATCAGCTGGGGGGAAATACAGAAAACAGTGAAAGCAGTGAAGCATGCAGGTAATCAGAATATTATAATTTTAATTGCCTATAAACCTTTCTTTTTGTCCAAAGTAGCTCTAGGCTGGCAATCTGTGCCTGCTACCTGTCCTATTTTGGCCAGCAGAAGAGGTAACGTGTATAAACTCTCTTAGCAGTTGGGGTATCCAAGGAAGCAGTTGAGCTGCCTGTTGTTTTAACTGCTGCTATGCTAATTTAAAAACAAAATCCAGAGTTGATTCCTGTCATGAAACCACTTTAATGAATGATACAGAGGCATTCTTTTTTTCAATGACCATCTTTTTTTTTTTTTTCTGTGCTGCAAATGTTTTGTTTTCCCACACACCCCTGCAGTGCCTATTGATATTTCTCTAATTGTAAGTGAAGTTTCACATTACAGTGATTTTGTGTACGTGCACACGTGTGCCATATACAATTCAATATATTGAGTCTAGCAGCTTAGTTATAAAGATTTGCCTGTGATAAGATTTGGCATTCATCAGCCCTGTAAGCCTTTCTTCCCAAGGACAGTCTTTCCTGTCAAGTGATCAAATGATCTATAAATCTGGGCTGCTTCTGTAGGCCCAGGCTGCAGGTGTGTAGTTTGTTTACTCGGTTGTTTTTTTTTCATTGGTTGGTGTTTTTGTATGTCAGGGGTGGACATTGTGAGCTGCCCAGCTTCTCTTGGTGAACTGTATGCAGCTTTCTGGGATGAAGCTCCTCTGATTTAAGCGAGACTTAAGTTAAGCCCAGTAAGAGGCAGCGATGAAGACAAAATGGCGACCCTTACTCAGCTGAGACCAACTTGCTTGCGTTGCTTCACTTTGTTTCTGTAGGGGTGAGGAAAGGAAATCATGCCCTGTACAAGGAAGTCCTTTAATACCTTCTGCTTTAAAACCAGATGCTTCTTTAGTGTAAAAAGTCTCTGATATTTCTGTGGTCATTCATCTCTTCAGAATACCCAGGAATGAGGCAGGCTGTTCTTGAATTTGCGTGTTGCATTCTGAAAGGCTCTAACAGGATTTGTTCCCTCTGACAAGGGACCCTCTGTGAGAGAGCAGTAAAAGATAGAGGGCATTTGAAGAAAATCACACTAATTGAACAGGGTGATTTTGAAGCAAATCCCACTAATTGAATAGGCTGACTTTTGGGCATTTCCTTTGTTATTCACTGGAAAACTATGAATACTTTCAATGGTTACGGGTATTTTAAAATATTCTATCTGGCAAAGGCGTGAGGTATCTGCACTACCATGGTGCTGAATATAAGTGGGAAGGTTCTGTGCCTGGTACGTGGATGGAACTTAGTTTCAGTTCAGATTTTTTTTTTATCTCTTTGTAAACTACAATGCCTCTCTGCCGAGGTGCAGCTGTTAACTTCCTGTCTCTTCCTTTGGAAAGAGGTTTTCTTTCCACTTACTGGAGA
>JAOWBP010002978.1:34495865-34510956 GCA_028571105.1 Tragopan temminckii
TGCCCTCGGGGCTGCACCGCCCGGAGCGGCCGCGGGATGCTGCTGCCGCGCTGAGGCCTCCGCACCGCGAGGGGTCAGGGCCGGGGGCGGCTCCCAGCCGAGGGGCAGCGCCGGGTTGGGCGTTAAGAGCGGCCCGAGCGAGTGACTGCGCCCGGCACGGCCCACACGGGCTCCTCTCACCACCGCAGAAGCAGAAGGACACTGCATCGTGACTTACGCCTCTCCATAGCACCTCGCGTTCCTCCTCCCCTTGCGGAGCCGTGCCTTCAAGTTCGGGTTTTCAATAGTATCTCAGTAGTATCACAGCAGCATCACCAGCCGCAGACAGGCAGGCTCACAGCCGGGAGAGGGCTTAATTTTTTTTTGTTTCCCCTTTTGCATCCTGACAGAAGAGAAGCCTTTACTGATTAATACAGAAAAACACACACACACGGATTTGCCATGAAAAAAAAAAAACAAAAAACTCCTCACATTTATTTGATTAAACAAAAATAAAATAAACTGCATAGGAACATTTTAAAGTCCAGAGAGACACTGACTTTGTTTTAAGGCTGCCAGTAGCTGATACATCATCTCCTTGCTACATCCTTCAGCCTTCCCTATGGACCACAGAGATACATTCAGAAGCCTCCATTAACACAAGAAGTTCTAACGTTTTGCTCACTTATCCTACGTAAAAGTTTGCACATAACCTGTCACGCTTTCCTTCCCGCAGCACTCAACAGCCCACATCTCAAACGTCGCCTTTTGTCCAAGCAGAAATGCGATGCCCTGTTCGGAGCACAGAGGTTCTTGTCACAGCCTGTTTCATTATCCATTAGATATAAAAGCTCTGAGCAGCTCATTAAAAGCCGAGCACTGTCTGTCCCGCTGAGACATTTGTATTATTATGAGGAGAGAAGCATGATTAATCACTAAAGTAGAAGGAAAACAACTGCAGCAGAACAGGAAACTACAAACCCAATTGTCTCAAGATGCCCGACATCCAAGGGCTGACAAAACCATTCCGGATCTCGATACAAGCCTGCGTCGAGGCAACGTTACACACCGGTAATGAACTTTTCTAAGATGGGGCCGTACTCTGCAGTCAATTAAAGGAGGAGAGAAAACGTGGTTTGTCACACACGAGCCCGAAGTGAGCGACCATCTTGTTGCGGGCTTCCCATTTCTACCCGACTAAGGCAGGCGGCACGTGACAGGTGATGCGCAGCACAACAGCTCACATACAGTAAGAACCCCCCACCAACGCCGCTGACTAACCACACCTTACAACCTAGGTAAAAACTTTTCAGTCATTTTAGAAAAGAAACTAAAAACAAAACCCAGAAACAGACATCTCTCCCTCGGAAGGAAAAACTACTACGTTGTCTGAAAAGGACTCTACAAACCTATAAAAGGACGCTTTTTTTAACTAGTCTGGTAGCTCAAAAGGAAGTTACTCAACTACGGCACTACACAGACACTTAACATTCAGTCAGAAAGGCTCTATGAAAAGAGCTTAAAAAATTATCTACCTGAGTTTGTAAGTTGATACAATCATTAATAGAAGGTCTAAGACCATGCAGGTACACAAAGCATTTTTAGAACCATTATTGGTTAAACAATGATGGAAAAGATGCCACTCTGGCTTGTCAACCCGTAAGATCACTTAGAGACATCAATGTACGTTTTCCACCATAACATTTACCAAACCCAACACAGCTCATCAATATTAGGGAGTTTCTGTACCCGCTTCCATCAACCCCACGTGTGAGCGGGGGAAGAAAAGAGATCTTCCAATACAGTGATCTGAAAATGTGCTTCTGCAACTTTACTCCACAGGTAAAGCAAGGGGAATGCTGCATGTCACTATTAAAGTTGCGTAAAAACCCAACATTCTGGTTTTCAACTGCCTCTCCTGACAATATCTGAACTTAAATCGCCCTCCAGGAATAGGAACTTGGTTGCTTTGTCATGGTGGAAAAAATCCCATTGTGTCAAGAAAGCTACTACTATAATCACCAAGTCTAAAACAAACCAGTATCATATTCCCTTCAAGCATTTGGTATAGCATTGCGTTTGCAGCAATTGTAACATCAGTCTTTCCAAACAGGAACAGGACAACTTGGAGGTGTGCATAAGAGTTTTCTCTTGTAGAGAGAAGACCTAAAGGTCTTAGTGACATAAGAACACTGCAAATGGACAAGGAGTATGTCAGCCAGTAGTGTCATAATACTGAACAAAGTCTGCATCTCCGTACTTAGTAGTGAAAACGGAACAAACTCAAGTGTTTCAGGTATCTCAGTCCTGTTTGCCAGAATACACAAACCTTTGGTTTCATTTACAGATTCTCTAGCAAGGGCAGCTTATTATTTCCATGGGCGGGTAGAAAAACGCCACCAGAAGCAAGAAGTCTTCATATTGTATGCACTATCTGTTTTGATTAAATGCCTGACCAAAAGGCAGGATGAATCCTTTGCCAAGGCAGATTTCTCAGCTATTTCTCAAACCTGTCTGATGCTAAACTGAGGTAGATGATTAACTTCTGCAAAGTGAGGTAGAACTTCAAGAAAAAGATAGTGGCATCTCTCGTTGTGCATTTTGTACCACATCAGACTGGGTTTCAAACTCCCAAGAACTTGAAGACCAAAAGGTACAATATTTGTCTAACACAAGTACCAGTGTTCATTTTTATACAGTTCCAAACTGTGTCTAAATATCTCTATTTTTAAATACCTCTTACCTTTTGGCACCGTTTGGCTTACACTCCTTAAAAAACAAAAACAAAAACAAAAACAAAACACTTTGGCACGATTTCTTTTAAACCGGAAATAAAGCAAATTTTATGATCAAAGATATGGCCTGATAAGGCTATCAACCTGCACTCTTCAGAAATGATTTTGGTTTCACTGTAACAAAACAGACCGGGCCCATTTTCCTGCAATTCCAAGGGAACGCTACACCCAAGCGCCTTGCTCTTCCTTCCCTCACCTTAGTTATGTCTGGCCCCAATACACATCAGTTTTTCAGACGTTGTCTTCCTTTGCTCGCTTGCTTTATAGTCACGGGCCTCCTTTAAGCTACTTAAAAGGTACTAAACAAAAGGAGTGAGTTATCCGAAGGACCTGCATTATCAAGTATTGTATCTGCTTCAGCTTGGTGCTGAAGTTCCTGCTTAACTGTGAAGGAACAAGATTGCTTCACAGGCTGACCCTGGAGCAGCCATACTGACTGCTGATAACATTGTCAAGCAAGTTTACCGAGAGCCACCGGTTTAACCTGGCAAAGCGGAATTCCTTTGGGAGTTCTAGTCAACAGGTCTGTTACCCACATCTCTCATTTGCCAATGCTAGAGCTAAGAGAAAGAGGCACAAGCTCACCTCGGCCTTCTCCACGCCACCTCTGCTGGTTCAGAAGATTACTCCGAACACTTCGGCTTGTTTGGTTTGCAATGCAGCATCAAAGCCTTGCTTTCTTTTTTTCTCCCCATACACTTTCACCGTGTACGTTATGATATTGGGGCACCAATCTTAGAACACGCACAGCTCAAGAACACTCACGGAAAAAAAAAGCAAGGTTTGAGTCTTGTTAATTAATTATATATTACTTGTTAAAAGCTCCTATGGGGCATCCACTGTTAGCATTGAACTTGTATATTATTGTTGCTTATTTTCATTGCATATAAAACACTCCATTTTATAAGCTACACTACTGCTTTTCAACGAGACCGAGCGTGCTTAGCACTATGACAAAGATCTGGAATTATTCTGGGTAGCTAAACAGTAGCGTTTTTAAAACAAAAAAAGCTCCCCGACATGTGAGGCCTAATGGTTTTGTTTGTAAGCAAACCCACTGATTAAGCAGACAGCAACTTAAGAAGTTGAAGTCGCTCCTCTTCCCGAGGGAGCTGGACTGGTGGTTTGTGCAATGGCTCCGTACAAAAGAGCAGAGGGCAACTTCTATGTCACCTTCTACACAGTGCAGGCTGGAGAGAGGCAAGGATGTTTCTCTGTTCAACGCAATGTGAACACACACATAGCCTTCTTTACTTTTTTTCTTAATGCCTGGAAAACAGTTCCCTTCTCCCAGCCCCAGAGAAGGGGGGAACCCAACAAGCATTAAAGCACAAGAGCATTTCTAGAATGCTCTAATCACTGACAGCCAGTCAAGTCAAGGTATTAAAAGACCTGGCATTTTCATTAAGACGTGACAGGATAAACGCAAGAACGCTGCAAACTAAATATTAAAGCTTTTTAAACCAATTTTCTTTGGTATCTACATGTTGCAGGGTATTCATTTTCACAGCCCAAACTTCAAATAATTCTCGGACTGAATAATAGAAAACAAACAGGGCCATCTGCCACAAATGTTGGCCACCCCCAAGGAGAGAGGCATGGACACAAGTAGAACTTGAAGCTGAAGGTAAATTAGGTTTCTCTCATACCCATATGTTGAGTGGCCACACAAGTTTAATGACAGACATCTGTATAAAAGATTATCCTTTTGAAGACTATTTTTAAACCATGCTATCCTAAGATTAAGCCCAGCTGAAACGCACTGCTTTGAAGAGTTTGCTTCCTCGAGGCTTTGGCTGAAAGGCAGCACAGTTACTTCATTTAATTTAGGTGTTTTTCCTTACCCTTCTTTTAAAAGAGGTTTTGCCATCTCATTGAATTGGTCTGTTTCTTTCTGGTCTTTTTAGTTTAAGCCTCCTTTAAGTGAAGGACGTCTGTACACAACACATCAGGATTTCTACAAAACCCAGAAAGTCAAACACTCCTTGGAGGGGAAAAGCAGCAATAAGGAAAGTGCACCTTGTGATTTCTCACAAATTTGTAAAGAGCCTTTCAATCTCAGGACACTTTTGTGCATGGCAGCTGGCAGCAGGATGAACCCTTTCCTCCGAGGATGGTTAAGGCCCTTCAGACTTTGATAGTGACCATGCTTATGTATCAGAGATCTTCTCTTGCAAGCAGTAATGTAGATTCCAAAGCATTTCCGAGGCAAAGACTGGACAATCCTTCCATCAATGAGTGACAAAGAAGCCCCTTTCCCAACTTTAACCATTGCCACTAAATGCCTTATCCAGAGGGTAAAGCGACAATTCTAGAAACCATATCTGCACTAACAGCCAAATGGGAACTGGAACAGAAAAGAATAAGACTAAATCTTCCGAGGGACTCAAAGTCCTTAGTACATTAGAAAGATCTCTGTTCTCCCAGAAAGTTTCTGCTTCTCAAAAAAAGCAATTTTTATATCCCTGAAAGGGCTCATTTCCCCCCGCCTCCAAGCTTGTAAGGATCATATTCAGTTATTTTACAAAGAATTCTTTGGTACGGCCTTGTAAAAAAAAAAAAAAAAAAAAAAGCAAATTTTCATCTTGATGCAGTTTGCCTTAGGCTGGAACTCGTAGCTTTTCACTTTGATCTGTAGCAAGAACTACACGGAGCCACAGGCTCACCCCACCCTAACAACTAAAGCAGAGCTTCTGGACTTCTCCAGTCCAGCTCTTTGGGGAAGCCAGAAGATGAAAAAAAGTCGCATTTATCACGGATAAAGTTATTGCAATCCTCTAAACACAAGAGACTTAAATTCTCCAAAACTCACCCTGAATCTCCAAAGCTGTGCTTATTTCTTAATTTTGGAAAAAGGTACCACTTCTGTTCTAACAAATCCACTGAACTTTTTGTTTTTCTTAAAGACTCTCTATGGGGAAAAAGAAAAAAACCTCGCCATTTCACAAGAACATAAACCAAGGGTTGATTTTTCCTTGTTTCAATGCCCCCTGTAACCTCTGTTACCCAGATTAGGCGCACATACTGATAAAAGAAACTTTTTTTTTTTCTAAACTGATTTAGCTTTCAGGTGAAAGGAGTAAAAAAAAAAAACAACAAACCTCAAGACCTTACACTAAAGAAAGCATTGCTTTTTTGTCTAAACTTTACGACAACTGTACTAAGCCACTAAAATGAACAATTTGGTTTCAACTCAAAAATAATTGTGCATTTTCATCAGCTTCTCTTTGTGCTGTTGGATTACTGTGTTTCAGAAAAAAATACACAGAAATGCCAAAAAGATGCAAACTCACTCTTCCTGGCGAGTGAATCCCACTCACTTCCACAAAACGTTCAAAAGTCTTCTGGGAACAAAACGCTGTGCTCACCAGTAAATCAAACACACTGAGGTATAAAAAGGAGAACAGGAAAAAGTTCTCTGCTGCAGCAGCAATTCAAAAAAAAAAAAATATATCCCCCCTCCCATGTCCCCACCCACAGAAATGCAGTATGGTCAGGAACACAAGTTCTCTACAAATATCTACTATCATTTTCTCCATTAAAAAAAGTGATATAGAGCCTTTTTGGCTTAGCCTACAGAATTCACCACACAAACCACCTAATGTGCACAGCAACACATGTTTGTGCATGAAACCCCATCAGGGGAGAGGTAAAATTTTCTGAACTGCGAGTGTGTTGGGATGGGGAGGGGGGAGAGAAACCGGGGAGGGAAGGGAGGACAATGAGGTAGATAGAATTTAACTTTACAGGCTCACTCCCTGCAGAAAAGATAAGTACATTCATCTGTAAAAAAATTAAAGATGAGGTAGGTTTGAATCAACGTTGTATTTTTTTCATTTTCTCTTAGAAGAATTTCCCTGAGACAGTTTCTTCCAAATTCAAACGCAGATTAGAAGACGAGAATTCGATTGTTTCCAAAGTCGACCACAACAATCATGCCATCAGGGGTGACAGCTATACCTGAAGGACGGTCCATCTGACCAAAGCCGCTTCCCTGAGTGCCGAACTTGCATAAAAAGCTACCGTTGGACTCGAATATCTGCACCCGGTGGTTCCTGGAGTCGGCCACAATGATGCGCCCCTCTTGATCCACCGCCACTCCCTGCGGGCGCAGGAACTGCCCGTTCCCGCTCCCCTCCGAGCCCAGGAAGCGTGCTGACTGGCAATCTGCATGGATGACCAGAAGGCGATGGTTGTTGAAGTCCGTCACTACCAAGTGGCCCTCGTGATTGAAAGTCACACCTCTGGGGGAATCAAAGTGCTTCCAGAGTGCCCCTTCAAAGCCATACTTATTAAGAAACACACCGTCGGGCCCGAACAACTGAACGCGATGGTTCCTTGTGTCGGAGACCAGGATTTTGCCCTCTGCGTTGACGGCCACGTCCCACGGGTAATTGAATTGCCCATTCTTTGTTCCTTTCTCCCCAAACTTCAGAATGAACTGCCCCTCAAACGTGAAAATCTGGATGCGATGATTGTCCTTGTCAGCCACGACGATCCGGCGTGAGACGTCACAGGCCACACCGGCGGGACGATCGAACTGGCCGGGCCGGGAACCTAGCGTGCCAAACTTGTGATGGAAAGTCCCACATGGTTTGAACACCTGGATACGGTTATTGCTGCGGTCAGCCACGATGATGTAGCCTTCTTTATCTACGCTAACCCCCCAGGGGCGGCAGAGTTTCCCATCGCTGTCTCCTTCGCTGCCAAACGAGAGCCCGGGTAGCCCGATACCTATGTAGCTGCGCCCAGATTTCACCACAACTTTGAAGGGGCTGTTCTCAATGTGTTGGTTGCACATCATCACGGACACCAGATGCTCTCCCTCTAGTTGCGGACGGTAGCTGACCAGGTAGGTTCCGTTCTGCTGATCACTGACATCTGCCCCGAACAGATTTCCATCTGGGCCCATTACCACTGCAGAGATCATGTCACCTCCTGAAAGGCGAGGCTCACCATCGTGGTCGTAGCCCATAACTGTGAAAGAGGCTACTTTGCCCTGCAGTGCACGCTTGAGGCCTTCCCCAGTGGCTTTGGTCAGAGGAGCAAAAGCCCCACTACTAACAAAGCCCATTGATTTAATGGCCATATACAACGCCTGGTCAGGGGGTGTGAACATGATCCTGTCATCCTCCTGTGGCTGCAGAAGGCCTCTCACATTCTTGAGCTCCTGCACCTGAGCCAGCATGCGGTCCCGGGCCAGAAGAATATCTATGGTACGACCTTCCTCCAGGACCTGCTGAACAGCACTAATAGTGTTGTCCAGCTTATTTAGGTTCTGACGTAACTTTTCAACTTGCAAGTAGAGCGACTTAGCCTTGACTTGACGAATCTTTTCCACCTGGGAGAGGATGAGGGGTGGGGGAAAAAAGCATACGTCAGAAAAGACAACCCTTAGAATCACAGAATTACCATGGTTGGAAAAGACCTACAAGGTCATCCAGTCCAACCATCCACCAATCACCAACAGCTATCACTTAACATCAAAACACTTCTGTTACTTCTACATAAGTGGTCATATATTTGTTGCAGCATGCTGACACAAGACACGATAAGACCAGGAACTGTCAGACAAGTCTTTAGCAACCCTAATGCAGGGGAGCAGAAACAAGGAAAAGCAATTATCTATCCAAATTCAGACGATTATTTTCTCCAGTCCTCCAGTTAAAAATCACGCATTCATGCTCCATGGAACTGCTGTATCAGTATTCCATTTGAAAAGAAGATTTGCTTCTTTAGTAGCTAATAATGACTGTCTTCCTTAAAAGCTGTTCTGACTTCTAGTTGCAGAGTACTTGACAGATCATCAGAAGGTACATTTATTTAATGACTCTGGAGAGGAAAGGGGTAACTGCGAGCTCCCAGACAAGGCTGCTCTAAAAGGAGAACTGAGACCAATTTCAGAAGGCAGGCTGTCATCACATAACTCTTAGCCTCCTAAGAGTTGGCATCAGCTAATGGATATGGGCTCTCCTCACTCTCTTGCCTGTCCAAACTGCTTCCATGTGATTGGATAATACCAGACATCTGGAATTTTTAGGATCCAACTGCTTTAATATTTTCCTACAAATACCAGCAGACACACTGAACTACTGCTTTAGAATAGGATGCCATATAGTGCTACTTCAAAGGACATAGATGGCGGCTGCCAGTCCCTTCTTGGGCAATTGTAGATCAAGCAAAAACAGTCAGTTGGTTTTATTTGTTTGCTTTCAGGTTTTATTTGTTTGTTTTGCATTTGTTTGTTTGTGTTTACATGACCGTGTTTGTCTTTACTTGTGAAAAATCACTCTGGATCCTTTGGCAAATACACTTAGCTTGCAAAATTAATGAAACATAATTGTTTTATTGTTGGAAAAACGTATTTCCTCATATCTGAACACTTGCTTGGCTGCAGAACAATATCACTAGTGTACTTCATTGAGGGACAACTTGCTGTCTGAAGAGTCCTTGGTTAAGCACTGGCTAGCTAACATGTATAAGAATGTCTTTTTTTTTTCTTTTTTCTTTTTTTTTCTTTAAACAAGGCTGCTTCTAAAAGAAATAGAGATGCTTTTTTCAATAGCCCATTAAGATCACCTGTTCCCAAAAGATTACCAATCAGGTACTTTCTGGATCTCAGTTAGCTTTGTTACCCAAAATAATACACTAGCGCTCCTCACACACTACCTTAATATATATTCAGTTGCCTTACTTTGTTAGAATGATTTCTCACACCTTCACAGCACGTGCTAACAAGAACTACTTTTCCTTCTTAAAATGTTTCATAATCCAAAGAGAACTTGTTCTCAGGCGTTCCTTTAAAGTGCATGTATTCAACCTCTTGAGATACAAACAGCTTAGGAATAGCTCTTACTTCTCCTGTACTATATATGATACTTCAAACGAAAAGGCTGTTGAGCTACTTAGGGAAAGCCTAAAGTGGAAAGTGAACTCATTTCCCCCATTGTGAGTACCTCAGAAAAACAGCCTTAGAAGTATAAACACTACAAAGTTAATTTTTGTAAAAATGTCAGTACTAAGAAAACAACATAAATACAAACCTCTCCTTAAGAAGATTAATCTCACTTAGCTAGTGTAGTTCCATGAAATAACTTTACCAATATAATGGCCATTTTGCTGGCAACATATACACCTGCAAATTACCATTTCAACAGGGTAGGAAGCAGGAGAGAAGTAATTTATACCAGGATGGCACTATCTCTTGACATCACGCACCTCAGTACTTGAGATGCGATGCACTGCTGCTGAGCCAGCAGGGGGAGTACCCACCTTACTTGTGTGGCTGAGCTTGCCTAAGGACACAGTATTTCCTACAAAAAAAAAGCTTTTTCATAAGGCTAAGAAATCCCTCAAAATAAAACCAATCAGAGGCAGAACACAGCAACCTGCTCCCTAGAAAACAATGAGTTCACCATAAATTGTAGTGTTTCTGCTTAGTGTACAAGTTAAAGAGTGTTTCCAATATCAAATGTACAAAGCACAAGTGTTAGGTACATACCTTCCAGAGCAGCTCGCACTCTCGCTCTTCCAAGGCCTTCTTATGTCTAGTAGTCACTGCTTTGACTTCAGACTGTACCACCTTCGCTTTCATCTCAACTTGCTCTGCCACAGCCTGGGCCTGTTCAATACTCAACTGGAGAGAAAAATAATACACTTAGGGCTCAATCAAATCTGTAAGAGCTTGCTTACATTTAACTACATTCACCCATTTCATACAACAGAACCCGAATATTGGCTTGATTATATAAATATTTAAACAAATCTACTATACAGAGCTTGTGACTTCAATGTATCATGTACCAGTACAGGGGTTTAAAGGACAACTTCTGGGAGCATGAAAATCTCCTGCACTTTCCAATTACTGCAGGGTGTCACAGCTCTGCCACAATAAATCTGCTGTTGTTCAGCAGGCATTTCCTGTATAGAAGTTGTCCTCTGAGAAGCCAGTTTGTTAGGAACAATGTTGAGAAGCAGCATTCCTTTTTCTGGTCAAGCACTACACAATTTTTTTCCACCACTAATCCTTTTTTAAAAAGGCACCGTTCAACACTCTCATTCCAGCTTCACCATTCCAGTGTTTGTGAATGAAATGGCTAGCTAGCTAACATGCTTGGGAAACTGGAGACAAGAGCTGTGTTCAGGAAACCATCTGATTCAGTTATCCATTACCAATCCAGTAACAACTATTGTGGCTCCTGCTGTTGGCAGATGCAGTTGTCTATTTGCAGCTTGCACCTATGCACTCCGTGTGGCTATCCAGGAACCAAAAGACTGACAAGATACTCTCCATTCTTTATGGATTTCACCATAATCTTGTGTTGCCAAAAACGAAGAAAGGACTTTGCAGTTCATCTTGCCAACTTCAGGACTGAAACCAATACTCCACCATAGTAAAATTTAAGTAATGACAGTGTGTGCACTTGATGTGTTTGAGAGCCACTACAAATGGAAACCTTGCAAATCAAGCTTCTGTGTGGCAAACAAGCATGTTTTCATGATAGAATGCAATTCAGTCCAGCAGACATCTGACACTAGCTACAGTTACCAGCCCATTTCAGAACACCTTGTTCTTCTCTATAAATCTGCTCAAAAAAGCAACATACAAACACAAACACATGAGCAGAAGAGGACAACAGCATGCAGCGTTATCTGTACTCTCAGACTGCAAAGTATTTAATGAGGATTATTAAACGAGCAAGTCTTGTTTAATTTGGGCATTTTATACAAACTGAAAGAGAGTTTGCTGAAGCCTTAAGGTAGTTACCCCGAGTCATATATTTTATATGCTCCAGCCACTTCTGAGTAAAAAGTGAAGAGCGAAGTTGTATTGGACTTCTTGTGTCCTTCAGGACACCTCTGCAAGCTTTCTTGCAGCTGCTTCCTGTTCCTGCAAGAAGCTCAGTTGTTATCTTGCTACAGTGGTTCTGACACGGCAACTGATGCTGTAACACAAAGTAACGAGGAGCTGACTGCAAGAGCCAGAAGTAGCAAAGAAGTCTAAAATTTAGGTTTTGTTTCTGGATACCTGGGCTGACTATGGAGGGACCCCAAGCAGGACTCGCCTATTTCAATATTCGTCAGTTTTCCAGATGTCCCATCTTCTAATGGACATTAAGAACTTGAACCTTAACTTAACAAAAAACCTTAATAGTTTCATCTTGGCTTAATTATAATGTGCCTATGAAATATTTAAGTGTACTTTTCTAGATATAAGACTACTTGTTTTCACTAGTGCCAGTTTTTTTTAAATGAAAGCTATGGTCAGGAGAGTGCAACACTCAAGGAGAAAGACAGACTACAAACAAATACGGAGCCACTGTGAAGGTGCTGGTATCACTGTGTGGTTTCTGCAGATTGCTACCCAAATTAAACAAGTACATCCACAATTACATCCACACAGCAAAGTTAATGAAAAAGGCCAACTTAAGCCTGCTAATCCAAATGCAGAGGCAGAATGTTAGAATTATCTATTTGAACACTGCTGTACAACACAGCCCTGGGTGGAATGCACCATGAGAGTAAAGGCTGTTTAAGTGTATCACAGAGCATCAATGTTAAGCTTACCTAACTGTTTAAAAAAAGGTCCTTCCACAGACAATGGATAAAGAACCTTAAACATACCTCCCTACCTCTGCGTGGAAGATTTAAATCTTAAACACTAAGGAATTTAAGAGCAAGTTTATCCTTCTTAAAGGATACCTAGGGGGGCCGGAGAAAGAAGCTTTGAGAAGCATATTCTCTGGCAAACTCTCTCCAGACTTTAGAAGTAAGTTAAATGAACTAATGAATGAACTTTCTGCATCTTAGCTTAGCCCTCTTCCACCACATTCTGAAAGGTGTTCTGCCCACAAGCATTGTTTGCTTTCGGTTCCTTGTGTTAAAATAATAGAGTGCTGGTTTCTCAGGATTCTTCCAATTACTTGCTTCAGTGCAAGGTAAAACAACTCAGCCACAACAGCCAGTATTCTGCATCATAAAAGCTTTCTACTGTTTCTCTACTAGAGAAATTAACTGCAAACCTTACGCAAAGTATAGTTACAGTATGAATATTAGGACTGATCAGCTTAATTGCAATATTGCTGTGGCCACAGGACAGATCACAGTAGCTAGGTCAATTTAAACAGTCAGACTTCAAACAGGAAACAAACTAAAACATTCTCACTTCTGGTAGTAAAAGAATTTAAAAGTGCTTTGACACTGGGAGGGCTACAGGAGAGATTAGCTCATGTCAGACAAACAAAATCAGTTTCGCATATGCTGCAGGACAGCACTTTTTGCCTAAAGTTTAAGGCAAAACAGTAGCGTGGACAGTGTCACGTGTAAAAATGCATCTTCCCTGATAACTATCTGCTTGTATATTAAACTGAGGAATTCGTTAAAGCAAGGCACAAAGCAGAAGTACCTGAAGAAAGAAGTACCCACAGGAAAGTTCCCACTGAAGGGCATACAGGCTCAAGACAACCGAGCAGTTTACTTCGCTGGAGAAAAACTGCTTAGCTACCTCCCTCCCTTTCTAGCAAGAAGGGTGTTCAAGGTCCAACTCATCTGCATCATACCAACTCCCCTCACAATTTCTATGAGAAAAGAGGCACTGACTTAACAAATGGCCCTCCTTACTGGCAAAGTTTAAGCCTTTGATGCTGGAAGATAAGTCTCTTCTTCCATATTCAGCAAATGACCAGACCCCACTGCAAGCTTCCACATTTCAAGTAAAGCACTGCCAAATACCCCAAGCAGATATAGGCTCAGATCAAAACAGTTTTATTAAAAAAGACAACTGACCTACATAAATCAAATTGTATTTTAACATTTTCACCTGCAAATTAACCCCAAATGGGAGGAAGCACTCATTGCTTTACTGTTATGCAAGTGCATTAGATTACATACACATACATACATATATACAATTACACATGTATAGATGTATTTTAAGAACATGACATTTCGAAGAAGCCATCTATCTTTCATCGTTAACAGATTTACGTTCAGTTTGTGGCCCACTCCTTGGAAAAAAATTTAAAAGAAGACAGCTAAGTGTGTACTTTCCTAAGGTACAAACAAGCCAGCAGTACAAGCTGTCAGTATCAAAAGGGAACACTTCTGTCTCAATCCACCTCTTTGACTTCAGCTTTCAGATCCTCATGTGAATCACTTCAAGCCACTGAAAATGTGAGAAAAGTATCTGAGCAAAGAGGACAGGTTTCTAATGAGATAAAGAAAGAGGTCCTACAAGCAATAAAACAGGGTGTTTCTGTTCCATTCCTGGGCACGATCGGTCCCTGTAAGATTGCAATGAGCCAGCCTAGGGAATTGACTTGGCCAAAAAAGCATTTCCATTGAGAGGCTGTCTCTTTAGCTGGATCAGTTCACCACTCAGTTACACAAGTGCAAGTTCTTACATTAGGGATAGGCTTAGAAATGCATGATTCAGGCCAAGACCAGAGCAGTACTGGTGAACAGAAGCTTTCCAGTGCTGCAGAATCAAGAAGATTGACCAACAAGCCTCATGTTGCCAGGCTTACTACTTGTTTTAGAGAAGTTCCGAATCCTTTGAGGAGTGAGGTTTTTACTTTTCAGCATCTTGAGTCACTGAAGCCTCATCTGGTCTGTCACTCCTGAAACTGAAATGCACCTTAACATATGGCAATTGTCATAGCCTGAAAAACAATTTTTCTTCCAAAGCCACAGGAAGAGTTTAAATAAACATTTATTCCTAAAAGCCTTCAACTTTGGTTAACCAGATATTCTCCAGCCAGATGACTTACGGCTTGATTTCCTCTCTCCTGCAAGGCCCTTCAGAGTCCACCTCTTTCCCTTCACTTTGAGCTACCTCTCCTCATTCATTCTCAAGTTTTCACATCAGAGGTATCTCTTTCCTAGCCTATTATAAGAAGGTTACTAATACAGCTAATACTAATACAGAATCAGTTGCACAGAGAGGTGTTACTGCACCATACTACTTTTCAACCTCCTTAGAGCTCAAGTCTATGTTCCTCATATTACAGCTTGTATTGGAATTTGATTCTCCAGACTGCTTCCAAGCTCTAAAAAAAGTATTCAAGTCAATTTCTTTATTTTAGTCTAGCTTCCTCAGAGTTTGTCCCGAATGCATGCTGACATGCTGTCTCCTCCCTGGGGTAAACATGCAGCTTTACAGCCACATTGTTCCAGCATAAGCTCTTCTATACAAAAATTCCCTTGTGTAGCAGGTTTACTGCATCAATCTTCAACTCAAGTGCCTCAGTTTTAAAGCCTGCATTTCTTCTAGCTGTTGCTGATGACACTGAGGCAGTAGCTGCCCTGAACTGCAGTAT
>JAOWBP010002978.1:34520357-34537740 GCA_028571105.1 Tragopan temminckii
AGTGGAATATCTGTAAGTCTACATTTCAGGATTTTCTTCCATGAAAATTATTTGGGCTAAGAAAATCTCTCTTTTATCTTAAAAAGTCAAAGCATCTGCTTCAGCACAAAGGCAAGGAAAGGAGCCAGTCTATGGGCAGATGCAATAGTATCAGTAGCTAGTAGATTATGCAGCCAGAGATAAGTCAGGTCTTTTAAAGCTTTCAATAGGGAGACCAGCCTGTGCTTCAGCATGCAACTCATTAGCTGTTTAAATGCAGCTTGTATGCCAAATCTGCATGACACGAGTAACAGCAGGGTGGTCTTGGCAAAGGGGACAGTGGGCGGATCTAAATATTCAACAGTTCAAGAAAGCAAGTTAATAGCCTGCTGTGGAAACAGATACTGGAGCGGGTCAGGACCCAGTTCCACTTTCAAGCCAAGTTTTGTCCAAGCCACTATCATAAGTCCCTGCAGGTCAATCACTGAGCTTCCTTGACTCTTCAGCTCCCTAAAATGCTTGGGTGCCTAGACGAAGCTTGCCCACAGATTTAGTGATTCTGTAAAGGACTGACAATTACTGTTATGCTATCACATATGGAGGTTTTATGTCTGTTTGTTTTAGAGAAAATCAACAAATTTAAATATTCCTACAAACTACTTCAACACATTTTTTCCTTTCATGCACAGCTCAACATTAGAGCTTCTCAAATTCTCTTCCAAGAAGAATTAGAAACACATGTCGAGGTATGCTTGAAGTACACTCCCTCACCTGCAACTAACATCAGGTACAGGCCTCATCTCAATAGCTGTATGTATTCCTCAGCTTTGTCCTGTCCCTACAGCCTTGCCTCCATTCTGGCCCTTGGTAACTGCTGACATTCATAAAGTCTGACAGGACTGCTACTATTATACAACTTGCAAACAAATAGCTACAAAACACTGATTTGATGGGTGTGGGGGGAGGAGAATGGGAATTCTACTACTCTAAAGTTCCCAGTTCTCCTTCAAGAGAGCTAACCCTTATGTAGAAGACAAGCCAGTTGTGGAACGTATCTTAAGCTGACGGACTGTGCAGCTTGCCAGAGCAGTTTCCTGATCCCAGCACAAACAGGTCTTTTGTAGGTTCAGTTTTCTTATAGAGCAAGCCTGTAGTCAAACCACTGCTCCCTAAGAAATTTCTTTGGTGAACTAAGTCCTATTTATGCAACAGATTCCTATTAATATTTTTAGTGGGCTTCACTGGGAGGGCAGAGAACCTACCAGGCTAGACATCTTAAATTCATAATGCTTAATTGTTAGGGAGGAAAAACTTGACTGAGGAGAAAGAACACATTTATCCAAAGAAACCCTGGCTTTGCAGTTTATGTGTATGGATACACACACACACATGTGCAGGTCCCACACCAGTGTTACTGTGCAAGGTTTATTTTTAAACAAGCAGTACTGGGTACCTTGGTTTGGAAAAATGTTCAGAGCATGAATCTCTGCTTACCCTTTCACACTGTAATGCTGCAACTGCAACATCTAATGTTTGTTGCAAGAAAGAATATTGAAGTGCATATTTGAGAAATTTAACTGTTTCAACGTTACATTAATTTAATTTGTAAGTCAAACCACAGCAGCTAAATACTAGAAAACTAAGCAACCATGAACTTCCATCCACAGCTGAATGTTTAGCCTAATATGTTAGATGGTCACAGCCAGAGGGTTGTAGTCAATGGCTTTATGTCCAGATAGAGGCTAGTCATGAGTGCTGTCTCTTATACGTCTATTTTGAGACCAGTGTTCTTCAACATCTTTATCAATGACTTAAGACAGTGGGGTCAAGCATATCCTCAGCAAGTGGTGCAGTTGACACAACAGAAAGAAGGGATGTCATCCAGAGGGACCTGAGAGTCTTGAAAAGTGCACCCATGTGAACCTAATGAGGCTCAACAAGGCCAAGCACAAGATATTGCAACTGGATCAGGGCGATCCCAGATACACGTACAGATTGGGAGAAGAACTCATTGAGAGCAGCCCTGCTGAAGACTCAGGGGTCCTGGAGATGGAAGGCTGGGCACGAGCCAGCACTGTCTGCTTGCAGCCCAAAAGGCCAACGGTATCCTGGGCTACATCAACAGAACGATGGTCAGCAGGGTGAGGGAGGTGACTGTCCTGCTCTGATCTTCCCTTGTGAGGCCCCATATCTGGAGTACAGCATCCAGATCTGGGACCCCCAACACTGGAAAGTGTGGAGCTGTAAGAATGGTTCCAGAGCAGAGCAACAAAGATGATTAGAGGGCTGGAACATCTCTCTCATGAAGAAAGGCTGAAGGAGCTGGGTTTCTTCAGTCTGGAGAAGAGAAGGCTGCAGAGAGACCTCACTGCAGCCTTCCAGTAGTTAAAGGGAGATTATAAACAGGAGGGGAACTGATTTTTACATGTTCTGATAGCGACAGGACAAGGGAGGATGGCTTTAAACTAAAAGAGGGGAGATTTAAGTCAGATGTTAGGAAGAAATTCCTTACTCAGAGGGCAGTGAGGCTCTGGCACAGCTGCCCAGAGAAGCTGTGGGTGCCCCATCCCTGGAGGTGTTCAAGGCCAGGTTGGATGGGGCCCTGGGCAGCCTGATCTAGTAGGTTCAACCCTACCCACGGCAGGCAAAACTGGAATTAGATGGTCTTTAAGTTCCCTTCGAAACTAAGCCATTCTATGATTCTCTGATTTATAGTCTAGTTGTTCCCCCTTGCTTACATGGCAATAACAAACGCAAGAACCCAGAGTCACAACTAGTACAGAATATTGATCCAAAGTAACAAACTTCAGAGATTAAAAAAACTTATTTGTGAATGACATGGGTTTAAAGAAAATAATCTAAGCATGGGATGGCTCAACATTTTTACTTTATGTTTAGAAGTAAATGCTGTTTGAGGGAGATGCTTCTGTTCAGATTTGTTTAGAGCAATTTTAATAACATTATGTAATCTCTATAGAATTAAAAAAGCGTTTCCTTGAATCTTTCTTAAAAAGAAGATTAAGATGGAGGGAAAAAGTATATCAAGTTTCAGGCTAACTAAACTCAAAGCCCTTTTAACAAAGAGGACTGCTAATGTACATGTAGCAGAATTAAGCAATTTGGCTAACATCACGGCTAGATTCTGGTAATACTAGTTTAAGTAACAGCCTTGTAGGCAGTTCACATACTTGTCCAAGACAATGTCCCTTCTGCATTTTCCCCTATCAATTCGCCAACAGATTTACTTAGTGTAATGCAAGATAATATCACTACAGAGATTGCAACTACTGGCTGCTTGCAATGATGCCTTGCGGTAAGAGTTAAACACACTTGCATATACAAACAAAAAAATACCTCCATCGGTTTAAATTTAGAAATAAAACTCTACTGTGACCCAAGAGTAGAAACTATGCTCAGTAAAAACAAAAAACAGCAATATCAATTTATGCTTTAGGGCATAAGCTGATCATCTGGGATATCAGGAAGGAATTCCTCCTGTCTATCACATTCTCAGTGAGAAATGGTGTGCTTGGCCAACTGTGCCTACATCCTGAGATGGACACAGGAAAGTGCCATCCTTCTCCCCTCAGCATTAGGCACTGTCTGCTACTGGATTGCCTGATGGAGAACAATTTGGCTGTTCCTCCCGACTCTGCATTTCAGCTCTTCCATCTTTAGAGAAAAGCTGTAACAAGAACTGTCTTAGTGCTGAACACCCACAGCAGGGGCTGTTAATCTTTTTTCTTTAATTGTGAAACAATCCATGCCTATTAAACAAGTCCAGTTACCGCCAAGTGCCATATGCACATCAAACTCAGGTCAGAGCAAATATGACCAACTGCAGCCTTTTATTAGGAAATACAGGCAAGACTTGTCTGGGAAAACTGACATATAAACCCATTCCAAGTGTTTTATACTGCAATGTTTTCAGTTACTGATTATGTGGAACAGGCTGTTTTGAAAACACAAAGGCAGCACTGAATTGCCCCACTCTTCTGTTCTTTACCTTCTCTGCTCCTCTCACACTATCCCAGTCACTGCTTTTATAACTATACAGCCACATAACAACTCTTTATTGGATAAGATCTTTGAAGAAACTTGCTTTTCTTTGCTGAAACCCCAAATGGCTAACACAAACTTTTAGAAAAAAAACTCAAACATTTCATCTCTCTCTATACCATCATCCTCTCAAATGCTCGCACACTAAAAATACACAAGTGTAAAAATTTTACTAGCCTAAGTACACATGTTTCAGAGCAGGAAGAAAAATTACAACAAGTTGAGGTTTTGCTTGGGATTCCTCATAAATGAGAAAACTTAATTAAGCAAAACCAAATTTGGACTGCATTAAAAGAAGGGGAAAAAAGTAGTTAAGTCCCAGAGCCAGGCAGTAGCTTCCAACAACACATTATATACACACCACATCAGGGTTCCTCAGCTAATACCATCTAATAGTACCATCCGTGTCAAAATAATCATCATCTGCTCTCAGTCAGACATATGCACCAAGTTGTATGCTATCTCATTCAGAGAAATGAAACCAAAGATGAGGATCAAAGTTTCACTGCTAGTGGTAGAATGCCAAAACTGAATTTATCAGATTAATATGCTTGTTACACAATTCCACTTAATTTTAAAAAGGATTATACAGTCACATCTTATGAAAGACTTCTCTTGAAAGTGTTATCCTTTGGGTGCTAGCGCACTGTTACTTCCAAATGAACTCTACTATCTGATGTTTGTTTTGGAAGACCTGGCTGTCTTAACAGCCACAGGGCATTTCAATAATCATATAACAAACATTACCACAGGTTACTCTTTAATCCCTTGTGAGTGAATGAGTAAGTTCTTGTCCA
Organism: Tragopan temminckii; assembly: GCA_028571105.1. Lineage (NCBI taxonomy): Eukaryota > Metazoa > Chordata > Aves > Galliformes > Phasianidae > Tragopan > Tragopan temminckii. The sequence continues at coordinate 34,525,193 of JAOWBP010002978.1, forward strand.
CGTATCATATTATGACACAGCTCTGCAGTTGCTGCCAAAAAGGCACTGTAAATCATAAAAGAAAAACAGATCTAAGAATAAGGAGATCTGTTCCTAGAAGGCAGATGTGTTTACTCAGAATAATTTTATCTTCATCATTAAAGAACACTAAGAACAGATAAACCTTTGTTTACAAGCTATTAACACAGAACAAGACATGTATATTTCTTTCTGAAGATTTAAGGCAAGTTTTGATGGAGAATTCAAGTATGTCTTTATACACCTCTGGCTGTCTCTCTAGTGACACAGCACAAGCAAGTCCTCAGAAGTTTCAGTACTATACATCAATCACTCCTCTGCCCCGCTCTTCTTTCCAAACTGATGAAATACAGGAACAAACAAGTTCAAACCCTATGGCTCGCCTTTCCCCTCCTCAAGTTTCTGTGTTTGTTTCTGTTTGTTTGTTTTTTAAAGCTGAGAAATAGCACCATGACAGGAGAACAGAAAGTAAGTACTGCGATTTTATTTATTTTTATTTTGTTAATTTTTAAGTGTTCTACTATAAGAAGCTATTTTCCTCATGGAGATATTTAAGAAAGCTCTCCTGAATTTGGGAGAAAAGAGATAAGCATTGCAGGATAAATAAACAATTATGAACTGAAGGAGAGCAGAATATCTTTTCAAACTGCAGAACAGATTTGAAGTAAAAAACTTAAAGACAACGAACAACTAATTACGCTTTTTCATTGTATCATAGATGCTGTTACGGAGAAGTAGGTTCAGTTTGAGGAGACTAAAGACAACCTTCCATCTCAGTTAAGGTTTAAGTTATCATTCACACTATTTTAACCCATTCCATGGGGCTCCCATAGGTAGCAAGTAGTGTATATATTCACGCTGCCAAATGATTTGTTGTAGAGCATTATATTTTTGGCCTAACCAAACTAAAACAAGTTTTGTAACACCCTTGCATGGTTCAGCAATATACATCACTGGCCTTTTTAAGAATTTGAAAGCATTTGGCATTTGTAAAATAATTAAAAAACTTGTGTGAAATGTATCAGGCCTTCTCAACAGCATCAGCTGTTTCTCATAACACTTTTTAGCTTTAAACTGCTTCTATACTGTGCAGGCACATTAACCTTATCTAAACTTCCACTGCATCCTAGTTTGAGCTTTAAATTGGGATAAAAACAAATACAGGTTTGTTCAGCAGTCAACAGTAAAGACAGAAAAAAAGCCATAGAGGCAGAACTAGGCAGCAGTGTCCAATGGGACACCTTAACAAAGACAGTGGGGAGGAGAAAGAAAAGCTAAGACAGTCAGCTCCTTGCCCTAGTCTGGGAAAATACATGTAGTAGTCTTAACTACAGAAAAGCAATTTTGTGATGGAAGTGGTCCTGCCTTGTTATGGGATACACTCCTAAGGAAGAAGTCTTTTCTACATACAAGATGTATGAAATGCAGCATGAACACCCACATTAAAAATACAGTATTTCTGATAAGCACCAGCAGACGCTTGCATCTCAGGTATGTCTTTTCACCAAAAGGCCGCGTTTACACAGAGTGTGGTTTTGCTCAGGTAGGCAATGCAAGAGAATTCTTTTTGATTTCTTTTTTAAATACTATCACAGCACAATCAGCAGGAAGTCTTTTTGAATACTCTTGTACACACACTGTGCTCTAGAGCCAGGTGTAATTGACACTCAATTACCAAAGTTTTGACAAACCCAACTATTTGTAAAACGCAAGATTAAACAGAAGTCATTATTTTAATTTTAAGTACTGTGAAACTAGCTCTACATGTTCCTCGCCTGCTAAGAAGAAAGTTTCAGGAGGTCATAGATAGGATTTTGGCCAGTCAAAGGTTTCCTGCAATCCAGGCAAAAGAACAAAACATGTTTAACCACATTTCCAAGCAGAAGAAAATTAACCTACTGAATGAAGTCTGCTTGGGTCGAAAGACTTCCAGGGAAGTCAGCTCGCTGCCCCCTGCATACCACCTTCACCGCAATCAAAATAATGGAGCAACTTTAAGAGCCACACACAGACAAGTACCTCTGGTAACTTAGTACCAAGACAGACCTACTGCTTCAGGAACATCGCTTCCTGTAACTCCCCTTTCAAGTAATAACCAGACCACTGATTCACTTAGGATTTAATGAGATTACAGCTTGAGGTGATTTGACTGGAGACCATAAAAGTTTTAGGAGCCCATCTGCTCTGCAAAACTAACCTCTCACACGCTGGGTACGAACTGACCTTTGAAAACTGCGCTGTAGCTTACATAGGCAAGATTCAAATCCAATTGGTACCTGATGGGCAGGCAGGTCAGACAAAACAAGCGATTTTGAGCAAATTTCCATATGCACCAGTACTCAAGGAGAATCTTTCCAAACAATCAACAGCCTTTTCATTAACGAAAGACTAGTCACCTCAGGGTACTTCCCCCATCATTACCACACCATTAATAGCAAATTCAAACGGTATCTTGTGTAATGGCCATAAAGAAACATAATTCAATTCCGACTTTGCCCATACTCCCACAATCCATGACAAAGCACTGATCCTTGATCAAACCCCACACTTAGTTAAAAAAAAAAAAAAATAGAAAAAAGGAAATTCCTAGTTGCACTGAGATCATCACTGCCTTCCATATCTCAATTTACACTTCTCTTCCCCCATTAACAGCTCGCAGACACATTTTCATGAACCAACTGGTTACCTTTCTCACATTTCCTGGTATCAGATCAAACATTATCGACCCTTATTCGACGAGGAAAGTACAAGAAAAAAAACACATTGATTTGAAAAGATTAACAGCATAGTGGGAAAGAGCTACTGGTTTTACTTAGTTACCTTTTACAGAGCAGTAAGAAGTGGCATCTCAGAGAGACTGGAGTTAAAAAAAACTCTGTGAGTAGTTGTCCAAGGTTTGCATCTAGACTTGAAGTGTTTCACACTTTGTTATGGCAAACCTGACGTTGCTCGCAGTAGAAGAGTCGAGTCTCCCTGGACAGCTGTATGTTGTATTTTAAAAAAAACTTAGGTGCTGTTATTTTTCCCTCCCCTTTTAGGCTGAGATGTTTTGTTGTTTTGTTCTCACTTCGGTAACGGGCCTCTTTATGCAAGTTACATCTGGAAACAGACAAAAGCCAACTGCCCAGCAGTATTGGAAAATTAAAACATTGGGTCAGACTCCAACGGACTAGGAAGCCAAAGGTCAAAGCAGCATTAAATCATTAGTTTCCCAGCTGCCACCAAGGCATGGAGTTGACCTTTGATTTTTTAAGAAGTGGTCCAAGCAATTTTCTGGTGGCAATATGGGCAATCTGGCACACTGGAATACTATCCTTAAGAAGGGTGGGGGTGGAAAGGAGTTCAGGTCTTGGAGGCAAGAGATTAAACTAACCCTTCTGTCCCTCCAGACAAAGTTTACTCTGCTAAACTGTAAGTGCAATTAGCGAACATGAAATTATCAAGCTGTAAAGCAAAGAGACTCAAGCATTTGAATAACTCAAGTAACTTACTTTATTCATTTAGTAGGGAGAGCAAGAGGAGTTTAGGAACATAACGAATACTTTCTAGAGTATACCAGAATATTGTATTTATTTCCTTGAGTGATTTAAGTCCAGAAATTGTGTTGGAAGGCCCCTTTTTTAGCAATACACTTGAGATAGGAGGTCATGGTTCTTCAGATGGAACAACGAGAGCACTTTATTTAACACAGCTAAGGCAGCAAATACAGAAAGCAAAGGCCAGTTTACTGTGTTGCCTTTTCCTAGTCTTCAGAATATTAAATTTTATCTGCTGCTGTCCTCTGGTTATAGTTCCCAATCCAGTTCTTACACACAGCCCTGCTGAATGCAATGGCTGCACATACAGAGTTCTGGTCTGGCTGCATTCAAGTTCCTAGAAAGGGGTTGGTTTTACTGCTGCGTGGCAAAAAGCAGCACAGGTATCAAAGTGGTTTCTGATACGTCCAAGGTATATTTGAAAAGCATAATTGATTCTCCATTAGCAGCTGAGCACATGCACACACAAAACTGTTTGCAATCATCTATTAAGAGATTTCTGCGTATTTTAAAGGTGTGCATATTTTTAAAGCATTTTCCATCAATTTATTTACTATAAAAGGGTCACCCAGCCCATACCTTACTGTGACAGCTGTAAGAAAAGTAAAAGCCACTGCTTTTCTCTGTTTCAGGGAGCAGCAAGTTGTCCAAATAGAAGAGCTCCCTCCCCATCTGTGCCCCAGTGCTAGGGGATTAACTACTGCCAACTCTTCCCACGAGACGCCAAGAGCCACAGCAGTGCCTTTAGGCACGGGCTGAGCCAACAGGCAGGGGTGCAAGGAAGGTAAAGTATTCTCTGAGAACTGAAATTAGTCACTGATGGCGAGTGAAAAAACACGCTCTTGCTGTTCTTTTTACAATCAGTATTTTCACTGCCAGTGGTGAAACGCACACCACCCTTAACAAATACCTTAGTGACTAGGGATGGGCAGGTCAAGCTCTGGGAAAGGTTCAAATTCAGCCAGTAGAAAGTAACAAGCCCATAACACAGACTCACCACAGGAAATGAGACCCGTATCCAAAGAGTCTACTGTTGTAATGCTCAAAGCAGTGAAAACATACTTAAGTCTGCTTTAGTAACAAATGCTACCTGAAGCTGTTCTGTTTCAGGGAAGCAGTATTGGAAGACCATAACAATAACTTCTCAAGGAACAACAACTTCACAGTTCAGGCAGTTGGCAAATCAAAGAGCTACAGATGAGTTGCATATCTTTTAAACTTTTCTGCAGGTACTCAACTTCGATAGCACTAAAGAACTACACGCACCAGATGCTTTTTGTTACCAGGTGCTCGAAGACTCCATCAAGACCTTTCAGAGAAAGCCAGCTCAGTTTTCCTTGGTAAGCATTCTGGTTTAGTCACATTGCAGCACAAGCTCAAAATCACTTCTAAGATATCATTTAAGAGTTGCATTAATTCTGAGCAACCTGCATGTGCCCACTGTTTCCTAAAGGGAGGACAGGTTTTACCACTGCAGCTTTCCTTCTTAAGAGGGAAAGGCCAAGGCTTACATGAGATCTACAAGCTACAACTTTAAATGAGAATTAACTCTTACAGCAGTTGCTGTGCTGCCTTCCTGTCTATGGTTCTGAGATAGGTGCAAGACGTGCCAAACTAGAAAATATAGTTCTTCTACACAACGGTCTTGTCTACATTTCTTGCCTTCCAACTTGCAGTCCTGTTTTCACACAGAAAGCAGTTAGTCACCAAATGATGGTATTTTTTTTAGGATTGGGTAATAGAGGAGATTTCTAGAATTGGAGTTGCAGAATTGGGTACCACACACCATGATGTAGCTTCTGCCACAAAAACATGGAATTGATCTATTTGGATATAGCCTTCTGATGGCCATATCGATATGAGTGAGACAAGGTTCTGCCCTCTAAGCAGCAGCCTAATGCTCACCAGCGCTACAGGTAAGTAATTTGCTCTTAAACAGAGCATGCCATGGATATTAAACAATATGGTAATCATCTAGGTGACTGACTAGACCTCTTCTGGCTGCTACATAAAAAATACCTTCTCCGTTTATACTAGAAAAACTTCCATTGAACCTCTATTCTCATTTCTGAATGAAACACTGCCAGAGCTTAAGTTTACAGTAAAAGAAAACACCCTAAAAATAAAATCAAAAGCATTTACAAGGAATTAGCAGAGATTAACTAATACATTGATTTTTCTCAAGCATCCAGTCTCAAGGATGAAAACTGTCTATAAATATCCATGCAGAAGTTGAACCTGAAAATAGTTAAAAGCCAAACAGAATATTCTTTGATTGATGAATGTAATGACTGCCAATACAGTCCACTGAGATAATACATGAGAAGGACAACATTATGCAGTTATCCCCAAGCACTCCTCAGCTAAAGCAGCCCATTCAATACTACCTAGTGACAATAAGAGACCTTGTAGTCTCCCCAACAGGAAGCTTAAGAAGAAGGAAGACCAGCCTGCCAGAGTTAGACCAGAGGTCCCCTTTCTGCAATTGCACTTTCCTCTTCACTACCATGCCTCTTATCACTAGAGACAGATGCTGCGAGAGCTGCTGGAGAGAGTAACAGGCAGCAGCAGAAGTCAGGGACAATAGCCTGCACATTTGGGTGTGGTGGCCAACAGGAGCCAAAAACAACCATTTAATGCAAAGTCTTGGGCACAGCTGAAAGCACCCACCCCTCCACATTCCAAAAAACCTTCTGGGAGAAGGAGGAGAGATACAGCTCCTCCAGACCTATGTATGACGCTGAAATGATCAGCCTGAGCTCTCCTCCATGCAAATAGTTTTGCCTGGTCTATTACCAAGCAGGTAGCAGGCCTGCTTCCACCTCCACAGAGCTACTTTTGTGAAAGGATCTCTTGCTTCCAACTCCTTTGTGTATGCACACAAAGCAAGAAAAAGTGGTTTTTGTATTGGATTCTTTTTGCTTGGTCCTAACATGCTGCTCTTTGGGAAGTGAGAAGACATCACTCACCAGATTTTTTCTGACTGGGAGGATGATGCTATAACTCTACCTCAGAGGAGGAACCAGAGTGGATTTCAGTGGTTCCTCTAAAACAAATGGTTAATAAGAGCTAGTAACTCCCCAGTTTTAGGAACACAGACTTGGCAGACTCCATGGACTTTCTAGTCACACTGTCCCTCTCCTGCTCCATGGGAGTTCCAGTTTCACTAAGAGCAGAGACTAGTCTGTTTTTGATAGAAGAACCACATCAAGATACTTTAAGCTGAGGATCCACTTCTAGCACTGTCCTTTCTGACAGTCAGAAATGTGTGCTCAGGTTTGCACTTTCAGTTCCATGAACCAGCTTTCTGGAGCCATTCACCTAGAGAAGACAAAGTGGTGTGCCAAGGCTGAGCCAAACACAGGCAGCCCAGAGAAGCACAAAGCGCTCCTGGGAGTGGCCCTGGCACTCAGTACTTCTCTGATCTGCAAGGCCATGAACATAAAAACAACTTATCAGCTCGCATCGTTATTCACAGAAACAACGCAGGTTAAGTGATTTATTTCCAGGAAGTGTTAAATCCTACCTTGCCTTCTCTCCTGCTTAGAGAAAAACAAAGGCTGAGATCTTCACCTCAACTGCTAAGAGGAGAAACTATCTGGAAAACTGCAGCTGCATGTGCAGGTTTGATGAGAAGCAGGCCTTTGCTTCAACTCCATCGGTTTTCTTCAGCTTAGTTCCCTCCTCAGGGCTGCCGTTAACACTTTGGACAGTGAGTCAAAACAACCCTCTCTGCTGGAAGGGAAGTTTGAATCCTAAAGAGACTGCTGGGAAGTTTGGTTCAGCCACCAGTATCAGGCAGGGAATAAGGGAGACATCCAAGGGACCCCTGGAAGATGTGAGCAAAGTACTCCTTCCTGACATAATCAAGGCTGCCTGGCAGCAGACTCTTGTATCTAAAACGTCAACAGCTCCCTTAAAGGTCTAACAGATGTCAGCAAAAATAAACATGGAGTTCTCTTAGGAGGTACCCTATATGACCTCATTAATACCTTCCCCTACTGACATTAAAAAAAAAACATTATATGCAGTATTATCGATGCTGCCGTACCTATGATGGAAAAGTTGAATACAGTGCTCTAATCTGGTAGATCAGTAGCAGAAAGCCCCTGCTAGGTAAAGCTTAACTGTGACCTTTAGAAACAAAACTGATCTTGCAGGAAGTTGCATGCTTAAAAAAAGTAATTCCAGTGAAACAGGCACTCAAGATGCTTGAGATCTGGAGCTAATACAGACCAGGAAGGGATTTCTTTTCTTGGGGGAAGAAGGGAGGAGTCAAGAAGGAGGAAAAAGAAAAAGAAAAAACTTACTAAGAATGTTAACAGCAGACATTATATCTAATTTCTTTGCATTCCTTCTCCCCCTCCTTTTCCTCCCATTTTTAAAAAACAGGAGCAAACTTGTGAGTTAAGGATTCTGATCAATGCAACATGTTAGGAAAAGAGAGCAGGAGGTCAAGAGGAAATGATTAATCCTGTGCAGAAGACTGGCAGGATGGGTCCTGGAATGGCTTAGCAGAACAATGCCCCCACTAATAAGCAGGTCAAAAGACCCTTACAGTGAACAGAAGTCCCAGTTACACTGTACATGAATATTCTTCCCTTACCCCCAAGGTTACATTTGTTCATTAAAGTCTGAATCAGAAAGTAAAACTAGAGCTGAACTAGTAAGACAGGTGAAAAGCTGTGGTGCCAGACACAAGCATCAAATCTGAAAGACAAAGAATCACAACTTAACACGTCTAAGTGATAATAGCTGCATTCTAATACAGTGTTTACAGGAGGTCACAGTAAGTGGAGGAATGGGGGAAACTTCACCATTACAGATTTCAGTTGTAACACTGACAGTGTTCAGCTCACGCTGCGACCAATGCTGCCTCTTGATAAAGACTGCTCGTGTTAACTGCGTAATATAATGTGGAAAAGGCCAAGCAATTTCACTGCAGGCAGAACTTTGGATGTGAAGGTGCACATGGTTCAAGGTTTATTCTGAGAAACAGTCATTTAGTATTGTGGTTAGATGCAATGTAATCCTGAGGGATTCTCAGCCCCTGGTAATTATCCCAATGCCACGCTGTTCCTCCCGTTTAGCATCATCAGCATCGCAAACTCTTAGGGCTGCAATGGGGAAGCAGTCAGAGGAAGTCAGCTTTACTTTCATAAAGATTAACTTACAGGAAGCATTGTCTACTCCATGGTGCAGCACGCAGCACGGCCCCACAGGTTTATGCTTGCAAATGTACAGCTGAGGTTTCACAACTGCTTCAAGGCATGACCCTCCTATTAAGGAACAAGCACTCCGTTTTGCAGGCTCTCAACTCTTTGTAAACTGCCTCACGTGAGCAATAGCATCTTCTTGGTGCCATCGGGAACCGATGGGCTAAAAACTACCCTGAAGGCTGTTCAACATTCAGTTTGGTGTGATTTGCTGGGAAGTTAACAGGGAAGACAGTTTTTTACACCTGGAATAGTGACAGTGTGCGAGCAGCCAGCTGAAGAGGAAGAGGGGCCGGGCCGCCCCTCCTCCCCACAGCATGCACTTCGCTCTGGCCACTGCACAGCCATAGCCCGAAGGAGCCAACTGGTGGGGAGGGAACGCCCTCCGGCAGCACTGCTGATTGCCTTTGTATCAGCAAACAGCCTCCATTTTGAGGAGCCGAGGGTTTCGGGGCAGCCTGGGAAGGCCAAACCTCAGCCTTCGACAACTAGGAATAAAAGTGGCAGATCCGTACTCGTGCTTTCCAACAGAGGCCGTCATTAGTGCCAGCACACGCCACTTGTGTGCACAGGGCACACTTACCCCGCGGGCCCACTCCTCCGGCACCCCGGGTGCTGAGCCCCTCCTCTCACCCCTGGAGCAGGGGCTGCACACGCAGCTGGGGGGCAAGGAGTGCAGGGTGCCCGCGGCCACACTGGGCCCTGCACCACAGTCTTGGTAAATCACCCTCAAAAACCTCACAAATTTTACTAAGTTGAAAATGAAAGCCAAGGCTAGGCAGTGTAATGTGTACACCATTTTAATCTACACTCTTTTATCCCGCCCTATTCTATTTTCGCTCTGCTGGTTCTGACAAAACCCAGCACGTGAATCCCACCAGTTCCACGGGCACAGCCTACTCCAGTTGGTGACCCCTGCACTGCTGACAGTCACACACTGGGCCACCCAATAAATCAAAATTTATCTCCTCCAAGCCAAGAGGATACTGACTCATTTATTAAATTCACTGTTTCTGAATCTAATTCCCTATTCACATTTTCACAAGGGAACACGTTGAAAACATTCCGTCTACATTTAGGCCCGAGCTACTAATTTACAACAAATTCTGCACCACATGTTAAGAGAGGTTGCCTCTTTAAACACATCCTGGTCAAGTGTTGGCAGTCTCTGTTGACAAAAGCAAGCTGAAGAAAGAAGCCTGAGAGAGCAAGGTTAGGTTACATCACCGCACAGAATCACAACGTTGTTTTTCAGCAACACATGGCTGATGAAAAGTAAAGCACCTGTGAGCTAACCAGGTGACATTTTGCACCTAGTGTGCGAATACATAGGCCAGCCCTGTACGGCTGGTTCAACAAGCCAAATACAAGGATGTTAAAGAGCCAAATAATTGTTATCTGAAGCTCGGCACACGTGCTGAGTTCAGTGCAAACATCCATTTTACTCTGCCTCCCCACACAAAAGCATGAAAAGTAGATTCCAAAGTTCAAGCACTTACTAGAGGAAACACGGAAATGAAATCCAGAAGAGAGTCAACATAAGCAGTGGTTTCCCCAAAATTTAGAGAACAAAGTTGTTAGGCAGCAGCTCAGTGACAATGCTATTTAGGCTGCATTTCCTAACCTTAAATACTTTGCTGATATTCCACAACAACGACCACTAACCAAAAGCTGGCCCCTCAGAAGAGCCAGGCTAACACAAGTCATAATATAACTGATTTCTGTTTTACACATAAGAAGATACTGTCCCAAGGACAAATACATTTCAACTATAGCAAAATTTTATGAATATGATCAAGCTACATTACCCCCTGCCCCTGAGCCTCAGCTAATTACCTGTGGAAAACACAGCTCCCACACATCCCAAGATTATAATCCCATTCCTGTCAGCCACAGATTGTCCCAGCCTTCATCTTGAACTCCCCAAAATAGCAACTATGCTGTCCTCCATCATCCCCACTTAAGACTTTTCTTGATATTCACATCTTTCTTACACCACAATTCCCACAAAACAAGCAGTAGTTGGACCCCAAATCTTGTCCTTTTTAATACAAGTACAAGCACTACCGCTAGTGCAAACATTCTGTGGAACTGCAGACCTTTGAATTCCATCCCAGTCTCCTCTTTGAAGCTTTCCCCAATGGCTGACTCAAAGACAGGGCCTATAAAAAGAGTTTATTTCATCAAACTGGAAGTGGCAGAAGGGGAAACAAGCCCTGTGAACACCACACTTAACTCATTAGACTAAGTTAAGTGTTTTGCAGTTTGAGTATTTTGTGGAGTGAGGGAAGAGAAGGCATACTTACCAGCCCTAACATTGATTTAAAACAGTTTAGGGAAACAGGCAGAAGCAAGTACAGGGCTTACTCTCAAATATGAAAAGTAACATATCTTCTTATTGACCTTATGGTCACATTCTCTGCTGTTTTTCCTTAGGACCATCTAAACAAGACAGATGTAGGCACTACTGAAGCAGCAGCTGAAGCCTGAACACTGGAAGGCACTCAGGAGTGGGGGTGGAAGGGAAAAGAGGGAGAAGAGAAGAGGAAGCCATTTGGCTATAAAAAGGATCTTTCTTTCCTGTTGAAATGCAACGGTAAAGAGTGTCAAAATGGCTTAAGGGTGGGGAGGTCAAACATGTTTTGAGATGTTAAAAAACTCTTTAAGCTCTGTCAGAAAAGACTGAAAAAAATCTTAAGGTAGGTTTTTGTTCTTCTCAGAATTGTTAGCCATCATAATAGCTGCAAGCAATCCTGATCTGTGGTCTTTTTTTTTTTTTTTTTTTTTTTTTTTTTTTTTTGTCAAAAACGACCTAGAATTATTCAGTTAAGATTTTATCCTAAAGAATTTCTCACTACAAAAACATTGTTAGGAAGCTTATTTTTAAGCCAATCCTCTCTTCAACAAGCTTCCATTTTAAAATTAGTACTGCTTATATAATATGACTTAAGTCAGCAATATTAAAGATGCTGGGAAATACACGTTAAGTAGCAGTTTTATTAAAGGCAACACTATTCTGTATAATGCCCATTTATTCCGTATGCTAACAAAACTAAGCACGATATACCTTTTCGCTATCAAAAAGTATAAATATTTTAGGAACACTGGGGACTGGCAGATGACTTTTGCCATTTAAGAATGAAATTTCAGAGTTCTCCTAAACCTTAAGATTCATGAAGAAGACGATTAAGTGTTTACAGAAAGACGTGAGGAAAGGCTTTGTAAGATTTATGATCTTTTACCCTTCTTTATTTCCTTACTCTAAAATCTGCAAAAATGAATAAAGCCTTCGTGGTAAAAATGTATTTGCTATGGCTACAGTGCCTGTAGCCAGCTTATTTTCTAGTTTGTATTGTAGTGATACAAGATTATTTTTTTTAACCCAGGATAAAAAAATATAGTGACATGAAATAAGAGCCACTGGAACGCAGACTGGCAGCCTAGACCATCCCTGCCTACTGAAAAGAAAACCAGGCTCATCCTTGCTCTCTCTTAGGCCAGTTATTGAGGTTTTGCTCTATAAAGCTGAAGAGCTCCCACAAGAGACCCCAACACCATCATCTCAGAAGTTAGACTTGAAAGTTCCTTCACAGAACAGGAACTTGGAATTATTCCTGTCTCATCTTTGTTAACTGTGTACAGTAGGGATACAGCAGAGCAAAGCCACACCTCTGCCACGACATCCCACCCCTAAGTTACACACTTGATGTGGGTGAGAGTGTAAGAAGACTAAATACATTTGGGAGGGGGTTTTGAGATAGGACTTCTGAACAGATGC
>JAOWBP010002978.1:34555457-34565950 GCA_028571105.1 Tragopan temminckii
GGGCTGAGGCGCCGGGGACACCCGCCCCCCCCTCTGCACGCGCGTCGCGCCGCGCTCTCCCCCGGTTCGCGCGGAGATGCGGCGCTGGGGCCGCTCTTTGAAAGCATCGGGCCGGGGGCGGTCGCTTCCCTTCCTCCGGCGCGGCGGAATTGGCAGCGATTCGCCTCCGTCCCGTCGAACCGCCGCTTTCGGAGCAGCGAGCGCCTGCGGGGAGCGCTCCGAGCGCCCGGAGAGCTGCAGCGCCCCGAGCGTGCGGGGTGCGGGCCGGGGGCGGCGGGTCTGGGGGACGCAAAAGGCGCTCACAACGAACGCGTGTGGAGTGATGGTGATGGGTAAGAAGAAATAAAGAAAAGGAAACCTTGCTGTTAGAACGTACCGAGTGGTACTGCTGCTCTGGTCAGGCCTCGGGCACACAGATATCTGGGTGCTTACTGAAACTACCTGCTCAAAAATAAAACATCTTTTGTCCCCCGCTGACAGGTACGGAAGGCAGCAGTGAGGATCTGTGCTGCCAGTATCTCCAAGCACAGATGCCTGGTGCCCGAGCTCCTCAGCACAGCGTCCTCGTGGCACAGTATGGAGGCATCTCTGGAGAGGTCCACAGGGTGGCCCGTGTGCGTGGAGTTGTAAACCAGTGCAAACGGTCGTCACAGCCCTCAGCAGTGTGTGCAACTGGGAACGAGTGTGATGTATTGATAAAGGACTGGGCTCATGGGCTCTGTTCTGTGTATTACACATCCGTGTGTTCACATCAGAGGGAGCAGGTGAAGCCCACCACAGCTCTGACTTGCAGAGGGTGAAAAACCATTGAGCCCCTTCTCAGATCTGCACTGTGGCCATGGCAGAGGACTATGGTGCCATGGAGTTGTCTTTCTCCAGAGGACGCAGTCAGTGGTGTGGAGTGGCAACTCCAAGACCAACAAGCACCTGGTTAGGCTGCTTTTGTTCCCAGAGAATGCTTTCTGCGTACCCCTCTTGGTTGGAACCCTCATCTGCTGTGTTCAGAAGTACACGAACCCAGCAGAAGCTCCCAGATGCACATCTCCAAGCACAGTGATGCTGTCACTCCTCTGGGTCCGTATTTCCTGGCTGTCGTCCTCAGGTTGTAGCACCTCCGTCTTGCTAAGTCCAAGTGCCTCTGTCCTCCCTCCTCCACCCTGGAGGGAACTCAGCATTCTGAGGTTTCTGCTGATTACGAGGGGATTTCTGTTTTCCTTATGAATACCCCCAGAAAAAGGCTGACAGGACGTACCAGCCCGGCGCTCAGTTCTGCACCAGCGGCTGCCGGAGCACTCAGAGCAGCACTGAGCACGGTTCTGCTCGGTGCAGTGACTCAGTGCTGCTCAATCCATTACCTCCAGCCGTCAGTCCCTCAGCTCTCCGCAGGCAGAGTGGGGCCCTGACGTACCTCACTCATTTTCTAAGCCAACAGCACGCGGGCGAGCAGCAGCACGAGGGAGATGGATGAGGTGTGAGATCGCGGGTTCCTCACAGACAGCAGGATGAGAACTTGTTTGGGTGATTTTTCCCTGGGAAGCTCGTGCTGCACATGTACACTTTTTGTTTTCAAAAACAAAAGAACAATGGCTATCCTGGTTAGCAGCCATTGTTCCTCTGTGCCAAATAAATGAAATCTCGCTGCTTCCGTGGGTGGCTGAGGCATTTCTCGGCATTCTGTGCCTTCTCCTTTGTGTTACTCCGTGGAGTTTTCTCGCACTTATTCCCATTTCTCCCACATTTTTCACACCCATTTATCTCATCTTTCCTTTGTCCCCATCTCACACACCACTGCTGGTCTCAATATGAAATGGTGCAACACGTTCACAGAGCGAGCCCATCGCTTCCACTGCGGTGAAACCATAGCTGTGCCACGACCACATCTCATCTGCGTTAACATATTAAAGCGTTCCAACTACGTGAAGATCTGGGCTCAGGCAGATGTCCAGAGGCACCCACCTGGCCTCGGGATAGCTCTGAAGGTTTGGGCCAATTGCCACCTAAGTGGAACATCTCTACTTGGCAACATTTGATCAACTCCGCAGCCACTGCAACTGAACTCTGCATTGAAAATACATTTTTTTCTTCTCTTTTTATTGCAGAGGAAAGTAGGATGCCGGGGTGGAGGGCTGCACCTGAACGGCTCCCTGGCATCTGCTGCAGGGGTTGGGTTGTGCTTTCCACCTCCTGTACTTGGAAACTTTGTTTGCTTGAAGGAAAGCACCTGCTTTCTGCCAGCAGCACGATGGGGCGAACAGAGAGGTGTTCTGCCAACAGCAGTACAGCTGGAAAAGTCCAGGGTCTGGAGGTTAAAAGCTTTGTTAAGTAGAACCAGGTACAGTGATTGTGAGTTTGGGGTTATTTTACTGTAGTTTTAGGGGCAAACATTCACACGAGGAGCCTGCACCATCTGCGTGCAGCGGCCCAGCAGCCAGACAGCTTTCCTCCTCTGTGTTGAGCACAACAGCAGTGTGTGAGCTCAAAGCTCGGTGTGGTTGAGCGCTGATGAGGCTGAGGAGCTGGTGTGCATCCCTTAGCATGCACACATAATGGTGAATGAATGGCAGTGAGCTCCTCTTGGCATTGTGGCCGCCCTGCGTATAAGGACCTGGAGAACATCTCTCCAGGTGTCACCATGATAAAAGCTTCAGCAAGACTTTGATGCTGCCTTCATCTTGGGGGATTTCTCATTTGTCAAACAGTCTCAAATAAATGGAAGAGGAAGGTTTTGCTGTTGTCCCTTAACTCGCTGTTAGTGACTTATTCATTACACTCTGAGGAATATCCATCTTTTTTTTTTGCTTTCATCACAACTGCACTCTACAGACAACTGTGCCACATTAGTCCAGCCACTTTAGCACTGATTTGTGCTTTTCCCCCCTTTCCTCGTTTTTCCTCCCGAGAACACAAACTGCTAAATTTGCCTCAGATTCCGCATTTGCCATGCCTGCTCTTGCACACTGACTCTGGCTCAGCCATATATCTGTCACTGGATCCATTAGTAAGTACAGTAGTTGACTTCAGCTTTCTGCCTGCGTTGCTGAGTTTCCTGCATGCTATGCTGGGTCTCAAGAAGGGTTGGGGAGCAAAGCAGTGCTGAGTGTTGTCCCTATGGTATAAATCAGGGGAGCTGGCTCAAGTAACACATTAATTCAAGCCCCCTCTTCTGCCCATCCATCTCCCCTCCAGTGGGGTCACCTTGAGTTTAAAGATGTGCTCATGGGGATCTGGTGGGATCCAGAAGGGAACAGAGATGGCCTCCCCCTATACACCTGTGCAAGTCAAACCTCTAGATCCTGTTGGTGAGTATGTATCTTTGCATGAGAGTATTTTTTTTCCTGTGCTTTCTGATTAATTCCTTCTTCCTTACAGAAATTCTGGCTGAAAATCAGGTATTCTTACTCACTAAGTGGGATTTGTCTCACAAGGACTTTTAGCACCTTTTTCTCCCAATAACTCTACCTCAGAAAAGAGTTTTCTCTTCCAGACCTTTCGACTCTCTGCACTCCCCATCCGCCCCATCAGATCTCTTGTTGGACCAAGTACCTGCATTGTCTGCAGTCGCTAATGCTGATGGCACAACAATCCTCCAGGATGGACTGGGGGCCAGAAAATGACAATGTCTGCTCTTTTCACTTAATCTCCTAATGGCTTCCAAGGGGATGCTTGCCTGAGGAAAGCTCTGAATCCAGGTCTGGAAGTGACTGGGTGTTGGTCTTTGTACAACACATGTGAAAATTGGTGCTGGAGTGGCATGAAAAAGGCGCTCCAACTCACCATCAGAGAGGTATCCCACCAAATCCCTTTAGGAAAGCTTAGCAGAGGATACATGTCTTGTGAACATGCTCTGCAGGTCAAGAAATGCATGTTTATTTGCAGCTGGAGGTAGACAGTAGGTGCCAGCTTTACCAGCTGATGGGATCTTAGAATCATGGAATCATAGGATATCTCAAGTTGGAAGGCACCTCTAAGGACTGTTGAGTCCAGCTCCTGTCATCCTGCCCCCGCAGCCAACCCAACCATGGCCCGTGAGGCAGCCCTGCCCGTGCTCCCCTCCACATCCGCAGATCCATTTCCTCACGTTCAGCCACGTGAGGCAGCACACACGGCTGCTGCAGGGAGAGGACCTGTCAGCTGCTAATGCTTCCACGCAGCTGTGTAAACGCGGGGAGCAGGCAGCTGTTCCCCGAGCCGGCTGCCGGCACCGCGGCTCCTCGGTAGCAGCCCCCAGCGAGGGAGGTGCGTGGCCCTTGGTGCAGGCCGGCTGCAGCCTGCTGCTACCCGTCTCCTCCCTGTTCCCTGGGGTCCACTGCTCCTGTGGGGACACAGGTGCTGCTCCAGGAGCATCGGCCGGCCACGACCCCCAGAAAGCGGAACGCAGCCTCGGGTGACTGTGCTACATGTGGTCCGTGTGGCACTGACGTTCAGAGGTGTGAACTGAGAGTCAAAAGCAGAGGTGCCATTGCAGTGCCCTTAGCTGGAAACTAAGCGCTGTGCTAATCTGCATGTTGCACGTGCTGTCGCCAGGCAGTGTTGGCTTCAACGTATAAAACCCCTATGCACAAGGATTTAGCTGGTGCTGCAGGTCTCGAATGGGAACTGCCCCCTCTGTGAGCCACTGCCTTGTGCTACAGATGCTCGTTTGCTGAAATAAAAGACCTCGTATTCCCTGCAGTGCAGATCCTTCCCTTCCTCAGCCCTTCAGAGTTGCCAGCCCCTGGATGCTGCCACAAGCGGAGAAAGAAAAACAAGGAAGGAGGGAGCAAGGCTCAGGAAGCCAAATCAAATGCTGCCGCAGCATCTCAGGAAGCTCTCCCAAGATGGTGGGGTGCAGGGCAGGTGAAGAAGATCAGAAGCGTAGGAAATCAGGGAAACAGATGTGGCCGTGCCAGGCTTAGGGGAGGGAGCTGCTGAGATGTGGGGCGGCATTCCCATGCGTTCCCATCTGGCGACAAGGAAATTATGTAAAGTGGAGGGGCGAGGGGCCCCCTTTCTTATTTCTTTCTTCCAATTCTTTTCTCCCCTCACTTCCCATGATGCAATTAAACATCCATTGCTGACATCATCATGTATGCACGCTGAATGCTGCCATTGTGTCTGGGCTGCGGTGCTGTACTATATATAGATTAGTTGCCAATCTCTGCTGTGTATCAGCGGGGAAGACACCCAAGGCACCGAGCAGCGGCCGCTCTGTAGGACTCCTGGCTTTTGTCCCGTGGCCTTGAGATACTATGGACTGCACAGTGCAACTAGAAATAATCAATAAGTGACTTGGAGGCCGCGCCAGGAAACTTTTGAAGGACTGCTTTGCAGTGACTACTCTGAAGTGGCAGGAAAACAGTCTTATGGGTTACGGTGCACAAAGAGGAAAGATGATCTGAGCTGCACGTGTTGCTGCCTTACTTTAAGTAAGAGTCAGTGGTTGATCGTTGGTCCCACCACGCTGGGCATCCGGGTTAGAGAAGTTCGGTCTCGCGCCCCCTCAATGGCAGGACTTCATTTTGCTGTGAGGCAACTCCATCAGGTCCCTTCTCCTCCCAGTCCTTTGGCAGGAGGTGACAGGAGGAGGCCGAGCCAATGTGGCAGCTCAGTGTTTTGGAAAGGGTCTCATTGTGCTCCTTCCCTCAGCTCCTGCTTTTGCTGCCCATGGCCAGACATGGTGAGCAGCTGACAGCAGGGCTGGGGCAGGGCAGGTGAGGGTGCCAGAGGTGAGCAGCCCCTCCCTGTGCAGCATCCAGCTGCTAGATTGACCCAGCATACAGACAACGGGAAGGTGTAAATTGACCCTGAAAAGAAAGCTTTGATGTCAGTTTTTTTTTCTTCTTCTTCTTTTTCTTCTTTCTTGTCGACTTCACTCGAGGCCAAATTCCAGCTAAACTGTGGCCGCTAGCAGCTTTCTCGATCCTTTCATAAAGCCCATACCAAGGCGATGACCAAGAGTTGCCTCAGCCCTAGGCACTCACCTTCCTGCCCTCACACTGCCCTGGGGCCAGTCATGGCTTTGGTTTCCTGAGAGGCATTCAGCTCCTCACTCAGCAAATGGCATGTTTTGCTGCTCTGGCTCTTGCTATGTGTTTAGGAATAAGCCAGCTAAAAAATGCTTGCTCTTAGTAGTTTCTGAAAGAGCAGCTGATGCATTGGTAGTAGGCAGAGAAAGTCTACAAGGGCTGTTCTGCAAATCTGTGATGGAGGTCCTAACTGTCCCATTTCTCCAGCCTGTCCAGGTCCTTCAGAAGAGCAGCTCATGAAATCTCCCTCCATGGAAATTACCTCCTCTCAGTATGATACTGTCTGCGAACTTGCTGAAGATATATTATCTACCGTTGTGCAGGTTGTTGGTGACGGCAGTATAAATTAGTTCTGGCCCCACTGCTCATAAGTGGCTGCTGATGAGCTCTGACAGCTTCCTCTGGAGCCCAAGCATCCAGCTGGTTCCTAACTCAGCTTGCAGTCCCTCAGTGCAGCCCATTCTGCCTTGGTGTGGCTACAGGGAAGCTATGGGAGACAGACTATGGTGAAAGCCTTGCTGAAGCTGAGGAGAGCTGTATCCACTACCTCCTCTCCCCTGCAGACGGGTCACTTGCTCCACTATAAGAGCAGAAGGCTGGTCTTGCACATCTTGTGCTTGGAGAACACGTGCTGGCTCTTCCTGGCCACTCTCCTGATTTCCATGACATGAAAACAGAGTCCCTCAGGACTTGCTTCATAGTTTTCCCAGACACTGGGGTGGGGCTGACCAGATGTTCCTTCCTCAGATTCTCCTTTCTGCCTTTTTTCTTTCTCCAGTCATCAGAGTCTTCTTCCAGTTGCCATGACCTTCCAGAGAGGACAGAGTGACCTCGCAGCAACATTGGCCATCTTCCCAAGAGGGAAAGAGATGAACGCCCTCCACCAACTGTGGTATGAGTTGCATTTTCCATCATGGCCAGGTGTGCTTTGTGGATGTCCAAGCAGAGTGTTGAACCGATGTCATGCCTTACACCTCACCAAACAAATCTGACCAGGCCATGCACAGGCTGATGCTAATGGCAAATCTCAAGTCAGGCATCAGCTGGCGGCTCAAACGCAAACCTGGTTAAAGCTGGTGGATGTGCAAAGCAGCCTTCACGTGAAATAAAAGAAGCATGGACAGTCCCTGTGCAGTGTGTTAGCCGCTCATATCATCACAGCTAGAGAATGGCAACACAGGCCAGTGACTGCCAATAAAACTACAGAACTTAGCAGGGAACTTTCTAGTTCTGATCCACCATGTCACTGTCAGTTTTTTTTTTTCTAACAGATTCTTCAGAACATCACCAATGATTTACAGATGTTTCTCAAGAGAAAGAAAAAGACATGCTATCCTACACCACTGCTACAGTTAGTAGCTTGATGTGATTCTGTTCCTACTTATTAGCGCTTTCAATTGCATGTGCAGTTTGGTCAGAGGCAAATCTGGCCATGGGATCCTGGCCTAGCTTAAGTCTTTTGGATGTGGCCACCTTCACTGCTCAAAGAAAGGCAACATCAGAGCAAATAACTAGCACCATGGTATTTCTGGAGGTACGAAGGAGTGTGTCGTATTTCCTGCATACAAGCAGCATTTCTGCATGGTCATAGCAATATTAGAATTAAACTTCTTTCGGTCACTGTCTTTTTATGTGTCAGATAAGTGAAATTAAGTACTTTTAAATTCATTTTTTATCTTGTCTCAACAGTGCTTGACACATCATCCTGAAAGATGCCACCTAACGGGAAGTTACGTTTTGTTTTTAAGTTGGAAATGTTTAATCTGGAACGCTAAGCACCTCCCAAAGATACTTCAAATATTGGTCAAGCCCTGACCGGGTGGTATGGCTGTCAAAACAACACTGAGCTCTCCCAGGAAACCATGCAGTCAGGAAAATGAAGACTCCCAAGTCCAGTAGTGGCAGCTGAGAATTTCTGCCCACCCTGACTGGTCCCACCAAGAGCATTCCGCATGGCCATGCAGCCTTCTCTGCTTTATGGGTTTCCGATGAAAGCACATTGTATAACACCACTGGCTTTCAGGTACAGGAGCACAGCCAGCCCATGAGGCTGAGTGCACATCTCATCCACCTTGAGGCCAAAATAGCCTGACCTTTCGATGATCTTCGGAAGGCGATGAATAATGTATTGCATCTCCCAGAAGGCTGCTTGCTGCCCATACAGCAACTGACAGTTTTCCTGACATCAACCAAGCATGTCTGCTCATATCTCATTGAAAAAGGTTCTGAGATTATTGAGGGGACACAGACGGGCCTCCTGGGCCTGCCATCCATGCCCTCCCTGCTGCCTGGGCTGCCACCAAAGAGCCCAAAACAGAGCCTTCCTGCCACAAGTCAGATTCTCAAAAGCACCAAATTGACTTCTAATCCATGAGGGAATTTTCAAAGTGATTTGATGCTTAGAAGTTTACACCTGTTTGTGGGACGGGTAAAGCTCCTAAGCCTTGCTTTGCTGCTTGTGGAAGTGCTTTGCCGTGCTGATCAGGCATGGATGTGTTTGCAGGACAAGAAGGATGCTGCTGGAGTTCCACCCACTTCCCTGGGCTGGGCAGCCTCTTGTAGCTCAACCAATCTGTCTGCCTCAAAGCGTCCTAGGGACTAGTGGCTGAAACTAGCACAGTGCTGCAGCCCTGGCAGGCACCTCTTGGATGAAAAAATGCATTTAGACCTAACAAATGCTTTAGCTGAAAGGCACTTCTCTTGGGGTTTTATCTTCTGATTTGGCTCTCTGAACTAAGCATTGCTCCAAGGACTTCTTCATGCCTTTGGAAGATAACATCCGTCATGCTGGGACTTGTTGGGCAGTGTGGGAATGAAAGGCCACCTGGCTCACCAGGATTCCTCCGGGCTGCCGCCGTCCCTCAGGTCACAAGGTGGGAACAGTGGTATCTGGGTCTACACGACTCTGCAGAGCAGTGAAATCTGTCCCCAAAGCCAAGTGGGTGTGAGGAAGCCAGGACATCAGGGTCTCATCACTGAGGCTGGTGGGCAGGAGGATGGCTCCAGCAACAAAGCTCTGAGTGCACGGAATATGGATGGCAGAAGGCTGCTGAATGCACTGAGGTGAAGCACGCTCTCGGGGGAGGGGTGAGGTGGACACGAAGCTGTTCGCAGTTGCTCTGCAGCCAGCATCTTCCATCACAAGGAAAGATGACAAATTGTTCGTTCAATTATTTAAGGTATTGCTGACTGGCTATGAATTATTAAAGTGTTTATTACTTACCATTTGGATGGCAACTCAGCCTAGAAAATCACAAGTCTTTCAAGAAACCTGAGGGCAGCTGTGGCTTGCTGGGCATCCTGGGGACTGGGAAGACTGGAGGTGGCCAGCACAGCAGTATTGGTACTAGAGAAGGCACAGCCATCCCTGCAGTCTTTTGCAGCCTGCACTGTTGTAACCAGCTTTGCCACTGTTGCTGCAGTTGTACAACCTCCTGCTACTCCTCCTGATCCTGTTTTTATTTCGTATTTGCATGATGGCAGCACTAGGAGACAAGAACAAGAACTTGTTACACCATGTGCCATATACCACAAAGATTCACCTTTGTTACTGTGATTTTCTCATTAAATTATCTTTAGTTAGGAGAGGATGGAGCTAAAATGAGCGCACGCCAATTCCCATTCACAAATACTTCTGTTTGTCTCATGTTTCTGCTCTGTTGAAGATGTTTGCAGTTTTTTACACTGGCCCTTTTCCTTCCTTTCCAGTTTCTCCCACATTTTGGGTTTTTGCTTTCTTTTTTAATTTCGCCATTCCTTGAAACTGTAACCACGTGCCGTGCTGGCCATTAGAACTTCTGTTCAGTGCACACTTATCCTTTGCGGCCACCACTCAGGAGATGGAGATTACATGATCAAAGAGGGCTCCTTATCTTCTGATGTTATTTTGAGAAAGACAAAGCAAGGAGATAAACAGCCCATTTTGACTTGCAGCTCTGCTTAACAATACCCTCCGGTCAGTGTCGAGACAGTAAGAACCGGGCACGTGGTTAAAACATAACTCCTCGGAATGGAAATTCTGCTCACAAGTTCTGGCTACATAATGTGGCTCTTAAATAATGAGAAGAGGTTCACAATCCCCCTTCCGAATGAGCAACGTGAGTTTGATTTGCAGGCATACACCATGGCCCCCAGCACCCACAATAGAATCAGCGAGGGCTGGAAATCTCTGGAAGTGTTTGTGACTCCAGTCAGCTTAACATGTTTGTCCTTGAAACGCACTGTTTCTTGTTTAGTATCCTGTGTTCATTTTTCCTCCCTTGCAAACATCTCAGTCATTCCGCCCGGGAACTGATTAAACCACCCAACAAACACAGTACAGATGTCAAAGTGAAAAATTCACAAGCTATTCATAACAAGCCATCTGCTGAAGACAATTTGTCTGAACTATTTGGTGAAATTTTACAAAGTAATGAAAACGCTCAGAGATATTTGGGAAGATACTAATTACAAAAAAAAAACCCAACAAACAACCCCTTTCCCTCCCCC
>JAOWBP010002978.1:34573244-34591634 GCA_028571105.1 Tragopan temminckii
CAGAGCCACATCCAGCCTGGCCTTGAATGCCTCCAGGGATGGGGCATCCACAACCTCCTTGGGCAACCTGTTCCACTTTTTAGATACTTCCCTTCTCTACAAAAGTCTTGGGGATGTTCAGCTGAGTTACAGGGATACCAGTTGCTACAAATGGTCCGTCAGCCCTGGAGGACTGAGCAACACAGTGCTGCAGCCTTGCTCTCACGCTGCAAAGGAACATGAGCCATTCACCCTGTGGTCACAATAGCAACCATTAAGGTAACCACTAGGAAGCTGGAGTTAGCGTGACTTGTTGAGCAGTGCTTTGTAGGCTTCCTGGCTGGATTTAGAGGGCCTGGCAGGCTGCCCTCCAACAGCAGTCATGTGGAAAACTGCACAGAAGATCAGGCTGTTGTGATAATGTAATCTTTCTGAGAAGCCTGTGAATGAGCTCCTATGGATTTGGGACAAGAATCCCATATTCATGGATCAGAGAAACAAGAACTGGAGAAGATCTCATGTATGATTTTCTCCTGGCACTAAGAGCTTTGCCAAAAGCACTGTGTGCCAAAAGTTGGGGGGGAGTAGAAGAAGATGATCACTTTGCATTTACCCCACTTCTCATCTTTCCTTAAACATCTGTAACTCATTTTTGCTGGAGAGAGGTTTAGGATGGGGAAGTAGATCACATCTGACCCATAGTCATCACTCTCACTTTCTGCTATACATTTCTCATTTTTTACACCATTTCATTTCCCATGAGATGTTTTCTTCCAGATAAATCACCAGCATTCCTTAAAAGTTTATTAAGCAGCTTTTGATAAAATATTCTGGATCTGTCCTGCTGGACTGATTTAATAGTGGAGGTATCAGTTTGCTGCACTGAGGTTTGCAAACACGTCCACAACAAAAATCTGGAGCAGAATGACATTGTTCTAGCTCTCAGTCTTATCAAAAGCACCAGGTCCTGTGAAATCCTATCTCAGAAGAGCAGATTCCTCCACTGATTACAAGATCTCAGGTAACTGGTGCTGTCTTTTGGGTGCAAAAGGGGACAATCCCCTTTTTGGAGATGGGAAGACAGACTCTCATGGCTAAGTCAGACAGCAGAGATGCAGAAAGAAACATGAGCTGCATATTTTAGTGGTACCACATTCCTCCCATCAAGCATTTACCCATCCAAAGTGGATAATTCTCCCTGGTTAAACGTCCTTCACTACTGGATCCTTTCCAGCCTGGCTTTCCTCCAGTCAAGTCCAACATGAACAAAGTATGCCAAGACCTATTTTAATTTGCCAAGCAAGGGTTCATGCCCGTGGGAAAGCCGAATTGCCTTCAAGAAGGCGTGGAAACAGACAAACCGCCCATGTGGACAGCTGATGCAAGACTCATAGCTTGGGAAGATGGTGGAGCTGAAGGAGCTCGTGCCAAAACACCACGAGGAATTCACATTGTTCACAATGAACGAACATTGTGTAAAGTGAAGTTTGGGTCCAGCCTCTTTGCTTGTATAAATCCATTTGATTTTTGGGCTAGGCACATGATAGCCTCGTGATTCCCAGCACTGACGCAGTCCCACGCATATCAGCAGGCCTATGGCCAGCGAGACACAGTTTGGTGAATGTTTCCTCCATCAGGTAACATTTTGGAAGTGATGATTAAGCAAAGCTTGGCTCCTTCCTCCCAAGTCTCCCTGGAGATTGAGGTAAGCCTCAACCTGCAAGCCTCCATGCAAGCCTCAGGGGAGATCTTCACAGAGCATAGCCCATGCATTGCTCTCTCCAACCAGCATTCCTCATGGCTACACTCCAAAACATTGCTGGTCCTGGCATGCAGGGCTTGCAGAGAGAGGCCATCAGGAACCAACGCTGCTCCACTTATTTGCAGAGCTGAAAGGTTTTGCAGGATCTCAAGGCAAACCTCTCCTCAGACAGCAGAGCCTGGTTCTACAGATAAAGCAAATAAACACCAACGTGACACACAACGAGTTTTCCATACATCACTACAGATAAAGGCATGTGCCCAGAATAGATCTTAAACGTATGGAAGCAGAAAACGCAGAGCTGTGGCTTTGTGCCAATGAACATTTTAAGAAGAGAATATGCCTGCTGAGCAGCATTTCCTCCTGTGTGAGGAGGAAGGGGTATTACCCTGACTACGGCCTTTCAGAGTGATTTTGCAGCATGTAAATTTCAAACCAGTATCGCCCATCTTGTTGGTATCTATGATACACATGATGATCTACTGTATCAACTAATCATATCGTATCATCAAAGAGCAGAATCAAGCAATGCTGTGCTCCTCAGCCACAAGATAAGCTCAGCTTGCCTCTCTCTTTGCAGAGGCTTCTGCCCATGGCTGTGCTTGGGGCACGCTGCTCGGCCGCTGCTGGTCCGGAAACACAGTCAGGAGGCCCAGCGGAGGGCTGGGGTGGGAGAAAGGCAGCCCCAGAGCAGGCCCGGGGTCATGACACTTGACCCGCTCGCTTCGTTTCCTCTTTGAAACCTGATTACATCTATTTTTAGGGCCGTGCTGGGGGAAGGAGGGGATGAGGTGGCCGGACCCTGCCTGGCAATGCTCCAGTCCATTTGCACACCCAGCACTATGAGGGCTCTCGTGTCGGAGGCCATCTGGTGCTCGTGCGGTGCTGCGGAGCTGGGCACTCACTGGTTATTCCTCCTGTCCAAGGCCTGGCAAGTCCCACACCATCCGCAAGGCAGCATCTCCTGAACACACTCAGCACAAAACCTGCTGGGGCCATGCATGCTAACGCGACATTCACACGTTATTTCGTGTACTCCTAACGCACACACGCAGCTTTCTGCTTTGTGTTTTCTTTTTAAAAGGACCAGGGCATGGTCAACCAATTCTCTCGGCTGCTTAGCAACAGGCAATTGAGACCGCCTATCAATTCTCAGTTTATAATAACCTGAGGCAGACCTAGATTTTTGTTTTCCCTGGAGCTTTTGTCTTCCCTTCCCTCCGTAATAAATACCAGGAATCTGTGGGCAGCATGTGTCGGAGATCCCCGGCAGAATATCTTTCATCACACGCGCCGCTCGGCTCCTCTGGCAGGAGAGCTGCAGGCTCAGGCACCTTCCCTTTGTCAGAGCACTGGAGAGGGTCACCCTGCACCATGCTGAGCCTCAAAGTAGGTTTCTCTTCAGATAAATAATCGTTAAAAACAGGCATTGCGTTAAAAAAAAGATTCAAAGAGTTCATCTGTACAGACAAACTGTTGTTTGAGCAGAGACTGCTGGGTGCGGAGCGTAGCATCAGGGAGTATCCCAAGCTGGAAGGAACCCATCAGGGTGATTGAGTCCAGCTCCTGGCATCCAACAGGAGTTACAGAAACATGGCACCACGGCAGCACTTGAGGAATGGGGAAGTACATTAAAACACGTGGGCTGTGGTGCAAATCACTGACAGCTTCACTGAAGCCACACAATGGCTTGCTCCTGCAAAACTTACATGTAATCAGGAGCTCAAAGAGATGAGGAAATGGCTCTAGTGTGTGGGAAAATGACCCATAACAATGCTGTGTAAGCTGTGTTAAACTGTTTATTGTGCTCACACACATGATGATATATTAAAATTCTTATTGGCAAAATGTCCTTTCAAAATTAAATGATGCTTGAGCCTCGCCACCAGGATTTTCTCATCCCAAGTCATGTTTGTAATAAACTTTATAAATACAATAAAATATTACACAGTTCCAACAGAGAAACCCAATGGGGAAATCACGTCCATTTCTGTTAAACTAAGTGGTGGATCTTTGTTGCTGGCATTAGGGGTACAGCTCTGTGCTTGGCTAGAGATATGTTCTTGAAAATCCCTATAGTTCTCTATGAATAATTGAAGACAATATATAACCAAGATGCTTGTTTGCTGCCTCCAGAGTTGGATCCTAGAGGACCATTAAATTAATTTTTAATAACATGCTATAGTTAAAGTTATGGGACACAAAATTTTGCTCTAAACGTGTTCGTCGTAAAAAAATAAAATGAAATCCCAAGGTTACAACCTAGGTAGCAGGAGGTTTATGGCGACTAATAAAACAGAAAGGGAAACATTAGGAGAGCTTACCATTACTCCCATTCGTTTCTCACATACCTTTTGTTACGCCTCAGGTAAGGGGTCTGCCTTAACCTAAAGACTTATTCCAAAACTTCTACGGTGCTGTGATGGTAACACTGAGATTCTCCAGGTCTCCTCCCTTACATGGTCATGTTTTAATTTTATTTCCCCTCTCAGAAATCAGGGATTGTGCAGGGCATATGCACAATCCCACCCATCACAGCTACTTGTCAAGCAGGCCCAATGACAAGGCCATTTCTGCCAGTGCCTCAGGGCGATGCTGAATGCGCTTCAAAAAATCATTATCCAAGAAGACCACGGTATCATAAATTGCCTGCAGAACCAATCTGTATGGAACAAAATAATCATTAGGAAATGCTGCTCATTTTATGTAATTGCTAACTGCACCTAGGCTTCTGTTAATTGATGCCAGTATTTCACCTGGTATTACCTCTGCTCTTGAGAAAGGCTGGCTTATCTCTGAAATAAACAAGCATAACAAAGCAAGGAAGCAGTGAAACAGCATCATCTTTAAAACAATGAAAAAAGAAGTTTTCAAACATCCCGTGCCATGGATAACTCCATAATTCTATAGAATCTCTACAAAGTACCACTGGAGCACCTCCAACACTTGTGCTTAAGGCAGAGTGAGACAGAGATGTGCTCAGCACAACATCCCTTCCACTCTCTTCTTAAACACTTCTCTGTTTGTGCAAATTAAATGTATACGTGGAAACACACGGGTAAAAGCTTGATTCAGTCATCACTAGATTGAATATGGGATAAATTCATCTTCCTCTTTATGGTCTCATTCTTATCTCTCAGGTTTCGGAGTTTCCATTTATTTTCACGCCACGTCTTTCTCAGCTTTTTATGTATCTGTATCTTCAATTTAATGCCTCATACCAACACTGAGTAACAGGCTGTTTTACAGCCTCCCATCCAGACGTGTACCGGGCTGATGAATTTACGGAACATAAATAATTTATCGGAGATAGATCAGGTCTCATGCAAACATGCAGGAACTACCAGCCATAACAAAGAACAAATTTTTCTTCTCATGCATTATAAAGCTGTCACTTCCAATACACGAACATTTGAATATTAATGTCAGCTACAGGCTACCCTGCATGCGCTATGTCAGCCGTTAGAGGGACTGCGCATTATGACAGCATCACATAGAATCATAGAATCACAGAATCATAGAATGGCCTGGGTTGGACCACAGTGCTCATCTATTTCCAACCCCCTGCTACGTGCAGGGTTGCCAACCATCAGATCAGACTGTCCAGAGCCACATCCAGCCTGGCCTTGAATGCCTCCATGGATGGGGCATCCACAGCCTCCTTGGGTAACCTGTTCCAATGTGTCACCATCCTCTGTGTGAAAAACTTCATCTGAATATCTAACCTAAACCTCCCCTGTCCCAATTTAAAACCACTCCTCCTTGTCCTATCATTATCCACCCTGTAAACAGCCGTTCCCCCTCCTGTTTATACGCTCCCTTCAAGTATTGGAAGGCCACAATGAGGTCTCTCCAGAGCCTTCTCTTCTCCAAGCTAAACAAGCCCAGTCCTTCAACCCTTCTTCAGAGGAGAGGTGCTCCAGCCCTGTGATCATCTTCGTGGCCCTCCTCTGGACCCGCTCCACACAGGAATCACGCAGGAATCTTCCCTCATTTGAAGTGCAGCGAGAGGCCTAACATTAGCTAACATTAGTAGCGCTCCTTGTTAAGCACTTCCTGGTAACTTCAGTTAGCTGTGAGATTGACAGATTTGCATTTATTCTTAAAACATCTTTTTGAGTATTCTGTGATGGTGTAGTTATATAAACATCCAGCAAGCAGGAAACAGAAGTTGCCCATGCCCTCATGATTATAAAACAAGCACAATTCAATCACTCCGTCTAGAACTATGACCCACTGACTTACTGAACTGGAAACACCACATTAAAAAACCAGCCCTGAACGTGAGGTTCCCAGGAGCGCGACAAAGCGGTGGTAGCACAAAGTGTGGGCTGGACAAAGTGCCATCAAGGAAACGCCTTCATCTTCAACTGCGGCTGCCAGAGCACAGGGCGGTCCTGAGGGAGGACATCAGGTTCTCATCCGATGGCTGCTTTTAGCAAATGGTCCCAGAATATCCTGTTACAGGCAGAGGGTGCACGCGGCTACCACGGGCATTCGCTGACTGCTCAGCTCCGGCCTTGCAACATAGAACATCAAATGGCAAAGCAGACGATTAGAGAGAATGAATCAAAAAGAAATTAAAGCCGGCTGTGATCATAAGCTATGTCAAATTGCCTTTAGTTCTCCAGAGCTGCCAGGTGGGGATGCTGGAACTAAATTAACAAGAAGATTATAACCCTGCTCTTTTTATCTAACCTCGGCGTTAAGCATCGTTCTGTGCTGTTGCAGTCAGTACCTCTGGCACAAACGCTGGCCGCTGTCACTGTTCCAAAACCCTATTTACTTCCCTTGTTGAAACCCACGAGAAGTGGGGACCCAGCATCTCAGTTTATGGCATCTTCTGGGGGAGCAGTGAGGAGGCTGTAGTCAGCACAACCCACAGCAGAGATGGAGCCTATTTAAAGCTGTTCTCTTTTGGCAAACACGTTAGGATGAGCAAAAGTGTCCCCAAAACTATTTAAATTTGCTAAAATAGAGTCACACAATACCCAAAAGCTATGGAAAGGAAATCGCAAGGAGACTTTCCGAATGCAAAAGAAAACAAACAAACAAACAAACAAAAAATCCACCCAGCAGTTCTACCAAATAAAATATCTTCAAAAGCTTTTTATTTTTTTTTTCCCAGACATTACTGAGATGACAATCAATCAGTCTGGCTACTTCGACTTCGTACAACACAATACCAGAGGATTTAGCAAAAATGAAGTACTAAATTATTCAGCATTTGAGCGATGGTGTAAGGAATACGTGGCCGGAAAGGACAAACTGCAAAACAAGTATTTTCCTCTTACTGCAACCCACACCGCTGCTTTAGCGGGGCCTTCCAGGGAGAAATTCAAACATTACTTTTCGATGCACAGAACTGAGATCTCAGCTTTCCGCTGTGTATTTTTAAGTCAAATGATTCCAGTAGGTACATGCAACAGAAAAATGCGCTCTGTATCTCTTAATATTTTTTCTGTGTTTATAGCTGTCTTGCATTTGTTTTTTAAGATTCCCCCGTTGTAAATCCCCACACCGTTAAGCTTATAAAGAATGTTAAGTGAAGGCTGAGCTTTGGATACATGGAGTACAGATGTAATTCATGCATAAGCCCAAGGAATCACAAAGATAGCCGTGTTTGGATACATACTGCATTCACAGAACAACAAAATTACATTTTTAAGCTTTAAAATGCCACCATTTCCTCATAAAGATGTTTAGCTGGAAGGTATGCAAACTAGATCCAAACCATTTATATGCTCCAAGGAAAGCTCAGATGCATTTTGAGTATTCACAAATACATCAGCTGTGCTATTTACCTTCTTTAAGTCTTTTTCAAGATTCATAACCACTATTTTGAATGTAAAAAGTGGGACTTTTTACAAGGGCAGGTAGCAACAGGACAATGGGAAATGGCTTTAAACTGGAAGAGAGTAGATTTAGACTATGTGTTAGGAAGAAATTCTTTACTGTGAGGGTGGTGAGACACTGGAACAGAAAGGCTGTGGATGCCCCCTCCCTGGAAGCATTCAAGGCCAGGCTGGATGGAGCTTTGAGAAACCTGGTCTACAGGGAGGTGTCCCTGCCTATAACAGGGGGTTGGAACTAGATGATCTTAAAGGTCCCTTCCAACCCAAACCATTCTATGATTCTATGAACGTAAGTCCATTAACTGTATCACAATAGCCAAAAGCACAATGATCAGATGAGTACTATTTCACGTATTTCATACAATTTTTATGTATAGCTCAAGGCATCAAAGTTGCATATCGAGCCTTGAAACACAAGCAGAAAATGGTAACTGGAATTCATACAGAGCTGATGCTACAAAATGTTAAAGCAGGCACCTGACAAAATGGAAATCGCTGTTTGCCACTGCATGCATCTCAGGGCCGAAATATCAGATAGCATCAAAATAACTCATTAAAAGTGACAAATTTATTCTTAAGTTCCCGCATCTTTATTCTAACATTGAATCTTTTAATTTCCTTCTAGCAGCTGCACTAAAACCTTAAACAGTTCTGAGAGGCTGAATGACACGCTCTGGGCATCACGGTTTATTAACTCATGATGGATGAGCAGCACACCTTCCAAGTCTTTGATCACTGGTAAAGATTTTTACTTATCTTTCACGTGTTTATTGCAAATTTCTGCACAGGAGGAAGAAAACTCAAATGAAGCCAAGCATTCATGATTCAAATGGCAAGACATCAACTCCAACTAATTTAATATCAGAACCTGTTTTTAAAACAGTTCTTGAAACTTCAGTACTGGGCATGCTCTTTGTTGCTGGTCACAGAGCAAGTAGGAATATTGTACTGACAGTAATGTTAATATTCATTTAAAGCTATTTTCACAATGAGCTGATAGCACACAGTCTGTTGAGCCGGATTTGAGGTGTTCTGCTCCATTTAGAACCAGATTAAACTTTCAAATCTTCATCTCCACCCTGTCATTATGACAGAAGGCTGTCAGAATTCTACATCTCTTTCCCCTCATGAAAACACCAGAAGCTAGAATATAATTCTGACAGACTCAGCCTGCATACAGCCACCTACACGGGCAGTTGTGTTCAAAATAAAGCAAAATTATCAAAATAAATATCTATAACATGCATATTAAATTTAATCATTGATTTTTTTCCCCACAGTTTTTCTTAACGCATTTAAAGAATGTTTTGAGGACAGAATGTTTGTAAAGCCAACCCAATCATTCTGCAGTAAAACTGACCTACAGAAAATGTGCTGTAAAAAAAAGTCATTTAAGATTGAAACCTCACAGTGCTGAATTAATGGACTACAGACAATCTCAATTTTACAACTGCTCAACTTCTGAGCAGTTTTTAGAGATTTTAGCATGCATCTCCTTTCCCTGGATGGGACAGCATTGGAACTGGAAATCCTTGACCTACTGCACAAACCCAAGAGTCCAGACACAAACATCCAAAGGCTGATAACCTCTTCTGTGGGTTGACATATCTGCTAGAAGATTTTACCTACTTCCCCTCTAGTGAATGGTAAGACTCATCAGATCTGCTCCAGATTGGAAGTGTCTAGCAGCGATTATTTCCATTACTCCCACATTTCAGCTCAATTCCATTCACTCTTGCCTGTCCTAGCCAGGTCGGGATCCTCACCAGACCATTATACTTGCTGAAAGATCCCACACTATTTCATAAAGGCTCTTTACAGCTTACGTTCCAGACAGTTTTAGTTTTCTTCTTTAAGATTCAAAGAGAAGGTGCCCAGGTCTAGCTCCTGCTTTCCTGTGACATTATTGTCAGTCCTCACTCAATCTCTTAGTGGGCTTCCTGTCGCAGTCACATCAGATTCTTGGTCGAGTCTACTTACCTTCCCTCATCAAACACTTTCTCTCTTCTACAGAGAAACTGGACAGCTGCTTCTCTTGCCTGAATACTTGCAAAGAGGTATTCAATTCAAGCAAGAAAAAAGAAAATTGCTTTTATTCCTAAAGGCAGCCTACTTGCAAAGAGCTATTACAGAGAGTATTGCTAGGCTACAATTGATGGGAATGGCTCATTTGCTTAGGACAGCTGGGACATGGACATCATTGTCAATGCTAGATGGAATGAGGGGGAGTAACATGCAACAGAAATAAACTGCTTCGTCAGAAGAAACTATCAGCAAGAACTACCAATAATTTGACTGAAGTAAAGGCCCAAGATCATCTCTGCTTCTGCCCCTGCATTTTATAAAGAGGCTTGACATCATAATGGCTTCTTTTAACACTGGCACCAAAATAACTTAAAACTGAACCTTTCAATAGGGAAAAAAAAAAAAGGACAAAACAACAGGGAACCCCAACAACTACCTTCCCTCAGTACAGATGTAAATACAAGGCAGGTCAACATCAGACAAATCCTTTTTATTTTTTCTTTTGCCAGTTGTTATAGGTGAATTAAAGTCCAGAACCGTTAAGCTGTTAGTTCTTTTCAAAGGATATTTTTCAAAGTAGTAGCCCACATACAAAATACATCTTAGCATGTATTACAATGAAAAAGTGTTGACAAATTCACACTTTGTATTTCATTTTATTCAAAGAATAAAGTACCAGTAAAGATACACATTTGCTCTACAGAGCCTTACTGCAAGCTCCTTGCTCTCACTGAGAAGTACTTACTCTTGCAGACAATCCCACTCAGACCAGTGCTACTTTTCCTTAGATGATCCATTAAACTACTCAGGCAGTAAGTGCTGTGAATGGGATTTGCAATCTGTTAGGAGTGCATGTGAAGAGGATGGTCTGTATTTATGAAGCAAATGCTGGAAAACAACAGAATGACACCTCCTTTACAATAAACGCAGACAGTACAACTGGCATATGTTGAAATTCTAAGGCAACAATATTGGACCAGCACATGAAACTGTACTGCAGAGACCAAGCTTAAGTACTGTTCTCTTCTGCAGAGCAGTTGTACTCTGATTTTTTTTTAATTTAAATTTATTAAGAGGTAGCAATATGGAATGCCAATATTGCCACCAGGTAACTTATGCATTCAGTTCCTGCATTGAAAAAAATCCTTTATGACAATATGTAGTGTCTTGTTTGAGTAGTATACTCCATGTTTAAGGACGTCTATCTAGCAATACTTACGTATATTAAAAATACATGTGCACATTTCTGCAGTCTTGCAATGTAACATCTTTTCATTGGTAACTATAAAAATGCAGTTTTGCACTGCTACCGTACACCAGGACTCCTACAGTAGTACAGAGAATGTACAGATCTCTTACCTAGAACCGGTAATACTGTGCATTGTGCAAATCGTCCAATCCCTTCCAAGCAGCAGTTAGAAGAAAATTTGAGGATATCAAAATACAGATTTAAATAATTTACTCTTAAAAACACTCATATTTATAGCCTCTTACAGAAAATAAACAATTCATCTGATTATCAGATATGTCCTCAGCTTTTCCAGTTCCAAGGTATACACAGGTCTCCATCCTGCAGCACGGAGTAGAAATGTGAAATGCAAAGGTGCATGCCTTGTAGGTATGGCAATGATTCTTCCAGCAGTCGCTTACAACAATCTATCATCTGTGCACTGGTGACGCTGGGCTCCTTGTACAGCCGATCCAAAGAAAACTTCTCAGCAGAAGTATCTATCAGCTCTTTTTCTGTAATCATCATCCTAGCAAATAAAGACGGCATACAGAGACAAAAAATCAGAACTGCTACAAGTATTAAACTTAAGAAAAAAATAAGCTAGGCTACATGTGCTTCCATGACTGCACAGCAGCGTGCCCACACACTTCAAAGCCTGCAGAATCTTTTTTTTTTTTTTACTAACCAGGTGGTCAGAAAAACACGAAGAAGAAAAACCCAGGGAGGCTCCATTTTTAATATGATATAGAAATTAACAACCATGAAAGTACAAGCTTCAAGAGTAAAATCATATTAGTAACTACCCTGCCTTCTCAACTAAGACCAATGATCTCTGCATGTCTTAAAGA
The DNA here is from genome assembly GCA_028571105.1 of Tragopan temminckii. Classification (NCBI taxonomy): domain Eukaryota; kingdom Metazoa; phylum Chordata; class Aves; order Galliformes; family Phasianidae; genus Tragopan; species Tragopan temminckii. Next base: position 34,584,945 of record JAOWBP010002978.1, read on the forward strand.
AAATAATGGATGACAGATATGATCATCTTATATGTATTACTAACTTACTAATTGCAGGAAGCATACAGAATAGTGAAACAATAGCTTACAGATGTTTGTTCTTTTTTAAATTCACCCCAGACAAATAGTAGTAAGACCACATGACAAGTTCAGGCTTCTCAGAAAAAAGGTTATTCTGCAGAATCAAGAGTCTCTGAAACTGTGGATCGCATGATCTGAATACAGTGCAGGTTCATGATGGACTTGCATTTGCACAGCAACGCACACTCTCTGACACCTGTGAGCCAAGATCTCCCCTTCTGTGAAGCCTCAAGCTCCCTTAAGGATATCAAGTTAGCTGCACACAATGAGAAACACAGGCTTATTTTTAGTTGCTTCCAAAAAGGTGCTTAGACCTCCATAAAACACAATATAAAACAGACACTATGCAAAATTGAAGTAGATTCATATTAAATCCTGTGTTACTAGACAACTGACATTATTCATGTAGGTAACAATTTTGTAGAACAGTAGCATCCAAACTCTCCAGCACATCAAGCCATACAGAAGTCCAGCTACTTTCCTTTCTCTCAGATTCCCTTTAACAACCATGGGAGGCTAAAGAGAAAGTTGAGAAGTACAAAATGAATTCTGTTCAAGGAAGGATTAAATGGAAAAGGAATTTTCAGACTCAGTAAGATGTTAACAACAGAGAAATATCACATATCCACACATAAACCAAAAAGAAAAGGTGATAAACACAGAATAACTGTTTTATATTGCCTATAGAACAAGAACAAGAGTGCCAAAAGAAATCATCAGGCTGCAGGTCTATAAAACAAAGGATATCTCATTCTTCCTTAAACATGCACAGCAAACATAATCCAACAGTTTGCTGCCACAGGTTACATTGGAGCCACAAAACATAAGCTGGCTCAAAAAAAATAATTAGATAACTAAGAGGGGAGAAAAAAATCTAGTGAATGCTCTTAACATGAAATAGCGCTTCCAGCTTCAAGTATTTCGTCAAGTACACTGTCAGAAACTGGAGAGGAGTACAAAACACCATAATTCTGCCCCACTCATACAGCCTTTCCAGAAGCTAAAAGATGATGGGGGTATCAACAGACTTTTGATATGACCAAGTATAGCTGTTCTCAATTATTTTACACAAACCAGCAATCATCCAACAGACAGAAGAACTGAGATACTTAGCTTTGCCTCTTACATTGTTACAACACAGCAGCTTATACTCTGAGGGGAGCTCCACATTTCTTTCACTGCTAACCTAAAGATGTCAGTTTTCCTGGGTAGTCTTGATGATGAGGGGTAGCACAAGGACTTAAGGGGAGTGTGTTACCAGATGTAAGTGCATATATTTGCTACAACAACCCTCTCAACCTCCACAGACATACATTTCCATCTGTCAAATACGGGCAGCTGGATAGAGCACCATTCAGCAGTTGTCATTTACATGGCAAAAATAACCAACCTTCAGAGCTGTGCCTGGGTTATGGAAAAACTCCAGTCAGCCTCCATGCTTTACCAAAGTCCATCTCCCAAATGAATCTTCCCAAGGCACTGGATCTTAACTGAGCTAGAACCATAAAGCCTTCAGAAAGGCTCATTCCTAAAATAACCTTCAGAGAACTTGCTGGGTCTACACATCATAGATACGCTCATGACAAAGCGTGATGTTTCAACAATTCATTAAAGGATTTCTAAAGCAGAAAAATAAACTTGCACTAACAACTTGTGAAAGGACAGTGCCACCGAGTTACATATCAGTGTCTTCTTCAAAACAAAATCTCCACTTAGTGCTCTTAATCCTCAAAGGTACATACAAAATATAAGGTCAGCAACAGAAGTACAGCTGTGCTGGATATCATTAGTTCCATGACACATAATAAGTGCTGGTTCTGTAACTCACTATAGCCATCCCCTCTTCTCACCAGCATCTGTGAAAAAGCACCAAGGAGGTATTTTTTCCACTATTCTACCCCTAGTTTTTCTCTTCCCCTCACTATGCACTAACGGACCTTTTCCTCAACTCTAGCTGAGTAACAACTAGAAATAGTAGTTCTCTAGTCAGACTCAGCTTTCTTGTCACTGTAGAAATAAGTAGTAGAAGTTTGTTGATTTTTTTATTCAATATCAAGGACTCTTCCAGGGGGAAGGAAGGAAAGGGTGGAAAAGAAGGGGAAAAAGGGGAAAGCCTCTTCTTTAGGGACATCATAAAACAACAACAACAAAACAACAAAAAACCACATAGGCAAAAATCCTATTTCTGAATAAAGGACAAACTATTTCTACAGTATGAAGGACAGTCATTTCCTCAGTCATTTCCTAACAACTGTCTGTGTCCACAGCATACTTCAATTTTCAACTCAGTAAAGCTGATAAGTAAAGTTTTGCCTTACAAACAAGTTGCTTTTCCACCAGGAGAGCAAAAATGCTATCCTCAAAGATCTAGTGCTGCTGCAAATGAGAAATATGGTGTGCAAAGATTCTCATGAACAAAAATGTATTGAGATATAAATACTTACTCTTCCCTTCTTTTCAGATTCTCTCTTGCTTCCTGTGCTTTGGCAATAATAAACCATCGAAGAGTTGCTGGATCACAGACTGTAGGGATGACAAAGTGTCCAAATTCATGTAAGCTTGGCGTGTATCTATCACTGTAATGAAACGTGATGGAAATGAAAAACAAGATTTTTATTCCCATCTAACTATTTGCATGAATTACTTACAAAATTGATTCCGAACATGAGATTATCAATAGATAATCAGAATAGTAGGTAAAAAAATAATCAAGTTTGGTTCATAAGAATACATAAACATCATACATAAGTCTTTCAATTACATTTCATAAGCAACACAGTCAACAACATTAAGTATACATACTCAGCATCATTATATATATAAATAAATGTTGTTCTCAGAGCACAAAACCTTTGATTTAACCCAGCACAACAACATAAGATAAAACCTCCAACTTTGACTCCAACTTGAATAAAATATGCATAATTTCCTTCAGCCTCTTTCCCTAACCCATGTAAAGGCACACCAAACCTTTAGAAATAAAACTGACACACTGAAAATCTGAAATTATTATTAGTTTTCTTCTTAGTAAAAGCAATAATCAGTGTAATCACAAGAAAAAAAGAAAAATCTCGAGATGAAATAATTCTTTCCTGCAAATACTCACCTTTCTAGAATCATTTGCAAGCCTCTCAGACTCTGTGGATGAAAAGGCAGTCGACTGTCAAGTAGTTTGTTATAGAAAGAATCCAGAGTGTCATAGTACTCTTCCAAAGTCAAGAGGGGTTGCAGCTCTTCTACATATATTACTTCTATGCCTCCCAGAAGTTGGCTTATCCGATCTTCCAAGAACAGCAGCCTCTCCTGAAGTTTATAATAATTTGGCAATCTCTCAAAGATCTGTGTGGACACATACACGCACAAATACTTTTTATGTTACCAGGCATACAACTCAATTTTAAGAAATGAAAAAATTAACAAGAGAATCTGTACAGTGCAAAAAAAAAAAAAACAACAACAAACAACACAAAAAAGCATGGGAAACAGCAATCAAGGAATATGTAAAAAAAAAAAAAAAAGAAATATTGCATGTATGCATTTTGGGGTGAGATATAATGGAAAAAGTTCGTAAGTGTTTTCAGTATTTACACTATAAATACACCAATACAACTTGACAAGATGGATGTTCTCTATCTCTATATATACAGAATTAACAGTCCCAGATCTAAAGCAAGTTATAATCTAAGGCCTACATAAAATGCATATCTATCATATGCTGTCATCAAGAGTGTCTTTGCCATCCTAATTTATATATCAATTCCCCAAAAAGCAGAGATCCTGTGTCACTGGGAGTAGTTCTTTCCAAGGACTTGGCTAATAACGTAGTTTATCTGGAGTCTGGTTCTTTCCTTCTCTCCTCCAGACATCTAATTTACAAACCTCTACCAGAAGGATTAAGATGTGATCAGACTTGTGAGCCAAGACGTAGAAGGTTGGTGACAGAAAGAAGGCTGTAAGAAGAAAGTCTGTTGTAGTCACTACATACCATCTACCCAGCCATTAGCAGAACACAGTTTTTCATTCAAAAAAAAAACCTTCTGCTGGAACAATCAAGTGATTTCAGAATAACCTCTTTATAGATATAAGAGAGTAGTAGAATCCAAGCAGCTTTTGGCAAGTCAGAAAGAGAAACATTTATCTCATTAAGGAACAGATTGGCTTTTTTTCCCCAGTATTAGAAAAACACTTGTATTTCAATGACTATCAATGTAAATCTCAGAGTAGAAAGCTTTGCATTCAATTCTAGTTTCTAACTTTATTAAGTACATAAATCATTCCATATTAACAAAACATGGTTTATCATCTCCCTCAGTGAAAGGTACGGGCAAAAATCCAAGTTGTCACCAGAATAAACTTTCACTTGAGTGCTCAGTTTTCACATTATAATCGACTGGAACTCCGAAATAAAATATTCTTATATTCTAGTTGGGTGAAATTTCCGACTGAAATTCCTCTAATTATCTCCTTTACATGGAAATATTTTTTGATAGAACTATTGCTAGCATTTTAATTATCAATATGCAGGAAAAAGTCCTTAAAGAGACATGCGTTCGCATACAATGCTTTATTATAGAAGATGGCAGAAAGTTTGCTGAATCTGAACTTTACACAGACAACAGCAGAATCTGCATATTCACTAAATTCCCGCAGCACCTCTACCATCTGCCTAAAAGAACAAAGTGAAGAGATGGAGTTGGTTAGCAGCCATTGAACTGAATAGATCCCTTCACATCTCCATTTAAGTCCCATTTACATCAACAATCAGAACAGAATTCCTAAATTCATGGGAACGAGCTCTTTACAGATGAAGAAATATTCTGTCAGTGCTTATCACACTTACTGCTTATAGATTGAAACAGTGCATAACTTATTAGTCTTATTTCTGTCTATTCAGAGATGAGACTGGTTTGGTAGTAGAAGCAGCAGCAAAGATCTGACAGAGATTGCTGTAAGATAAGATTAAATTTAGGATGTGACGTACAAGGTTACGCTAAGCGCAGCAGCCATGTTTTTTCCTTTAAATTACTCATCGGTAATCAGCAACAAAATTTTGGTTATAGTTTAAAAAAGGATGTCATAACAACAGGAAACAGAAACCTTACTTTGGTCCAGTGATGGTGAACATCCATGGTCCCCAGCATTACGTGGCCTGCCGCACTCATACCTGAGCGCTCTGTGAAAACCACCGTGCGTCCTAAAGAGACAAGAAAGCTCTTTACTAACTTTCATTATTGCAGTCATTCACACAATCATGTAACATCTAGGCACCCTGCTAATGTGTCACAAGCAACACATTTTCTTAGCATGAATAAAATGAATAGTTGCTTTCCCTATTCTCAAAATCCAAACAAGTGATTCTTGAAAACTCTAGTTCAACAGTTTTCCATGCACACCTTAACTAGCTTTTGCTTTCTCCCTGTTTAATAGATCCAGTAGATTTTTAGTTAACTGGACTTTTTTTCTTATAAAGACTATCTGTTAATAAAGAGAAAATATCAGCAAACAGCTCCTTCAAATAATCTGCACAAATAACATATACCCAAGGAAATGTGTGCTATATACTTAAGATATACAGAAATACAGTAAAGGCCGAAGAACTATTAGCATAACCACTCAACACTACTTCCACCAACAGCATGCAAGCCATCAGAAATGTCTCCCTATTCATTTTTTGCTTGTTTTAAAGATAGAAATAACATAAAAGGCTCAGAGTGTATGTGTATTTTTTTTAAGTACAAAAATTCTTAAGAATTCTTCAGGGTAATAGCACATGCAACCATTTATCAAAATAAGCTTTCAAAAGAAGTCTTCAGTATAAGGTATTCATTTACAAGACAAGGTTTAACAAGAAGATTTGAAATGTAACAAGCACCAAAAGCAGAGTGTAAAAAACAAAACATAAATAAAGACACTTCTTTACCATAAAACAAATAGATGACAATTGGTAAGCTATACATCATGAACATTAAATGTCTGTAACTGTCTAAAATCCCTAAGTAAAATGCTGCATGCCAATCAAGCCAGGATTCTTGAGATCAAAAGAGTAGGTATAACCTTCACAAAAAATCATAATGGACAACTGTAAAAAAAGGTTATAATTCCACTTTTGACGTTATGCTGTCCAAGAACTGCAAAGCTGAGACTGAAATAATTAATTAGGAATTTCTAGGATCAAAAAAAAATAGACAAAAAATTGAATATAATGGCTTCCAATTGTGAGATCAGTTACTCTTCAAATGTTTAGATGCCAAAGGCAGACAATTATGTTAAAAAAGTATTTACGGGAGAAACAAAGCTTCTCTTGAACCCATCTCTCTACCTAAGCATACTGACATTTGAGCCTGCTCTCAGCAACTGTGTATCCAAAATCCTTATGAAAGTGCAAGGCAGACTACAAGAAATCTAGTGCATCATCCTACCCCAAGGCAAGATCAGCTGTATCTGTATGGTTACTGACAAGTATTTATTAATCACAGAATCAAAAAATCATAGAATGGCCCGAGTTGAAAAGGACCACAATGATCATCTAGTTTCAACCTCTGCTACGTGCAGGGTCGCCAACCACCAGATCAGACTGTCCAGAGCCACATCCAGCCTGGCCTTGAATGC
>JAOWBP010002978.1:34591779-34606264 GCA_028571105.1 Tragopan temminckii
ACCCTCGTAAACAGTCATTAAGTATTTAGTATATTAAGTATATTACTAAAGATCTTAATTGAGACTACAACAGGCTCCCAGGACCTCTCCAGTACTCTACATCCTCAGAATGTGTAGTTAAAAAAAGCTAATTTGAAATCTGATACAGTTTAAACCTATTATTTATTTACTGTCCTATGCACTTCACCGTTTCACAAAGGATTAAGTGAACTCCCAGATGAAAGCTGCTCAAAACTGAGTATCTGAAGACAGGCATAAAATGTTGCAATTACAGCAAAGAGCTACCGCCACAGGTCAAATAGCTGTTTCAGTATTTAAGGTTATGGGATATTTTAGTTTTTCCCGAGAAAAGACATCAATGTAAGTATTTTATGGAAAACTTATGATAAGAGAAGATAATATGATTTTAAAGAAGTTCTAGTAAGTCCTCCTTATACTGACTCTTCAAAGATTTACTGGCATTTTTGTCTTGTGGCTACCAGGGGTAACAAACTGTTAACCAGTGCACCCTTCCAAAGGCACGGGCTGGATTTTTGTTTTTACTGCTTAGACTACTAACTTCACCTCACTCAGCTTGCATCTACTGAGAAGCAAAATAAAAGCTGAGTGTAGTGAATATCATGGAAGGAATGGTCACTTCAAAAAAAAACAAAAAAACAGCCAGTAGACAATGTAAATTCTGACCAGCTTTTCAGTAAGCCTGACAAGTTTTCCTGCAGCTATCAAAAGCATTCATGAAAACCAAGAGTTCCTCTGCCACAGAAGACTCACGTTAACCTCTGAATCAATACTATATTAGGATACATGAAACAAGTAATGGAAACATACCTTTGACATTCTTTAATACTTCAGGTCTTTGTTGCACTAAGCGACCTAGACTGTGCAGCTGGCTACAGCGATGAGCAATACCCCAGCTTCTCTGCCACCTAAACAAAAATCCAATTGAGAGCATTTCATTCTCAACATTATAAAAACTAAAGAAAACAAAAAGCAACAGATGATTTAAGATACAGGCAAGAGGCTTATAGCTTGAAAAAGTAACATTTCTTTAACACTCATAAAAGCAAAGACCTACTGTCCATGTCCTATGCTATTTGAAGAGATAAAAGCCTAAATGCTATTGAACAATCTCTCTTGGAGTAAGCACCAGTAACAATACGGGATAAAAAAGCAGAGTAAACCTCTCTAAGAGAAACAAATATAAAAGCTGGTGGACATAAGAGAATTTGAAAATTGAATCTCTTGCTCAATAAGAGGGGGGTTAGTAAGTAAATAGCAGCACACAACCCAGTATTTGATTCAGTCATGTGGCATGCAGTTGCTGTTTGCACATTGCATAATGTTTGTCTAGAGGAGCAAATACTTTGTATTTTGAAGTTGGGTTGGTTTTTTTTTTTTCCTAGCTCAAAAACCTATGATTCTTAGTGGTAAGTTGCTTTTTTATCATATTTTACAGTGGAGAAATCTTTATTTCTACAATAATACCTTTGTTAAACCATACAGTAGCCAGGTTTTACAGTGGGGACTTAAATAAATGTAATTTGACATCTCTTCCATCACAGACATAGCAAAGCTATTAATTACATTTCAGAAAGAGCTTAGATCATAGTCGTCCCAGTATATATATATATATATATATAAAAATGTTCTTAAACTTCTGCCAAACCTCCGACTGTTGAAAAATGGGAAACTGGTATTCCCATGTTGTACTGGGTTTGGCTGGAATTGACTTAATTTTCTTCACAGCAGTCCTGTTTTTTTTTTTTTTTTAAACTGTTGACAGCACGCTGATGTTTTGGCTGCTACTGCATAGTGCTGGCACGGCACTGAGGTCCTCCCTCTTTCTTTCATTCTGTCCCCATCAGCAAGTATGCTAAGGACGGGCAGGACTTTTGGAGAGGACAAAGCCAGCTGATCCCAACTGACCAAAGGGATATTCCAAGACTATATGATGTTGTGCTCAGTAATAAAAGCTCAGGAAAAGGAGAAGACAGAGACATTAGTAGTTACAGTGTTTGTCATCTCAAGGAACCATTACAAATGTCGAAGTCTCAATGAATTAATTCCTTATTTTGGTTTGCTTGCATACACAGCTTTGCTCCATTCCACTTGTTAAACTTTTATACTGATCCACAGGATCTCGCTTTTGTTCTTCCTATTGTCTTCCTCCAATCACACTGATGGTGTATGAGTGAGGGGCTGCCTTGTGTACTTAGTGGCTGGCTTTGATCAGACCACTACAACTCATTTAGAGAAATCCATGACTGGAAAAAAACACTCTTTGGGATGGAGCAATTGGCACTGCACCATAGCACTTAAAATGCAATTCAATCTATTACATGTCATTCTAATAACTGCCTACTGTTGCCTAGCAATACCATTTTGACTTTCGGTAGCACTAGGTGGCTTACAGATTCTATCTTCTCCTCAGCCATCCTAAACAGACTCGTGGAATAAAGCTAACAATCTCATTCTTCATTTTTCAAACCTCTAAAGATCAGCATTAGACCGGAGCATGACAAGTAGCAACCTTCTATTAACATCCTTATTTTTCAGGTTCCTGGTTCTTAAAATCATTTCTAAATAATGGAAGGCTAATAACCCCTCAAAAAACAAACAAACAAAAAAACAACAGTGAGTCTACATATGAATTACAAATGCTAGCTCTTTTTGACTAGATTGTACCAGGAAACTTCTGTCCCATTAGAAATCTTCTGGAGAAGTCTTACCCAGTGCAATAATATCACTATACACGAGATACAGCTGTTTTGTTAAAATAAGCCTTTAAAGCTCGTGGCATGACATTATACACTTGCTTTGACTGCCTTCGTGCAGATACAATGGATGTAATTTATTACCTGATATCTGAGAGCTGGAGTTGATGACAGAGCTCAAACTTTAAACGTTCTAGTTCTTCCCTAAGTGGCAAACTCTTCTTCAGCTTTATAACTGCACTCGCTTCGTTGTCATCCAACCAGGATCTGAAAAAAAAAAAAAGAAAAAAAAAGAAACAAAGTAGAATGCTGTATTTTCTCTCAAACAGTATGTCTAACCAAAATAAAATGTTAGTGGTAAGAATTTGAGTTAGAAGAAAAAAAAAGTCTGTTTAAAGTAGAGAACAGAAGCTGAAACAGCTAAATACTTTCTCTTCAAATATTAAGGAAAGAAAACGTCACGGTTCTTGTTTTGGGGACTAGGCAATCAAACACTTCGACAGTTTTACAACTAGATTTTGAGAGTTGTGAATGGTGGAGAGTAGGAGATCAGTGCTATTTATTTAGGAGAGCAGCTTCAGAACTTAGTGCTTTCATGAATGAAATTCCCAATCAGATATCTTAACAAACAAACCCCAAAATGATCCTCGTAAACTGTCAAACAAAGGAGGTGGTACTAAAGGGCCAAGTTACACAACTCTTACAGAGCTGGGATGAACACAGATTACACGGGTCAAAGTTTTACCATTCTTTTTCCAGTAATCACAACCACCACAATGCAACTCGCAGAGCACTTCTAAGGCTTTGAATAAATAAACCATTCCATTCGCAGGAGAAAGTTACTCTTTAATTTAGCCTTATACAGTACTCTAAGGGGGAAAAAAATACAAACCTGAACAAAAAAGGAGGCGCAGTGCCAAATGGCTAGGTATTGAAACAAGACTGTTAATACATAACTGTTTGCGTCGCTCCTTGTAAATGTGTAAAAATAACTAAACAACATTGTCTGCCTGCTAATTCTTGATTAACTGTTTTACAGTTGCACAAGCACAGCAGTTTTCCTTAGGAAGTGCTATGTAGGATAGCAGATATTTTTTGCTCTGAAGATGCTACTAACGCAACACTAAATTTATTTCAAATTGAATTAAGTCTCACTGTTATAAAAAGGGTTTTTGAGACAGCATTCTTAATCCGTCCTCAAAAATCAGCACATGCAAACAGTTTATAAACAACTAACTTGCAAATCATCATGCATTTAATGCAAGTTCAGTATTTATAATTGCTTTAATTTAAGGCTGGTACCCCAAGCAACATATTAGAAGCACAGTGCTATGACATCTGGCAACTTAAAACATTCCAATCTTAATTTTCATGTATTACCTCCTTTCGTGTATTATTATCTCACAAAAAAACATAATCAAATAAAAGCCTTACATACGTTAAAGTCGTTTCCACTCTTTGGGCTTGGTCAAGTTCTTCCTCAGGATCCCTGAATCCAGTAAATGAATAGTAAGTCTTATCCCATTTGATGGGTCTATTCAGCGTCCTTTTTGCCTCCTTATGGGGCTGAGAGTTCACACTCAAACTCTGAATATGCTCTGTAGATAAACTGCAGGAGTTGAGAATATCTAATACTGTGCTCAGGAGATCTCGTGTGTGTAAAGTAAAACTGACCGCTCGAAATCCTACAAAAGACAAGTTTCACAAAATAAGCATTATTTGACATTGCTTTAAATGCTTACACATTTCTCTCATACAAGAACTAACGCAAAGGTGCACATAGGTAGAAATCACTATCACATTGTTTTTTCAATATTGACCTCAAAATTGAAAGCATTTGAACCTTTAAAATTATACATTCCCAGAACCATAAACATTTTTAAGCAACTGAACGATTGGATAAATTGAAAACGTAGCCATAGATGCAGTAAAACCCTTGAGAAAGTGTTTTTGCATTTGCATTGGCAGTCCGACACAGAATTCCTATTAGTACTCATCATCAATTGCATAGAATTTACTATGGAAATGCACTAGTGTAACAGCTCTTCACAGACTATGAAGAAGAGCTTCAGAACAGAACACTACACTTGCACACTGGATAAAACTAAGGTCCAGCAGTTAAGTGTTTGCAAGCCAGTCCTGGAGTACAAAGCAGAGGCTTTTAAACTGCTCGATCACTATTTTAAATAGACTGAACATACTGTTACTACTTTCTTGAGTACAGTATGATTTTGTTTTCTTTCACTAGAATCTCTCACAATTAGCTCATGCCCCTTGATCAGCAGGATACAGAATATGAAACTCTTCCATTACATAAGGCATACTGATCCACCAGAGATAAATATGGAAAACAAAATCAATCAAAACCTGTATTTGAAATGTGGCAGTATTGACTGTAGTCTCAAAGCTAAGAGTCCATATGGCAAATTCAAACTTCAGTTATTAACAAAGAGCTTCTGATTTCAGAATAAATTCCTGCTGATCCTGTAAGCACCCTGACACCGAGTACTACACATTGCCTTCAATAAAAACAAGGACCCTGCTGTCGTTCCAGTTAAACACAAATAGTGGTACTAAAAGCACAACTATAACTGACAACTATGTTTCCCACTTCATCATACTGTCTCTTGATCTCAACCTCAAATTCTCATTCTTTCAATGCTTTTTAAAGCTCAAATTGTTTAACTACTTGAGATAGTCTCAGTTGGACTCATCTAATACGCATTTTCATGGTTTGAAAGTCATTGAATTTCATAGTTGAAAAGTCATTGTGACTGCACACCGTTAAAGAATGGCCTTTCTTAAAGAATTTTAATACAGGAAGATACATTCTGCACGATATAAAAGCACCTGAAGTACCGAAGGATTCTTGAACATTAGAAGAGTTTGGTTCTCTTTCTCTTACATAAAAGGTAAGCTGAGTTGGCTTAAAGGAGTGAAATCCTGGTTTCTGTAGATTCTCCAAGTAGCCATTTAACCTCTTCAGAGAGTTCTCATTTACTGCCTGTTAAAAAAAAAAAAAAAAAATTACAAATGTGGCCAGTTCTCATCTAAACTTCTTCAATCTCACACATAGAATTTGTTTTTACCATCTGCCAGCTGCTCTTACTGAACAGTCATACAGTTCATATTTTCAGCATAAATGAATAATTATCTTGCACGAATTCACTGCATGATCTACATACTTGTACATTCCTGCACAAACTTCATTTTTAAGGCTCTTGAGCTTAAAAAAAAAAATAATCAGCTGATTCCAAACATAACAAACAGCCTTTCAAGCAGTAAGTATTATAAATTAGACTGGAAGAATTTCATATTATCATCACAACTGAACAGAAAATATGACTCGTAAATTAAAAAAAAAGTTTATTTTTAACAAGAATAGATGCCTTAAAGAAACAATGTCTCCCTCTGCTCCCTTGTAACAACTATTTTCAGCCCCAGTGCTTTCTCCACTCCGACAGCACAGAAAACAGATCACTCCCATCTTTGACATATGTCACATTTACAAAGAAACCCCACTGCAAGATTTTTACCCTCTCTTTGGGATGCTGGCCAAAGAAATCTGGATGCACAGCAAAGTAGAAAGGTTTGAGAGCATGGATGGCATCAGCTCCTGACAAAGTTCTTGACTGAATAATGCATTGCAGCAATATCTTCTCCAGACATAACCTAACAAAGTAATAAAATGTTTATGCATGATGCAATCAACCACACGACAAGCTGATATAAATTACATTAGAATGTGACAGAACAGAGTAAACATTCTCAGTTGCAAACATAATCATTTAAAAGTGTTATTAGAAGTCTGAGGGCTGGATTTTTTTTACCCTTGGGACTCACCATCCTGTATTAATACAGAGCAAACCTAATAGGTTCCAGACACAGTGGATGCTAATGGCTGATTAAAGACATTTAAGCACAATAACATTTTCCTCTAAAGTAGGCTCAAATGCTAATTTCCCAGTCATGTAGTTAGAATGATAAAGACTGCCTTTAGTGGTACTTTTTGCAGACATTCCTGAAGCTGCTGCTAAAAACCAACCCTTATATACTTTTGAACCTCCAAGTTAAAACCACAGCCTTCCCATTCTTTTTCCAAGCAGTACCAAAGAGTATTAAAGCTTACCCAGAAATAATCGAAAAAGTTCTGCATTTGAGGACCATGTGGTCAGACAATTCAGAAACAAATTCAATCTCATTTCCCAAAAATACCCTTTCAAAGGCATCTAGTAAAAGATGACAGCACTTTTTTGTCCTTTGATCTTCGCAGAAAAAAGAAAACAAGGACAAAAAGGAATTTCAGCGGTACAAAAAGATGACTGTTTCAAGTAAGAACCGAAAGAAAAGTTAAGTTCTAGAAGCAGAGAAAATACTTAAGAGCGGATATATTTGCTACGTGTGAATTAAACAACAGTTCTGCAAAGAGCTTACTTGTGTAATAGAAGACTAAAAAGGGAGCAAAAAGTCCTGAACTGAAGACCACCACTATTTTCTACCATGACTCAAAGCTGACATCCAAACAGCATGTTAACTACTGTATATATAAAAATGCAGGAATAGGCAAAGTGTAAATATTTAGTAATACTTCTCCCTTATCTGATTTAAGAAATTCAACAGGCCAATCATTCCCTGTGTGATTAACATTCATTTAGTTTACAGCTCAAAAGGGTAGGGATTCTCCTCTGTTAAGTAACACAATACTGTTTCACTCCTCACAGTACCATCCACTGGGAAGACTACAAGCCCCAGTAAGAAAAGATAAGGCAACGAAGAGAGGAAGCTGTTTTCAATTCACATAAAACAGTAACTATGTGATAGTATAATAATAATATAAGCAAGACCATTTGTACAAAGAGCTATTCACTCAGCATCCTATACCGAATAATAATCCTGGACACAGAAACATGTGAGACTATTTTCCGATTGCTCCTGTTAATTTAACAAATATCCCAAAAGTCCTAAATCTCTGCTCAGACAATACGCAGTCTCTCTTGTATGGGGAAATGTTAAATGACAACAGTTGAGTTGTCAAGCAGATGCTATGACCCTTACTTTACCTTTCTTCAGTCAACCTTTCCAGCTATTCAATTAGAAATGTGAAAGCAGTTAAAGCTAATGGTTTCTGCCTCTAAGAGGCAGGCAAATATTTAACTAGCAGGTCTTAAAAGTCAGCTCGCTGAAAACAGGAAAAGTTTTTGTAGAAAAGTGGGAAGGAAAACTTGTAATGTAAGAAGACTGATGAAATTTCCAACTGCTTTGACTAAAGACAATTCTTGAGAGTGTAGATGAAATGGAAGATAAAATTGCATCATTTAATACAAGCAAAAATTTCTACCTCTTTGCTGGTAGCATCTGAGAAAGACAAGTGTCCTGCTATCAGCTAGGACTGAATTAATTTCCTTCCTAGTAGCTAGTACAGTTCTGTGCATAGGATATTTCAGCTCCTCATGCTGTCCTGAAAAAAAGGGGCTGGGGAGGGCTGTGCACAGAAAGCTCGGAGAGGACAGAAACAGGACATCTAACCCAAATTTGCTAAGGGGTTATTGCATACCATATTGTGTTGTGCTGAACTAGAAAACTGGGGAAACTGCTTTTCAGAGCAACTGCATCACTTGTTTTGTATATTCTTCTACTGTTATTATTTTCCTTTTCTGTCCTATTAACTGCCATTATCTCAACCCACAAGTCTTCCCTTTTTTATGATCCTCTACCCCACCTCACCGTGGGGGGAGAGAGTAAATAGGTGCATGGTGCTGAGCACACAGCTGGGTTAAACCACTTTGGGTGCCCAATGTGGAGCTTGAAGGTTGAGGTAACAACAGATCTGACAAGAGCCTGTTGAAACAAAATTGTAATAAGCATTACACTAGTTTAATAGTTGTTGGTGACAATGTTGATCCTTTTACTCTCAGAGCTGTCATGCTCGTTCTCACAGTTGCATTATGGAACACTTGCTGTCTGTGCTCCCTCTTGGGTTGTTTACTACCTCACACTGTTACTGTATAACATTGACCTATGCTAAAATTACTGGTTGTGAGATTAATCCAGTATTTGTATTCTGTATTGCCGTCATCTCTGTACTTTGGGAACCATCTCTTGGAAACTATTAATAATTACACTTTTTACTATGTGTTGTGTTTTAACCCAGCAGGCAGCTCAGCACCACACAGCCTTTCATTCAATTCCCACCAAGCGGGATGGGGGATAGAATCAAAAGAAGGTAAAACCTGTGGGCTGGTATAAAGACACTTCAAAGGACCAGAAAGAAAAAAAACCAAAACACCAAGAATATACAGAACAAGTGGTGCACAATGCAATTGCTCACTATCTGATGGCTGATAGTAAGTCGGTTTCTGAGCAGACTTGCCCCAGTTTTGCAGTTCAGCAGCACACCAAAGTGGCACCTCGTTGGCCAGTTTAGGTGAGCTATCCCAGCTGTGTCCCCTCCCAGCTTCTTGCACCCCCCACACCCACTGCTGGCAGGACAGCATGAGAAGCTGAAATGTCCTTGGCTCTGTGCAGCACTGCTCAGCAACAAGTAAAATATCACTATGTTAGCAATGCTGCTTTTCTCCCAGAGTCAAAACTCAGCATCATTCTAAGCACTATGAACAGAATCAACTCTGCTCCAGCTGAAAACAGGACAATATCCACCCCTTGCTCCATATTATTAACATCATACTCAGGTCCCACATTTTCCCATACATCCCAAATAGTTACTATCACCCTTCTTGCCTTCTGATACATACGCACAGTATAATTCCCACAGACTACAAGCCATCCCACTAAAACATCCATGATGATCTTGTTTTGCCCATCTTCGGGCTTCATCTGTTGTAAAAGTCCTTCAGCTAGGTAGGCAGGATGCGTGGTGTTGGACTGCTGCACGCTGAGGCCAGCTCTGCTTCCATCAGAAACCCTTCTTCACGAATCCGGGAGATTCTTACAAAGCACTGAGCAACCACACTAGGGATGACATAAAGCATTCTACAGCAATTAACTTGATAGCATTCAAATCGCTGGCTATTCTCACCCAACATCAAACCCCCCAGAGGCACACACAAGGATGGGGACATCCGGTGCATCACTCACTAAGTGTATCCTGGTCCTCCAGCAAAAGCAGTCCCATGGACGGGTCCGCCTTTGCTCAAGGCAAGAATAACCCAGACTGTCTTACCCAGCACGTTTTTCCTGTGTGCTACGGGGACTTTAGCTCCTCCTGCAGCACGTAAGAGTTTGGACTGGGCAGAGCCAGCTCAACTGTCAGATCCTGAGTGTTGCCTAACAAGATGGCTTTTGCTAAATGCAAATGTGCTCAATGTTTGAATGTCCCCCATACCAGAGAAGCATTATCCACTTGGATTCCTTTACCGAAGCACACATTTCATACTCATGGAAATTCTGTGCAATAGTGTCCGTGGTCAAGTCTACCCCTTGATCCCGAGCCCACCTAAACATTGCATCTCCTCCTTGATGGCCTGAGGTGTCATGGACCCACTGGGCTAAAAGTAATTCACCTTTCTGTTGCCAGTTCAGATCTACCCAAGTCATTTCAGTCCTAGCAGCCCAACCCATCAGCTGGTTATTTCTATGTTCCTCAGCAGCACAACTCTTGGATACAACATTGTCTGCTGTTGACCACTAGGGCCTTACGCTCTACACTCTAATGAAAATTAGAAGCCTCTTCATTAACATAAGAAGTAAGATCAGCACATCTAATCTGCCTGAGGAACTGCCTGCTGGAAACTGGAGCAGTTGTTTTCTTGGAAGAACCCCCTTCTGAGTTTGTGTGTCCTAACAATCCACACATCCCTGTCTCTACGGTCAAAGCAGATTTTCCATCCCATTTCCACATATCCTCTCCACGATCATGCAGGTAAAATCCCAGAGTAGCATATGGTGTGTACCCACTATAACCTCCCTCTTGAGCAGAGGAATGTTTTTTTCCCCACACACCACCTCTCTTGCCCTGAAGAACTGTCATGACAGGTGAAGCTCAAAGTTATAGACTGAATGAACTCCGTGGACATTTTAGAGGGATGGCCCACAGCCTATGGGAATGATATCTGCCCATACACATCAAAAGACATGATATAAATTATATGGAACGCTGGGTGGAAATTGTCCTGGTATCAGTTTGAATAGAGTTAAGTTTCTTCCTAGTTGCTGGCATGGTTCTGTGTTTTGGCTTTAGGATGAGAGTAATGTCAATAATACACTGATGTTTTAGTTGCTGCTGAGCAGTCAAGGACATTTTGGCTTCTCGTACTGCCCTGCCAGTGAGGAGCCTGGAGGTGCACGAGGACCTGGGAGGGAACAGAAGCAAGACAGCTGACCCAAACTGGCCACAGGGATATTCCACACCATATGGTGCCACGCTGAACAACAAAACTGGGCTGAGTATGCCAGGGGACTACCACTAATTGGGTACTGCCTGGGCATCGGGCAGCAGGGGGGTTAGCAATTGCATTATTTTATTAAAATTTTCTCCTCCTTTTCTCTCCTATTAAACTGCCTGTATCTCAGCTTACCAGCTTTGCCTTTTTTCCCCCCCATCCCACTGAAAGGGAGCAAGTCATGGGCTGCATGGTGCTGAGCTGCCTGCCAGGTTAAACCACAAGTAGCCATCATCTTCTTATTCACAATATCAGGAAAAACTGAAGTAGTAAAGTGCTACGGTAATATCCTGCTTTTATGGAGTGCAAAAGCTCTTAACAACAAGAAAGTGCCACAGTTGCTCAGGGACAAAGGAAAAAGCTGTATCTGCCTTGGCAAGAAAGGAAGCAGAGCACCCTGGATGAAAAGCCCACTTCATATGCATCACTATTTTGGATCCAGAAATACAAAACCGATTGCCTCACTGAGGGAAAAAATAGCAGTTCTCTGCATATTTTTCTTTTGCAGAAAGCGGATACAAAGCTGTAAAGATTTTTTTTTTCCAGCAAAGGAAAAAACCAAACAAGTAAATCCAATGAGTTATCTATGTGATGGCAGCTTTTGATTAACAGCCATGTAAGAAACTCAACTTCCTACTAGGTACAGCCACCGAGAGGAAGAAGGGGGTTTGTTTCTCTCTTCATCTTGCTTGCATGCTATTTCTCATATCCGTTCTCCAGCTACGCTGCACACTGCTTTCAGTAGTTAGGAAAAAAGTTCCAGTGTACCTGGAAACTATTCATCACTTCCATCTGGTATTGCATACAAGCTAAATGGCCAAGTATGGACAACTTCAGTTTCCCTGTTTTGTATCTAAACAACGCTGTCGTGCTAGTAGGAAGGCTCAGGATTCCAGCCAAAAGTCTATTTTGAACTTGCTTAAAAGAGAAACGCTCAAAGGCCAAAATTAGTCTGCGTGACAGAAGGATGAATTCACTCACTGAAGGTGAAAGACACAACTCTGAGGCATCCTTCAAGCAAAGTGACAAAACAAATTAATTAAAATGGATGTAGAGAGAGAAAATGCAAGAGAGATGCTTACGGCTTCTTGCAGAAGCAGCAATAAATTATTCCAATAGCTTCATTAGGATTTAAAGAGCAGAGAAAGGCTTTGTGTTAAAAATCAAGGTCACAACCACTTGGAGGACAGCCGTCCTACACCATGAAAGATATGAAACACAATCTCTACCAGCACACACTGTGTAATCACACTCCAGGGTAGATCTAATTTATGGATTGAATAATTGCCCTCAGCTCCCTTCTCACTTTTTCTTCACGTCTCTCCCAAGTTTAAGTTTTGGCTTACAGTTTTAGCGCTGACAAACTTTGTTAAATTAAGCTCGCTACTTCAGATACAGTCATGCATTTTTAAACTCTGAGCTTTAATAACTCAGGAATACCCTGGATACCATATTCAGGTTTAGAATACCATTTCCTCATAATGAAGCAATTCTGAAGCCCTTGCTTTGTCTACAGCCTTTTTGACTTCTCACTTGAGAACAAGCATACAGATTTTGGGGATTTTCAACTGTGCACACTCTGCTGATAACCTCAAGTTGCACAGATGAAAAAGCCACTGAAATAAGCATTAAGTAAACAACAACAACAACAAACAGCCCATCAATTTTGAATACATGCAAATCATAAGCAAGCTTGAACATACACCAATTAAATCAGTAACATCTCTTACCTTCTCACAACTTTCAAACAGCAAAACATTTCAGCAACTCAGTGCTCTGGAAAACTTTCATCCATCCAATCACTTAAAGAGAAAAGAAAAGAACCCTGTTTAGCAGTGGACATCAGCATCTCCGCCCATCACTTATCAGTGCATGCTCTAAATCCTAGATGGAAAATTTTGAAGTCAGACAAGCAATACATAATAGACAACTCAAGTTTCATGTAAAAACGTTTCCTGTTTTCTCTGCAAACAGTGGGTCTTACAAATGTTCAGAAATCCTCCTGTGATTTGATCTGAAGAGGAGTATTTAAAGATGTTTTGGGCAAGAAAGTAAAATCCTTACTGATTCAGTATTGCATGTGCTTCCTACTTCTTCTGTTCTTCAGAAAGGAAAAAATAACGCTTTTCAAGCATTAGCACATTCTAATTAATGAAATTCCACGTTATTTTTCAGTCCTCTAAGTTCAAAACTTAACAAATGAGTGTGTTCTAAAATGCATATGCCAAGTATTTTATGGGACCACAATACAAAGCCAAGGGGAAAGGCTCGTACAATAGCACCCGGGAGCATCTTGAGAAGTTTGGAAAGAAAACAGTGATTGCTGGAATAGACATCCATAACCGAGCATTTCCCAACAGCAGACAAACCACTCACCTATCAGACTGCAACCTCTAATAACCGCTAGGGATTCGGATCCCTATCAGCAATGTTTTCTTCCCAAGCTTTCACTGCACTTCTGAGAATACTTTTCTTCACGCTTTTCAAAGTGAAGTGCTATTTCGAAGCACCTGGGAGCAAGCCGTTATCTGAGAAACGCCATCCCTGCTCGCCATACAGCAGGATGGTTGCTGTGACGCTGTGCAAAACAGCTCAGCTTTTACTCGCGTTTGTGTCTCGCCGACACAAATACGCATAATCAGGGCAACACTGCCACATACTTCAAGCAGGAGGTAAACACGCTCTGAGCTAAAACCTCCCCGGTTTATAAATCCTGTCTCCTGATTTCCAGCCAGGTGGGGCAGACACCAACCCTTTCATTCTAGCGTCCTACCAGCAGCCCCGAGCCACGACCTGCGCTGAGCGCATTAACGAGCTCTCCGGAAAGAAAACGCTTTTCTCTCCCCGCGAGGAGATTTGGACGGAGAAACACCGAGAGGCTCACTGAGGGGTGCCGGCACTTTACGTAACCAGACCAAAGCAACCAAAGCACCGCTGTTCCCTGCCTGCAGCGCCCTGCGAGCGGCTCAGGAATCGTTACGTATCTCAAAGTGCCGCGCTCTTACGCGAGTTCCACCTCGGCCCCAGCTCACCTACAGAAAACAAGTCACCGCCCGCGCTGCGCTCGTTCCGCCCGCGCCTCTGCCAACCCGACGCCGCGCTGCCGCTTCCACACCGCGACCGCGGCGGTGAATCGGGCCGTTTACCCTGCCGGCTGCTGGCGGCGGCGCGACGGAGAGCACGCAGAAACAAAAGAGGCGACCGCACTCGGAGAGCGGGTTCCGGCGGCGCTCGCCGAGGAAAGCGGGTCACGGCAAGCCGACCGCCGCCGCTTTTCGGGGCTCCGACGGCGCGGCCGAACGTCCGGCCGCAAACCGAGCGCGTCAGGCCGGGCACGGGGCGCAGCCCCCCGGCGGCAAGGACGGCGCCTCC
>JAOWBP010002978.1:34642385-34654438 GCA_028571105.1 Tragopan temminckii
GTTCCTCTAAAACGACAATTTTATTCACCATTGAAATGTCACCTGTTTTTCTCCCAAGTCTCTCTATTTAATTTGCTTTAAATAAGCTACGTATCAGATAAACATAAAAAGCTACTCCTGCTACCATACCTGCACGTTTCAGAAGGCCTGATTCATTGATACTAATGTATGTCTTAAGTATTGCCATGCAAATCTAGAAAAAGATTTAAAAAAACAACATTAAATATGACCTCAGTTTATGCCAAACTAAAGAACTACCCACAAACATGAGTTCTGTAAGGAAGAAAGCTTTACACTGCTTTTAACTATTTAACCTATAAATCTGATAAAAGCTGCAAGAAGGTAATTGGGTGTGAAGGCAAACGCACTGTCAAAGGAAAGCAAACCAAATAGAAAAATAAAGTACACAAAATGTTTGGAAAAGGAGCTGCTGGGACCACAACTGCACGCATGTGTGGGTATACACTCAGTAAAGAAAAAAACCATTTGGAAATATACTTTATTTGCAATTAGTAAAATGTGGCACGCTCAACAAACAGAACGGGAAGCAATGAAGTGGAAGTGGAAATACGAGAAACAAAAATTCTATGAATGTACTGATCACCACAAAGAGTCACTCATAACGACACAAAGAAACAAGCTGGAAATTCAGTTATCATTTTACCCTGGACCCACTTATTTTAGAAATTCTATGCTCATGTTTTATTTTGTGCTGGAACATTCACGTCTTAACATCATGAGCTGCTTCAAAAATACATTAACCTCAGGTTTGGGATACTTACACATTTTGCTGCAGATGAAAAAGGAAAGACTACTGAGATCAAACCCTCAGAGTTCTGAATCAGAAAACAAAACAAAACACAGCAACACCCCTTCAGATACCCTTTGTCACTCGTGGAACATCCACAGTCTTTCCGCAAAACCATTTAAAATTGGTCTTATATTTAATACTACTTTGTGAAATAATGAAAAATCAAGAGATGCTCTCTCCCTTCCATATTTGTAAATATGTTATTAGAGAATTGAGCTGTGCATATATTTAAAGGTAACTCCAAGATGAGGCAGGACCCACTCATTGAGTTTGTTACAGTGAATGAATTATCACAAAAGCACGAGGTACTGGCTTCTGGCCAAGACACCTTTCTTGTTTTAAATAACCATTAACCTTTTCAGATCACCGAGTCAAGTTACGTGACAATTGTACATTAAAAATGTTGATTATAATATTACTTTTATTTTGAAAAACATCATAATGTTGTTGAACTGGTCTAAGAGTTCCCTTATGGTCACTCTGCAATGGGTTAACCCATTTAATCCAAATCTACAATCCCAAGTGGCCAAGGCCATTTCCAAAACAAACCTGAGCACATGCTTACAGCATGTAAATCAATTTCCTTTCTTCAGGAATCTTTTATCCTCCTCCTTTGGACTGACACCCCCAAAAAAAGCCAAGACTGCATCTGCAGCTTTGAATGTTCCAATTATTAGTGAAATTGCTTGGAAAATCTAGTTTAGTATGATTTAATTATGGGATATGACACACTGCACGTGTAAAGGAAACAGATTGTGTGCTTCATTTAGAGATTCTAGAAGGCTTCAGCTGATGGTTTTAATTTAAAGGTATTACTGAATATACAGACCACATAAAACGTGAGAATCTCTGAACTTTGAGTTAATCATAATAAATTTAAAATGAATATTCATGAAACTAGAAAGAGATGATTTTCGTTTTCAAAAACTAACGTACATCACACTAATCTGTCACCCACCACTTGATCCAGAAATCATCTGACATGACAATTTAATAAAAACCTTAGTACAACGGTTGTGCATCTTTTACAAGCAACTGACTGCCCAGAACAGTTTTACTGCAGTCGCACGGAGGTGCTTAAATTACAAGAATGAGCACAAAAATTCATGACATCTTTCAGCACCTCCCAGTGTGCACTCTGATGTTTAGTAAGAGGGAAAATCCCATGCTGCAGCACTGCTCTTTTTAAGAGATTCATTTCTTACAGGCTATTAGCATCTCTGAGATGCACAGTCCATATTAACTGTGGCTGAAGATCACCAACAGGACTAAAAATTATTTGAAGTTGATTACAGATGGTAATAATTGATCAGCACCAAATAAGTCTTCTTTATTTAAGAAGCCAGATTAAAAAGTATCAGCCAGTTGTAATGCTTTATTGGGACAGAGTTCCCTGCTCCTCATCAGCTATCTAGACACTGTAATCTACAATCTGTTGCTGCAGATCTGCAGGTGGAGCAGGGGCTGTTCTCATGCTAATAAAAGATAGAAGCTTCCAGCCTTCGTTATCATGGCAGTTGCTGCTTCCCACAGTCTGATATGCACAGACCCCAGCTGCCCTTCCTTGCAGGTATAGCTGGGGGTTCAATCTCACATATGCATGCTCTCAGAGAAGATTCACTCCATCTTTTTTTGTGCAGCATCAGACTCTAAATACTGAGCAGTGTCTTGCCCTCTGTGTCTCAGTGACACAAATTCTCAACCATTATGCCTCTATGGGCAAGAACGCCATCTTCGTACTGCCCTAGCCACAGTGAAAGGCTCTAACTGTGCTGTGCAGCTTGAGATCCAGGAAGCTGCAACCACTCTCCAGCTTAATTTGAGTTGAGGCCTCTGAATGTACATGAAGATAAACTCACTGGTTTGTCAAACTCTCAAAAAAGATTTTTCACATTTTACATCAGCCAATCCAGGAGGTCTAGAGGATCTATAGTAAAAGTCTCAGCTGTCAAAAGTATCACATCAGGATGTGATATGCATCTACTCTACTTGCAGGCAAAAGTTTAACCTCTTTCATGCAACCAAAGGGAATAAAATATGAGAAGTTCCAGCTCCTTCAAGGAAATGAATAATAATAAAAAAAAGGATGCTGGGCACCTTTTACCTCCAAATACTAAAGATGTTTTCCTCCGGTAAGTGGTAATAAAGGATACACCTACACTGCAAAACAGCACATGTCTGATACAAGAAGAGGAGATATTTCTCTGTATTAGTAACTCAGTATTTTAATCAATTAGTTTTGCATTCCTGCATTAAAAAAAAACAACAACACAAAACAGCCTCAACTGGATGCCAACACTGCTGCTTACAACAAGCAAAATCAGCACTAACAACTCACTATTTTTGCCATTTTAATTTCAATGTCAAAAACATTCGTTGTTACTATTAATATGTTTAATATTTTAAATTGCAATGAGATGCCTTTGCATAAATACAAAACTTTTTTTAAAAATTTTTTTAAAAAGACAGCAACCCCACTTAACTTTCTGAAAATGCCTACAACTGAAGCTCTTAAGAGCTGGGAAGACGTTGATGCTGAGAAACACCTGAAAATCTCAACAGAAGCATAATGTTATTTTATGTCAAACAATGCTCCAACGGCACTTGGACTTATGAGACATCTGAAACAATAAATTATTTAGTTTTGTATGGCCTTTCAAGTACGAAGCGATCAGAACTTTTCAGTCTTATTTCCTATAGCTGCTGAATAGACAGAACAAACAAAACTAAAAACTCAAGAGGCAGCTATTCTTGGAAGGCCAGCCGATGCCTAAACCTAGTTAAAGCCATCACCTTACCTCTGGGGAGTATTTAAAGAAGACTTGATAGTCTTGTTTACTTTGTCTAATGCAAAAGAAATTTCACTGTGTGAAATGGAAGGCAACTTTATTTAAATAAATAAAACCTGTAATTTGCAGAACTCTTTGAGCTCAAGAGTACGCTGATTTTCAAAACAAAGGATGTTTTCAAGAATTAAATCCCTGTTTTGTTGTCTATTACAACTGCAAAGAGTACTAAATCCTAGCAAGTTAGGCTTTAAGTCATTAACACTTTACTTAATGAAAATGAAGGAACTTCCACGGTGGGGAAAGACAGCTTTCTTCAAAAATTCTGGTAACAATCACTGCTGGAAACTTAATACTAACCATGTACACTACTGTTCTGCTTAATGGATCATAAACGGATTCATTTCTCCTAAATTTGACAAGATGACTTTTTTGTTGCTGCTTTACCAGTCCTCCTTTCATGTACTTTGGTGCCACCATGAGGTATGCAGCCAATTATCATTTTAA
This sequence comes from Tragopan temminckii, assembly GCA_028571105.1. Lineage (NCBI taxonomy): Eukaryota > Metazoa > Chordata > Aves > Galliformes > Phasianidae > Tragopan > Tragopan temminckii. Next base: position 34,646,490 of record JAOWBP010002978.1, read on the forward strand.
ATAGACCTATTAAAAAAACCTCCAAAACAAAACAAAAATATACTTCTGGCCTATCAAGAAAGTCAGGTTATGTTTGGTGGGCAGAAATTCAGGTGTGCTGCACCACAACTAAAATCATATTTAATAGCTCAACACAAATACTATAGTCCTGTAACACGTATATACAGAAGCACTACAAACCACAACAATTCACACAAATTAGCTGAAAATCACAGATATCCACTGTTGCCTGCCAAAGACATTTCACAACTGAGACAAAAAGAAAACATCCCATGATTAATTATTCTCAAATGATTCTAGCATTTTTAAGCTGCCATGTCAGTTTTTTTCCAAGAGGTTGCAAAGCATTGGTGGAAAAAAAAAAAAAACCACAAAAACAGCTCAAGACATAAAAAGGAAAAAACACTGACACATAACACCAAATTACACTCACTGATTTTAGAAGTTCTGATACAGTAAGTTTAAGAGCTTTTAGAATAGCATTTGCCTCAATCAGGTTGAATGCTTATTATATTATTTTTCACATTTGCATTCTTTAATTTCTTGCTCACTGACACTCAAGATAAAATTGTAACTCACACCAATTAGATGCCAGTTAAGAAATAGTCTTGTGAGATCTGCAAAGGACAAGTTTAGGTATCTGTCTTTGTTTAGCTGTTTTAATATTTTATTTCCTTCTAAATGACTTATATAACCACCTAAGTCTCAGCCAGTTCCAAAATCTCATTACATGACAGCACAATTAGTTTGCTTTTCACAGTTCTTGGAAGCAGTACAGACTCAGTTTATCGTTAGAGGGTTTGAAAACACATCTACTTTTGCTCACATCATAAAAGTAATATTGTTTGCAAGTGGGAAAACTGCTGCTCTGCTTGTGAAACAGACGTGCACCTGTTTCACAAAGTTTGCTGAAAGTAATACATCACAGATGGCTTTTGATTTTAAGAACATATACGAAGTCTGAGTTTGCTTACAGGTCTCTGATGCTTGCATGGAAATGTCTCAGAATCTTTCCATTTGCTACTCTATGCTGGCATGCCCTAATTCTTGCTCTTTTATTGAAGTCTGTACTCTTAAAAAATCTGCAAGTTCAAAGCTATACCATTTAAAAAAAGAAACAAACCATAAAACATCTTCAAAAGGTCTTCTGAACATCATTTGACCCATCAGTCTCTGACATTTAATCTCTCTCAAAATATAAACGAACATAGGAGATGCTGATTTGCATTAAAACCAGTTGCAACTTACAATCTATTTCTTTCTTCACTAAATCTCCTTACCTTTTCATGCCCTCGTTTAGGAACATGCCAAAACCAACATTTTGACCTTTCACAGCCACGTAAAGTCACGAAATAAAATCTGCAATATCTACGGGGCAGGTTAATCATCTCCAGAATCTGCTGGACTGAATGGGAAGCCTAAAAATAAAACAAAATTAAAAGAAGCAGAAAAAAAGCAGCATCTTTTTTTTGAAAGCATGCATGTCCATTTTTTGGAGGTTTTCAGAATATCTAGGTACAAGAAGAATAAAAAACAACAAAATACTGCATGGCTCTGGATAACTGTCTGAGAATTCTGGGTAGGTGAAATTCCTTTATCTTTTCCAGCACCCAGCAAAATGGATGATGCAGTCTCTCCTAAAAACATGAAACTTTCTCAGCTTTTCAGTTCTACAAAAACAATAAAACAAAGAACATTATTCATGTTTTGTTTAAGCTGGAAACAGAATTCAACAAAGGTTCACTGTGAACATGTCTCATCATCACTGACTTCATTCCCAGAAATTCTATTTATTCATTTATAACATCTTAGAGGACAAGAAACATAAATATACACAGGTTAACAGTTTCTTACTATATAAAGAGAGAACTGTCTCAATATTCATAACAAACTTACTGTCAAAGTATCAAAATTCATTAAGGATTCAGCAACTCACTTTTGTATTTTTGTCTGTCTTCCCTGTCTCAGAATCTCCGTAAGTTTGCAGGGGCAGTGAAAGACTTTTTCCTGAGAATCTACCATCTAAAAATTAGGATAAGGACAATAAATGATTCATGTAATAAAATGAGTCATCGTGAAACCACTTTCATATATCTTATTTTCCTTTGTATTTAGAAATCCTTCAAGTCACAGGTATGATTAATGAAAATTTGATTAATACAGTCTAAAAACCAGTAATCTAACTTAAGAAATTTCTTAATTATCCTGATACGAAGTAAACAAACTTCAAGGAAAGAGGTTAAACTTTTAAATTAAAAACTTCACTACTTTGTGCGAGGTTTCTTATCTTACTTAAGAGATGAGAAAAGAAATTGAATCAAAATAACCAGAAGTTCCAATCTCAAAAGGAAAAAAACCAAACAAACCTTTAGCAGTAATCCTTGCACTGTTGCATCACTAACAAGAATTTTTTTCCAGAACTGAAATCTTTAATAACCTATATGTTTTAAGTGCTACAATGTGAAGCTCAAGTCCAGTGGAAGTTACTGGTTTCTTAACCATGAAACTTGGGTTTAGATCCTTAATTACAGTTGATGCTGGAGCTTTCTTCTTCTGAAGAATGAGTAATCTTGCAATATTAATAGAAGACACGAGTTCAAATTCTTCAATTTCATATTTAAACAGAAGAATGAGCTTTTGAATGCCTTCCTTCCTAGGGTGCCCATTTGGAACTGGGTATTCAAAAGGCAGGGTGCTCAGTGCTTTCCAAAAAACTACAGTTTAAATAAGGAACACCCAATAAAAAGGCATGTTCCAGTGGAGATTTGCACTCTTGATCTGTGCATCATTCTAGACAGACGGGACAGTCACAGGATGGGAAGCATATATATAACAGAACAATTAATTACAAAAATGTTAAGTACTGTCATAGCAGCATGATTTTGTGCAGCAGTGATAGGGAATTTAGGAAGGGAAAGATTTAGCCATAGAAAGATCGACAAAATAGTCAGCTACCAGCTGCAGAAATAAAATGCCCCTGAGAACTTTTAACTCAGAAGTTTCCTCCCTCAATTCTAGCAGTCACACAATCATGGAATAATTAAGGTTGGAAAAAATGACCTCTGAGATCATCTAGTCCAATCATCAGTTTATCCCCACTATGCCTACTAAACCATGTCCCTCACTGCCACATCTTGAAAACCTCCAGTGATGGTGACTCCTCTGCTTCCCCAGGCAGCCTGTTCCAATGCAATACCACTCTTTCCAAGAAGAAATTTTTCCTAATGATCAGCCTAACAAGCCTGTCCCCACTGCCTGGAGTTTCTGGCCAGGTCCTTGGAACAGTCTGCACTCTCTCTTCTCACCACATCAAATTAACAGGGAGCAGACCTTAAAGTGAAAGAGTTGATCCTGCCTTCATTGTTCTGGGGAAACAAACAAACAAACAAACAAGAAAAACTCACAAAAAACCTGTTTTACTCTTTCCTGGCACAGACGCTCTTGCTTTGGCAGCTTTTTTTACGAATGCTAAGGAAGCTTTAGAAGAACTCTTCAGAAGATTTATACACTTTTAAAGCCAAAGCCACAAGCAACTTTAAACCACTGTAGTCTACAGACATACTTCACAGTTGCTTTTTAGAGTATATATATTTCTTGCACTTCCTAAAAATACTGGTAAGTCATGTGACGATAAAATCGTTCTAAAAGCTCAGGCTGGCAGTATAATCTGAAATTAAACAAGAATGTCTGACACCAATCTCAATTCTAAAAATCCACATTTATAAATATCCATATTAATCAATAAAACATAATACCCCAAAACAGGTGCTGCAAAGGAACAAAATGCGTATCTGTCCATAAATAAAGTCCTGTTTTCCTGCATCCTGTGTGCCAAATAAAACTACACGTTTATGTAAGGCTAAACATCACAGTTCTCATGTGCGGAGAAAAAGACAAGGAAACCATGACTACAGCTGCACTGAATTATGATTTCTCTATTAGCAGAAACAGTGGTACACTGCTCCAGTCACTAAACATACTGGGTCAAAATTAAATGCTGCTTATTAATTCTAGATCATTTCCTTGACCCAATTTAGTAAATGCTTCACAAACATTTGAGTTGGCATAAACAAGAAATTTTTGATTGTTGGCAAGGTGGGCAAACTCCTTTGCCAAGAAGCGCTGACAGATAATAATCAGTCAAGAAAGCCTGTTGTCACATTCCCTGACCATAAATAAAGAAAAATAAGTTACTTGCTAATAACATGGTTCATACACAATCTGTCAAAATCCTAAGAATTGTACAATCCTAAGAATTGTTCAATCCTAAGAATTGTACAATTAAAGTATTTGAAGACTATAAATAGCAAGATAAAATGATTGATATCTGACCCTACCAAACAAGAAGATGGTTAAAAAATCCCAAACAAGAAAAAAGTAAAAACTCAATAAACAAAAAATCAGTCTATCACGAGAGCTTACGTTTATGCTTCCAGATGCACAATTAACAAAAAATTCCAACTGATGACTTTGGGAACTGAAAAAAAAAATCCTTACAATTTTGTAGGTAAGTAACACACGTCAAAATAAATTTTGGAGGTTTTATCAATGGAGCATACAGTACCATTCTTCCAGGGTTTCTGCACCATACTTTCACTGAAGTCGTTCACATTCGGGGCATGCAATGGCAATTCAGAGAGCAGTTCACAGCTCACAAGATCTCCGTATTTACAGTCACTGTTGAGCATTAAAAAACAAATATAGCCAAATTAAAAAAGGTGCTTCTTCCATATAATAAACAAATATAAGGAGGTATTAAGTGCATAAAAAATAACAACTTCTTCAAGAATTAAAGTGACACTAAAAGATTCGCAGTAAAGTTGAATGGCTGGCAGTCCCGACAACTTTACTCCCACAGCTTGGTCCAATCTCATTATGGTATCAGCTGAGATTATTCTGTTCCAGAGTGTAATTACATAAAATTCTGTGAGTAGGAAGGGCATACATGAATCACTTTTTTTTTTTTTTTTTTCTCACTTAGCTGACAGGAAGTTTGAGATGATTTCTGTCACCTTTGAAGAAGCCTCTACTTTTCAGTAGTCTGTTACATATAATATCTGACAAAGAAGTAATCCACAGAGCATTTGAACAGCCAACCATTTTCTTTCCTAATAACCGACTGTACTCAAGAGAACTCAAAACACGTTGTCTTTATTCCCAAATATATATATTCTAAATAATTAGATTTTGAAAACGTTTTCCAAAATAAGGTACAAATATTGCTAGCAAAATGCTTAGTGATCTCTTTCTTATCTGTAAATAAAGCCATAGAAAAAAAAAAAAAAGCTCTTTAATCAGATTTCCCCCCCCTTCAATTAATAATCTAGGTTAAGTACAAATGACATCGCATCACGCTTGCTGTTTGGAGAAAGAAACAGACTTGCTATTTTCTGCGAGGGTCACATTCCATCTATTTAGTAGCTCTTAGCCAGGGTAACTCAAACCGTTCCTGAACTGCACAGTTTTTAATACAGTTTGAAGGAAAAATGCTAATGCAGATGACAATAAATTGCAGCCACCAAGCCGAAATTCCTCAACAGCAATCTTTATTTCAGTCAATACAGACTATTATTCCCCACCAGAGGGAAAATAAGGTGCGTACGCCTAGCGACCCAGAATTTTGCAATCACCACGTAAAATGTTTTTTAACATATTCCTGTCATGCCAGCCTCAGAGCTGATAAAACAGGATTTTAACAGCAGCCCACCTTCAGGATAACAGTCTCTTTTTAATCTTGACATCAAACTACATATAATTTTGCCAAGAACTCTAAACTGTATAACTGTACAATCTGTTTGCTTATTGAACTGAAGTCACCACTAGAAGCAGAGTTTGTTAATGAGGAATAATAACTGTGTTTTCTTCTAGATGAAGTTCTGCAATGCTAATGTTTTTGAGTAAAACTAGAGAAAACAGTTTTACTCCAAATAAAGGATTAAACCTCCCTTCTCCAAGTACAGAATGTCGAATTTCAACTATGACAGCATATCTTAGCTATAATGCTCTGTTAAGGAAAGAGATGAATTACTGTGGTATCCTTTGCACAAACTTTTTTATTCAGCATAATCTACTTTTCCCATAGCATACAGAGCCATATATGCTATAAAGGAAATCTAAAACACTTAAACAGGAGGAAGAGCTTGGAGCTTCTAGCTGATTAATGAATAGACGCAGCATTTTCCATTTAATGCACTCTAACAGACTTCAGTCACAGAAACGTGAGTGGTGCTGGAAAAAAGCAATAACTCTACGCTAAAGTTCTTTGACTACTTGTGAAAATTACTCTGAAATGTCTATGATTCAATTTCTCTTTTAATTACCAGAATCTTCCATAATTTAAGTATAACTCTGATATTTTTTCTACAAAGTCATCTCCTGCTCGATTTTTTTCCACTGACGCTGAATGGAAGTTGCAACTGAAGGATTCTGAATTGTATATATGCAAGTCATACATATAATAAATAGTATAAGCACGATTTGAAGCTGACATAACAGTTAAGCACACGCTTAACTCCACATGCCATATTTTTAAGTGTCTTTTTCATTCAGGTATTTGTCAGCCTGAATTGGAATGAAATCTTTAAATCCTCTCATGAATTTTGTAGAGTTCAAAGAGATATAAAAATGAAAGTGTTATTTTTATTTAATTCTAGAAAGTACTATTGTGGCTGAAAATATATCCATCTCATATTACACTCATATAGAGATGCCAGAACAGGTGAGACTCTGGCACAAAGAAAATAAATGTAGTCAGCTGCTGGAGGACAAAATATCTTGTCGCCCTGTTAGGCTTTAACTAGAATACTGGTATAACCTTGTAGTTAGCACAAAGAAATTACATTATTTCATTTTTATTTTCTTCTATAACAGAAAACATTAATTAAAATGCTGACGGTGTACTGGTAAAAATATCATATTCCATTTGTAGAGTGACTAGGGAACATCATGTTACCTTAAGGACACAGTATACATACCTTTTTTCAGCTTCGCTTTTTTCTCTTGATTCCACAGCAGCCACTCCATCTGCAAACTTCAACTGCAAAGATATTTAAAATAAACTTTTATGGTTTGAGTTTGGTTAAGTCTGAGGTTTGGAAAATACCTACAACTAATCTCACAGCACTGAAAAACAAACATATTGGGATCCTGACTTTATAAAGCCACAACACTATGAAGTAGCCTATCTTTGGAGTGGCCTGGTAGAACTGCAACAAGTACTACTTAATCAAAAAGTAGTGGGAAAAAAGAGTGCTGTTCACTTTGTGAATCGGACTTTTTGAGTGCCAACTCCATTTACTGAAGGAAACATTTATATTCCTCTTTTAAATATCGATTTTACCAGGGAAATCAATTCTTTATTGTTCGATTACCTCACTCGTGCACTTACCAATCTTCAGCCATCTGTACTTTGCAGTTTAACTTACCCAGTTAAGACCATTATCCACTCCAGAAGTAGTGGAAAATGACAGACACTATCAGCACCTGTGTCTGAGCGGCAGTGAAATGCAAATTTTAATCCATTATCAAATAAGTAAATACCATAAAACTTCAGCAACTCTTAAAAAATCCTAGGCAGCTTATCTAGAAGAAGGAGGTGATAGAAGGTAGAAAGGTCAAATAACGTCACCGAGCATGAAAATTGCTTAATGCTCCCGCAGATTGCCAGGAAATCAGTATGTTAATGTCATGGAAGGTTTGCCCAAGTAATCAACCACAGAACACTTCTGAGATGCAGGATGGCTGCGTAGCTCCCCAGCTTTCAAGCACCACCCTGTTCTTCCAAGACTGTGTGGTGAGAAATATTTGACACCAGCTTTTACTAGGTATGTCACTTACGCACAAAAGTGTCTGTGTGTCCACTGGAACAGTCCCTTCCAAACAGAATTACTGTAAAAACTGAGATGACAACATGTTGTTTCATATCAAATTTGATGACAGGTTACTAATGG
>JAOWBP010002978.1:34666427-34687958 GCA_028571105.1 Tragopan temminckii
TTTGAATTAGTAATGCTACAGTAGATGTTTAAACTTATATTTTGAAATTCTGTCTTATTTGGAAATAAAGATAAATGCTTGCTTCTCCTGTGTTTTGTAAGTGGTATGCCTCATTACCATATCTAAGCTTTAAAGCTAATTCAGCTTTTGCTATCTGTTTCTGTGCTTCACCGGTTTCCTGTTCATCCTAGACACTTAAACAGTCACAGAAATACTGGGTACTGTGCATATGAAAATAAATAGGGAATCCTAGTGTCTAAAAATATATTTTTTTCCAGAATAACTGATACACTCAGAGGTGACTGTCAATTTCCAAAAGAGAGAAAGGAATTTACGTGACTCAGTTTATGTCAAGTCTATGAAATTACTATTTTTTTTTTCTCTCAAAGAATGGCTTGGGTTGGAAGAGACCTTAAAGATCATCGAGCTCCAACCCTCTGCCACGGCCAGCTTGCCAACCACTAGATCAAGCTGCCCAGGGCCCCATCCGCCTGGCCTCAAATGCCTCCAGGGATGGGGCAAGAGGTTTGTGCTTAACCTCCCAGACAATGTCATTTACATTACCAGTGTGGAGAAGCTGTGGCTGCAGATCTAACACTGATATGTTTGACCAGGTTTCCATGAGTTTTTGAAGGACTGATATTTAGAAACACATAAATAACAGCTACATAGGTGAGCAAATCCCACACATATTTTACTGGGCTGTATTTTAGACATTGCTGGTACACTCACCTAGCAACAGGAATTAAGTCTTTAGGAAATTGGAAACAACTTAAAAATGGGTTGTCTTTCCTTTCTTTGGTGAGGCAATGTGAAAATCATCCCACTGGACTGCTTCCTTTTGCACCGCTTACATCTTCATGCTTGGCTGAGGGATAGATTTGTTATCTCCAGGAAACCTTAGCATGAAGTTTTTGGCTGTGCTGTAATAATTGAGACTGAGATCTGAAGAATGTGCATAGTCTGTTATATTTCCAGAGTATGCCAAATTAATCCTGTAAGTAATACAACTAAAACCAAATAGGGGAGAGTTTTAGTCCAAGGTGTCTAAGAAAGTATCCTTCTACAACCCCAAGGATTATTCTTTCGCAGTACTTATGTATTGGTTTTCCAAAGTTAGCACCCAAAGATACTAAACACAAATGTTATTTTTAAGTAACTTCTTTCCTCCCTGCCTTCCATTCAAATATATGGCCATTTTGGAAATAGGTTTATTGCTTGCCAGTTGAATTAAGGTGTTTCCCTACATATACCACTCTCTAAAACTGTCTTTGATTCATAATAAAGATGTTTGTCTGTTTGTCTGCACTGTCACCGTGAACTCTGATAGACAGGAGTCATGTTTGGATACCAATGGATACTCTTGGAAGAGCTTACTGCTGACATTGTTAGAAATAAATATAGTAATACTACAGCTATTAATTGACGCACAGCCGCTATGGTGTTGAAAGCAGAGGTACCTCAGTGAAGATATGTGATCTGTTTTGCGAAGTAATTACACTGTGTGACATATGAGAGTAGACTATGTGAATGCAGTGAGTGGCTGGTATTAAACCATTATTTTGGTTGCTGTTTTTTATTACAGGGCCATACAGAGTAGATTAAAGTAACTGCATTTTCCACTAGTTTAAAATGAGACATTGGAGAAGAAAGGACAGCTGGTGTATTTCATAATGGACCATCTGGCTTTTTTTGGTAAATCCTCTGATTCCTAATTTATTATAGAATTACAGCATGAAAATCAAAATTATTGATTGTGTGGAATCAATGTTTCCCTCTGGCACATTTTGTGCTGCTTCAGTTTTTGGCAAAGAATGGTCTTAGAAGGAATAAGGACCTCTCACACTGAGCTTTTGCAAAGCTTGAAAGTCATCTGTGCCACTTGCCTTTAATACATATACGTATATATTTGTAATCATGCTACTTGAGCAGCTATCTACATGATTATTTCTGATTTGAACATTGCAGAAAGTGGCACTAATCAGTTTTAAGTCTCTATGAGGGAATTGCTGCTTTAGGTTAAAATTCATTGTATTCATTTTCTTTTCTTTCTTTTTATTTTTATTTTTTAAACTTCTCCTGGTAGGAGTTTAAGAAATAAACTAATTAGCTGGAATTTGAAATTCAGAAAATACAGGTGCAGTAGAGAAGTTAACCGATCAAGCAGGAGAATACAAATTAACTCTCAAATTACATTAAAATTATCTAAATAAAACATACCTTTGCTTTAACTGTATGGTACATAACCACATACCTACCACTGAATCTGCCTTCAGAATCGGCTTCTTTTAGTGGCTGAATGAAAAAGATGTTGGACATAAGAGGAAGGCATCTGCAATCCAGCAAGTACATGACACCTCCAACTCACTGCCAAAAAGGACTTGGAAATATGATTTCTGAATGAAAAAATTAAAAAAAAAAAGGAAAAGAAATTGAAATTTGGTGGATCAGAGCTAGAAAAGCCACGGAGTTAGAAACAGTAGCGGTGGAATAAGGATTAAGCAGAGCGTAATAAAATCATAAATAACATGGGAAAAGCAAATTGCTTCAGAAAATCACCCTTAAAAAGAAAGAGTGGTGTGGTGAAGACAGAATGTGGTGGGAACTTCTTTGAGGTTCAGGTTGACTGAAGAAAATGTGAAGGAGCATCTTCAGCAGTACTCTTAGGAAAAAAAACTACAAGAGCCTTGAGCTTTGGATGGTGACACTGATTAATGACAAACCAGAATCCAAATCTGAATCCTAACTAATCTTGCTGCTGGACATTGAACTAACCTCAGTGACTGGCTCCTAGCTTCAGTTTCTTGTACTGTGGCCATCCATTAAGACCTTACTTTGAAGTCTATTTAATAATGTCGAGGTGACGAGGACGCAAAACGTGGAGCCTTACATCAGAATAGCTTTCTGTAACTTTTTTATTTTTTTCCCTTGAATGCTTCATCCATAATCATCAGATCACATCCATCAATGTATTCTACAGTTTTATTGCTTTTAAGCCTGTGGAGTGTTTTTGCTGTTACTGTATGTTTTCAGAACTTGAATGGGATTTTTTCTGAGCTGCAGATCTAGGAAACGATTACTGCTCGCCTTTTTCTCTTTGGAGACAGTATTACTCTCTAACAACGAAAATACTTTCTGCAGTTGATGAGAAATAATTTTTTCAGTCATGCTGACTGAATTGAGCAACTGACTGATTATAAAGCTTCCCCCAACAAAAGCAGCATACAACTATTTTAATGTGCTGGTTTCACCACTAAGCATTTCCCACTGGCACAACCAGGGTAAACTATGGAAAGAGATTCTCTTTCAAAAGATCTTTCAAAAGCTTTCTAATAGAAATAAGGCTGGCAATAAGTGATTATTATACATTAATAGCAGTGTCACTGCTCAGTAGACAAGTCAAAACAGTAGGACAGTTAATTTCCTTCTTGTCTGCAGTGCTGGTGTTGCACTTGGTGCGTGTGCGCGCGTGCACACTCCTTTATTTCAGTCATTCCTTTCTGGCCACTGAGTAGGTACTGAACATTGGGCCATTTCATCTAAATTTGACTGTGGTGTGATGAAGACCACAGAGCTATTACATTTCTGCATATTTCATGGAGACAGACATCCACGTAAATGAGAAATGGTCCATGGAGGAAAAAAAGCTACTAGGCTTAGCCTTTAGAAAGTATCAGAGTGTCCACAGAAAGATGTCAGGTTCCAGATCTCATGCTACTGCTGTAGGGCTACAGACAGGACTTGCTATCAGGGGATATCTAGCTTACAAGAAGATGCATGTGAGCAGAGAGCTTTCATAGGAATTACACTTGCCAACTGGAGGCTCCAATAGAAGAAAGACAGGGAGCAGTTGGAGAGGGTCCAGAGGAGGGCCACAGAGATGATCAGGGGGCTGGAGCACCTCTCCCACAAGGATGGGCTGAGGGAGCTGGGCTCATTCAGCCTGAAGAAAAGAGGCTGCAGGGTGACCTCACTGCAGCCTTTCAGTACCTAAAGAGAGCCTACAAACAGGAGGGGAGTCCACTCTTTATGAGGGTAGGACAAGGGAAAATGGTTTTAAGTTGAGGGAGGGAAGATTTAGGTTGGATATTAGGGGGAAGTTCTTCATTCAAAGAGTGCTGAGGTGCTGGAACAGGCTGCCCAGAGAGGCTGTGGATGCCCTGTCCCTGGAAGTGTTCAAGGCCAGGTTGGATGGGGCCCTGGGCAGCCCAGTCCAGATCTGGAGGTTGGTGGCCCTGCCTGTGGTGGGGGGAGTTGGGGCTTGATGATTCTCGAGGTCCCTTCCAACCAAGCCCTTCTATGATTCTATGATCCTTGTGACCAGAAGGCCTTCAGTGTTGTTGTTAACGGTTTCCTGAAGTCGGGGCACCCTGGATAGCAGCTGCAAAGTGACATTACTTTTTGCAGCCTGCATAAGAAGTGTCCGTGTTACTGGATTCCTGAGGAAGCTGTGAGGATGTAAAGGTATCTCCTCTTCTGGTGGTAACACTACTGCTCGACCTGTGTCTGTATTTGCCATTTTGCCACTGAAATCTAGCATCATAGTAACCTCAGCTTTGTGGAAGGGATTTGAATGAGCTGACTGGTACTGCCTTACTCCATGCTTTGCTGGAAGCTTGGAGCAGGCTGAAAGAACAAGAGGATGCAGGGAGGTGATAAGATTTTTGCAAGAAGTTTTTTTTTTTTTTTCTAATAGTACTTTCTTGTTAATATACACCACCATAAAAAAAAAATAACTGCATATGCTTCAAATTTGGGAAAGTTGCTTAACCAACAAATATCTGTGTTACTTATTACTTATTCTCAGTTAATCCAGATCTAATAGGAAGAAATGCCTTGCTCTATAGCTGGAAATATTTTAAAAAGTAGGGAACAGACACTGATCACAAAAAACATAAAAACAAATTTAACTTGGAGCCTGACTCCTAAATTTGCATTTAAGGAAGCAAAAACACAGCTTCATCTGAGACAGTATGATTCAGAGCTAGTTTTACTTACTTTTGTATTAGCACATAGCTAAAGTAGCTGCATTCTGACCTCTCTTTCCTTCTGAGCATCATGGGAGACATCTCTTATTCTGACCACAATTCTTCATCCTTCCTGTCTGCTGTGACCTCCTAGCAAAATTGCTCTTTCCAGTCTGTGCTGATTGGCATTAACCTGCCTGCTAGCTGAGCTGCTGTGAGCCCTTGTTGCTCATAATCGGACTGCAGCAGAGAAGGACACCAGGAGAGGCACTGTAAGAGCACGGAATATTTTTGTGTATCTTGTGTTCTTGCTACCAAAATGCAGTGTGCATTAAGAATGTGGTACACCATCCTTGTGTTCTTCTGGAGGCACACAAATATTAATAAACTAAAGTAAGATCTCCTGCCCATTTTTGTTAGTCAAATCTTAACTGTAACCAAGCTGTAAGATAAGATGGATATAATGTTCATCTTCCAAGAAATCAGAATTAAGATCTGAGATATTGGAAATGAATTTTTGAAAACTGGAACAATTAGAGAAGAAACATGGTCTGTAGTTTCTATTGTCTTTTAAGCTAATGAAATACATCCGTGCTACAGGGAAAATGAGGTTAGTTTAGTTTTCTCACTGTTCTTCCCATTTTAACGTACAGAACTTATTCATTTGGAAAATATCTCAAGACTTGACATCCACACAAATTTACCAATTATTTAAACCAACAAACTATCAACAAAAGCTGCATTCCTTACAGAAGGCTTAGAAAGGGATGAGCCTGAAAGTCATCAGTCACAGGTTACATGGCCTTGGGAATTCTGGGGAACCCTGCTCAAACTTTTACCTGTGCCCAGCTATCAAGCTTTTACCTGTTTAAGAGTACAGCTTGCCCTAACACAGGAACAAGAGTTTCTATGGACTGAAATCAAGAGCCCAAGTTGTACCTGTAATTAAAAGAGGAAAGCAACACAGCTCCAAAAGATCTATTATTATTTCTTGTCTGCAGTTAACTTCAACATCTAAGTCAACCATCTAGTGTTAACCATATTGGAATAATTCTGAAAATACAGACATCGTATAAGAGAACCTCCTCCTTTGTCCATGTGGATTTACAGCAAAATCATTCTTACATGTAGTTTAGCTGTGTAGTAAAATCACAAATGTAAATAAATAATGTCTTATTTACACTTTTAAAAAGTTGTTCTTGTAGATATAAATGCCTTTAATAGCAATTTACGCTTGCAGCATATGTTTGTTTTCCATATTCTGCTTTGAACCTTGAAAAGGGCCAGGTGATAGTTTGCATTTGTATTGCATACTCCGGCATCTGAGAAAACAAGTGAAATTTGTTTGTTGCCTGATGCCTGAAATTATTCAGATGTCTAAACCAAAACTGGACTGAAAGCACCAACTTCGGAGGGATATACTTTGTCACTTAAACACGCTCTGTGGTCTCCTCATTTTGCCATTCCTAGCCATTGAGCAAATTCAGAGGGGCATCCACAGTCAAACAATTATTTCTAATTGTGAGTCTGTTTGGGTATTTTTAGCTAACATTTTACTTTAGTTTAATTACAACTTCTGTGAACACAGTATTCCCTTACTTTAGAGGCTGTATTTGCTAAAATGGACAGATGAATTAACACATTGCTGTCTCATTTAAAAGACTGGACACTGTGTGCAGTATTTATTTCTAATACTGCTTCTTCAGAGGCCTGTTTTCTGATATCCTTGTCCTCCCCTTTGGCTAACTGTGGAGTGGGAAGGAGGTAGATGTCAATACTCACCCGCCTCCTGGCAAGCTGCAGTGCAGCCAGGCACACTGCACTGTCGCGAGGCTATGCATGGGGTCACACAGAGCAATGTGATGGCTTTTTTCCTGTGTTGGTTAACTCCAGAAAAAAATAGCAGGACAAAAGCCAACAAAGGCACTGCTAAGATGACAAAAGGAGGCAGAGGTGTGAGGCACGTGTGATGGGCACAACCCTTGAGTGCTGGCCTGGGGCAGCAGGGAGGCCTTGTTCCCAGCCCCACACACAGCCTCTGGGCCCTGCAGCCTGGGCTGACCCTTTGTTTCTGAATGAGCATCCACGCTCTTTGCATTTACCATGTCCTCTCACTAGGGGGATGCGTGGATTTCAAAGTGACCATAAAGCTGCCTGAAGTCAGTGGCTCACCAACAATTTTCATAACACCCATGTCTTCTTTTCTGTGAAAAAGGATGCTAAGGAAATGCCCAATGTGAATGAAAACTACAGTTCATACAATGAACCCAAAATCTTAGTTTGAACTCTCACCTTGGGTTTCATGTCTGCTGTCTTTCAAAGCAACACCTGTGTCAATGTTCTGGGGACCTTTTAAACTGCAAGTTTTTGGGTCAGGAACTACTCTAACAGGTATCTGATTCCCACAGTGCAGCACCAACCGGTGGAGATTACAGGTTGCCACTGTGTACTATGCCTGTGAAATAGCAGCAGGAATGCGTGCAGGGCAACTGAAGGAAAAATTTAATCATATATGGCCTTTAAATACTGACTAATTCATTTAGCACTTGAAAAATATTTGAGGCATGTAGATCTGTCTTCCAATACTGTAAACAGCTACTGCTGGTAGTCTTCAGCTGGATTCAGGGAACACTGACGGTCAGAATGACCTTCCCTCCTGTTTGCTGTTGCTCACAGGAGCTGGAAACAGAATCAGAAATGTCAGTCAGATTATTCAACTACAGTAATCTTCATTTAAAATGTACCTTTTATAAAAAGAAACTGTTTTTATTTTGAGGAAACTAAACTACGTTGCATTAAAGTGCCAGAAGTTCTTACAGTCAGGAATGCACATGATTGATATACTCGTTTTCTCCTGCTATTTTATGAAATTCTCAGGATATAAATTGTTTTCCAGAATCATAAAATGTTTTAGGAGAATGTAGGTTGTGGAGACTAGATTGGATTTTTCAGGAGCAAATGGCAAAGGTGTGGACAAATAGTGATGACAAAGTAATATTTTGATATGATAATAACTCTAGACAGAAAGTAGTTAGCTGAAGAACATAACAGAGGACACTTTCTTGATTGCTGAGAATTAGTATTAAGTTAGTTCTCCCGGAAAGCCCGAAGACACAAGCAGATCTGTCTGTTTTAACTCAGTTCACTAGTGTAACCAGGAAAAGTGGAAAATGGTTTCTTTAATAAAGTAAATTAGGTCTCTTAACTACACCTGCTCTCTGTCATCTTGAACTGCTTTATGGCATGAACAGTTGCTTAGCTGATACCAAATAATGCCTGCAACTCAGTCAGAGGGTCCTGGGAGCCTGTGCTAGATCTTTCAGTCAGTATAAAATGTATATGTTAGAGTCATAGAATATTTAAAGTTGGAAAAGCCCTCTAAGATCACCTAGTCCAACACCCAACCCACCCTCACCATGCCCACTGACCACATCCCTCAGTTCCACATCCACACAGTTCTTGATCACCTCCAGGGACGGTGACTGCACCGCCTCCCTGGGCAGCCTGCGCCACTGCCTCACTGCTCTTTCTGAAATTTTTCCTAATATCTAACTTGAAAGATAATATCTTAAGATAATATTGTATAGTTCATCTCTCTCATATATTATTCAGGGATCCTTAGCACTTGGATCTCTTAGAAAGAAAACAAGATCTCCAAGTAAGGTTTTGCTCAACAAACAAAAACAAAACCACTAAACCCAAACTCATGAGAATTTTACTAAATAATAGCTTTTCTTCCTACAAGCAAAAAATTTGCTCATTTTTCAATAATATCTTCCAGGCCCTGCCTGTACCACACACAGTGAGGAGATCCCCAAGAAAGGACAAACAGAGGTGTTTCCCACAGCAAAAGAAGTATGGTTATCTTAGCATGTTGCCCAGGCTCCTAGTCTGCTCTTTTGGGGTGCAGAAATTCTGTCCTGAACTACACTCTCAAGATGAAAGTTTTCCAAATTCTGTTAAAAGTTTGGGCTCCTCCAATGGATGTTTTTCTGAACAGACAAAAATTTCTGGGTGAGAAAAACGCAGCCTGCCAAGATTTTCCAGCTGGCTCTTGCTGTTAATGTGCAAAGGAGGCATGATGTTTTTCATAGCTAATAAAGATGTTGATGTCCTACTTTATCAGGAAGCTTAGTTTTGACTATGGGAATGTGATTAATTCTTCCACAGATTTAATGCTGGCAAAATAACACAATCAGTGCTAGCTTGCCAGCTGAGATCTCTCACCTAGCACCACCTTCTGCTGAATTAACACTTGCCTTCTCAGTAGCCTAAATATCACTTGCAGGCCCCACCTCACCTTACCAGGCTAGTTTTAGCATCAGAGGCTTCTTGAAAATTCCTGCCCATTAAGTCAGCCCACAGAAATTAGAGTTCACTGTAACAAAATGACTTTCTGGATGGGACCTTAAATCACAAACTTGCATCAGGCTGCACTCTGCTTTTTTGCTAAGTCCTCCCAGCTGCCAGTTGCTAGTAACAGTCTGATTAACTTGCTGTACAGTTAACAAGTGTACAGTTAGGAAAGTGACATGGTTAGGATAACATTTTACAGCTTTATAGTTAGAAAGATTATTGTGGTGGAAAGAGAAAATCAAAAATGAAACACTCACCCACATCCTAGGCTTACAGTAGAAAACTCCAAAAGCAAGGATCTCCAGGGAGAGACCCTTACCCATGGCAGTCAGCCCTTAAATGGGGTCTAGGAGAGTTGCAGCCAGGCTCCACCCCTTCAGTCACACAGCTGAATCACCTTCACCTGTGCTCCCATGGCTGACTCAGTGCTTGCCTCAGGTGATCAATCCATGGTTCAGGTCCTGACTCAACAGCACCCATACATTTACCATGATTAATCACTTTATCTTAGCTGAAAAGAAGAGAGAAGGAGCAGAAAGGTGAAATTTTTCAGGGTGTCTGTGTTGAAAAGGATGGATATGTACAGCCATTGGTACTGGCAAGATCTTGTCCACAGTGTGCTTGTCTCCAGTAGCTGGTGCTGCACTGGTGGCCGCGGATGAGGGATGGAGTTTGTCCAAGTCTTTTGAAAGGACTTGGGCTGGTCATATGTCTGGTACTTGTCCAGTAGTTTGTGATATACAGGTCCTTGTCTGCTGGCATGCATACATGCTCTCAAGGGAAAGTGTTAGAAATCCTGAGGACACTGCAAATTCAGCTGTGCACATGCAGAGTGGAATTATTCTGTTTGTACGTATGCATAGGTAGTGGGCAATCTGAATTTCCCTTTGTGGCACTGTGTTATGGTTGCTTAAATCTTTGCACTACTTTTTAGGGTAGCCTTCAAATCATCAGCATGTTCTGTGTGCCTCATCTGAACACCCTTCACAGTGCTTAATCTCTGAGTTTTAAATACTTGCAAGGAACACATAGTATATGCAAGACACATTGGATTATTCTTTGCTTTGAAATAGGACCTGATTTTAAAGACCTTATTATCAAGGTCACAGTAACAATATATTAGAACTCTGAGCATTACTTAGTAGGAGAATTTTAACCCTGGAGTCAAAAGACCTGATTATCAGTATTGAGTGTAATCAAGTAGAATGAGCATATAAGAAATCTTCGCAAGCAACACAACAAAGCAGCTCAATGTTGTTTCCCTTGCAAGGCCACGGCCTTTTCATCACATTGACTGCACAGATATAGCTGGGCTTGCAGTGTTTTCTTCCCTGTCTTTGTGATTATCACTAAGCAACTGGCCCCTCACTGTTTCTCCACTCAGAGCTGTTTTATAGAGATTTGCATCATTTTGAACTTTTTCTTTTTTACAAACTGTACTACAAATTAATGGGCTAAAAGAAAAGTGCCTTGGATGAGTGACATTGCTTTGTAGAAGAATTATGGATTATATTATCTTCTTCAGCACTCTATGGAGAAAACATGAAAAGCTTCTCTGCAGCCCCCACAGGACCATATTGCTGCTGAAATCTTGCAGGTTTGGAGGTGTTTCAGCGGTGTCTACAAACAATGCATCAAATGGATGTGCTTGTACATAAATCTAGACGTTGTAGTTCAACAGCTGAGCAAATCATATGCTGCCAGTGAAATGTAAGACTCAAGATATTCCTATGCAGAAATCCAATTAATATGACCCGTTTGTCCTCTGAGGTTGAAATCTACTGCAAAAAATATTTCTGTGCTGCTTCTTGTAGCTTGCTCCCTAAGAGAGTGGATCTCTCTACAATCCCAGAGTACTGGGTTGAACAAGAACGAGTGCTGGATTCTGCACCTGCCCCAGGCCATCCTCTCCTGTGAATGCCCTCAGCCTGCTTGCCTCCCCCTGAAGTTCTGTCTGGAGGCTGAGCTCACTGCTGCCATTGGGCACTGACAGAGAGCTGGGCCTGCCCTGCAGACCGCGGCCAGGGCTGGGCCCTCGCCCCACAGGGAGAAATTGTTCCATGCCAGAGAGTCCGGGCATTGTGGAGTCCCATTGCAGATTCTAAAGTATCAAGAAGGGAGAAGGACTTACTCATTTTGCTCTTTTATTTTATTTTTATTGTTTAGATTTGTTTTGTTATTATTTTCTATTGTCCTTTTAAATTGTTTGTTGTCCTGTCTTAAAAAAAGTTCTAATGGAGCAACTGGAATGGATCTTCATGCTGAACTTCAGCCCTTCTTCCAATCCAAACCAAAGTCTTCTGCTTCTCCAAACTGCCTCTGTAGTTTCTCTGACACTGCCTGGAGGCTGCAGGGAGCTTGGGGCCGTCTGCTGGACCCCCCCTGATGTCCGGGTGCAGCAGCTCAGAGGATGCCAGTCCCAGTCCTTCCCTCTTCCTCAGGGCTTGCCTGGAGGTTGCAGGGAGCTCACGGCTGCCTGGACTCTTTCTGTTGTCCCCTTGCAGTATCTCAGAGGACACCAGTCCCAGTCCCAGTCTTTCCCTATTCCTCAGAGCTTGAGAAAGAAGAGGTGAGGGGTCTGTGCAGGGGCTCTGGCAGATGGTGACAATTCAACGCTGAGATTGAAACTGAGAGCCCCTGGCACACCACTGATGGATGTGGCAACGTCTTTGGGCAAGAATGATGTTTTAGTGCCTGCCCTGCCCTGATGGAAGTGAATTCACCTCCATTGGTTCTTCCTCTGGAGGTAGGTCCACCTCCATGGGCTCGACATCACCTTCAGGTGGATCAATATCCATCAGTTTGGCTTTGCTGCTGCTTCTCTGAAGCTTTAGCTTCTTTGGTGGAGGAGGAACTATCCTCCTCCAGAAAGGCTCCCACAGTGGGAGGGAAAGCCACTCTCCAAAGTGTTCCTTGTGTCAGTTGTTGCTGCCACCAAAGTGCAAGTTGTTGTGCAACTGGTGTTTTGTTGTCAGGGTCCCCATACTTATACGGGTCATCAGGGAGGTAGCTTGTGACATACATCCATGACAGCGTGACCCTAAGAATGTCCCATGATGACCAAAACGTGGTTGTGTTGGGCAAGGGGATTCTGTGGCCTGAGAGTTGTCTTGATTGCCACTAATGGGACTCCATAGCGCCCCATTTTCAAACCAGTTTTATTTAGTGTTATAATTGATGACTCCAATAAAGACCTGGAAGTTATATTAAGTACATTTGTGGAAGATGCTAAAGGGAGTATTGAGAGATAAAAATTAGTAGAAACTGTACAAAGAGGGCAACAAAGATGGGGAAGGGTCTGTAGGGCGAGACATATGAAGTGTGGCTGAGGTCCCTGTGTTTGCTCA
Organism: Tragopan temminckii; assembly: GCA_028571105.1. Classification (NCBI taxonomy): domain Eukaryota; kingdom Metazoa; phylum Chordata; class Aves; order Galliformes; family Phasianidae; genus Tragopan; species Tragopan temminckii. The sequence continues at coordinate 34,679,098 of JAOWBP010002978.1, forward strand.
GCACAGAGCAGAGGAGCTGAGGGGAGGCCTGATGGCGGCTGCAGCTCCTCACAGGGCTGTGTGACAGCAACAGGGCCTGAGGGAATGGCATGGAGCTGTGTCAGGGGAGAGTCAGGTTGGGGGTTGGGGACAGGGTCTGTGCCAGAGGGTGATGGGCATGGAACGGCCTGCCCTGGGCTGTGGGCATGGCACTGAGCGCCGGAGCTCAGGGAGCGTTTGGGCAACGCTCTCAGACATTGGGTTTGGGTTTTGGGTGGTGCTGTGTGAAGGTGGGGTTGGACTCAGTGATCCTTGTGGGTCCCTTCCAACTGAGGACATTCTGTGATTCTATGAAATAGACCTTTCTGGCACGCTCACTACCTCTGTTGCATAATTTGACCATCACACATCAGCTATAGGAGAGGTAATTTTCAGAGGTATACTTAGATTTCCATTCTAAACACTGGGTGTAGAAATGAGAGTAGCATGCAGTACCTGCCCATACTCTGTTTCTGTCTTACGCTTGTTGAATCTGCTTAGAAAGAGTGGCAGCTTCCTGTAAAGATCTAAGCTCTTACTAATAACAGCTTAGATTGTTTCTGGATATCACAGGATATCACCTGCATAAAGCTCTTTATTATCTGTATCAACAAATAAAGACAAGAGAAAAGGATGTCCTGGAGATTTTCCAGGGTGGATTCCATCCCTTTTTATTCCACTATGAAATTAAGAAATTTCCTAGAAGGTCTGAAGCAACTTTGCTGCAGGAAGCATTGAAATGATTTATAACAAAGCAGCAAGATGCAAAAGAGATATGCAACCTTGCAGTTCGTAGTGACACATATCTAGTGTTTATTTAATGGCTGTTGGTGACATGAGTTATTTGCTTGGTCCCTGGGTGAAGCTGACCGCCTTCAGCATCAAATGTCTTCTGGGAACCAGGAAAAAGCAAGTGACTCTCACCTCCCCCTTTTTGTGCTTTAATCCACTACTGAATGTCCTGGATGTACAGGTTGGTGTGTAGCAAAAGTCTGTATTTTTAATTCAGGACTTAATTCAGTAGCTGGTCAGGATTGCGGATTCATCCTTATAGTGGATTTTCCTGAACAAGTAGCTGGAAATTGTCACCTTTTAGTTGTCTTTACAACTTCTGATAGTTTCATTTGAAGAAACCTCCTTTTTCACATGGACAGGAGCCAGTCTGCAAAGACTGTGAGAAGTTCGAAGTCTGAGCTACAGGCACAGCAGGAGATACCATTCTCACACCAAGCAGAAACATCAGGGCAAGCATGCTCCTGCCCCAGACACATAAGCCTTGAAGCCTGAGGCTGCTGACACCTTGTTGGAGCCTACAAGGTGATTTTCTTCCATGGCACCTGCTTTCAGTATCCAGGTCTCTCCTCTCCCTCTTGCCATTCCCTGTGCTTTGTGCGTGCCATGGGCTAAGGTAGCTGTGCTCGTGCCTGGAGTGGCAGAACTTCCCTTCCAGCAGCACAGCAAGCCTCCATTTATTTTTAATTGCTCCCCACCGCGTAGGCCAATTAAGGATGAAGCCAGCAGGGCAAGGATCACTCACAAACACTTTGAAGGGAGCAGACCCAGCATTTGCTTCGCCGGAAGGCTGCCATTCACACATTTGTGCAAGAATGCAAACAATTGGGCTCACGCAGTGGGATGGAGCTGCCTCGTTCAGTCTGAACCACTTGCTAGTGCAGATGGCAGTGAGAGTGGCAGCACCGCTGAATATTATCCCCGGGGTTAGAAACTTTCCAAATGAGATTTACATTTGTGACCCTCCCCGTTTCAGCAGGAAGCACTGCTAGGGCAGCTTTAGGAAATGCCTCTCATTGTCAGCTTCTGTTTGAGCTCGGGGTTTCATAGCCCTTGAGGTTCAGCAGGCTTAAGTACTTGATCTTTTGATAATATGAAAGGGGAAATGTTAGAGGATAGTAAGCACTGCTTCCATTTTTGGCTCATGTATCATGCTCCCATAATTATCCCTTTAAAATTCTTGTCTGACATTTTCCTAGCTTGAGAACATGGCAGAACAGGGACTTGCTGGGTATCCTGAATAGATTTCCAGGAAATTCTGGATGGAGGGTTTGCTGGGTAGATAGGAATTAGCAACCAAATGTTTTAGATGCTGCTGGAAATGTGTCTGCAGGTGCAATTGGTGATGCTGTGAGCTCTGTGCACTGTCCTGGTTGTGGAAGAGAGCTGGTATTCATTGCCAGGTTTGCTCAAAACTGGGAAAGAACAGCGTATGCAGTATCAAGATGTGATTGTTAAAGCGGGTCTGCATCAGCTTCTGACCATGGCTTGTGTATTATTATTTGTCAATTTGTAAATTTATTTGTAATTTTTTGTTGTTGCTGTTTATGTTTATGTGGAGGGGAAGGCCCTTAAAGAGAAATGTTATTAGCAGTAAGCCTCTTGTAAATGGATTAAAAATTGTGGCTGCAGCTCATATCCATCCACAGAAGGCTTTTCTAGGGAAAGACGTTCTCTACAAATCTTCATCATGCCTCTCACTGGGCGTTTGGTTGGGGAATCCCTGTGTGCCCAGAAGGGCTCATCTCAGGCTGCACATGCTCTTCTTTGCGCAGCAGTAATATAAAATGATGCAGCTCGATTGAGACTGCAGTTCCAGTGCGTGTGGCTGGCTTCGATTTTACATGTAAGATGTGCAGCCTTGTTCTCCCGCATTACAGAAACGTAGCACTCTCACTTGTGTGTAAATCCTGCTTTCCCCCCAGAAACTCCTCTAGGTGCCTGTGAGGAGGTGTGGGTAAGGCCATTGCCAGGTGTTGGGTCACACCCAGCTCCCTGACCCCGCTGTGCTCCTTTTCACTCCTCTCCCCGCTGCCTTGCCAGCAAAAAAGAAGAGTGCTGATATCCCGACAGCAGGCAGGGCGAGGCATTTCCCAACACAGAGCCATGGGGCTGCGCTCCTTAGGGGAAAACACTGATACTGCAAATGAGAGAAGGGCTGTGCTGCTAAAAAAAGAAATGGAGTTTCTGCTGTTCCTTTTGCCCTGATCCCATTTGTTTCTTGCTGTGTGACTGCTTTATAAAATTTCCCTTCATACAGATTTCTGGGGACACTGCAGCTTTCTGCAGAAAGTCGTTGTGAGGATCAGGGAGCTGAGAGCTGCCATAGCAAGCTACCTATTAACGTTGCTAAGGGTATGAGTTTTGTTACATTAAATGTATGTCAGCAGTCAAGTAAAATTTCAATTAAATTTCATCCTCCACGGCACCAAGAAAAGCACTGTTATCTTACAAAATATTCACATCTCTGATGGATGCAGCTTTGTGCTGATTTTTAAGAAATTAACCATTCTATGCCAAGCATGTATAACATGAATTGCTGCTTTTTTTGTTTCCTTTTAGATACCTACGACGTTACTATAAATATATAGTAATAAAAAAATCAAAATTCTTAAGCAGTCTTTTCTGAAAAGAAATGCAGTTTTTAAAATAATGTCTAATTTGAGATGTATTTGTGCATTACACATATCTCATTTGTGTGATGAAATAATATAATGCCTGCCTGTATTTTAATCTGGCATTTGGTCACTGTACCGCATAGAGATAGAGCAGTTTTCTGATCGCAGAGCTGGGATTCTCCAGCAGATGCAGAATTGTTTTCAGCACGGCAGAGAGCTGTAGCCGGGGAAGAGACAAAGCTGTTCATTGTCAGACAAGGGTTATCTCTCTGGTTGCCTGTAGCGTACGGTTTGTAAGCTGGGATATGACTGAGTGTCTATATTTGTAAGGCTGCTATAGAAATCTGTGTGTGCGCATTTGGAATGCAATTTTTCAAAAGAAAGCTGGATGTGCACTCCCGTATGCAGTTAGTCATTTTACTATGATGCTTGTATCATGAAAGCTCAACAACTGTGTTACAAAAGAAACGGTATTATCGTTTGTCTTGCTTTCCCCAGGATTGACAAATTCATCGTGTATCAATACATCAAAAGAAGTTTATATGGCAAAGCTGTTATATCAGAGGAAAACAAAACATTAGATAAAAGGAAACTGCTATCCTATATTCATGAACACCTAACAGCATTTAGGAAGACAGCATCCAATTTAGACCAAACCCTATAAACTGTATTATATCAGCTATGTTATCTCACACTGGGGATTTGGCTTGTTATATTTCCTTCCCATGTTTTTTGCAAGCTTTGAAATAAAAGTTTTGTTCAGATTTCTTAATAAGATCAGCATCACATTTCAGTGGACAGAGAATGACTGGGTCTGCATTTGCTACAGCGGTCTGAATATTTTTACTGAGAGAAAAAAGCTTTTGTCTATGGTTTAGAAAATGCTCTGTTGCTTTTCTGTATCCTGAATATTCCTTAAAGTAGCTGAAATGGGGAAACAGAAGAGGCAGCCTGCCATGACAATCCATGCTGCTTAAAAAGCGTGGAAAATACGAGACTGACACCAGGTTCAGAGCCACCCAGAGCAACTGGTCATCTAGGGAAAGAGGATGGTCCTGGCATGGAGGCAGGGGTCAGCTGAGAGGGAGGATGGCCAAGCTGCAGGAAGGCAGATGGAAAGGAAAGTCAGGAAATTTTGGAAACGTGATGGGAAAAAGAGATGGCTTTGGCTGAAACTGTGACCTGGGACTCTGAGGACCTGGGTTCGGTATTCACTTTGGCTTGGAGTCCCAGCATTACAGTAGGTGAAGCAACCTCAATATTTCTGTCTTTTTGTTGCCCGTGGTGCCTTAGAGGTAGCAGTTTATCTGTACACAATAGCCAATAGATGAGGTGTTACACACAGTTGGAAATACAAGTCAAAGTGCTCCTCAAGACCATCTTTCCTTAAGACGATTGTAATAGGATAAGGAACTTTCGGTCTACAAGCTCCATAGATCTTTGTGGAGTTCTTTGTTTAGAGAGAGTGGTTTAGGGCAGTGGTCATGGCACTGAGCTTGCCAGAGTTGAGGAAGCATCTGGACAGCACTCCCAGACACGTGGTCCGATTTTTGGGTGGTCCTATGTGGAGCCAGAAGTTGGACTCAGTGATTGTTATGGGTCTCTTCCAACTCAGGATATTCTCTGATTCTATGAAATTTCCATAGGAAGTTCCCTGGTAGCATTCCTTCTGCTCAAGCCTCTATCATCTTTCCCAAAAACTTTAACTTTTATCCTCTCCTGGCACAAATATTTTCCTTTTATTTTCCATCTGATTTCAGCATATGTGCAACATCCACTATCCAAAAAATGTATGTTTTCTATTGCAAGAGGAATTACTTTTCTTTCCCCCATTGACATCAGTCACAGGTGCAGAAATCTTCCTGACCCTGTGAGGGGGTTACGGAGCTGCAGAACCGCACTGCAAATGGGCTAATGGTGTTCAAAGTCTGTATAGCCTCCAGTGAGCACAGAGGCACTCTTCCGCCTTTATTTTCACACCATGCTGAGGGGAGGGACCACGAAACTGAAATTAGCACACCCCAGCAAGTACCTGGAAAAGCATAGAGGAGGACATGCGTTTCAGAGGGGATCTGCACAACTAAAACTGCATTGTTTTGATTTGTACAAATATTTCAGTTGTACTGAAAAACGGGCATAGAAGGGATGGTCTCATCTTCATGCTGTGCCGCGAGAACATTCCTATGAGATTTTTTTTATCTTTGTTTTTTGAATACACACTTTTGTGGTCTAAACACAAAAATAATGGATGTCTCCTCAAAAATTATTGTGCCTAAAATGCTAGCGGAGATGACTTCTTACTGAAATTATGGTGTGCTTTATTCCTCTAGCACAGCCCATGTTATTAGCCCAAAATTGCAATGGATGGAACAGTGTGCCAAAGATTTTGTCACCAATTATCATTCTTTTCAAGGGAGGATGCTTGTGATTTGGGCTGAAATATGCTAATAACTGAAAACCCTCCACATGTGAAGAACTCAGCACTTCACACTCCTCCCCATCCCCCCAAGAGCGGGCAATGTGATACACCACCTGCCAGGTTGCAGAGGTAAGGTGGACGTTCCACAGCATCTCACAGAGTGAGGGATGTGGGTAGCAAGGTGATGAAGGATGCAGTGCTGCTGCTGCTGCCTTTGTGCATGAAGCAGCCTGTGGATGTGGGCTGGAAGGAGCTCTGCTGCTGATGTACAGAGCAGCTCAGCTCTGCGATGCTTCCGTACCAAAGTGAAAAAGTTTGCATGCAGATTTCTTTGTTTCTTTACAAATCCATCCTTGCAAAACAGCAGCTTAAACACACACGAGAATAACACAGAATTATTTTCATAGAGCTTTAAAAAGACTGAGAAAGAGGGGGAATGCTGACTGCTCAGAGTGATGCAGAGCTGTTGCAGCCTATTCATTTCATTCATCCCAAACACCCAGTCGCAGTTTAATTCCTAGATGCACTGTATTCCCTTTCCTATATAATCAGCCTAATTTGTCTTCAGCTGCAAGCAAGTGAACCAAGCTTCATTTAGTTAAGCAAGCTAAGCAAAAACATTCTTTGCTCACAGATGGGTGAGCCAGCCGATATCTTAAGATAAATGACGGGAATTTTGTGTCCTTCTTGCAGCGAGTGGAAGGAATCCTACGGACAGAAGAACGACAAAACAAATTCTGTCCCTCTGTGTTTTTAATTAGTTAAACAGAGAAAGACTAATAGATCTCATCCTGGAATCTGGAGTCCTAATTTGCAATATTGGATGTTGTTTTGACTTAAACTGGCACTTTTAACAAATAGACTTTTCACTGGAGGTTTTCAGAAAGACCATGTGTAGTATTAGATGAGAAGTACTTAATTAATGTAGGAAAGCGCCAACAAACTATCAGCCAGCTCTGACTTGTCTTGGATTTGAAATAAAAGGTATTTGCTCTGTGCTGCCTGCCTGGCAATTACCACTAAATGTGTATGGATTTAGGCCAATTCTTAATGAAAAAGGGGCCAGCTAACAATAAATGCCCCCCATGTTGCCTTGGGTTGCGCTGATAGAGCGGTGAACGAATCAAGCAAAATGCAAACGTGAAATCTGGCTGACCCCAGGGCACCCAGGGGAGGCCGGTGGTCGGCTGCAGCCCTCCTCATCCTTGTGCCCTGTCCTAGGGCACCTGCAGTACCCAAATCTGCTGTCACTTATCTCTCCCACATAGCCAGGAGATTTGCAGAATACTGCGAGAAGGCATCGTGTTGTCCAAAGGAGCATATGCAGAGGAAAGCGCTGAAAATTCAAACCCTTTTAACCCCCGCCGTCACAGTGAATGCTAGCAGAGTGAGATGACCATTTTTCAGAACTATCCTTGCTCCTGATTGCATTCAGGGGAAAGCAGGCAGGGAGGGGAGAACGATGCTCCTTGCCAGGCTCTAGCATTTTCTTTGTGAATGAGCAAATGCTTCAGAACTATTCAGTATGCCTCAGCACTGCATCTCAGTGCTGTGCTCCCCCAGCAGCAGGGCAGAAGTAGATTCACAGAATATCCTGAGTTGGAAGGGACCCGCAAGGATCACTGAGTCCAACCCCTGGCTGCACACTGGACCACTCAAAATTCAAACCTAGGGACCTCAGCTGCCCCTCATACAACTTGCCTTTCAGACCCTTCACCATCCTCGTAGCCCTCCTTTGGACACTCTCTCATAGCTTTATGTCCTTATATTGCAGTGCCCAAAGCGGTACCCACTGCTCAAGGTGAGGCCACACAGAGCAGAGCGGGACAACCCCTTGCCTCAAGCAACCCTTCCTGCTCATCTCCATCTTCCCAGGAGGAATATAAGCAGGTGGAGCAATAAAGGACAACGTGTGCCTCCTGCCCTCAGCCCAGGGACACCAAAGGCACAGTGATCCCATCTGCCTGGGGCTGCAGAGAAAAGAGGCAGCATTTGCTTTACAGCCTCCGGAGAAGAAAACTTTGCAGAAATGAAGTTAGTTTAGTTCTTCCAGAGACTGCAGAGGGAACACAAATACTGCGAAAAGCCCAAACGTCCTACCAGCCCTCGGGGAAAAGGCTTTTGGTCATTAGAAGGAGGAGTGACTGCCTTGAGACTGGTGAGGAGCCAGGCAGCTGGATCTCCCTTTTCTGGCTCCCACTGTCTGTCATCACGATCCCCTTCTCCATCGCAAGCTCCTTCGGGACTTTGAGCAGCCAGAAGCCAAAGCGTATACTGCCAAAGTGTGTACTGCTCCCCCCAAAACACTGGCAATGCCTGAGTATGCTCTGAAAGGGACACAGGGAAGAAGGGGTGGGTTGGCAGCACACAGTGGCTGCAAGGAGGGTGACAACTGCTCGCCAAATGCACCGGCACACGGCGGGAAGTAACGGCACTGGAGGAAGCGATGGCCTCTTGTGCTGGGAATGCCTGTCTGAACCTTACAGAATGTTTGTTCTCTGTATGTTGTGAGAGATCACTGCCTCTCTTTTTTGTCTCTGAGAGTTACTTTTTCTGTTTCTGTCATAACCACTGAAGTTTTCTAATGAGTCCCATCACTGACATCAAACGAAAGCAAGCAAACAATGAGTTTATGCCTTCAGATGCAAATAGAGCTTCTTGCTCCTTGCATGCAACTCCCACTGCACTTCCCTGAGTATTTGCTAAAATCCAAAGGTCATGTCAATACAAAGAGTCCCAGGAAGAAAAATGGGTGCTGCCAGGCCATCGTGTGGTGTAAGTCCTCCTTCTGTGAGGTCTGTGGGGATTGTCCAAGCTCACCCTAAATTATCTGCTTGGAAAATAAATTCTGTCTAGTTCAGCCAAGCATGGCAGCCAAATGAGGATTTTCCTGCCATAATCTCCAAGGCAGAGGAGTAGAATAAGCCACAGCCGTGGGAAGGGCTGGTCGTGCTCCTTGCTGGCCACTCAGCAGTAGGATCACGCTGTCACCTGCAGCCCTCAACTTTGCCTAG
>JAOWBP010002978.1:34690422-34711997 GCA_028571105.1 Tragopan temminckii
CTGCTGGCCAGTGCCCAGCCCTGCTGAGAAAGAGGCAGTGACACTGGGGCAGGCTGGGGCTGGAGGTGCAATGATCATCCATTGGGTCTGGAAAAACTTTTTGTAGTTTCGTGAGTTTTGTTCCACTGACAAACAGGAGTTACTTGAAGTGTGTTTGCATAGCAAGCATGCATTAAAATGCGTGAGGCATGCAGGGCTGTGGCTGGTGGAAGAAAAATGCATGCAATTCATGGAAACCATAGATTGTTACGACTCCAGAACTGACATATTTATATGCTTGACTGTTCTTAGATTTGTTATTTTCTATTTGTCAAATTGAACGTGTGTGACATACGTATCATGACAGACCTTCCCTACCTTTCACTGAAGATCTTTCAGTGTAACTGATGCCACACCACTGGTCTCAAAGCGATGACTCCCAAGCAGGGACTGGATGCCCCACGGGAGATCCCATCCAGCCTGAAGGAGGAGTACACTTGCCAACCTAAGATATTTCTTGAGAATTCATTGGGCTACAAATCACAGCCAGGAAACAAATACAAATCCTGTGTGACATGTCCAACCGAGACAGTATTCTTAATCCTTTTGCAGTTGTCTAAACACAGCAAAAAAAAAAAAAAAAAGCAAGATTAAGAACTGCTTTGCAAAGGATCAAAAAACATTTACTGAGGCACAGCACGAAGAAATGAGCCTCATGAGTTTGCCCCCACAGGCTCTTCACTGGCCAACAGCTGGCTCATTGCGAAGACTCAAACCATGGGGCAGGTTCTGCTGTGCATAAAGAATAAGCTGATGTAACATCCTGTCATTTCAGTCCTACAGACAATGGGACAGGCTGCCAAAGGATGCATTGATTAACCACCTGTTACAGTTGGTGTTGCAGCTAGAAAGATTATCGTGGTGAAAATAGGAAAAGAAACAAACAGGGAAGGAAGGCTCACCTGTACACAAAGAGCTAGGTTTGCAGGAAAAACCCCACAGAGGAGAGATCTCCAGCAAGAGACCCTTCCCCAGTGGCAGTCAGCCCTTAAATGGGGTCTAGGAGAGGTGCAGCCAGGCTCCACCCCTTCCATCACACAGCTGAATTGCCTTCACCTGTGCTCCATGGCTGACTCAGTGCTTGCCTCGGGTGATCAATCAGTGGTTCAGGCCCTGACTCAGCAGTTCCCATACACCACCAATGCTGCTGCCAGACATGAGGCATGGGCTTCAGTGATCAGGAATGTGGCAGGTGCATGGGAGCTGTGAATTGGTGGGGAGAAGCAGAGAAGTGCCTTTGGTCCAGAGTATGAGGCCATAAACTGACAGCCTGTGACTTGGCAGAGGTGTGATAGAAGAGCCTCATTTCACATGTGAAATACTAGAAAGAGAAGCTGTACAGCTTCAGGCAAGGAGCTCTCTCTGAAAACAAAGCAAAACAAGAAAACAAGAAAAATACTGTGTATTTTTAATGTTTGTGTGGCACTCGGAAGCTGGAAATTGTTATAAGTGCCAAATATTATGTTCCCTAATGTGTAAAATGGTGACTAATGCTATTACATTCTGTCATACAGAAGCCCTTGGGATGCAAATTCAAAGAGACGCAACAAATAACCATAAAATAAAAATTAAAAAGAAGAAGAAGAAAAAAAAAAAAAGGATGGGGAACAAAATCCCTCTTCCCATTTCAGTGCGGATTTGCCAACTGACAGTTGGCTCACCTGGGCTCTTCTTCCTGCCTCATCCTTTTGTGCTGGAACTGCCCTTTCAAGCTCACCCTCTACCACCACTCCCAGCATCACTCTACTCCAGCACCTCCCAGGCTGCATTCCAGGATCCCTAACATCTCTCACAGACGGAGGAGCCTTGCCAGGCCCAGGCTGAAGGGGCTGGAATGCAGAGTGGTGTGAAAAGCCCACCCATAGAATAGGAAAAAAAGCCCTAGGATTTTTTTTCCCCAAGCCCATGTACAATAAGCTGAGCTTGATGAAATATGCTGGATGAATGCATCCTTCATGTGGCTGTTTCTAGGGGAGTGAATTTTTTTTATTTCTCCTTTTAATTAGCCAGGCTTAAATTAGCAGCATCTACTGTTGATATTCCTCCGTGAGCAGAGAGAACATTTTCAATCAGGAGCCTTATTAATATGCATAAAAGTGATTTGTTTTGATTTCAATCTGGAAGGGTCTCTTTCTCCCCAAGTTTCCATTTCTGCTCTAAACGAAGGTGGGATCACAGTGCATTGGCCACGTACACATGTATGAGAGCTCGTGTTACCTGGGAAAACCCTCTGCAGGGAGTTTCAGGAACTCCCAGCTGGGCCAGCAGTTATTCTGCTGTGTTTTTCTGTGCTGAAACAACAGCCCAACTCTTGGGATGGAGTGGCCTTGCCCAGGCTGCTGTGCTCCATTGATGGATTATTAAAATGAACACAATGAAACTGTTTTTGGTGGGTTTTTTTTCTTCTTTTTTTTTTTCTTCCCAGCAGCTCTGGGACTCTTCTCAGTGACCTCTGCCTCTCCCAAATGGTGGTTTTAAACAAGAGGAAAATATGAGTGTTTTTCCATTCATTCCTGAGTTGCTCCCCCAGCATTTGTACACTGATGCTACAAGGACCCATGCAGCATTGTGTGCAGAAACACACCTCATGCCTTATACGATGGAGGCCTCCCCCATGCAAATGGAAGCAGGCAGTGGGTGCAGACCACCAGACTGTCCCCAGGTATGGACAATGGGCCCCGATCCCTCCTGGCCCCACGCTCCTTGCCTGGCCCCAGGCTCACATACAGAATGCCTGTAGCACCTGCCAGTGCAGCCGCGGGATTTTCCTTACATTCAACAGATGTACATTTTAATTTCAGCTCATCAGAAATTTTCCTCACTCCCAATTAATGCCAGTTTTTATGTGAAAAAAATGGAAGTGGCTTTTATGTTTCTTTCCCTCTGAGAAAATCCCAGAGTTTCTCACTGTTAATCTCAGTTACATTCAGTAACAGTGCCTGATTCTTTTTTTTTTTTTTTTTCAATGAAAGTGTTTCCAAGCCTGGACTTCTAGGAATGTATGGGAAAAACTCCATTCTTATTTCCTAACTAAGAGACTCAGTGGACCCTGGTCATGTGCTTAAATCAGAAGACAAGACCCGATTTTTCAGATGTAGGTTACTCAGATTCATGCCAGCTTTGAACCACGCGGGTTGTGCACAGCAGTGATTCACACTGCGTAGATCTGCAGTAGGCCAGGTGTGCCATCAGAAATACACCATGGCTCCTCCTCATGGGCAAGGGGTGCTGCCTTTGGGGGTTCTGTCCCATCTCCCATCACTGCAGAGCAGTTGTGAGGAACCTGGGTATAGGAGTGATGGGACAGACTGTTCACAGAATATCCTGAGTTGTAATGGACCCATGATGACCATCAAGTCCAACTCCCGGACTGACGGGCTGCTGAAGGACAGAGTGGAGGGTATTGGGTTGGCACGATGACATGTTGTGGTGCTGCAGCCCTTGGATGTGGTCAAAAAGCCTGTGAAGAAAGGACTCCCCAGACATTGCCCTCAAATGGAAGAGTCTTGTGATCACGAGGACAAGAGCGTTGCCTGTAAATGACGTTTGTTTTCACAAGTTGGAAGGACAGGCTTTTGATGTGTGTTTCCAATGTGCCTTTCTTCTCCTGCATCTCCTGCCCCAGGGTTTCCTGGTGAAGGAACTGGAGCTCTGTGTGTCCCCAGAAATTAAAACAAAAACTGGCTTCTGCGGTATTTCCTGAAATGCGTTTTCATCTCATGAAATCTGTCCTAACAGGAGCCCCGAAGCAGCAAAGGTTTAATTTTCATCTAGTAGTGATCAAAAGCAACATCAGCAGGGAATAAATACACAAAGCCACGCTGCAGGGATATTAGCTCACATGACAAGGCTGTGCCATTTGGTTTACTAAAAAAGAGAGCTCATGTGTGGCTTTGCTCCATCTCTGTGTGTTTTGGGCACTTTGCTCTGCTTGTGGAGACGTGAGACCCAGAGCTACCCAGGACAGAGCGACCTACTGAAACCCAGCAGGAATCCCATTTGGGCTGCCCTGGCTCCCCTGCCTCCAGCCCACACGCCTGCAGGCTCACCTACACATCGTGGGGGATGTCAGAGTTACGTCCACCAAAACACACATTTCACCCCCACAATAATACATGCGATGCCGTTCCTTCAGCATAGGAATATGCCATCAAGAACAGCCATCGCACTGCCTCCCTTCCCCTGTGATCAGGCAAATGAGACGCTGCCGCTCTGAACCCAAGGCTGGAGGACAACACGCCTTTAATTCATGCGGTAAAACTAGAAGGGCTTTTTCTGCACCACAGCTGCAAGAGTGCAGTGAAATGCTGCTGGGTGCAGACTAGCTGAAAGGGGGAAGGGATCAAATCCCACTCCTGGAGGAAAGCAGTCGCTACTGTCACTGCAGAGCTGTCTTTGGAGATGCTGCCACTGTGCCCCTGAGGTGGGACAAGGCAAAACAAAACAGAACAAAAGTTTAGGCGGAACAACCAAATAATGAATGAGATTTATTGAAGTTTAGCGAAGAACACAGCTGTGCAGTGTGGGAGTGCTGGCCGTGGAAACAAGCAGCTCCAATGCAGGGACTCCCGGGACACATGGGATTTTTATTCCCAGGGGTTTTCCATAACGCATCTCTGGAGTTGAAGTAAGTGCTGCGCCATGTGGCTGTCACTATGGAAACGAGTATTTTTACATGGTAAAAAATAGTCCCGTAAAACTCCCATAAGCTGCTGGTGCTAAAGCCACTCGGTGAGCCACATGGCTATGGGAGAGCAAATGGTGCCACTTCCAAGAGAGTGGTGGTGGCACCTGCTGGCACTGGGGAAAAGAGCACCTGTCCCCATCCACTTCCACCACCTATGCATGGTGCCAATGAGCCTGCCCCTTTATATGCTGCTTTATAGCTTCTATCCTGATGATGTGTGAGCTGCAAGCATTGCCAAGTCTCTCCTGCAGACTTGGTGACTGATGCTATTCTGTAGTATCACTCCACTGCACAAAAGGTTGGTTCAGCTCCACTTATTTGTATATTGGAGGCATGATTATATACTGGAGGATCTCTGGACAAATGTCAGGCACTGGAACGGGCTGCCCAGGGAGGCGGTGCAGCAACCATCCCTGGAGGTGATCAAGAAATGTTAAGATGCTGTACTGAGGGACATGGGTTAGTGAGCAGATACTGGTGGTAGGCGGACAGTTGGACTAGATGATCTTGGAGGTCTTTTCCAGCCTTGGTGATTCTGTGTTACGGTATTTTTGGGGAAACTATTCAGACTGCAATACTAAACAGGATCCAGAAGGCACCGGGAAGGTCTCTGGGTGTACCCCCTGATTCCAGCTTTAGGGCTACCAGAAGCCCGGTGCAGCACATGTTCTCCATCCCAGCAGTCAGAACTCCAGCTGAACAAGAACTGCGGGCGCTTGCTTAAGCATTAACACTCACACAAATGTAAAACTCATATTGAGCTATTTATTCTGTGCATTCACCTTTCATTGCAGTACGTGCTAAAATTAAGTACTTCTAACTGCTGAATGGAGCAAACAGAAATTGCTTCCATCATCTAAAGCTGACAGCCAGCTATTCAGCCCTCCATCCTCCCTACTGGATGGCATGATCGGGTTCCTTAATGACGACCAAGAGCGTTTGATTTTCAGCAGCAGTGCCACATTATGGCACGCATTAATTTGCTAGGAAATCATTTTAGGAGAACATAAAGTGTGATAGATTCCAGTTAGAAACACAGAGTACAGTAAAGGCCCCCGAGGTACCTCTGAAATGTGACATCCCAAGAAATTCCTTCACAAAAGGAACTGGAAACAAGCCATCTTACCCATACCATATCTCCACTCCTCATAGTTAAGGGAAGGATGGAGATCATCCACCAGGTCATCTGTCAGCAGATATTAAGCATTAACCTATTTCAAATGTTATGCGTATTTGCAGACAGAAACTGAATAGGTCAAAGAGGCTTCTGGTTCACAAAGAAAGATGAAATGGTATTTAATGCTGCATCTGAATAGCTGCTCATGTAAATAGAATATGTGTGCAGGAGTAAGAGGGGTTACGCTGTTGTAACCTTCTGTTTCTAACAGCTTGCATTATTTTATCCTGTGAAACAAACCTTACAGTGAACAAACCTTACAGCTACCTTACAGGTAGGGAGCTTTAAAACAAGGTTACAATAAACATGGAGACCAGGACACAGAGGACAGATTTTGTTAGCAAAAAACAAGTTTAATAAAACAGACTTCTTACACATCAGGTTGACATTGTCATGCTCATTCCCGCCATAGTGCCTGAACTCCAAACATTCCCTCTCTAATCTAACCTCATCTAATTCTCTCTAATCAATGTAAAAACATCATTCCTAACTAGCAAGATCAGGCTGCCCTCTCCTAATGCGTGAGAAGCATCCCATACAGCCCCCATATGCCCTTCATCGTGTTGGCTAAGGGATTTTCACTATGGATGGAACTTGGGGTTGCTTCTGTATGAAGCTTTCCTGAAGGGGAAGATGAGGACATGTGATGCAGCCACCCACATGCCTCTGTGCACGTGCATTTCCAGACTGTCCCATGCTATTTCTGATCTCGTGTGTATTCTGACTCTACCCTACATCTATCTTCCTGCCAGCATCACATGTCCAGGATGAGACCAAGATAGTTTATACTACTGGCTTGAGTTAAGTTATGATAAAAAGAAAAGAAAACTTTTATAAAATCCTTAATCACTTCTATGCTACCTTGTTTGCTCTTTCTCCTCTCTTAGCTTTACACCCATGCAAATGTTCATGACAGACGGGAGAGCAGGCGGCCAACACGTAGGAGCGCACAGCCAGTCTTACTTGGGGTGGGAGGAAAGAGAAAGCCCCACCAGTGAGAAGCCCCCACTGTCCTGCATCCCAGAGCAGGAAGCTGCTTCCACAGATCAGAACCAGACAGCTTTAGTGTCATTTCCAAGCAATGTGGCCACAGCATCCTTTATAAAAAGCATGCATTGAGGTGTTCCAGCAGGGCAGGGACCACAGCCATCTCTGCTGGGAGATGTGCCTGGCATACAGAGACTGCTCACTCCACTGCCTTCCATACCTCTTCCCCATTCACACAGCACACAGGAGCCTAAGAACTGAATCCACAGAGATGTTTAGGGGGCCTAACTTCTATTCCAGACTTCCATAGGAGGCTGGTTACCTAAATAGGAGTAGAGTGTCTGATTACCTTAGCAGGTCTGGGCTCCCCTGGCTGTGCCCATGCTGGGACCCTCACTGCTCTGGCTGGCGTAGAAGTGTGGTGCAGTGCCACCCTGGTGTTGTGAAGTAGCCGTTCTCCGACTGGTGACGGCCTGATTCACAACACCAGCTGCTGCACGGCACCTGGCAGGGCCCTGTGTCCTCTGTGCTCCATCCGCATCCTGAAAAGCAAAGAGAAGGTTACATCTGTCCATCCCACAGACTGCGCGCTCCCACCTGCTTACAATGACACTGAAGTACCACAGGTGAACTTCTTCCCCCAGAAATGGCAGACAGATGCTGCACTTGAGATCTGCTGCACTGTAAAAGTGGCTGCTGTGGTGTGATGCAGGTTCAGCTGCATCCTCACTATCCACATCCTGTGTTCATCTCAGGAGGGATGGAGGCTCACAGGCAGGGGATGTAACCTAGAAACTCAGCCGAGCCCCAAGAGACACAAAGAAACAGGCTGTTGCTTTTTCACTGATGCCAGGATGCTGTCAGAAGGAGAACGGTGCCGCGGGGAGCATGCGGCCTCCTGGGCACTGTGCTGCCGTTCAGCCTCACACCCCTCAGCATGTGCCCTGCCTGGGGTGGGTAGGACAGCAGCACGTGCCTGGCCTGTCCCCAGGAGCTGCCCAGGGTGGTGGCACATGGGGTACTGCCCACAGGCTTAAGGGTCCCGCTGGAACCCAGGGAGACCCAGTCTGGAGGCCCTTTGCTCCCCTGCATGGCCCCATCCCTCAGGGATGTGTGGAAGTTGAGAGATGCAATTCACTGCTGACCAGCAAAGTCTTCTGATCGATTTCCCTCAAAATGCTGCACATGTGGTACAGTGACTCACTTGCAATGGTCAGGTCGTTCTCATCACCTCTTGGGCTGCTAACTCATCTACACAGAAGCAAACAATAGGCAAACACTCGAATCCGGTATGTGCATTAAGGACTTTCCTTAGCAACCAGAGCTCAAAAATAAAGCAGAGTTTCTGTCACCCAGCTTGGGACTGCCTCTGTGGTGAGGACCAAATGCAGGAGTCTTTAAGCAAAACAGGGAGAAAGCATGCGATGTGGAGCCTGGCACATCTCCAGGGAGAAACTGCTCCTTTTTAATAGTTCTAGAGCAGGTTTGGTGTGGAGACAAAACTTCCCACTTTTCTGACAGAGGGAGTTACCCCTGTGCTTCCCTATTTGATCCAAAGGAAACCTCATGCACTGACTTTTCACTGCGGAGATGGGAGATGGGGTCACGACCAGTTCCTAAGCAAAGAAGCTACAAACAAGTGCAGTAAGGGGAGACCTCCCAGGTTCTATACTGTAGCTGCTGCACGAAATGGAGATGAATCTGACACCTCTGCACGTGCGTGCACTTGTAAAGTCTCAGCTATGTCACGCTGACAGAGCTTTTATTTAAAGAGCAGTTTCTGAAATTTTAATACACAGTGCTACAAGAAACAAAACAGTGTATTCATATTTTATGCAAATCTATTATTCAGCTTCAACACGGGAAAGGAAGAGCCTGAAAGTGGAAGCCGTGCTCTGGCTGCTCCTCAGCAGCAGTGACTCGGCAATGCTGGCTGAAGGTGACCAGATGCTGAGAGGTCCCCCCCTGCGTGCCGCGGCACTGCGCATGCTGGCAGGAGCACACTGTGTCACACCAAGAATAATGCCAAATGCATTCTGCACATTCCCTGTTTCGTGGGAACACTGAAGTCTGACAATGGTACTGTGGGTGGGAAAAGAAAAACAAATGATACGAGCTTTTTTCAAGGTTGTTTAAATCCTTATGAAACCTTTCACGCAATCTGCGTCCAAGTACAGTGGAGTTCTAAAACGAAATCAATCTCCTGTATGCATCACTTGCTGCCCAGAAGCCAATTTAAAAGCCTTTTCCACTAAGAACCAGTATTACGCACTCTGCAAGTGAGAAATGGACACTTAACCCAAGACTCTCTCTCCCCTCGCTGCACCAGAGATGGATGCTGCCTTTCTGCCTTTACTGTCGCTGTCAAATAGTCCAGCACGGTCTTAGAGCTCATCTGATCTGCACCCTTAGTACAATTTTACAGTTTTTAGTCACCTGTGGGCTACAATTTTTCATGTTCTCTACGTGGTTCAAAAGCTTTCTTACCATTTCCACCAGGGTCCAATTTCCTCAGCAGCTGAGTAAGCGGCAGAGCAAGCACTGCACTCTCCCATGCCGGCTGGTGCTGCGAGCCCTGAGGAAAGACAACAGAACACATATTTACTTTGGGATGAGGCTAATATGTATACATTAGGAGAAGAATCTCATCTCCTATAAACAGGAAAACAAACTTCTTTGTTTGCAGGGGGGGACGGACGTGAGATCCAATAATGCAGATCACCCTCTCTAGGAATTAGCACTTTTTTGGGTTTAGAAACAGGAAAGAATGAAGAGAAACCAATGAGCTGCTTTCTTCACTCCGAATTGCTGCCTGGCGAGCAGGTCCCCAGGTCCACACAGGACAGCAAGTGCAACTCCTCCAGCACAGCTCTGCTCTCACTGCTAATATTCCATGCAAATAGATTTCCTTGCTTTGGTCACAGCAGTCTATTAATTCAGCCCGCTTGTCTGGTACATCTTTATCCTCCGCAGGTTAATCCTGCCAAATTCCTTTGCTGTAGTACATGTCACACAGCATATAATATCCAACAATGCAATTTTGCTAATCCTGTTTTATCAGCTTTGTTGCTCTGTCTGGTCAATCCAACAGTGAAAAAACGCGCGGAGGGTTTTTGCCAACATCTCCCCCTCTTTCGCCCTCCCCTCTCCCCAACTTCGCATGGTTTCAATTAAATGGTTTGAGAGCAGAACACACTGTTTGGATATCCGCCAGTGTCCTTCAGACGCAGAATGTCAAGGCACTTAATTATATAGGTCTCCAAACTCTTTCAGACGCCCCACCTACCCAGCCTGCTGCATTTACTGACGGCAAGTGTAAAAAATCAGCTCAAATCTCTTTTTAAAATACTCTCCACGCATTAAGGACTGGAAGATGGCTGAATAGCGACGTATTTATCGCCTATTATCTTACCGAAAGATTACACAAATGAGTGAAGACCGTCTCATTAACAGTTCTTTGTTGTCTTGTTTACTGTTTAGTGGACTCATTAACATTAATTATTAGAAGAGGAACATCAATTATTGCAATAACCTTTGTCAAGCCGACTAAACTGACTCAAACAGCCAATGAGCCGCGCTCGTCAGGCAGGATTTGCATGTGCAAAGCGAAGAGAAAGGACAGCCGAAAGGCGCTGCGACCGCGTGTCAGCGTTCATTCCGGCACCAGCAGACCTCCGGGAGGAAAATAAAAGGCGAAAGCAATGCAGGGCTGGACTCCAGCAGGCCCAGCTCCACGGGGCAGATGCAAACAGAAACATCCCTGCTTCCTCTTGCGCTCCGCACGCCGTACTTATTACACTAATTATTTTAGTGCGGGGACTTTCTGGCCCCATCAGTGCAGCACTACGCTGTGTAACCGAGGCGGGCTGCAGGGTGGCTGCCGGGCCGGCTGCTCACTGCCTTGCCAAGGGACGTTCTTGCACATTATGGGATGCGATGGCTGGGGTACCCTGCTGATTTCTTCTTCCTCGAGGAAACCAACCCCAGGTGTGGATCTCCTCTGTCTGAGCCCAGACTTAGCGCTGCAGAAATACTTCAAATCCTCCGTTTAGTTCAGTTGCTCTGGCAGGAGTTAAATAGCAGCAGCAGCGCATCTATAATTTAAAATACTGCCAGGAAGAGGGCTGAGTCACTAAGCTGGATCCATCACCTCTAACTCTGTTTCTCAGGCTAACTGCGAGCGTCCGCTCGTGCCCAAGAACGAAATGAGCCTTTTCGGAAGGACCCTGAGCCAAATCCATGGCTCGTAAGGTTGCATTTGTACACAAACAGATACAAGGGCAGCTAAGCACCACACTTCCTGCAGATGCTTCCACAGCTCCACGCTGGGAGCTGCTGGGAGAGAATAAGCAGAGCGCTCCCTGCGCCAGCCGGGTTTTAAAGGAAAAAAAAGCTTGTAATTTTGGGGAAGCCGGCCTGTGACAGTCACATTGTGTGCAGTGCAAGCAGGAGCCCTCCTCCGGATCCCGCAGTGCATCCCCACCAGGCCCAGCGATGCCCCCACCAGCACCCCTTTGCGTGGGTCTCCCTGCTAATAGCTGCGTGCAACAATTAAGCTGATTGCTAAATTAGCGATTCTGGCCCTGCAGCCTTGCGGGTAGGGGGAGGTCCACAGAGATGGTGCGGGCCCTTCCCTCGGCAGGAATTGTGCTGACAGGACAGTCCATCCGTCTTGGCGTCTTTAGACAGCTGTGCTTACCTAGCAGAATGTAAACATCTCTGAACTTTGCTTACTGGATAAAAGGAAGCATTAGTTTCCTATTGCATTTCCTCCTGCAAGATCAATCATACATGCAGGCTAGACAGAGCTTCCCTGTGTTTGTAATTAATCTCGTAAAGGAGGAACATCTCCCCTCCATCGATTGCTATATTTGTATGCAGCCTTCCTGCGAGACAGAGAGTGGAAGAGGAAAATAAGGGCTGGTAACAGAATAATAATCAGCCGATCCCTTAATAAGGGCCTCATGTGCTATACAGATGCAGCAAGATGCTTTTGTGGCCAGACGGTTCTTTGTTGGAAAAATCACCTTGTAACAGAGCGACTGGGGACCTCAGCATTGTTTCTAGATGTCTCGATGCCAGAGGAACGTGAAGTTCACAAAGAGTTTGGGGCTCTTTTTCTGACTTCTTTTTCCCAACTGCATACATGTGTACTGCAAATAAGCTCTCCATCTCCCGGATGTTCTGCTGCCTCTTGCCACGTGTCACTGCCTGCAAACACCACAACCTGGTGCCACGCTGGTTGTGCACCGACCTCTCTGCACACAGGAGACTCCCACCAGCAGCTGTTCCAGAAACAGGTATCATTCGCATTTTCCTTAGCACATACAGGAATGTTTAAACCCCAGACTAAGGAAGTATTTGCTTAAAAAGCAAAACCAAACAAGAAACACACTACAACCTGCTAGATCGCGAAGAATCATTTCCTCCTTTCTGAACATGTGCAGGCACTGCACTCCCACTCCTGAGGACGACGGCCTCGAGCCACTTGGATGCAGATGGAAATGGGGCAGCAAGTGCTCTCCTGCAGCTCCTCAGCTCCAGATCTGACCTGCTGCTGCTTTAGACCTATCCGTTTCATTGCACAAAACACGCCGAGCTCGCTGACATTTACATTGGGCCAGCACACTCCCAGTAATGAGAAAACAAATAGTCTCCCAGACGTGGCCAGAGCGAATGAACTCTTCTGGTAGGCACCACGCTAGTCCGGGCTGTCACTGCCTGTTTTGATTTAAAGGAATAATACACAGATTTGCTTTTTGAGTGCAACACTTGGACGAGTCAGAGCCTTTCCATGACTAACAGCAGCAGGACAGTGCTGTTACAGTTCACTGCAGAGCCCACCCTGTGGTACCTCAGGGAACCTGTCTTACAAGCTGGGAGATGAGGACCTAGTGCCTGTGGAGTACTGAACTGCGCTTCCTGACAGAAAAAAACAACCACCGTACATTTAAGGAAAATGATTTACAGCAATAGAGAACAGCTTTTCAAAATAAAGCGTAGGACTGGTATTATCTGCTGCATGATGAGCACTGTGGAGCCCTGGGCAGCCTGGTCTAGTTCCGGAGCTGGAAGTTAGCGGCCCTGCCTGCGGCCAGGGGGCTGGAACTTGATGATCCTTGGGATGATGCATTCCAACCCAAACCATTCTATGATCCTGTGATCATCTAATCCAGCTTCCACACCACGCTTATAGAGTGCAGCACTGCTGTGGTCCTTGCTGAATGCTCTGACATGATGCAGCCCCTTGCAGGACAGGCACTGAGCATTTGTTTTGCATAATTCCTTTTTAATTTAAATTATAATAGCTTTTAGCCCTGCAAAAATTAAAATATTGCCTCAGAGGCAAAAGCTCTGGAATATGCACAAAATGCTAAAGAGCAACTTTTTCTTTTGGAGTACTTAACAGCCCACACTTAGATATAGGCACAATTTTCAGAAATAATTGGATACTAACCTCTCCGTTTTAACAACTCTTTGTCACACAACGCTCACATCTATGCTGTAATGAGCTGGCTTTCATCACGGAAATCTACAGCCCATTACAATGGGCTGTTCACTGTTCAGAGGAATCATCAGCAAAATCAGTCTCAATCTCTCCATTTTCATCTCCTTGCTGCTTGCATGGCTGTGCACCTTGCCTGAACGATGAGCAGAAGCATCCCTTTGCAGCTCCTGACCCAGGGGCAGACGCTGAAAATCCTGGATGGGATTAAGAAGCATCCCACCCTGCCTGCCTCTTGTCATCTGGCACTGCTGAGCACCTTCCCTGCTGGTGCAGGATGCAGCTGCTCCCCCCTTCTGCCCCACTCAGCTCCTGTGATTTGACAGTCCATACTGGAAAGAAATTACATTTGCTCAGTTTCTGCCACCCTCTCTCACAAGATGCCATTTGCAAACACTGACTGCTACAACTGAGCTGTTGTTCAAGCATTCAGTGTTAGGGAAGGTGCAGAAGACACAGTCTGATATAAGACATAATCATAGTGAATTATCACACTTTGCTAAAAGGAGAATGGTCTATGGAGGGCTGGGCACTGGCTGTAACCCAGGAAGCTCAGAGGAGCTGAATGTAACCCATTAAAGATGATAATAAAGTCACTGCAAGTTCTAAGTAAGACTTGCACAGAGCAAAAAAGGCATTTTACTATTTGTTTTTCCTTTCTATCCTTGTGACCACCGCTGGCCTTTGCTCCTACACTCCTCTCAAGTCCAGACAACCAAGAAATGCAAACTGCTCTTCAGGCTGCAGTAATTTCTCAGCGGTGCTGACTGAGAAGAGGCTCCTGCTCCTCCCCCCTCTGCCTTCGTAGAACTGAAGACAAATTCTAACGTTGGTTCCTTCCTTCAGCCAAATGCTGCAGGTACCTTCAGTTCCTTTCTGCCATATGTTTTATGGCCAAATTGTAGCTGTGGACAGAAACAAATAAAAGCGCTCCTTCTTAGGGAAAATGGACCCCAAACTCCAAATTCTATCTACTGTCTGCCAGGCTTCTTTCACAAGCAGATACCCTTCTGTTCTCAGACTCTGCAGAGGCTTCAGACGGGCATTTCTCAGAGCAGGCAGGAAGACAATAACAATTAAAAGAATTATTCGGTTCTGGTGAAGCCAGATAAAGACCACGCTCAGAGCAGGAACTCAAAATTACGTCCCTGATGAAATGTAGTTTCTGGTCACAGTCATTTCCTCCTTCAGAACAAAACAAAACAAGCAAAAAGACAACAGCACAACAAAAGAAAACGTGCCCCCAAACCAATCAAAGCAAAAAAAAAAAAAAAAAAAATCAGCCCCAAACAAATGTTAAGGACAAGCATGCAAGAGCTTTCCCTGTGCTTTGCAGAGGCTGCAGCGTGACCCGCGTTACTGCAAACCAGCTGCACAAAGCCACCTCTTATTTTGTTACCAAACCGGTGGAAAGGCATGAATCAAAGTGCAAATACTTCAGAGCTTTAATTTAAAGCTGCAAACGTGACAGAAAATCACATATGGTCAGTCGTACCGCAAACACGACGCCGCAGTCCTAAATCCAGCTGGTCTCCTTTATCACAACAGGATGCGTCTGTCTAGCAGTAGTCACCCAAAGAACAAAGTCATCTTGTGTCTGGAAGATAACAAGTTGGAAGGAGTCATGTTCAAGGATTTCAGCTTAATTAATAGCCATAGATGTTATTATCCTCTGCCTCTAGCTTTGCTTTTAGTTGTTTTCAGAGACACTCTCATTTAATGAACAGAAAACAATCAAGAAAATTAAACATAGTAACTCAGTTAAGCATTTTTGGGGGGGCAAATAAACACAATAAACATATATTTTAGATTTTTACTGTACAATATTTATGTCTCCACAGGGGGACAGGACTATTATGGCACTAATTTGTTTAACACAAACAAGCACGAGTATTCTGAAAACGAGAACTGCAAAGCGATGCATTTTAATCTGTACCCAAAGACAGAGCTGACAAAACATACTCACACGTGCAAAGGGAGCGCCTGGGAACGAAGCTAAGCTCGGGTTATTTGCACAAATAGCTATTTTTTCCCCCAGCAGAGATGACAATAAAAGTACTCCTGTCACCATCACAGCCTCCTGCAATGCTAATGTTGAATGTCTGTGTGTGTGCGTGTGCGCAGGCAGCTTTTGTTAGCGTTTGTCTACAAAATTATAATAGGTGTCTTTCCTTGTGCGCTGGCTTGTGTGATAGAGGTTTCAAAGACAAAACCGAGCCCTGCCTTTAATATAGCGTTATCAGAGGCATCTCCCTCAGGGAGGTGTTATGGTCATCGTGCTGACACCAAGATGAGATATGCGCTTCTTTGAGAGAGACTGCCACAAAGCGCTTCAGAGAATGGCTGCTCAGCTAACGGATGTGCATAATTACTGCTCGCGATGGCAGGTTTTGACAGGCAGACACCAGAGGTAGCACAAAGACATGCAGTGGTGCTGCTGAGCTTGCAACTCGTTCACTTGGCATCCCCCCAGCTGAACTTCTGCCAGAAATAGCATTTTTTATGGCACGCCCACAGGTATTTAGAGACCCCAGCCTGCAGCTCCCCTCCCAGATCAGCGTCAGAAGCAGATGCGTATGCCCAGCCTGCCCTCGCCCACATCACAAATGGATGAAGATGCTTCTAGGGGAGGCAAACTGTTGGAGCATGCCCAGAGAAGGGTCACAAAGATGATCAGAGGGCTGGAGCACCTCTCCTAATGTATAAGGGCTGAGAGAACAGGTTTGTTATGTCTGGAGAAGAGAAGGCTGCAGGAAGACCTCACTGCAGCGTTCCTGTACTTAAAGGGAGCTTAGAAGTAGAAGCGGTACTGACGCTTTACATTATCTGATAGTGATAGGACAAGGGGGAATGGCCTTAAACTGAAGGTGGAAAGATTTAGGTTAGATGTCAGGAAGAAAATTCTTTACTCAGAGGGTGGTGAAGCCCGGGCACTGCTGCCCAGAGAAGCTGTGGTGCCCCATCCCTGGAGGTGCTCAAGGCTGGGTTGGATGGGGCCACCCTGATCCGGTGAGTGGCAGCCCTGCCCATGGCAGGGGGTTGGGGCTGAGTGGGCTTTAAGGTCTCTTCCAACCCAAACTATTCTGTGATGCTACGAAACACCATCCCTGGTGTGAAAGCAGTCACCATCAACAGGGTACTGCAACAATGGAGGAAGCCCAAGTCTGAAAGGGTAGAATTTAAATTTATGGGCAGACAGGATGTTGCTGCAAAAATACTTCTATGGAGGCCAGCCAGCCTAACTCAGAGTGAAAGGATGGGGATCACGTCTTGCTTTCAGTGTCACAGCTGTAATGTATGCATTGGGTGCAATGGAGAAGACAAACTCACGGACCACGTTTCCCCATGCATTGCCCCTGCACCTCCACACAGCTGGGGACAAGGTTTGTGAATTCATCTGCTCCTGCCCTGCCGGTACACCTGTCTCAGGAGTTTTCATCCAAACTGACCAAAGCTGTCTTTGAAAAAGTTCTGAGAACCATGTGCATGGCACATCACTGTGCACTGGTTCTGAAGGTGAGATGGAGGCGTGGGAATCTCAGAGTTCAGAGGCCAGCATGTGGCTGGGGGGCAGCAGGAGCCCCATCACGCACTGCAACCACGTTTTGAAAGGTTTTATAAACAAATCCGAAGGAGGCTATTGCATCTGCCATTCTGTGTACAGAAGGCATGAAAAAAAATTATTGTAAATGGGGTTAGCAAATAGAAATCAAACTGCAAATAACAAAACTACATAAATAATACAACAACGATGATTAGATTGCTGTATTTTGAGTGGATTTGAGGCAGATGTGAAACAGGTGGTAATTATTTGCTACAGAGTAACTGCAATTTACTTGAATTAGCTGCACAATACATTTTGGCCACAAGTGCTTGTATTAATGCACTGCTTTCGGAATTTCTTTGGGAAATAAATTAGTAGCGGATCAGGTTGCGTTTTACCACAGCACTTGCATTTTCTTTATCCTCAATAAAATACAAACCTTCAGGCAGACCCTGAGGTCAGGCAAGCTGCCAGGGCAGCAAAGACAAGCAGGTCCAGGCAGAAAATAAGCGCTGGCTCCGTGCAGGAGCTCTTTTCCAGCTGGTTTCACCCCAAACACCAACAGCACAACCCATGCCATACAGTCAGCCCCAGCCCGCAAGCCTCCTCAGCATTGCAGGGCTGGCTCTCGGCACCCATCTGCTTGTAGGAGGCCTCTCAGCCAAACTCACCTTACTCCTAAAAATTAATACCAAGCGACCATGAGATCCTCGGGCAGTGGGAAATGGCAAATGCGCTGTTATGCTCCACTGG
This sequence comes from Tragopan temminckii, assembly GCA_028571105.1. Taxonomy (NCBI): domain Eukaryota; kingdom Metazoa; phylum Chordata; class Aves; order Galliformes; family Phasianidae; genus Tragopan; species Tragopan temminckii. The sequence goes on from JAOWBP010002978.1 coordinate 34,708,115, forward strand.
AAACGTTACCACGTTGGCAGAGGAGAGAGGCTGAAGGGCGACAATTAATTATCACATTAGAGATGGGCACACACCTCCTGCTCGGTTTATTTTATTCTTAAAAATCTGTATCTGGAAAGCCCTGCTTTAGATCAGGCTGTGCCAGGAGCTCGTGCTGCTGCGGCTCGGTTGCCCAGCCGCAGGCAGGCCCGCTCCACCTCCCCTCCTTCCAGGGCCATAAACTAATTACTAATGCCGTGCTCCAGCAGAAGCTTCCTGTTGGGCTGGCATGCCATCCTTTTAGCGCACAACCATGAAAAATCTTAATTTGCTTTAGAGGAGTCTGCTAGCCATATTAATAAATTACGACGCCAAAATAAGAATAGCACCGCCTGGAAAAAAAGAAAGCACTGAGCAAAAAGCATTACAACTGCTGCGCAAAGCACGTATTTGCTATATTTAGCTTTTCACCCTACAGGCTGATAATCCCAAAGTGGAACGAGAAACCTGCTGAATCACTACACCTACAAAACGGCACTCTTCTGAGCAGCACATGCTTTCAGTACGTGCGTTACAGGAAACCCACACCTGGCTCGGGGGCACAGCGCAGGGCAGGACTGCGGGAGCGCTCCTCCCGGGGCTCAGCCCCGCCAGTGCCCTACACACCGGTGACAGCAATAGAAGGGTGGGGGGAAAAGTGCTGAGCCTCGGCAGAACTCCCAACACTCCTGGTATTGGGCTCCTGCTCGCCTCACTGAGCGGTGCTGCGGTACCATATGGCCATCCGCAGCAAGGCTTTCAATAACGCCTTCTTAAAAATAATACCCTTTTTCTCTCAACAAGCTTTACAAATCAATACAGAAAAAGAACACTTGAATTAAGCAGATGCTTACGATGTTCCTCCTGGCAATTTACGTGATTTATTGAGTTATACTGCAGTCGTCTTCTTTTTTTTTTTCTTTAAACCAGATTAAGTCTGAACAGCAGCCAGCAAATAAAACATTTTTCCATTTTTTAATTTATATTTTATTTTGTTATATTTTTAGTTAAATAAAACTTAGGGAAGAGTACAGTAGCTACAAGACCTAAGAGCCAGGATGCGCAATTAATCAGATTTGAGAAGCAAGCACCATTTATCTCCATAAAACAAACGGAATCTATTCTATTAAGAAAATCCATTCAAATCACAAATGCGACTGCTGCTAGTGAGAATATTTTGCTTGGCAAAGGCCCAAAAGGTTCTAAAATTATGTATTCTATTTTTATGTCCTCCCTGGATTGGATTAGTTACTAAGGCAACTGAAGAGTTCCGTCCTGCTGGTTAACAGCTATACTGTACACCATAAAATCAGCTACTATATAGGGTCTAAGCGCCCGCAAAGCAAAGGCGGCACACTGCTCTTTGGAGGCTATTTGCTAATGGGTGGTTTTGTACAACCAACCTCCCCTCCTCACATTTTAAATGCAGGTAATTAGATCTGGGCCATGGGCCTTTTCAAGTTTCATTTCTGGGTTGTACTTTTAAGAAAAAAGTAGAAGGATGCAACCTCTCCAAATGAGCATCCTCCTTGACAAGGGAATTTGATCACTTTTCATTTCCTAAAGATGCCACAAGTGAATCAGAGAGATGTCAGTGCAATGCACGCTCTTCCGTGCACTGAATAGAAATAGGACATGGTTTAATAGAAAAAGTGACAAGAAAGATAAAGAAGATGCCCTGAAATAGCTCTCACTCCCAGAAACATACAAGAATTTTAGCATAAAGACAGACTATCTGCAGCACCCTTTAAGTACCACATAAAGGTCGTATTTTTAGCTGATCCACTGCTCTCAGGTTTAATTACACACTTTCTTCATATGGCCATACCTTTGTCACTAGGGAGGAGAAAAGTATTGCAAGTCTCTGAGGACTGCACTCTGTTTATTGACACAGAAGCCCTATAAAAGCCCCACTGTGCAACTTCACAAGCTGTCTGCCAAGTCCACCTTGAACAGCACAAAATCCAAAGCTGATGGGCAGCTCGAGGGTCGAGTCCTTTGGCTTGCGTGTTCCTCATTAACAACTTCAGACAGTCAGCTAGATTCAATCTCCTCCTCTCCTTCTGCAAATTCAAACCCATTTGAAGATTATGTTATTCTGAAGGACAAGAACACATGTTTGTGCAACAGCTGCCACACTGAGCGTTCTGGGATTGTTCACTCTGGAAAAGAAGAGGCTCAGGGGAGACTTCACCCCTCTTTACAACAACCTGAAGGGAGGTTGTGGTGAGGTGGGGGTCAGCCTCTTCTCCCAGGTAACAGTGATAGAGGTCAGTGACAGGCCTCAAGTTGTGCCAGGGGAGGTGCAGGTTGGATATGAGGAAGAATTTCTTCTCAGAAAGAGTGGTGAGGCAGTGGCACAGGCTGCCCAGGGAGGTGTTGAAGAACTGTGTGGATGTGGCATTGAGGGATGTGGTCAGTGGGCATGGTGGGGCTGGGTTGATGGTTGGACTAGGTGATCTTAATGGTATTTTCCAACCTTAAGGATTTCGTGATCTTTCCAGCTCAAGTGCAATGAGGTCAGGTTAACTTCCTTTCTAGGCTACAACAAAAAATACCTGATAAAGTTGGCAAGTCATTTCTAGCTCAGGATGCTCCACGTTGCCAGGCAGGACTTCTCGTCCCTGTGCAAACCACTAGGAAACACCTGGTTAGCAAACAGACACACTGGGCCATATGTCAGTCCCACAGCTGCCTACGCAACCTCTTTCTTATACACAGTGTGTTTAAGTTCATACCCATAAATAGATGCTATCGGATGTTGACAGGGGTAATTGGAAGTGCTTAAGTCAGCTCCTCCATAAATCATTTGCATTCACTGGGTTTCACCCGTGCCCTTGTTGTGCTCTGCTTCCTCTGCTCGTCTTGATGGACGGCACACGAACTGGGGCACTTTCTGCTCCCTTGAATACTTCATCACCAAAAAGAGAGCAGCAGAAGGTTAGCATTCAAAGGGATCCCTCTGCGTGGCTGTGAGCAGCCCTGTCAGTAGGCAGGCAGACCTCTGGCAGCACCTCTGCCCCAGCACCACGGCTTCCTGGCACACGGCTTCTTGCTGCCTCGAGGCTGGCAAATGCACACAGCTGCTGGGAGGTGCTGAGGCTGACCCACAGCACGGAGCATTCTATTCTGGGAGCTGGTTCAGGGCACTCAGTCTCTTCTCTGACCTACAGTCAGTTCTTCGAGCATCGCTCTCCTACAGTTTTTCAACAAAACAACATTTAACAAACCATTTGTGATGCTTAAAGTAAGCCTTTTCCAGTGTGGTACTATATGATAAAATGGACTGCTGCCGAACTGAGACAGGAATGCTCCAAGTAGATGCATTTCATGCACAAAGCACAATCATTTTAAACACAGTGAGCACCCAAGCATTTCCAGCAGGAACTCCTGCAGGGTCCCCCTGCATCAGCTAGGAGTGGGGCAGGAGGGAGAAGACTCTCCAGGCTCAGTGCTGGGAAAATGCAAAGGGAGTGAGCAGCATCTCAGCACCCCCTTAATCAGTGCAGCTGCTTTAAACTATCTTTAAGTACAGATGTTGAATAGCTGTACGAATGAAATGAACTCAAAAAAAGGGGCAGTTAAAAATCAAAGGAAAAATTACGAGATGCTGACCTGCAGCTCCAGCAATGAAAAGTCAGCATTACTAGTAGACATGCTATACCATGAAAACTCAGAAGCGAGTCAGTGCTCCAACGAAAAAAAAAAAAAGAAAAAAAAAAGCACAAATCAAGACCTTCACTATTTTTTTTTTTGTGGTCAACTTCTCTTGTTTCAGCGAACCCTTGCCTTAATGTGCACCAACACAGCAAATCTAACCAGAGCATCATGGCCAAACATAACAGGACTGCAATAAAAGGTGTCA
>JAOWBP010002978.1:34712097-34733366 GCA_028571105.1 Tragopan temminckii
GAGTGAGCAGCATCTCAGCACCCCCTTAATCAGTGCAGCTGCTTTAAACTATCTTTAAGTACAGATGTTGAATAGCTATATGAATGAAATGAACTCAAAAAAAGGGGCAGTTAAAAATCAAAGGAAAAATTACAAGATGCTGACCTGCAGCTCCAGCAATGAAAAGTCAGCATTACTAGTAGACATGCTATACCATGAAATCTCAGAAGCAAGTCAATGCTCCAACAAAAAAAAAAGAAAAAAGAAAAAAGAAAAAAGCACAAATCAAGACCTTCACTATTTTTTTTTTGTGGTCAACTTCTCTTGTTTCAGCGAACCCTTACCTTAATGTGCACCAACACAGCAAATCTAACCAGAGCATCATGGCCAAACATAACAGGACTGCAATAAAAGGTGTCAATCCCCAAAAAATAATATCAGAACCAGTATCAGGACCAACATTTCAGCAATGGAACCACCACTTTACAAAAGACCTGTGCTACCATTGCCTATAGCCCCACAGGCACACTGTGGGAATGTCCTTCAGAGACGCCCATCCTTCTACTGAGAACAATTCTACCAGGTTTCTAAACAAGACTGAGTTCTTCACTTTTTGGCATGGTCCCCTCAACTTTGCAGAGCTGCCCACACCCCGGTCTCCTTGATCCAGTGCTGAGCACTCAAAAGTGCTTACTTTAGAAGAAATGAAGCAAGGAGGCTGAACCTCACAAAGGAAGGAATTCAAACAGAAATGCCCCACCAAGCATAAATTCCTCTAGACATCTATTTTATTTTTCAGTACAATGCAAGGCCACGCTAATGCAGCCTGCTCCTGTGGGGTGCTGTGCACCTGTGACCCTCCAGGACTTCCTCATGCACTGAGCATCATGCTGCACAAGGGAGTTCAATTGGCATTCTTTGATATTCAAGTTAATCCATTCCTCAAATCACACAGACGAGAACCAGGCTGCTGATTTAAATGGGAGACTTGCAGGTTTGCAAAATCAGGTCATGGGGGAAAAAAAAATCCTGTTTTGTAATGCCTGGAAAATGTACTTGTGGGAGAGATGAGGTTTCTTTTCTAGGGAAGGAAATATGTAGCGAAACTCAAGGAAAGGAAAATGAATCCTTGTTTCTGAATTGAAATAAACTGCTGTCTTACTGGCATAAGCAAATTAAAGGTGAAGGCTTTGTCAGTGACTGTGCTCTGCAGAAGACAGCTAGAGTAAAAATGTAAGATTTCTGGGACAAGAGAAGTCACAAGAGATGAACATTGCATGATTTAATTATCCATCTGGAGGGAGAAATTAAGCTTTTGACATGGAGCTGCATATAAAGAAAGCAATTAGACTCCCTTTAAGAAAATTAAGAAGGGAGTAATAGTTTAAAATGCTACTACGAAATCGTTAGTTACATGCAATGGTAATACACAGAAACAGCAGCACGCTGTGCAGACCGATCTAGATACTCCATGGTTTTATAAGTTTCCCTTTTCTAAAGGAGGGAGATCTGCCAACAGAGAGAGGTTTCAATGTGGACACAACTTTGACATTTCACACAGAAGTCTTCTCAACTTCAGGACCCTCACTGCTGCTAGGTATCTTGGACATGTATTATTCACAGGCTACTAACCCCCTCTAAATCAGGATGTGCTGTGAATCTGGTCTTCGTATCAGCTCAGCATTTACATGCACACGCTTAGCTTAGGTCCAGACTTTTGTGATAGACTTCTGAATAGCAGTATACAGTACTGGCAGAAGAGCAATCCGCTCTTCCTCTTGTTAGTGAATACACACATGCGCCTTGGCTCTCCTGGCTCCACTAGCACCACATTAATTCAGTTGAGATGAAGTGCTAAGCTTCCAAAGCAAAACAGAAATAATAATAATAAAAATCATGTAAGCAAGCTTCAGGTTTTCCAAGAGAGTGAATCAGCATGAGACCTTTGACCAAGACAGAACACTGCCACTCTAGGAAACAAGCCCTAAAGCATTAGAAAGATAACTAATAACATACTTAAGACTTTCAAGATCAGGAGTGTGTATAAGCTCATTCTCTAGACTGCGCACAAACTTTCTTTAAACTGCATTCCCTGGCTTGGAATGCTTCCAAAAATTACTGAGCTGTCATCAGTACAGAACAGAGCACTGCTGACCCACTGCACGGTTTTGTTATAGTATCCTTATTTGAACAAGTAACAATTCTGAGGAAGTAAATGTTTTGCTCTGTTATCATTTCTACCTAGCAGCACTTCCCAGAGCCAAGAAATTGCTCTGTCATGTGTGTAGAAGCACTTGGCTTTGTGCAACAAAAGTCCCCAGAGGGTTAAAAAATAAAACCCAAACTCATACTTTCTGTAATCCTATCAAAACAAGCACACAATTTGCACACCGAAGAACTGGCCAGTATACATTTGAATGCACTGAATAGCCAAGTGAGGCGCAAGACTGAGGCAATCATCTTTCCTTTTTAACTGCTCATTCAACAAAATGTTTGAAAGAGTAACAATTATTCATTAATGATATTTTAACATCCCCTTTTATGAGAAATTTAACTTTTCCAAACTAATGCAAATAAATAAAAATAGCATTGGTTTTAGCGCACTGCTATCGGTACGTGTTCCTTTAGCTCTATTTTCTATTGCACTCACAGGGCTCTCTTTGAAGCCCTGGAACCTCAATGGTAAAAACCTAACGCGATTTGACCTCTTTTACACAGAAAATGGGTTGACGGAAAGCAGATAGTATCTGCAGCTTTACTCATTTCTGACCTTAGTAGTCTTGTTCCCACATTCAGAATGCATGTTCAGAGTTGAAAACCGCAGCTTGCCCTGTTGTAAATCAGAGCTTGACTTAGCGCTGGACTTTCCATCTTTTACAAACGTAACTTCAGCAAGCACCACAATGGGTGAGGTTTCTGTGAAAAACCTTCCTCTGCAAACACTGCCTGCAGGAACTGCTCTCATGGTCCTCTCCGCGCCACCCAGAGTGGCCCAGAGGGAGGAAGGCTTTGCTGCTGCTGCTGTCCATGGTGCCAAGTCAGTCCCATCACCATGCCGCTTCTTGTTTTTTGTGTTTAGCTACCCCGTGTGTATATCCCACAATAACAACACTCTGCAGGAACCACGATGTTGCAGCTTGCATGCACATCTCCCTGCCAGCCCCTCAGTTCCAGTAAGCACTGGTCGTAATGGAGGAACAGTATGCCTGAAGAACTGAAATGTATTAATGTAGATCTAATAAAGGCTAGTTTTGGAGTCTTACAAAAACCTATATGCTCTTTTGAATAGTTAGTGCTGGCACTAAGCCCTTTAATCCAATAAAGCCTCATTATATCAACAGCAGACCTCACACAACATGCAAATTGTACAGCAAATTGTAGAGCAACCCATGTGAGGGCGAATGAACTGTCGAGAATGTAGGCTGGGACCAGAATCATCCCCAAGGCAAAGCATTTACTATACCACACCATGTTTCTCCCTTGTAACATCTATGGTCTCTTAGCTCACTGCAGACAACAGGACAGCACCATGAGTGGGGCATCTCGGGAAACTCAGGCCACCCTAAGTTATGCTCTGCTTTGCACTGCCTGGTAAAACAGAACCTCTGCTGTTGTAATAACCATGATGACTATGCAGGGAAAGGAGGATGATGGCCCTTAGAATGAGTTACCAACCAAAATGCCCTAAGGCAAGTGGTCTCCTATGTTACAGAGGCTGCATTCAGTGAGTGATGGGAGTTGTAGCAGCTCTGGCTTCTTTATCAGAGTTCTGGCCAGAGGTAAGAGAAAAACAAAAGCTAGAAGAACATAAGACATGAGTATTCCAACACCTAGGGTTTCAGAGTGATGTTAAGGGGACACGCTATTCCCATCAAAACACAGCCCTGTGCTCAGAAGTGAACAGAAAGGAGAGCCCTGGCATCTCCTAAAATGAATCAACTGCCACAGGCGTGCAGAGAAACACTCTGCAGATTGAAAAATAAAAGGGTATTGCTACTGTGCTTTTAAATTGCCATCTGTTGACCTGAGCATCAATCTTTTGGCCAGGTCAAAAAGATTGGCGGGCTTCAGTCACACTGCTGCAGTCACTCCCTGTTGTGCTTTGCAGCATCTTTCCCCTCGCCCCATTTCATGACCCGCTCTCTAATTGCAGGAGATTCAGCTGCATGGAGAAATTCTACATCGACGGATGTAGAATTTAAAAAAATGCAAAAACAAAAAGAACCCAATACAAACAAGTTATGAAGAAATTCAGTGTTTTTTAACACCACCCTTCTCCCAGCCCTAGGCATAAGCAGCCATTCATTCCACACAGGCGATAAAGCTATTTGTTGCTGGAAGACCTCAGGGGTTCGATACCTGATGTAAAGCAGATGATTGCTTCCATCGATTCAGCCAAAATACCCGAGTGGAGCTGCATGCTGTCATGACCACAGTGCATGCATGATTTTTGATGGTTTAATAAATAAACCATTGATTACAAAACGGAGCCTGATAAATCCTGACGGGGCAGATTTGCAGCTGTACCTCTCCTCCGACTCCTACAATTAATGGCTTAGTACTGTGCTATGGTTAAGCAAGGACCAGCTCATGCAGCAGCAATAGCACATTAGCAACATTTATGCAAATGTGCAAAATTACTGCACCCTGTGTAAATGACAAGGTCACTCCTTTTTTGGCTAAAATTTTCTTGTCTGGGGCTGTCTTGCCACAGAACAGAGCACCAGGGCTTTAGCTGCCCAATGACAGGACATGCTGAGATGGGGACCAGCTGGGCTCCAGGTGTATGTGGGCTGCAAGGTGGGGAAGGGATGGTCCCACTCCTTGTCACAGGCTCACAAGAAAAATGTCACGTAAGGCACACCTTGAGAAACAGTACACTGATAAATCAGGAAGAGAGATCTGGACCTCACACACTGCCTTTCTGCTAAGCAAGGGGAACTACAGCCTTGCTGTAAACAGTTGCTCAGATGGCCTATTTCTTTTCCTGAAGTGCTTGACTTAGAAGAGCTCAACCAGTGCAGTCTTGCTGATGAGAGAGAAAACATGCTGAATCAAAAGCTTTCATCTGTCCCTGCACGCACAGCTCCCCAAACCGGGATGCAGAGCTGGAGCCCAGCAATGCACACAAGTCTTCAGCCCCAGTCCCCGCCACTGTGCTGCAGAGAATTCATTACATCTTTCTGTAACTGACAGATACATTCTTGGAAGAACGTATCTAGTTATTAAGCCAGGCTAATACATGTCAAGTGACCAATGGAATTGCTTTTGTATTTACCTACTAGACTCTCCAGTCAAAGGAAGGTCCTAAATACAACAGCTGCTTATACCAGACTCGTACTTAACTTCACAGTATTTTAACAAGGTTGCAAGCGTTCAATGACATTCTTTTACAGTTTCAAGGCAAAACAAATACATCGCAGAGGAGATTGGCAGAGAAAGGAGAGAAAAATGGATTTATTATTTAGTTTTATTTATTTTTTAAATCGATTCCCTCCAGCCTCTGTGGAGACAGAAATACACGTGATTAAAGGGAAAAAAAAAAAAAAAAGAAGCTGTATTTTATCATGATAAATTCTTGTAATTTAAAAAAGGTGGCTTTGCCCATTTCAACTCAAATGGAAAATGAGCTTTCATTGGAAACAGAATACATAGATCTACACAATATGTTAAATAACATGGGAGGTATTACTGAGTAATGTCCATCACAGACTACTCATCTAAGTTAATTCTGTTTCCCAGATGAAATAAAGTGCAACAATAAATAATGGCTAATACACAGTTCCATGTAAAGTCAGGACCAATCTTTTCTTTCATTAAATTTAGTACAGTGTATGTGCCATGCATTTTTAATACCTTTAAATAATTTAGAAGAAACAGTGCAGACTAAGACTGACAGGAAATAGTCTAGGCTCCTAATTTTAGGAAACAACCTATAAACGAAATTTCAGGAGGATGCAACTTCTTGATTAAAGCAAATTGCTATTGTCACACCCAGAAAAAAAATAAAGCATTATGTCCTATTACTCTAATTTATTACATTTATTGCTATAATTTAGGAGAGTACTACAAAGACAACCAAAGCATCACAGTCCAGGACATCACTGTGCTACATTATGCCCAGGCACTGCAGAACAGCAACAGTCTAGAACTAGAGAAATGAAAGCAAAAAACAGCACTTTACATAAACATACATCAGCTTCTGATTTTTTACAGGCAGCAGCAGCAAATGCATTTCTGACTCCTTCCATTTTCTTGCTGGATGGTTCTTAAGCATCTCTCTCTCCTCCCTACCCGTCACTCATGACTCTTATTTCCCACACGCCGGATTTCTGTCCTGCTGGTGAATCTGATGTGCCTGATAGAGCAAGCGTGCAGGATGCTGATTAGCTCCATCACCTTTAAAGTTTCCCCAGCCCATTCCTCAGGCAATCTCATCTGAACGCCTATCTACTGCTCACACATGTGGTTCACCTCTTACTCCAGGAAGACCTGCAGCGAATCAGGAAAGCTCCCAGCTCCGATGTTGAAAAGCAAAGATGTAAAAGCCCACCTGAGGCTGAAAAACAAACCCTGGTGTGTGTTTGTACATCACCTTGCAAACTTGTGGTGGCAAAGGTTTACTGCCCTGACGAAAGTGCTAGGCAGGAGCAGACCTACAGAAGGAAAGTTACAGCGTGTGAGCTTATGCAGGCAAATAGTAATGCAAATGAGTAACTATACTCACACAAGCAGCCTCCATGAATCCAGAATCATATTTGTGTTCAAATACTCCCTCCCACGGCTGCAAAGTGCGTGGGGAGACTGAGAAAGTCAGCCGCAAGCATAAGAATTCATACGACTTAAAGTCATCTTTATTAAAAACAAATGGTATATATTCACTAAAGGAACCGACAGTTCCTTCAGTCAGTACACTGAGAGACCAAGCTGCTGCAAAACAGGCCAGCAGTTTTTCATCCAAGGGCAGACTCTCATGTGCTGCTCTAAGCATCCTCCAATCCCTCATCCTCCTCAACTCAGCTCCAGTCTGCTCCTCACCTTCCACTTCACCGCCGCTGCAGCAGCACCCTCAGCACCTGAGGTCCTGTGGTATCTGTTCAATACCATAGATGGAGGGCTCACTACAGATAATACCTCTGTAAGTCACATCTTATAGCTTGCAGTAATGCCAACTCAGTTCAGTAGTCCCTTCTGGCTGCTGAATCGCTCAGTGAAGGAAACACACCCAAGGCTCAACCACATGCACAACAAGTAGTAAATTCTTCTATGCTGAACAACACCTTTTGTCCTCAAAAAACACTTCATTCTTTTTTTTAAAGACCAAAGTCCCATGTAAGCCAATGGGTGAGAAGTTTACATTGTTATGAAAGAAATTGGATAAGTTACGTAAAACCTTTGAGTCTGGAACTTTTAATCAGTTTGTACCACATTCTAAAAGATTATGTAAAATAACCTATCTTGCTACAAAATGCAAGTATATGTGAAGAAGTAATCATACATAAGAAGGAATAGATTATAGTATGAATCTGATTTCACTCTACTAAAAGCTAGAAATACTCTTGCACTCCAGCGTTTACAAACAGAAGCCTAAAAAAGAGAATTGCAGCCATTACATTGTGCCCTTGGAATAAGTTGAAAAAAAGGTGCTGCAGCCTCAGCCCAAGGGAGATGAGGGTTTTGAAAGCGGTATAGCTGCACTTAAACTCAGCTTAGAGTACTACTTACACAGCCACTGGATACCAACAGAGTCATGGACTTTATGGGTTCCAACTCCATAATGTACTCAGGCAGCATCACTCGTACAGGTTAGGCATTCTTCTGCACCTTACATGCAAACAAGTGCCTTATGCATTGTTTTCCTCTGAAGCCATGTTGGCACAGCAGCCTTCCTGTGCTGCAGGCACCTTTGGAGGTGAGCCCACTCACAGCCAAACCTCAGCCACATCTCACAGCAGAACAGGAGCTCCTCATGGATGTGCACTGTTGTTTTTTAGGATGCTGTTTGGTAGCATCCTGAGTACTGGCGGTATCAAGACCTGGCACAGCCTCAGCGTGCAGTGTGGAGGAGGCAGGCCCCAAGGCAGCAGCAGTGCTCCAGGCACTCACTGCTTGTGCTGTCACACGCAGATCAGCAAAGCCCTTCCTGCCAGCAGGAATGTTGCTGTCCTAATGCAACTTCCAAAGCACTCTTGCTTTCATCATCTTGCTCTGTTTTGCTGCTTTCATCCTTAAGAAAAGGCAGTGGTCCTAGGGGAGGAGGGGAACAGCATTTCCCCTTTTAAAAACCAAACTGTGGATAGCAAATAAATGAAGCGTAGAACAACCAAGCTAATTAACTTACTCGAATCCTATTTTTTCTTTCTACAACGAATACCAACGCACACACCTTGTACCTGTCTTCTCCTCCAGTCTTCAAACAGGTACACACTTCCCTTTTCCTCCATACACACAGCCCGTCTGCCAGTCTTTGCTCTAATGTTCTGAATCTCTCTGCAGTTTCAAACCTTATTAAGAAAAGTCTGCTTAGCAGAAAGAAGCTTCCCTCCTTTCCCTGCCAAATCTCCCCCTCGTTACCAGCCTCAGACACAGTGCGTGGTACTGAGGGAAGCTGTGACAGATTTAAGGCCCAGCCCCCGATGCCCACGCAGTGCTTCAGACTAGCACTTCGGGACCAATATTACTGGGAGGTTCACAGTTTTCCTAATTGAACACGGAGTAACGGCGTCTCTTTTTTCATCTGAACTCAGCAGCAGAAGGCACCCGACTTCTGGGGAAAGGATATGTAAGTACTCCCCGCAAGTAACAGCAGAGCTTCCTAAACAGCTTTTCTATGAGCAATATACAGCACAGAGCTAAATAAATCCTTCTTTTTTGGTCCTCACTTGAGGCGACCTGCGTAACTTGAATCACGGCTTTATTACCTAATAAAACCTCCCACCACGCTAACTCAGCCTGTGCGTCCATGCACAGAGATGAAATGTGTGCACATGGGTGCGCGCACGCATCCGTATCGCATATTCCTGCGCCTCACCATCTGGCATTGTTCTGGGGATTAACAAACACAAAGTTAGGTTTAAAATGCCACATACGTGCCCAGGGAAGGAGGGCTCTTACTGAACGCTTTAACAACCTACGTACAGCAGCTGTGAGAGACGAAGAAAGCTGGCTAAGGCTGCGCGTGCATGTTAGGCACAGAAAACACACGCTGATCAAGTCGGCAGGCGCAGAAAGTTACAGCGATGCATTTCGTGCGGCAGAAGTAAGTTGCAGAACAGTACGACTGATGGAGGCTTGTGCAGGTCCAGCGGAATGGAAATATGACAAATGCTAATGCGACAGAAATGTCAAAATTGATGAGGAATTACACATGCTAGAGACTGAACAAAAAGTAGCTGAGATTAAGTCAGACAAAGATGAAACGCCAGATTGCCTAAAGCTAATTATCTGGACAATTAACGGAATGCCTGCGACTCATTCTGATTATTGAGAGCCCAGACTATTTGAGAAAGGACAAAGCTATTTGCAGAAGTCCAGGCTGATTTCCTCAGAAGATGCTGGCAATGAAGTGGAAGAAATTCTTACCCTGGAGATCACTAAGCCAGCTGCTAAAGTGCAGCGTGGCCGCGTCACCTGGTACCAAAACCACACCAATCACTTCCTTGGGCTGTCATTAGTGTCAAAATTCAATGCACAGCTCATTTCCAAAGCTGATAATTTGACAGCGACCCTAAATAAGGAAAAAAATATAAGTGCTTCCAACACATGCAAAGCAAGATACATAAAAGCTGTTGCTTAATTTTATCATCTATCATTTTAAGGAGATCTCTATGTTCTTCTACGTATATGCGCTCAAGGGCTAAATATGGTTCCCAGGCACTTTTTTTTACATGATGACACTTCTCAAACCAGCCAGAGACCAGACAGATGCAAATATCTGCTCACTCATCAGTTAATACAAGGAAATAGTAAAGATGTTTAATAGAAACATTCCACTGGTCTCTCTTAAAATAAACAAACAAACAAAAAAGCATCTATATATTTAGGATTAGCCTATCGCTGTGGAATTATCTGAACTTTTCCCTACACTCCTGGCCCAGGACTGAGTTGATATCTGGAATGAGTGTGTTTTAAGGACCATGTTTGTGACAGTAAAATGCATGGGATCCACATTCTGCTGAAGACACAGTATTATATTTTAGCATTTTTTCTCCTCCTAGTGACATCTCTGGAAATACTACGTGTTCACCACTGTCACGAAGCATCACATCCATCAGCCATGAGCCTCTTGGGCAGCAGAGCGAAATGGCTGTGGCCCACTCTGGTGTTTGGCCAACGGGTTTCCCTGCAGGCAGCCCCTTCAGATACCAGAGGTAAAGCAGAGCAGCCGTCAGGCTGAGCAAGCGTCCAAGCATGAGCTTTGCCAGGGCTGGAAGGGCCAGCAGCAAGCAGCTCCCACCAGCCAGGAAAACTCCCAGGGTTGGGTTTATTCATCTGGGCTCTGGCACAGATTGAAGCAGTTCATGCTGCTTTCAGCACTTGGCTAACACCTTTGCACTGCATATATATATATTCATTTTGGAGGTTTTTGCATCATTTAACATCTCAACGTGTAGGAATTGCCTTGATCCCCAAATGAGGATATACTTCAGCACAGGGATCAAAGAGTTGAGCTGCTCCTGCCGCTGATTTAAATGCAGTATTGTTCCCCTAAAAAGCTAGCAGCCACAGGACAGCACTTGCTGCAGAGCACACTGCAAGCTGCCACACTTCTTGGGACAAACGCTTTGTGGGGCTGACACCAATTTAACACACCATGCCTAGATTAAATTTTTTTTTTTTTTTAATTACAATCTTCATTCCAGAGCAGACAGTGGATTTTAGCAGAGGGGAAGACATCCAACTTTGCAGCAGGGAAGCCTGCTTTGAACACATGCAGGAGGGGAGAGCCTGTGCCTTCAAAACGTGTTTAATCTGTCCCTGGATGGCAGTGGTATGAAGACGCATTGGAGAAGCTGTGCTTCCCATTTTATTCTCTGCCGAAGAAGGGCTGGAAGAGGGAGCAGAGCAGTGCTCAAGGCTGCACAGCTGAGGCACCAGCTCAGCAACTGGTTTGGCATGCAGACACAAAATTTGGTGGTGAAACAGTACTGGGCACCAGCCCAAACTCTGAACTGAAGCAATTTTGGTATATCCCCAATGAGCTCTGAAAACATGCAGAATAGGCTGCACATTAAGCCCTGACTCCCACACGCAGTGGTGACAGCTGCAATGAGAGTGGTGACAAGCACACGCTTATCCCTGCGGTCCCTAGATCTTGGGCCGTGCTGGCTTGCTTAGTGCCTGCACCTTGTGCTACGGGAAGAAAGTTTGTGATGCACAGACTTAAAAGGAATTATTTTCATCAAGATGAAAAGCACCCTGAATGCTTTTGCTCAATGGTTAAATAATATGCTTTAGAAAACATTTTATCTTGCTAACAGTTGAGGGTTTTACAGGCCCTTAAGAAAAAAAAAATAGTATTTCAAACTTCAGATGGGCCAGGTCTCTGTTTTTTGGCTATTTTAACTGATTTTCAATTTGAGATAGTGATTAACATCCAGGTCAGAGACATAAGCACAGACAAAAACTTCCAGCTTATCAGGCCACACTCGTATTTGAAAAACATTCTCATTCTCTTTGAGCTTTCGTTTTAGTTTGCCAAAAAACAGAAGTCAGCTTTTTCCCAAGGGAGAGTTGACAGACACAGAATTTCAACACACAGATACGGTGGAGATAAGGACAAACACACAAGTACAGTGAAGCCACCGCTCTGCGCTTAAGTCATGGCAAGGAGGTGGGGAACAAAATGCACTGCAGAGCTTCAAGATGAAAAATAGCTGGTAAGTCTCTCACAGCCACTAGAGTAATGTCTTTTGCACTTTGCCTGCAAGAATTAAGGCTCTAAAATAATACTGCATGCTTCTGCTGACCCCACAGGATGCAGAGGAATCATGCTGATCCACCACAGTGATGCCACTGTCCACCACTATCTCCCACCTCTGTGCTTTTAAAGGTTAAAAAAATATATTGTGGTTTTGAGAAAGGATATTTTCCCCTTATCTCAGTCAAAGTAGTTGGAAATTTATAGAATCTCCATACTTGTAGAGGTAAGGCAGAGATGGATCGCTGTTGGACTCCAAGTTTCTTTAGAGACTTGACAACTCTGACTACAAAGAACAACTCTATTCTCCAAAACCTTGAGGATCTCAACTAGAGGAAGAGGTAACACAGAATGGGAAGTTCCATCTTCTCCAAAAACTCTACCAGAGCAGGCTTCAGAAAGCAAACATTTTCAGACAAGGTACATTTTAAACCTCTGAATGGGAGAAGAAAGAGGTTACAGGCATATATTTGATTTAAATTATGAAATCCTACTCCTGAAAATAAATAAGGTACACACACACAAAAGGTGGCCCAAATTATACTCCTGTTGTCCCATTAATCATATTTATTGCAAAAGTCTAATAATGTTATCTTTGGTTCCAGCTCCAGCAGCCCATAATTTAACATAAGCACCTTTTTTCAGTATGTGAATCGGGTACTAACAGTCTCTTCCAACCTCTTTTGTGCTTCTAAATTAGAAAACCCAAATGTCCCTTTTTTTCAGATATGAAATGCAGTCAAGGTCACCGTAAAATAAAAGAGCAATTAACTTCACAAGCAAACCGTTGTACAGGAGTGAAATGCAGTACTTTAAAAAGTAGGTAAAATCTAAAAATATTCTTAAAAATTACATCTCTCGTTCAGGCTGAAATGACAAAACAGCTTCAGAGATTCATGTCAAATCATGGAAAATATCCCGCTCCCCACAGTTTGTTCACTGCTCTTTTATCACTGTGGGGTAGTAAAGCCTGCTGATAGCTGTGATACTGGAGAAGCTGGCTGCCTCCTCCCCACCTCCAATCCGCTCCCCAGATGAGCCCTAAGCAGTTAAGAAACATTAGCACAGAATTTCTCTTTTTTTTCCTCTATCAACTAAACGACAGAAGTTTGATGAATTCCCTGCATAAAATTTCGCAAGAGATAGCAAGGACAACGGACCAGCACAGAGCTGCCCTATCTGAAAACACAAAGAGAGAGCTAACTTTAGGGGTTTGGAATTGATAAGTGTATTAAAATACTAAATTATCTTGGCTCTAACCCTTCTCTAGAATCAGCCAAGATTTTATAACTCGGTAAAATTAAATGCGTTATCAACACACAACTGCCTGCGCAACCCAGCGAAGATAAATTATCTCATTACTGCCATAGAAATCAGATGAGGCGTGCATAGTAAGTGACATATTAAATGCAATTATAAAACCCCACTGAAGTGATGTTAGTGACCTGACACATGACAAAAAAAAAAAAAAACAAAACAACGAGGCAATGCAGAATTATGGCTGGAAGATGTGCTAATATTATTCCTGCACAGTGAACACCAGATGCAAAAATACTGCCTAAAGTAAAATCCAATAATCATAACAGTTGGAAAAATGTAAGAAGTGATTAACAGGTAAAGAAGGAAATACCTTGAAGAGGAGCTGTTACTTGCTGATGCTGCGATCCACAATTGCCCTAATGCAAAGGGGCCAGCAGAGCCACCTTCCCACATCACCTGCCTCCACCCCCTAGCATGCTGCAAAATCATACTCAGTGTGAATTCTCTTATTTAACTCTACAAAAACAAAGAGCAAGGGAACAACACAGCCCAAAGAGCTTGGGGAGGCCCCCATTCCCATGACTTGTCAGCAGTACAGCTGACCTGAGCCCCTCCTGACCAGCACTTGTCAGAAGCGTGCCAGAAGCCCCAGTGCTACCATCAGTGTCAGTTTATGTTTCTCTTCGTTCCGTCGCAAAGTTTTTCTTAAGACCTAACCTACATTTTCCTTGCTGCAGCGCAGTGCTATTTCTCCTTCTCACAACAGACAGATTACAGGTCACTCCCTCCTCTCCAGCAGACTTTTGCACCTGTCAGGGTCACACAGTCTAGCAAAGAGACCCGATAACAGCTTGGGTTGTTTCAGCTTCTTCTCCTACATGTTTTCTAAATTCCTCCTCGTTCTTGTTGTTAACTTCTGTCTCCTCCTGTATCTTTCTTGAAGTCTTGTGACCAAAGCAGGCACACAAATATTCTTGCTCAGTCTTTACCAGTATCAGGTAGCTCTAAAGGATTAATTCATGCATCCTGTGCACACAACCAAAATAATCTCCTTGCAGAGGCCATTGGTGACTCGTGTCTAGCTCCTAACACTTTCTAACTTCCAGAGTACAGAAGACATGCTTTAGAATCATCTTCTGCTTGGGCAGTCAATTTTCCCCACCTAATGCTATCCCTCTCGCTCATCCCATAGAGCTGCTTCCCATCTGGCTCACTCTGCTTTCCTAGAGACCCTTTCTTTTAGCAGCACCACAAGGAGACAGGCTGGTGAACCATACAAAGCACTCTGTTCTGCAAAGTGTACAAGTCATGGAGACAGTGACTTGATCTTAGTGCACCAGACCACTAAGAGCAGCTGTATTTTATGTTAGTGCTATATGCTTGATCCAAGGCACAACTGGGAGCACACAATCCTCCATTGGTAACTTGGTCTCCAACTCAATGCTCAGCAAGCACACAGTTGGGAGACAAATGTGCAGCCCAAGTCTGCTGTGGAGTCACTGTGAAATAACCCAGCCAAGCCCCACAACATTCACACAGGATATAGTGATGTTTGCTGACAGATCATCAGTAACTGTTTTATTCTTTTTAAGCTATACCAGCTTCACTAAGATTTACTCTTAGATTCATTATGCATTCCCTATCCTCTATGTAGTAAGTAGTCAAGGATCTCCAGCTGTTTCAAATCTTAAGTCGCTATTATCATTGTTCAAATTACCATCTGACATCTATTCATATCGATAAATATCCTTCTGCCTTCCTCTTACAAGTGAAGCATGCAGTGCTTCAGTCTCATTCCGCAACAGGAGGAATGTCCCTCATTCTGGTCTGAGCAAAGCAGTTGTCTGCTCTATTTGGTACCTGCAGACAGGCATTTGTGAAACATTTTATTAGTGTGAAATCTTAAAAGTAGTAAGAAACCCATTCAGTGTGATAAAAACTAAAGGTCAATCAACACACTCTTGTCAACACACAGCTTTCCATGCTCTCGGAGATTACAAGGTTGACAGCCTTGTTTTATACAGAGGAAGCAAAGAGACTGTCATCACCGGCAGGAGGCAGAGGTCTGAAGTAAGCTCAGGCATTGCCACAACACTCGTCTTCCTCCCCTCCTCGATCTGGCTCATTGAAATAGAAGGGTGGAAAATGTGTGGGGAAAAAACTTGTATTCCTACATTCATTGAAAGCAAAGGAGAAACACAACACACATGTTCTAAATGCCAGTGTCAGAGGATCCAAGGTTTTTGTTCACTTACTGGAATGAGTCAGCTTGAGATGCTTTCCTTCCTTTTAATGCAGCTTTCAACTGTCATAAGCATCTCTGTGAGTGGCACCAGTAGGTGTTAGATGTGGAAACAACCATGCCAGAAAAGAGTGCAATGACTTTGAGCACATTGCTTTGTTCTGTAATAAAATAAGCTGTGCTGTTCACAAAGAATTACTCTTTATCAATTGCTTTACTCAACAAGACAGGCCAATACAATTTCTGTTCTTTTTCTTCCTCCATACAGCTTGTTTTCATTCCTCTTGGAGGTCAGGAAACAAATTACAAACTGACTGGCTTGAGTCTCCCATCATACAGAGCGGGCAACGTTGTTTCACTACAGGCATGTTGCTCGAGCGCAGCTCTTCATTAATACATTCACTAACTATAAAATTACTTTGATATTTGCATTTACTAGTGCCATCAGTACAGATACCTTTATTTAAGTGTATGTTAATGCATGAAAATAAAGTAAATAAAATAATTTAGCATGCTCAGTTCTATTTGTGAGCAGTGTACCTATCCTCGGGTTTTAGATTTTGAAGGTTACAAAGTTTAACTGGATCCACTCAGTGATCTAGTTATGTTATATAGCAAGGGTATTTTGAACTACTCCTTAACGTCCCTTGTGCTGGCCAAGACAAGTCAGCAAAATACAGGTAAGGATTTGTTACTGGCTGGAATCAGTTCTTTCTACTGGGAGAAAAGATTTAGAATGAAGTGACAGGAAGAACTTTAGAGGTTTTTGACCTTATAATAAGTTTACACTTTACTTCGGAAAGTTTAAATACAGCCTTTACTTCATACTTTTACATGAGAGACCATCACATTGTACTGCAGGAGACGGGAACCACAGGGACACAGCCACCTACCACGGCAGAGCTAAGAATGAAGTCACGGCCCTGTTCCCTCAGCAGGGACCACCTCCCAGGCAAGCGGTGCACAGTGGAGATGTGCCTCCTCCATGCTGCTACCCTGGCCCCACAGCGTTGGCACGGCAGCCAGAGCCCAGCTGAACCCTGGCTTTGTCCTCAAGAGAGGTTCAGCTGTAAGGAGAGTACAAACAACAGTGCTTGAGATGATGGCAGGCCCTTATGCTTTTTTCTGCAGCAACCAGAACTTACAGCTTGAGATAATCTACAAGAGGGGCTGGCGATTGCTCCAATTTCCACTCCCTGCATCTTGCCCTGAGCAGTTTTCAAAAACCACTTCTGTCCATAGAGAAGGGCAACCTGAGGCCACTAGCTCTCAAGGGCTCAAAGGCACAAGCTCTGGGAGCCAAGCTGCATGTGTTCTGGATCTGCCCACCTCTCCCAGGCGGAAGAGAGCAGGCCTGCACCTTCCATGCACAGACAGCTGCACTCAGCTCTGCACCACATCCCTGCACGCGCTTCACACCAGAATGGGCACAGGCTTTAAGTCTTTAATCTCCGAAGTTTAATCAAACAATCTGCAATAGGTCGACTTTCAGAGGGGAACTAAAGGCGATTCCTTAATTAGATTTAAGAACTGCAACACTTGAAGTTAAATCATGCTTAGAAACATGGAAATTGAAAAATGGTAACTAATGGGATTTACAGATGATTTCCTTTAAAAGTCAAAAATTATTATTGCATACATGTACCCTAAGGACCTTTCTGTAGGTGTTAAAAATATCCCACTTAACAGCAGACAATGAGAATATATCCACTTATACGGAAAGATGAACAAAGCCTCTGCCAAGACGTTTTTAATAGAAATAAAGACCCCCAATTATAGACTAGAGCCTGCAATCCCTTTCACCTCCTCCTCCATTTACATCCCCGTAGTACTTTTGCAACCAAAGATGCTATCATGGCCAGGTAATGCGCAGCCACACGCCCCAGCCCCAACCTGCGTGACATTGATGTTATTTCACAGTGACTCCACAGCAGGCTTGGGCTGCACATTTGTCTCCCAGCTGGAAGAGAGGACATCAGGTCTTAGCTCAGTGGCAGGGATGTAGAGCACTCACACTCTCAAGTATTTGTTTCATTGTACAGCAGCATACGACTACTTCAATGCAAGTTTAGTATGGTTTAAAAGATACAGGATCTTAACACAAATTAGAAGAGTCAAGTAGCAAATTTTGGGCTAATCTTCAAGTCGTGAATTTCTTGAACAATACCACTGATGCGCAGAAATTACTGTCTGCAGTTTAACACTACACTACAATGGGTAATTCACAGGATTTTCAGAGAAATAAGTGTTCAAACATTAATCTTTCCATGCAGTATCTTTTGTGTGTGTGCATTTTATGTGGGCTCACTTTGCAAAGCTTTGTGTGCTGTGTGTTTCTTTGCTTACTCATCACTGCAGGATGCTGTTCCTTTCCCAACTCTGGTCTGTAGAAAGCCACTGCAAGGGCTAAACTGCACTAAAGCACCAGCATCTCTACCAGTGCCAGGACCTGCCAACGCACTTCTTGTTCCACTTGAAGAGCTCATCCACTTGCGAGCCCACTGTGGAAGCTGTCATGGATGTGATCAAAATTGGGCACAAAACCTGCACTGAAGTATTGCATCCCATGTCAGTGATTGAAATGACTTTTTAAAAACATCTGAATTCAGAGTCTTACAAGGGACTCCAAAGAGTTCTAAGGGCAAATATTTTAAATTTCCCTTTGAGAGTTCATTAACAATATTTACCATGAATTGTCTTGCTCAATAAAGCAATTAGCAATAAATTCAAAAGGAGACAGAATTCTACTTTAAATTAACAGCCTAAAATGAAAACAAGGAATATCTTTTATGACATGGATATGGCACGGCACAAAATAATATACTGGGACAAGACAAATTGCTACTGCTTTTTACACAGGTTGTGTTAAGAAGTGTCAGACAGAACTGGTAAAGAAGAAATAAAAGATTGCAACTTAACATCTCTCACCAAACAACAGACAATTCTTCCACTTTACAGAATCACAGAATCCGTAAGAGTTGGAAGGGACTTTAAAGGTCATCTAGTCCAACAGCCCTGCAATGAATAGAGAAATCTACAGCTTGATCTGTTGCCCAGGGCCTGATCCAGCTTCGCCTTTGAGGGACTTCAGGGACAGGGTACCTGCCATATCCTCTGAGCAATGTGCTCCAGTACCTCACCACCCTCACTGTAAAAGACTTCTTCCTTGTATCTAACTTAAATATCCCCTCTTTAAGCTTGAAACCATTTCCCCTTGCTCTGTCACTACAGATCCTACTAAGAAGTCTGTCCCCTTCTTTCCTGTAGCTCCTCTTTAGGTAATGAAAGGCTGCTCTCAGGTCACAGCCTTCTCTTCTCCAGGCTGAACAGCCCCAGCTCTCTCAGCCTGTCCTCGTAGGAGAGGTGTTCCATCCCTTGGACCATTTTTGTGGCCCTCCTCTGGATGCACTCCAACAGCTCCGTGTCTCTCCCGTACTGAGGACTCCACATCTGGGCAGGATCACCTCCCTCAACCTGCTGGCCATGCTTCTTTTGCTAGAGGCCAGAAGCCATCAGTGTGCAGCAGCTGCCTGTGCACCACAGTGATTACTGCTCTTAGAGAAGATAGGTGCCCCCTGCCCCTAAAACCACCAGCTGCCTTGCCATGCAAACTGAAGACTGCTCATCTCAGTAAGTTCTTGTATCTGCAGCGTCTTTGGAGCATGACAGATTAGAAGCAGCCAGCACATCTATCCCACATCTGTGACAGATGACGATACCCAAACTCTCCTACTGCTCTCCAGCAGTCACCTTCTTCCAGCATTATTTCCAAGAGAAAGCTACAAGTTTGACACTGCAGCACCAGAACAAATGCAGCTGCAGTCTGCTGGGCAGGTAAGGTCAAATGTTTCCCCAGCTCCCTGTTCCTGGTCAAGTGCTAGAGGAAAAACCAACTGTCCAGGAGCCACAAAGTAACAGTTTTGCTTTTACATGACTGCACTGAAACACAAGGAAAAACTCTTGCTTGACTAGGTAAGATAGTATGAAAGCTCTGGAGAAGAGATTATTCAGTAGTTAAAACGTAGGTAATAATGCATGCAGTGTCTAGTTCAGATGCACAATGTCATTTACAAACTGATTTTATGCCAATGCCATTTCAGCCCAGTAAGAACACCGCTATATCTACCTGACTTTAAGAAAAGCTAACCAATTCACTCTCCTGAAAACTCAGCCTGCTCTGCAGCAAGGACTCTGGGTACCCTCACTTCACTCAGTCTCATAGGCACATCTCTATCACTATTTGTTGTTTATGCCAAGTTCTGAATGTTTTCAGCATTAGAAACTTTCTATCTCTTTCTGCCAGACTCCAGTGTAAACTCAGGAGTTCATTCTACAATTAATGAATTATAAATGACATTTGGTGATGTGAAACACCCTGGCTTTGCAGTACGGCGATGATCTGAGTACAAGCCTTATTCTCTGTTTTACTAATCTACTGGACATAAGTATTGTCAGCAGCCTGTCCTCACCGTTCTGACTGATGATATAATATGCTTTTCTAAACCAAGCTACTGTTTACATTCGGCAGCATACACATGCTGCTTTTCCATGCTGCTTTTCTCTCTTTTTTTTTTTTTTTTTTAAAGTTTATGAACATATAATTTACAACCAACAGGCATGGTTTCACAAGTTATACTGATGGAAGACTTGCTTTCTTTTGTTTTTGACTGAAGTCCTCTGGAAACTACTCAGAATCTTACTCCATTCTGCTGTTCTTATGTCTGAAGTGCAACTTTCTTTGAATGTACATATTAAGTCATTGAATTCCTGCACTGATATAAGATCAGAGAAGGTATGGATTTGTCAACCATGCATCAGTCTAATTCCCCCTTAATATCCTTCAAATGAAGTACTTTCAGATTAAAAACATCTACTGAGCCATTAGCATGCTTTGTAACTAACATCTGCTTTAATTCAGCAGCAAAGATGTGGGACACACAGAAGCAGAGGTAACCTGCAGCTCTCACAAACAAATAAGGCAAAATGTACAAGCTGGACAAGCTTTGCAGATCTTCAATATGGGGGACAAACAAAACTTCAAATGTCTAGGCCAACCTTTAATTTTGAGGAAGCCTAATAACATGGTGGGAGTTACTATGCTCCTTGTTAAATAGTTATCTGATTTCCATTAAATCCAAGACTCAAATAGACACTAATACAAGGGCTGGGAGCCTCCACAAAAGCAGAAAAACCTGTATATCTTGATCCTGTATCCACGAGTAGATGTCTCCAAGGGTTCCTCAAGGAACCCTACCCTCATAAGCAGCTGCGGAATACCACTTGAGTTTAAATAAGGTCTACTAAACATAGGGGACATTCTTGCCAACAGGCTATGGCAGAAAAGGCATCAGTGCTGAGGACAAGAATCCAGCAAGTTTACGGGGGTCAGATCGTTCTTCAGATTGACAGCGTAGACACACAGTACCAACCCAAACTGCTGCAGCACTGAGCTCTGAACAGAAATACAGCAGTAGTATTCATTACCTAATCAGCTCTTCACGAACAATGCTGAAAACAGCTCACTATAAGAAAGTTCTGTTACTGGACAGTTATGCAGATGTTGTGGTCTTTTAGGTCTCATGACAAAAGACTGCAATCTTCAGGTAGCCATGGCGAGGGCTATTATTTATGTTAATTGCTGAAATCACTCTCCTGTTTCTGATACCCATAGTGCACAGCTCATGGCACTAGCAGGACATAGCAGGACTATGCAGCAGGAGAAAGGTTGATTAAGTCTCAGGGTAAGAGGAAGGAGAGCCATGGGGATGACTCAACCCTGAGGTTCTCCCACATCAAAGGAAAGGCATGCTTTTATACATACTGACAGGAAAAGGAACTTCCAGCACTCAAACACCTAAAATTCTTCAT
>JAOWBP010002978.1:34733466-34754488 GCA_028571105.1 Tragopan temminckii
GAAAAGGAAGTTCCAGCACTCAAACACCTAAAATTCTTCATTATCTCAAACAGCTAAAACAGATTTAAGTTTTGAAAATCCTTGATTTTGCTTCTATAGTCCTGAAGTACAGTACAGAACAAAGCAACATTTCTGGAAGGTTGCAGATGCAAGATGAGCCACGCGTGGAAAGCCTGATACTTTTCCTCAGAAAAAGTAGAAATTGTATGAAACAACTGTATGAAATACAGCCCTACTTTCTCCAGCGAGCAGTAACCAGCTATTCAAATCACTGAGAATGATCTGCAATTTCCCTCTAGTTAAAGAATGCAGTGGGGGTTTTTGAAACATATGCACCTAACTGTGGCTTTCCATGAGTATAATTAATCTCTAAAGCAGCTAACAAAAGAAAATCTGTTCTAAAACAAATCTAGGGAAAAAAAAATAAAAGGGATCTAAAGCTGAGCAAGCATAGAGAAGAACAAAGCACAAAAGCAGCTCCAACACTTACAGCAACCCACACGTACAGAATCTGTAGATGAACCTCTTGGTAGGAAATGCATTTATATAGATCATTATCTTCACATGATACCTATACATCTGAGAAGCATTCAAGTGACCACATTATGCACAGCTCCATAAACCACTTGCATACGCATGTGAGTGGCTTAAAGAATCCTGAAATTATGTAAACAAGATGGGGAAATCAGGGCTTCCTGTCTGGGGAGAGAAAGAATAGAGGAGAGTGTATGCAGAGAGCTGGGCTCTTCCCATCTATTGTTTTATATAAAAAGCAAAAAGAAACACTTGCAGATGAAGTTAAAAATATCATTTTGGCTTAATAGAGGACAGATGTAGAAAACATCAACCCTGCCAGTATGCAGAAGATTTCATAACCACCTTTGCTGTGCTGCTCGGTTGATACAGGAAGAAGCTGGGAGAAGGCAATATGAAGAAAACAATAAAAAGACTTTTGCGTAGGTGTAGGAAGTGGGAGATGGATGTGCGAGCAAATTGCTTTTAAGAACTGCCTGGCTGAAACAGGACTGCAGAAGCTCAGTGGAGCTGCAAAAGCTTAGGAACCACAGCAGTTCCCTAAAGGCAAGACAACTATCTCTACCGAAAGTCACCCAGATGCACCCCACGCAGCTCCCCAATTTTTGCTGTGTGAGACATAGCGTGGCTGTGCTCATCACTACCAGGCCCAAGCCTCCAAGGCCAACTGACTGCTGCCACCATCAAATCCCCTTGGCCCACCCCTTATCTCAGCTGACAGCCTGAGGGCCAGGCCTATGAACACCAGCTCTTGGTGTCACATCTGGGTGGGCACCACATACTCTGAGAACCCTGAGGCAGTTCCCAGGCACTGCATCACAGTTGTAGAGGGGTACTTTGCCATGTTTGATAAGAATCCTGGAAAGAGATCCCAAAAGCATTTGTGGATGCTATACTACCAGCTTCTGCCTCTCCAGTATTTTTAAATTCTATTTAACAGAAGTCCTTTTGACAGGCTCCTTGTGCCCTCACAACCACCTGCTCAGCACATGGGCAAGGATGGGGACAGACCCTGCCCTATCACAGGGAAGTGGCTCTGCTTCCTGCAGATAAGGAAGCACACTATACAGTAATATCCTTTTACAATACTGTATAAAGCCTTAATTACAACCTCATGCTTCCACAACAAACGCGTCACATGTTTGATGCATGCACAAATGTCAGCTCTCAACATTTTTTGATGTGGCAGAGTTTGTAATCAAGCGTTTGTGTTATTTAGCAAATGAAGTAATAGGGCACTGCCACAGAACACAACTCTGTAGCTATTTCCTAAAGGACAAATCAACCAGCTATGTGAAGACGATCATCTGCACGGCCAGAGGTTTTGCAGAGCTACAGCAGGAACCGAAAACCTACTGTGAGCTCTAGTCAATGGATACAGTCAGAAAAGCACTTCATTTGATGAACACCTGGCAACCGTTCCAGTCCAGGTAATCAGTAACTCACTTGCTTCTCCATCTGTTCTGCCTCTCTTCTTTTTACAGATATTAAAAACAACAAACAAAAACCTACACTTAAGTAGGACCCTTGGTGGTAGCCCCTGAAGCCAAGATTTTTTTTAAGTTGGACAACAGATACATATAGTATGGAGCTTACAGCCACTTAACCAACAGCAGCCTTTCATTATTAACCACAGAACTGGGAACTCAAGAAATTTCTTTAAAATTCACTACAGCCTTCAGCTGATTTGGTGGTCAGTTCAGTTGCACTTCTCTCAGACAATCATACAAGTGAACTTAATGGTTTTTGCTAGGAATACACAGAAATAAAGCTGCAAGTAAAATCATTTTTAGGTTTACTTAGTTTAAAACAGATGAACATCTTTGATTTCAAGCGATGAAAAAAAAAAACAACACACCTACCTAAAAACACAACTAAACTAAAGGCACTAAGGCACCACAGTGTTTAACCATGTTAAAACCTTCTGGCTTTGGTTCATCTCACAGTGCATTACATTCCATCGACTTCAGAACAGCAAACAACTTTTCAGGCATTAGCAGATAATAACCATCAGATGTAACTGCATTCCTAGCTTTTCAGCAAGCTGCTTTCACTGAGCTGAAAGAAAAGCTGGATTCACCAAAACAAAGGTAATCCAAGCTGATATAAACACATACAAAAGTCTCTCAATTTTGAGTCTCCGGAGAAAATACTCTTACTTTAGAATATGAACTGAATTCACTGACTAGGCAAGAAAAAAAAAATCTAAATCAAGAAAGATGCAAGGAATAGGTTGTTTGCTCTTTTGCACCTGAACATAACCATTTAACAGCTTTTTAAATAACATAGCTGTCACAGTAAACAGTATTCTAGATGATTACACAACAATAATAAGTAGACTCCACATCACACAAAGGTAGACTAAATGTGACTATTACTCTTGGATAATTAGCCCCACAGCTGCAACATCT
Organism: Tragopan temminckii; assembly: GCA_028571105.1. Lineage (NCBI taxonomy): Eukaryota > Metazoa > Chordata > Aves > Galliformes > Phasianidae > Tragopan > Tragopan temminckii. Next base: position 34,736,412 of record JAOWBP010002978.1, read on the forward strand.
TAGAGTGAACTTGCAGCATCACTGCACTGGCGTGCAACAAGATATCCTGCCCTTGGTTAATCACATGTGACTTCATCTTGTCACACCCACAGCATTAAGGATGGGGATGTTCTAGAACATTTATACAGAAAACATTAAATCAGGAATACAACACTCTGCCTGCCTCACTACCACGGCTTACAGCACAGGAAAAGTCAATTTCAGAATTAAAAGCTGTAAGAGCCATAAAGTTCAAAAAATGCTCCATTTTCAAAATCAAGTAATTTAATTACACAAAACCTAATAAATTTCATCTATAGATTTTACCTTATATAATTGTGAAAACAAACAGAAATCTGATTCTCGTGAGTGACAGGCTTATCACAGGTTTAATTTCAAAAAAAGTCTACTGGAAAGAAATACAAAAGGAATACACATGGAATAAATAGTGTTTAAATGTTTTTGTGTAAAATGCATCAAGCAAGAAAAAATATTTAAGATCTGGATTCAAAGCTATGTTGTCACACACAGTGGAAGAAGCTGGGTAGATGAAAGTTCTATACAGAGAGCAGCATTCCTTCATTACTTAGAAGATGCTGCATAAAAACCCAATCAAGTGAACAAAGATGTGAAGCAAAAAGGGAGCACAGGTCAATGTAATTAGGTTCTTACCCAGGCTGTGGTCTTGCCAACTTACAGCATACGTTACCACAGAATTTAGCTGACCAAGGTTCCATTACCTAAGGAACACCCTGAGAAAATACAAGCTCATATCTCAATAGTCTACAAAGGTAAAAGATAAGACTTAGCAAGTGAACAGAACTGTGAGCAGCAGATATGACTATCTATAGTCAGTCAGAGAGACAACGACAGTATTCCACTTGCTTAGCTACAATCCATACTGCAGCTCTACACGGCAAATCAAACTGCACTGAATCTTTCAGTAAGTGGTACCCCAACCATGATGATCCAAGATGAGAAGTTAGTCAAGCTGCCATTAGATTTATTCTGCATCTAGCTTCTTCTATGTTAAAACAGATGAAAAACAGGATTAGTGAAAAGAGATCAAGACAGTTTTGAAAACTAAGCCACTTCCCCCTCAATAAAAAATTGCCTGGAACCACTGGTCATTGATTAGGGGAGTTCTGTACCTAACTGGATGGGGGGGAGCATTTGTTTATATTTAGTATTAAGGTATATTCTACTAGGCACAACATTTAGAGAAGAACATTTAGAGAAGACACGGACTTTTCTTAAACATTCCATGGATCTATTAGCTACTGAATTTTTGCTTTAGCAATAATAGTTTCTATATAATTTACAGTAGTCAAAATTATTTTCTATTAATAGCTGAACAAGCAAACAGTTGAAAAATCACTAAGAATATTACTTTTTCAATAAGAAAAAATATTTCAAATGCTTATATATTTAGCAATATATGTTTCACACGTGACAAAGCACAAGTACCTCCCCTTTCAAGATATTTCAAATATCTTTCAAGATATTTTGAAACTAGCTGAAAGACAGACCACAGAGTACTTTGCTCAAGATCCATGCCCCACGTGTCTATGGGCCAGCTCAAACCTGGTGATCCTGTGAGACTTCAGCACAAGAGCTCGTTCTAGCAGGGGATCCAGTCATCTTGGTTACGTTCATGTATCAGCTAGGGACCATAAAGGATGTGCTGAATGCTTGCTGTGTCCCCATTCAATGTACAGACACAGTACTGGTCTAAGCACTCTTACCACACTCAGGTTTGAATGAAGCCCAGACAGAAGTTGAGGCTTCTGCCCAAGCACCTTTGGAATGAATCCTTCTTGAATGTGAGGTCAAAAAACAGACTCTCTCTCTTATACTAACAGTACTTCAAGACCTCATGCAGAGCCTAGCAAATGCTCACATAGCACTTTGCAGAGATGATCACTCTTTACATCTTGCCTGGGAGTCACTAGGCTATACATGACCTAGGGTCTAGAGAACAGTAAGTATCTAGAGAGAGGACCTGTTCTAAGTGCTTGAAGCCACAATCCTTTGAAAGCTACGGCAGAACTGAAAAGATGTAAACCAACAAGGAGGAAAAATTAAAAAAAAAAAAAAGACCACGCTGATTTTTTTTTTTTTTCCTTATTCACATGCTTGGACTACTCTTGTTTACAGTCTTTACTGTTAACAGTGGTGGGGTTCTTCATCTTCTTGAAGATTACTGGTATCCAGAGTCAAGAACTACTTCAAGAAATATTTTTAATTCTGAATAGATTGGCAGAAATCCATAGGATTCTCTTCATGCATTACATGTATGCATACAGTCAGCACATGAAGCTTACCAAGCAGCACCAAGTTTGACCAACCATGCTCTTTCAAACAGACTATGAGCATTATTCCACACAGACACGCAAAAAAGTAATGATCAACATTCTTCATAAAAACCAGGCAATTCAGAAATGTCACTTCCGTTGTCACAGTTGATGTCACTGAAGTGTCACTTAGAGTTAATATTTGCCTAATCAAGTCAATTATAGAGTAATTAGGTAGTTAAAAGGCTCTTGGATTTGACTTTTGATATGAAAAATCTGCATATTCCTAGATGTTTTATGAATTTTAAATGGTTCAAAGTTCAACTCTAAGAGCAAGGAGCCTTCAACACACTTAGAAAAACAACTCCAGTGTTTAAGGAGAAAATGATGCATCACCTTGCTGGCTGGTATGGGTTATTAGCACAGATTGTTACAGAGATTCAGCAAGAGTTGAAAACCCAAGTGTTCTAATGAAAAGCTGAGAACTTCCAACACTTCTACTGTAGAACCACAACCTTACAAAGGGTTGGGCCCTCCTCCATAACCTGGAAGGTAACTGATAAAGGCCAGTGGACAAAGCAATGCAGACACACGTAACGCTCAGGCCTGGAGACCCAGCCCGTGACTCTGAGGTGGCCCTGCTCCCAGTCTGGGGGTGCAGCCAGGATTGGCACAGCTTGGCACAGTGGCCACAGGCCCCATTCAGCTAGTGCTGGAAGTGAGGTTTGCTTGAGAACCGGTGTGCTGCTGCTCTAGAGCTGGAAAGTACCTCAGAACTCCCACTCATCTGCTGCAGAAGCTAAGCTGGGCAGAAAGTTGTCTGTGACATCTATTTTCTTCTTTCTTCAGTACGAAGGCTAATGAAGAGTTTCACATACACATAATTGTCATGCACAGTAGCTGAATCTGCCTATGCGGCATCTGTGGTCTAAAAACAAAGATACGTTGGTGTTCAAAGAAATGAGGAGCTGGGGCATAAAATAAGCAGGAGGGAGGGTCAGCTACATTGCTTCCTCGAGGAAGAAAGCTATACCTTTGAGATAATAGGTGTCCTTGAGGGAAGGTCAGAGTAAAGCAACTACAGCTTGTGTTTAATGAAACAGAATCTGTTAAACGCAAAGGCAAGTTGGTACCAAGTCATGTTCCCCTAACTCCTTCCACTCACAAGGTAGTAGAATCACCAAGAGGGAGCAAGATGAGGAGCTCTTCCCAAAGCATCTCCCCAGCCCTCCCAGCGCAGGGCAGGCCTGCAGAGCCCAGTCCTCATCCCCTGGGCAGGGGAAGGCGCTGTGCCCCATGCTGAGTGGGGCATTCTCATCTCCCCTGCTCAGATCAAGCTGCTTGCAACTTGCCTACCACCTTCAAACACCACACAAGCACCAAAGAGGCATGACCAGCGGAAGGGAAAATTTACCACTTCAGCAAGAAGCAAAACCTGCTACCTTGGCAGGCTTTATTTTATTTAAAAAGGGCTGGGGGTTCATGGTACCCACAGCAGTCCTTGGGAAGGCAAATAAATGAGTTGTTCATGGATGAAGTGGACATGGGTGTATAATACAGACATTTATCACATGCGCATTTATAAGCTACGTGTGGTTTATAGCATAATTAATCAGTAGGTGCACCCTATTAGGTACACAAATGCAGCCTCCTGTCTTTCCAGGCACATTCAGTAAATAACAAATTGACACCCTTCTGACCCAAGTAAGCCTTTCCTAGATGGAAGATTCTGAGAGAAGTGATTCAAATTCCTGCACAGCAAAACCAGAGGAAGCACTGTCCCTGCACACCTCTGGAACATGCACCCTGAAGTCACACAAATTCCAAGAAGTTCTCACAGCCACTCTGCCACACGTACAGATACAATGTATATGCATATCTAACATCAGTAAAATACAATGATGGGGAAAATTCTATCCTCAGAGGATCACGGCTGCTTTTCAGCTCTCCCCCCAATGCTACATCCTTTTATGTCCAAGCTCTGAGCTTTTAGTGTGAAGAATGAAGCCAGAGCCACAACCTGGAATAGTACTGGCCTCTTTTTGGGGCTGGTTGGTCAGAAGTCAGCTGACACAAACATCTATTTATGATGAGTAAACACTATATATACATTTCAGGATTTTTTCCACTTGCAAATATTCAGCTGTGCCATATACAAAAAGAAATCCTCTTGATGTGAGTCCCCTCTTTCCAATTATAACTTGCCACATTATCCTGATTTCTCACTGTATTTACTATCCTGCTTTGCTGAATACAGAGTTTCTCCTATTGCAATCGGTGTGGGTGGTCTGGAGCACGAGCTGCTCAGTTTCTGTCCCTCCCCTCATCTCCACACTGGAGATGATCGCAGGCAGATACCGCAAGGAGCCTGGCCAGACCTCCATAGCATCTCAAAATAGTAGGAAACTTGAAGAAAGAATGCTTTTACTCTCAGAGAGTTCAAGGAACACATACACATGATTTAATGGGAATAAAGCAGAGAATGAAGTGCAACTTGTGGATTTCTGAGCGAGCCTGATATATTAGAGTAAGACGTTCATTGAATCGCTTTTCTTTAAAATTCAATTAGAAAGGAATTCAGTGGACTTGGAAAAGGGAAGACTGCCACACAGGAGTGCTACACTGCCCAAAGAACAGGGAAAAGGCACTTCTCACATTTTGCACACATCTTCTGTCTAAGATGTTAGACAAAAGCGCCATTTTAAGGGAAATATTTGTATTCGTATGTTTTGTATAGTGCTCTACGCCAACCCACAGTTGATTCTGATTTGTAGGCAATCACTGTAAGGCTAATGTTTCAAAAAATTAAAATTGCTTTGACAAAGTTACAGTGCTACATTTTCAGAAAAAAAGTCAAATTGTGGCTCATTGTATAAGACACCACTACAGTATTTTCTATTCTGCTCTCACGGACGCCTCACAAAGCCATTGCCACTTTACACAAGGGCACACCCAAAGATCAGCTAAAAAGGAACCCTGTAATTGTCATTCTTTATTTAGAAAGTGTTAAAAACACAAAGAATAGAAATAAGGAGTTTTTAAGGAATACCATAGAGGAACAATGCCTGTAGCTTATGTATTTTTGTATGCATTTTACCTACAAAATATCTGCACACACGCATGCCTCAAAGAACCTATGTAAATTTTAATCAAGAATATCTGTAATTCTTCCAACATTTAATCTCTGCTTCAGCAACTAATGAGTTAAAGATGATAAATGCCATTAACAAAGGAAAGAGGATCTTCCCTTTGTTTCCTAAAGAATGCAGAAGCCTGGCTTCTAGTCATGTTCATGATTTAAATACAATTTCATTTCTAATTTCGCTATTCTGCCTTAAATACTTTGATCATCCATAGGACAAACAAAAGTCCTTAAAATTACAATTTCCTATCACCCATCAGTGAGCATCTTTTCCCTTCTGAGAAAATAAGCAGAAAACATATACTAATGACAGGCAGCACCACAAAATCCATACTGTTTTTCTTCATTCCACAGAGAAACTTCCTGAGGAAGAGAAGTTTTCTATAATTCCAATCATAATCTGGAGTCGGATATTAAAACACTAATGATTACACAACTGAAATGCAATTTGGATGTAAAATTTGCCTTTGATAATTCAGGAGCTCAAATAATCCACAATGCCACAAACAAACAAAAAAAAACATTAAAAAAAGCGAAACCCAAAAACAAATAATAGGCAACCTATAGAATATACACCCTACCACCTGTACTATGCTGTTTATGTTTAGGTCTCCCACCGATTCCTAAGGGGTTATTTCAGAGCCTGGAGAGAAGTAATGATTAAGCACCAAGAACAGCTGTAGCATCATGTGCTGCTTTCATGAGAAAGGGCTCAGTGTAACGGACTGGTACAAACGCATAACAGCATTTACCAAAGCCTTTATAAATTAGCAAAATACATACAGAAAAACACTGATTCGGGTACATGACTAAAAGCAGAGTTTTATTGTTCTTTTGAACCTGTCAGCTCCAAACCTCATTGACCTCTTCCACAATGACAGCAGCGAGTGCCCTGTATTTGGCAAACAACTGCCAGAAACAACAGACAGCAAGTTTTCCCCAAGAAAAATAGCTTTTCAAGAAGTCATTTGCAAATTCAGACGTATTAAAATAATAAACATTACTTAATTTAGATGTTTCGTAAAACAGGCACATTCCCAGTCTGCTACATGTCAGTATTATTTAGAACTTTATAAAAAATGCTATAACCATCAATACATTAAAGAGATCCATCTGCAAGTACAGTCTGGATCTCATTGGAGAAAATGTATGTAAACGTGCGGTGTAACTCAACACAATGTTAATTCTTTCTTTTCCCTCAAAATTTCACATATACATTCTTATAATTTAATTTTTCAGTTCAATTGTTTGGACAGCACTTAGAGAAAAATATTTCCTTCAAGAATAACACTTAGCAGTACCTCTGCTCGTTACACACACCATGCAGGCAGCTTACCATCACGCTCACACCACCCCAGCGTGCCACAGCTCCAGCACTGCATGCAGCGAAGCACCCGGCGTATGGATGCACATCCACAGGGATGGGTCAGGACACAGAAATCAGGATGCAATGCAGCAGAGCGTTTTGAAAGTCAAAGGCAAATTCTATTCTCAGTTTTCCAATGGATATGGGGAAGACGAGGCCCGCCCGCCCTGCTCTGAAGGCTGCCTGCTGAAATCGCAGAACAGCTTACGCAGCACTTCTGAACAACCTGCTCGTGCCCCGCTGCACCCAGTAGATCTGCCTATCTGCCAATAAAGACACGCAGCCCCATTCTGTGGGTGTTACTGCAGGGACAATGAAAGAAATTGTATTTCCCTATACAATGCAGTACCCTCACAGTGTGAGACCTAACAGCCACGGTAATACACAGTAATAGGTGAAAAAAGAGGAAGGGAAAACTACTAAACTACTATTTACTCCTTCCTGAGGAGGTACACGACCTTCCTCTGCTCCTAAACTTTTAGGCATAGCATATGGCTGCTGTAAGCAGCTGCAAAGGACCCGCAGGCAGCAGCAGGATTTGTTCCTCTCCCCACAACAAGCCCGCAGCAATACATACCTCCACATTTACATGCAGACAGCCAGACGGCAGCCGCATACAAGCACACACAAGGATGGATAGCCACAGCCCCTATTTGCTTTAAAGCAGCCCTAAACCTGCACAGTTCAAGTCCAACATCATCATGCTGCTCTGATGAAGATTTTTTGTCATGCACTACAAGCAGCAATGTATTAGCACTGCTTTGGAGACCAACAGGCAATGAGAAAATTACAATACAACACAAGACAGAAAAGAAGAAAGCAACGCGTGGCTGTTAGGAGGAGGAAACGCTTACCTTTTCTTTTTTTCCTCCCCTTCTACAAAGCCAAGCAAAGCTCCCACTCCTGCACCTGAGCTCGCGAGCAGCACAGTGGCAGTGAGGGCTGTGCTGCAGGAGGGATGGAGGTGCTCGGAGCAGAACTGCTGCCGGAGGAAAGCGACGGGAGCCACAGCGACCCCCTCGACCCCAGCCGCTATCAAATCCGGGAAGATAGAGTGCACAGCTGTTTTACGAGGCCTCTGGGGAGCACCAACTCCAGCTACTTACCCTGTCTGCATTATTAATAGATGTTAATGGCTCCATTATATCAAAAGAACCCTCTTCCTCTTTATAATATGGAAATTCCAAGGTAAAGGAAAAACACAACAAAAAGCCTCATACTTGGAGGCAGCAAGCCACTCCCCGGTCCCACCAACTGCAGAGCCGCCCCCCACCTCCCTCAGCCCCAACACAGAGATTTGGTAGCCAAAAATCGATCCGAGGCAGTCAGTAACTGCAGTAAAGCAAACGGGCAGACAAAGGCTTCCTGCCATAAGGCAATTCCCGAATGCATGATTTTCCTTTTAATCAGGTGCTGAAAGATTCCGGCTTGAGCATATATGCATTTTTAACACAAAGAATGCACTGCAAAGATAGAATAAACACATACCATTCATGTGTTCCTTGTGCTTGCAAATTCATGGCTTTATTTCTTCAGCAGAAGTTATCCGTCACCTCAGAAAGTATTATCTAGGCTGACTGGATGACAAAGTCTCCCTGTCAAGCCTTTGATTCAGTTGATGAATAAAGGACTTTGATCCCGAAGTATCCCTAGGCTGTGGTTCTGTTAATGCACAGAGCTCCTCCGGGCCCATCCATCCTCAAGGTAGGTGCAGCCACGCACCAAAGTGCCCAAGGACCCACCACAGAGGACACTGACCTATTTTAATCCAATCCACGTGTAAATGCTACCGAGCTACCACTGGGCACGAAGCAAAGATAAGATGTATTTTTAACCCCCTAATCACCCTGCACACGGGATGGACAAGTTTGCACTGATAATGAATACATCCTCCAAGACAGTACAAGAATGCTGCTTGCTTTAGCTTAGTTTCTTCTGCTGATGCTGAGAGCCATCTCACTGAGAGGAGCACAGCCCTCTCCTCCTCCTCAGTTTAGCGCTGCCTCCAGGTAATTCAGAGCAGCGTTTATAAAGCCCCGAAATGCCCAAACAGACCCATCCCATCTGCTATATGACCCTAACAGGAAATCAAACACACACCCCTGCGGGGCTCAAAGCTGCAGACCACGAACTCTCCTCAGGGATGGCAGCACCCCACAATTAATTGCATGGTGACATTTTGGCATATTTGGGGGTGGGGAGCGTGAACGTGTCGAGCATCACCTTCTCGCGCTGCAGATGCACGCCGCAGCTGCTCGCCGGCGCTCGGCGTGTGAATGAGAAGTGCCGCTAATTCTTCCAAGACAAATGCAAGCGATTGGCTTTGTTGCCGCTCGCCTCTGCGGCTCTGGAGACCGCGCCGCAGCCACGGCATCACAGGCACTGTATTAACTGAATCACAGGCAGCGCCAACGCCATCATCTTCATCTGTCTCACGCGCGCTCTAATTACTTATCCAGATCGAGCCCGACTGCTGGAAAATTAGCTCTCTCCAGGAGGTAACCGAGCTGAAAGGTTCTTTTTACCAAGAAATGATGGGCTGGCCTCTAGCAGTACATCAGCCGGCACACAGCCGTAAGAAATGTCACGAGATGTAAATTTGTGAGTGGGATTCTCTTCCCCCCAGAAGAAATACAACATTTAGAAAATACCCACATGTACATACAGACACACCAAATAAAAAGCCACCTAAATTCCTGACCCTGAACTTGAAAAATTTACTTGGATTATGAAGAGGAGTGGCTTTTTATGTGGATCTTTCTATTGCTTTGCAGGCTCGTTCCCACTTGATTCTCACAACCAGGTCGGTAGCGGCACTCACACACAGGTTTAGTTTCCTGCCATCGGCTGCAGAGACCAGGTTTAGGTTCCAGAGCCTTGCTGGGGAAACCAACACTGCAGTCACAACATCAAATCAACTCACAGCAGCAGAACAAAGCAGAGAAAGGATAATGTGTTTTTAAACTCAAAACGCTCCTTTAGCTTGTAGCAATCTAAAAAAAGAAATAAATCTAAAAGCAACTTAACTTTATTTTTAAGAGAGCACTTAGAACTGCCAGACACAAGTAGCTTAGAAGGAGCAGCTATCAAATTATTTTCTAATAAGCAAGACTGTCATTACGAGCTGATTTGCTGTAGTGCACACACGTACAGATACACACATTTTTAACATGCTTAATGCACTCTCTGAGCCAATTCCAGTCGCATGCAAGGACAGTGTATGTTTTAATGCTACGGAGTTTTAACTTACGTGGCCATGTGAAGCACACAACATTGCCACCAGAACAATGCAGCAGTATGAAACATATGCGATACTGATGAGCTTTGCAACTTAATGGCTTATTTTAACAAGGGGGGAGCAGACCACAGAATGAAAGCCCACGCTTATTGCATTTACGGCAGGTTCAGAACACTGAGCCTTCCCCATTCTCCTAATTGCGCTGGGTGTTATGCATGCTAGGGATGGAGCGAGAAGAGTTGTCAGCCCACCTGACTGCAGAACAAAGAGCATTTTTTTCTTCCAGCATTTGTTACTGATGCTTGAGCCACACCCTTCAGTCCTCGCTGAGTGCACTCCTTATGCTCTCCTCCTTCCTGCTCACATGGAAAGAAAGACATTTTCTGCACTAAATAAGATATTAGGGATTCTCACGCTTGGGAACTGCTGCATTTGGGTGGCACTTTGAAACCCCCTCCCCACGTGTGTGGAAGGAAGGGATGGGGCTCCGGACCACACTGTGCTTGGGCAGCACGGGGAGCCCTGTGCAGGGAACAAGGAGCCCCTTGGGATGGGGCTCAGCCTCCAGGGGTGGCTTTGCAGTAGGGTGATTAACCCTGGGATGCAAGGGTGGAGAGGAAGAGCCCTAAAGCAAACACATGCCTAATGAAGAGGGGAAGAACCACGCCCTAATAGTGATGCGCTGAGCCACATGCTCCCATCTCACCCCTGCAAAGCCCTGCCATGGAGAGACCATCTCTGTGCTGCTCTACACAGACCCTCCTGCCTCTGCCCTCACCCCCAGCCAGGGAGCACCGCAGGCCACAGTGCATCTGCCTCCCCACTCCCCCAGGAACAGAAGCACAGCTGGTACACCTCACAAGTTAGCTGCAGAGCACCCCAAAGCACAGGTTTTTTGCACATTCATACAAATGAGGTACATTCCTGACCTGATCTATTTAGAAAAACATCAAGCAACACAAGACAAGATGCAGACAGTGCGAAAACAGATACCTGCAACACAACCCATCTCACTTCTGCCTGTCAGAAGCATCTCCTGCGTCACTGCCATTTCCTGCTCACAGACATATGGAGGAAACCCAGCAAGGCTGCTCCCAGCAATCCCAATTGCCCTTACCAACCTTTTCACAAGGTGGTGGCACCAGTGTAGATCCCCCAGGCAAGCTGTAGGCATCCTGGAAGCCAACAGGGTAGCCCTTCGGTCCTACATTTCCTCAAGTACAGCAGCCGCACCTTTTGTCCCCAGTGCAGTTCAAGAACAGTGTTCTCCACTCCTCCACCACCCCAAGCTTCAGGGCAGGTGGGGTTAGGGAATAGCTTGACTTAGCCAGGATTTCTTTCACAATACCAGCAATTCTATAGCCTCTGAGACTTGCTAAGGTGTTTATATTTAAGAAAGGGTTTTGTTCTGCTGTTTCCTGGTATTTGATATGTTATGATCTAACATATGCTACAATCTGACAGCCACACACACCAACAAAGGTAAGCTGCTGTGCCCCTGAGCTACACTGGGATGCTGCGTCACAGCACAGCAAAATCCTCTCATCGCCTCAGCACTGCACACCCAGAGAAATACAGCCCCCTTAAACTTCCATCACACTATTCCCAAATAACCAACAAAGCATTAAACATAAGCAGTAAGAAAATGCACACCAGCCAAGACACATTAGACTGCTGTCAAGTATTGCGATGACAATTCTGAGGCAGGGTGTGGGCAGAGATCCCTCCTGAAGCTTCCTACAACTGGTGCTGCCACTGCTTGTGGGGCATGGGCTCCCACAGACCCCTGCTCCAAAGGAGGCCTGCCCTGAAGGAAGCAAGGCTCACACTTCTCCTGTAACATACCAGACTGGGCATCCTAGGAAGGATGTCCGCTGAGAAGCACATAAACAGCTGATTACCCTTAAGCCAATGGGTTTTATACAGTTGTTTCCATGGTGCTGAAAATGCACCTGAAGGAAAACTAGACTTCCAGAAGGCTGCATGTTGCATGAGTAGACAGCAAGCCCCTGTGTTTTAACACAAGGAGCAGTGTAGGGTGCACAGCGGGCATTCAACTGCTCATCATTCCTGAGTGACGCTAACAGTGAGCCTGTGCAGCTCATCCACTGTGAGGTGACATTCCTCCCACCTTGCAGTAGCACCTGAAGGCATCAAGGGCAGAAAAGCAGCAGACTAATGGAGCAGAATCAAGCCAACCATGTCAGGACCCAATAGTTTCAAACTGGACTCACTTTACTCACTTTATAGCCTGCCAGCCCTGCAAGCTATTTCTCAACCATACACAATGCTCCCATAGCTTTGCATGGAGCACTGGACTGCCTCTGACAGTCAGAGACAGCAATGAGAAATGACAGCCTCCGTAATCCAGCAAGTGATGCTGTCCAGGGGCAAAAGCCAGAGGGCTGCAGAGCCATCCTGCTGAGTGCAGTGCATAGGGAGCATCACTCACAGCCATAAACTGCACCCACCCTGCAGCTGCCCTGCTCCATGCAGTGCTATAGCCCCTTCTCAGGCAAAGGAACACAGTGCTTCCCTATCACCAGGCACTGCTTTCACTTCAGAGAAAAGCCCTTTCTTCCTCCAGGAGAAGGCTGCACATGAACCTACATGCAGGCTTCAGTACTGACACCCGAGGATCAACCCCTCTCTGAGAACACCACCCTTGGTCTGTGGATGAGCCTACACGGCTCTGGGCAGCAGGAATAAAAAACCACTTCAGCCACACAAAGCAGGAGCATGTCTTGTGTTTCTCCCTAAAAGACCACAAACACCTTCACAAGCACCAGACCTCAGAGCACCTCCATCAACAGCATCTCCACTGCCTTCCCCAGTTCTGAATTGGGAAAGCAGTGCTGGAGGGGGGCTTGCATCTCTGTGCCCAAGGTCAGTTGTTGTATCAAGGACACCTCAGCAGTGCGACTCCAGCAGGTTGCAGCCTCCTGATACCAGGACACAGGAGGATGGTGACAGTATCAGGACACTGGGGAGCTTTGGTCCAGCCATGCACCCTCCTCTGCATTAAACCCACATCAGATGCTAAGCCTTGCCTTCCTTCATGGGCTATCATTTGGTGAGGAAAATTAAGAAACCTGACCTATTCAGAAGGGAAAGTAGTTCTTCATTAATGAGGAAAAAAAAAAAAAAAAGTCATACCGTCCTCCACCCCCCTCCTTTTCCTCATTCAAGTTTTCCTCCCTTCTGCTAAACTATCAGCACACTGTTGAACTGCTAAGGACTGCATTTGCTGTGGAGGTTGAACAGCACAAGTCCATAAAAGCAATTGCAACATCAGCTATAGTTCAGTGGGATGTTTCATTTTGAAATAGATGGTTTTGCTGTTTAAATATAAAAAAAAATTAAAATGGGACTTCAGCTGAAGTAAGGCTAAATCCAGGAAGTCTATTGGTCTATTAAAGCCAAACTGCACCTCCAACAAAACTCCAAATCAGAGCTGACTTATTTGTGGGACAAGCGATTAAAGAGAAGGAAGAACAGACTCCCAGCTGTTTTTCCCACACAGCAAGACCAGCCGGGCAAACAAACCATCTTCACTATTTACCTCAGGGCAGGACCCAGAGTCCATAAGCAGTGTGTTCATCTTGACGTTAGCCTGGTGTAACATGCACCATATTTAAACAAAACCACACCAATCCCTCCGTGGCAGGGGGAGCAGAGACCATCCCTCCGCCCCACACACACGCTGTGTTACGATCTGCCACCTCCCATAAACGCTGCCATTCGTCTTCTCTTTAGGTGCATTGCAGGAATATTTCCATATAAGCCCTATTAGAATGAAAACAACAGTGTGACAAACAGCTTTGCAAATGGGTCTGCTGCTCAGACAAAGCAGGCACAGCACAGGCACAGCACGCTGGTCTGCAGAAATACGCCGTGCAACTCGCAGTGCTACCAGCCGATGTGGAACCCAGTACATTTAGTAGTTGCTTTATCTTCTCCTTTGCAATGCGACTTTCCTAAAGGCACAGCTGAAGAAGCAGAGCATGTGCTCTCCTCCTGCAACAGTTCCCACAATCTCTTCCCTCCCCTCCAATTTACACTGATTACACGTTTCAAAATCTTACGGATTCATTTTTAAGTTCTATTTAAAATGCTGATTTTTACTTGTTTCCTTTTTATCTAGATCAATACTGCACAGATGGTAAATATGTACCGTTCACCATTTATACTTCTTCAACTTACCACTGAATATCCTAGAGCGAGCTCAGAGAAATCAGTTCCTGGATAGCACTGGTACTTCCCTCCGTACTCAATTCCCCATTTAAATTTCTGAGTGGGCTCTGCTAGCGCAGACACCCATTGTAACATGCAGATATTAAGCGCAGCAGAAAGAAACCGCCTCCCAAAACGTTCACCGCTCATTTTAAAGTTGGTCTAATTTTATGATGACACTCCAGCGTAGGCATTATTCCCTGCAGAACAGTGCCTCAGCGTTAGGACGTCACCACATCAGTTTCCTATTCAGCCTCTGAGAGATGCGAAGCCACCATTTTCTTTTCGATGCATGCAAATTAAATGCTGTTCGTCGCCGCTGAAAGTACGAACCACAAATTTCTGCACTTCGGCAGCGAAGCTGTCATCGAGCACTGAAAGCAAGTATTAATTTCTAGGGGAAACTCCTCAATCCTGTGTAAAGGAAGTAATTAAACATTTAATGGACGAGCAAGCTGACACGATTATTATTTTTATTATTTGCAGGATACCTTACAATGCTTAAGATTCCCCTCGCACTGATGATCTTCTCCGTCAGACTCCCGCACAACACAGTTTTTCAATAGGTGCAGGCTTCCTTGAGCCCTGCAGAAGCTGCACATTTCATACCGCTGCAAATTCAGCCAAAGAAATAGCTGCTCACACATCTGGGATTATTAGACTCGATTTTACATCCTAGAGCTTTAAGACAACAGCACCTCGTAAGCATCCAGCTTACAGAATGCGACAAATTCCTCCATTATCATGCAGTATTTTCAGCATTTAGAAAAGCCCAAAAATTTTTCAAGCAAGAGCATTTAACAGAGCTTTACCCCATTAAGCGAGGTTTTTAAACAACGTCCACATTTAACTCAGATAATGCACGGGGTTTGCTGCGATTCTCCAGCAATTCCAACTATTCAGTAATACAGGAGACTTACTGCGCAGCTCAGGAATTTCTATTTTCCAGCAACCCCGTGTAACTCACAAAGTTAATTCACAGCACTCACAGCAAAGAAACCTGAAGAAGGATCAGGGAAAGCAGCCCTTCGCTCAAGGCTTTAACAGTAATTTCATCAATAAGCTCCGGAGCTCCAAGCAGTCGTGCTGCGGCACAACGTGGGCAGACGAGCCATGGCTCTCCAGTACAGCACTGGGCCGGCAGAGTGCAGGGCAGCGATGCCTTCATTAACTTTGCTGCCTTTCGGAGGTCAGGCAGACGCCGGCCGCCAGACAACCACTTTGTTTCAGGCATTTTTATGAGACAAAAGGCACACAGTTGGCGCTGCATTGTGCCCCACCCAGCTGACTCAGGACTGTCGTGGTTTCACTCCATCAGGCTGCAGGGCTGTATTACTGTCTCCTAATCAAGCATTCCCTCTAATACATGTGTGCATCTCAAAATCGTGCTTTTTTCCTCCTCTCTCCCTCCCAGAGAATACCCTGGCAAGTCAGATGAGAAGGAAAATCACATGAATGAAACAATGAAGGCGCAGAACGGCGCTGACCTTTTCCTGCAGTGACACTTCCTACCCCTCCCTCCCAAACTAGGAAACCTGTTCTCAACAAAGTGATGAATTACCGACAGCAAAAATAACCCTCCTCCAAAGCACCCGCTCCCCCACACCCTAAAACAGGGATGCATACATTAGTTGTTCTTCCTGAGAGTACCTTCAGAAAGGATTTTCCTCCCCACCTTTGTCAAAGCACAGCCTGCTTCAACCTCTGTGTGACACGCCGCACATCGTGGTCAAAATAAATTAAGTAAGAGTTACTGTTTCCTCTCCCAGCACCACTCATATATACTGGCACTGCTACACAAAGGCACAGTATGTGGAAAGCATGTCAAAAACTTCATGAAATTCAAGTTATAAAACTTTCATTAAACACGTGAACTTCACCTTCTAATCCATAAGAGCGGCAAATTCCTCAAGGAAAAACATCGAGATTTGCTTGATTGCTATTTATGTGAGTAATTGCAGGCAACATTATCTTAGCATTAAACGCCAAAGTACATCCTATCAGAAAATACCACAGACACTGACAAAGTGCAGATAGTGTTTTCTGTTCTCAAAGCAATTTCAGGTAGTACCATGCTCTCCTTGGACTCACTATGTAACCCAGTCGAACTGAAAACAAGACACGTAGCCTTAATTTGTCCTTTGAAAGGAGGGCTTAAGAGAAGCCAACTACGCCATGTTAGCACCAGTCCTACAGGGCATCACTCAGCTGGATGCACTGAAGGGAAGGTAACCATACAGGCCTGGCCACCCCCACCCTCTATTCCTAAGCCCACCTGATGGGTTATTAATCAGTTTTCCTCTTTGCAGCGTCTTTTAAAGTGGAGCTCACATTTCCAGACATCGCCGCGCATCTCTGCAGAACTCAGCTTTCAGGACCACAGCTTGTTGTGCAGGCAGAGATGCAGGCACGGTGAGGAGTTCCTTATTACACCAATACTCCATCATGTGTACTCGACAGAATCCCATTAACCCACAATGACTTAACCTGCGGTGCAACATAGTCAACCCTTTGCAAACAGGCAGACGTTTCTCAACGGTAAGATGGTCTGCATTCTTATTTCATGAATGTCACAACTTCTCCACAAAACAAGTGATGCACGTTACCATACCTTGGTTGTGCTCTGCGGTTTGCTCCTAGCGGCACTAAGGCCATCCCCAGGTACCTACCTGCCACATCCCAATGGCTCAAGGAAGGCCAAAGCACCGCCACAAGTTAATGGAAATACAACTGACTTGTGGACATGAAGTAACGGGCTGGTGATGTGAGCACTGGAAGCACGGGTGCATTCTTCACTATTCTTTTATGGCACTAAGCGCAGAGTCCTTCACACGTTACCCACCCCAATCCCAAACACCTGCAACGTGCTGCAGTGCCGCTTTGTCGCAACCAACCCAGCCAGTTAAAGATGGGCAGAAATCCTCTTGCTGAGATTCCCTCCCTGACCCCAAGTCACCACAGTAGGAGCCTGCCAGGTACTCACGCAGCGCAGCAAACCGCAGGAGGGGGCCAGGCAGCGGCGGCCATCTTGGGACCTGCAACAGTGGGAACAGAGGTGTTACTGCGGCCCTGCAAGCATCGCCATCAGGCACCGCCTGGCCCCGCAACCATCCCCAATGTCACCTTGTTTTAACAGGGTGTGTGTGAGGCACATAGCAAATCGGGAGGCGCGCGCTGAGTGTTTTAACATTAGAACCATCGAGAGGAAGGAGCTGAAGCAACACCTGCAATGCGCATCCATGAGTAACCACTCCCTTTATGCTAAAGCTTCAGGGGAAAAAAACGAAATAAAAAAGCTTTAAAGCAGGTATTTCACACCTTGGTGAGGTGCCTGGCTAAGAAGAAGGGCAGCATTCACAAGGCGACACTGGAAATCCAAGGGCTCCTCCAATAGCCCATTTCTCCTCAAGCAGACACCCTCACGTTTCTGGTTTGTCAGAGAACTGCTGCACAGAGCTCACTAACAGCAGCGCTACACACGCATCTATCGCTGTACCACAGGAGGAAGGGCTGTTACAAGCAAGCATCCCCACCTCTGCTTTTGTGGTTTGTTTTTTTTTCCCCTTGACTTTCCAGCCGCGGGCTTTGCTCGGAAGCACCTCGACAAAGCAGCGCAGCCCGACGCTGCCCGTTCCGCGACGGCGCCGGGCACAGCACGCGCGGGGCTCTGCGTGCCACCTCTCGGGGTCGCCGCACCGCAGCCATCGCCGCAGGAGGTGGGCGCATGCCGCACGCCCACGGCCACGCCGCCGCGCTTCTGGAACCTTCCCGCGAGGCAGCGCCCCGAAACGCGCCGTGCCCCGCGACGGATGGGGCTGTGCGGGC
>JAOWBP010002978.1:34754588-34786066 GCA_028571105.1 Tragopan temminckii
AGAAAGAGATGACCACTTTTGCTACACCTAACACTCCTCCCTCCCCCCCCACCCCGTAGCTGAAAGCCGCTGAGGGGGGTTGCGGCGCGCACGCCCTGTGATGGAATGAGATGAATTAAAATATTGACCGGCCGTTATCTCTCCGGTCCTTAGGCTGCTGGAGCTCGGCGCCCGGAGGGGGTCGCGGGCCGCTGTGCCTCTCGAGCTCCGTGCCCCTCCTCTGGGACTGCTGCCCTTCTGGGGGGGCACGCACTGCGGCCGGATCACCGCCTGCCCGCAGAAATCCGCGTGCTCGTGTGAGCCCCGAACTCCCCTGTGGGCGCTTTCGATCTTCATTCCGCGGCTGCAGCCTTTCTGCCCGTGTGTCGGCTCTCACACGGTGCCTGAGGCTCACGTTGGAACGAGGCTTTTCCCCTGACCTCGCGGGTTCTCCTCCCCGCGATCCCCGACCACGCTCCTCCCCAGAATCCTTGGAACTACGGTCCTGTAGCTTATTGCCATCCCGAAGCTGTTTTTTTCCTGCTAGAAATTTCTCACAGGAGCACGTCTCCCTGACATGATCCACTTACTGCCTTTTCCTTGTCAAGTGCAGGCTTGTTTTCCAATAGAAATAAAAGCAAAGAGCTAATTCTGCGATCGTGAGGCAGGCAGCGCTCGCACTGAAATCAAGGGGAGGCTTGTCTTGGCGCACAGATTGCAGGTTCGGCATCAAAATCGTTGTAATAAAACACTGTCACAGGAGCAGCGTCTCCCACTTTGAAAATGAACATCTCTGCTCCAGTTAGGTGTTTGTGCAGCAACAGGAGGCTATCGATTTGGGAGAGCGCTCGGAGCCACGGGCACTCCCAGCCTTTGGTGCTGTGGAGAGCAACGCTTTGCTGCTGGCAAAAGTGCAGAGGCAAACATCTGTCCACAGTGGGGACCCTGGGGCTGATGGCCTGCGGAATGCTGGGGAATAAGGGCTGCATCCCCGCCAGTGCTGATCTGGAGGATTCTTACAAGAGGGAGGACAGAATTTTTGGTAACTGCAGCAAAATGAGAACAAACCTATGATACAGGGCAGAGATTGTGTGCAGGCGAGAGAGAGCGTGCACAAGGATGAGGCAGAGGAAGGTTTGTCACCTTGTTTATGTAAATTTCCCGGATTTCTCTAGTCATGCAATCATCCCATTATACTCATGGCATAAGAATACTTGCAGTTATTTTTTAACAAAAGCTTCCAAGTGGTTAAATGACATAAAACACAAAATTGAGTCTTTAAACAGTGCTAGAAAGCGCTTCCAAAGAATCTGACTCTAATCCCAATAAATACCAAAGCTGTGAAAAACATAAGGAGTTGATTACTTTTGAGTCTTGTAACTTATGGTACGTAAAGAAGTACTCGTTTCCTGACAGAGCTCGTCTTTTGGAGTTGAGTTGTTGACTTCAGTGGGAGAGGGTTTGGGCTACAACTGCCTTAGTCCTATAGGAGACGGTGAAGTCCTTCCCACTGCATCTGCCCTAAAAGTCTCCTTGTGAGGCATGGAAAGAGTTACAGGTACTTTAATAAGTAATGGTCACGCAGCACCAAGCTTTTCAGCCCCTCACCAGAGAACATCTCTACCATAACAAAATTAGCTCAACTTGAGTCCATGAACTTTTTTTTATCCCCCAGGGGAATGTGAGCACGGTATTTCCTCACTTGTGCAAACAAATTTTGACGTAAAGGAAGCTGAAACAACACATCACTCAGAGAAAATCTAAGGCGCTTAGCCTTTAATCTGTTTAACATAAATAGCTGCCATAACTGCTGTGAATGGGGCAGTTCATCAGCAGCCCCTGGATGGAGGCTTGGAAGTCATGGTATGAAATCTATTCATCTTGCATCCCACATCCTGAAAAATGGCAATATACGTGTCTGGTGCTCTGAGATGCGCCGATAAGGCATGGCTCTGTTAGTGTGCCATTTATGTGGGGAGCAGCTCGCTGATCAAGTGTCAAATATGGTTTAGGGGTATTTGGATGGCACAAAACAAGTCACATGGTTCTGGGTCTGTATGCCAGTGTCCAACATCTCCCGAGGGCTCAGGAGAAAAGGACCGAGAGGACCGTGACTTCCTCCACCTGCCTTTCAACTTTTGGTCTAAGTTTGGTCTAAGACCTTTCAACTTTAGGTCTAAGACACAGAGCGCTCCTCCAGCTTTCCCGTGATGTGCACTGCTCACTGTACGGAAGAGTCTTTGTAGGCTCCACAAAGCAAATCCCTCACTTACACTGGAGCAGTGGGCAGCCTGTATTACACACAGTGGGGCTTGAGAGCTCCCGGTATCATAAAATGCAATGCAAGCTGGCAATGTTTGCGTCTAAATTGAGTGCTCTGAACAAACATTTTGGAATTGTTCATAAACAACAGGTTCCAGTAAAGATGTGAGTAATGCCATTAGTCATTGCAATTGGACCTTTCGCATCACCATGGACGTTGGAGGCAAAGTTCCCATTGACTTCAGCAGGAATAGGTTGGTTTTCTGATAGATTTACTGCCCCTTACCTAACGTGTTGAAAACTTCAGGGTCTGTCAGAAGACTGTGTTGTGTGAGTTGTTCTCATATTAATAGCAGAAGAGAAAACCGTCTTGTAACACTAAGAAGCTGATGAGAGAGCGTTAATAAAAGAGTACATTAAATGATGGTGCCTCTTTTGAAAGGAAATTCACAGGCATCTGGGGCCATTACCTTTCATATCCTCGCAATTGGGAAATTAACCTTTAGCCCTTCTCTGTTGACCTTCTCTCTTTTCTCTGTTTCTGTCATTCATTCTCGTTTCCTAATGGCTGGAAGAGATAGATACGTTTTGTGATTTATGCTTCCTAAGCTGCACTCTGCCTCCTCCCATACCTTCCCAAGCGCTGCAATGCTTGTGTTTGCTCGGCTATTGGTACAGTCGCAGCGTCACCCAGATTTACTTCCACCTCATCCTTTTCAATACCCCAAGTGAACTGTTTACACTTTGTTTATTCCAAATCCCGTGCTGTTTGAGTGGGCATGATGGTTATGGGTTGACAGTTGGACTAGGTGATCTCGGAGGTCTCTTCCAACCTTGACAATGTTATGATTCAGTGATTTCATTGGGCCTGACCAAGGTGTAAATCTGACACCCATCTTCCGCTGACACCTGGAGGAAGGCAAAGCTCTAGAGGTGCTGGAGGCAGTAGATGGTCACTGCTTTCAGGAGAGGTTGGACCCTTTGGATTTGCATAGGGTGGTAGTACACAGATAGGACACAGAGATACAAAAGCAGACACCAGGAGAAAGGCACCTGTAACAGCTGTATACTGGAGGGGGACGCTGTTCCCCTGCTGATCTCAAGATCATCAGATCAGCGAGTTTCAAAGGGTGTGAAAACACTACTGCTAAGGACAGAAAAGGTGGCTATAAAGCCAGCAGACACTGATCACAGCTCTTTTCAGGGCAGTGATAATCGTTTACAAAATTCCTGACGTGCAACGAATAGGCAATATTGGGTTTATCAGGACAAGAAGAGCAAGAAATGGTCTTTTATCCCAAAAAACGGAAACTCTGCCTGAGCGAGGTCTGAGCTGCTTTTGCCTACAGAGAAAGCGAAAGCCCTGAGTCATCACGCTGACTCGCAGGCTGCCGGCTGCAAACCAGGCACTGAATTCCCACCTATGTTCGCTGCACATATTGCAGATGAAACGCTGCTGACACAGCTGTTTCACCACGTGCCAAAATGGGTGATTCTCCTACGGTTTTCCTTTCCATGGGGCTTCCCCTTCTCTGCTTTGGGTTGTGTCTATGTTGTACACCGAGAGCAAAGTCTGGCATCTCTTGTCCTCTGGCTGTTGTGTTCAGGGGGCACTTTGTGACTTGTCCTTAGCCAAAATGCCTTTTTTTTTCTTTTTTTTTTTTCTTTTTTTTAAGATATTTTCCCTGCAGAAGCTGAAGATGGGTTGAGTTCCAGGTCTCATCCTCTCATGAGGTGCGGCTGGGCCACTCCAAAGCACTGCTGGGTGCTCCCAGAACCCTTGTTGCGGTCACGCCAAGCCTCTCAGCATCTCTGCAGCCACCCACACAGCTTCGTTCTGCTCTGACCTTTGCTTTGCTCCTTGGGCCATCCTTCCTCAGGTCACAGCCACACACGTGCAATGCAATTCTTGCCCCGTCCCCGGGCTGCTGCTGCCTGTGAGCAAAAGCGCTCAAGGGACAGCATGTCACTGAGCTGTAATAGAAATAAATGCAGGCAGAGCCCCCTCCTGTTGCCCACAGAGGCTATTTTTGGAGGAACTATTTTAAGGGTTGTTCTGGCGTTCCACATCCTGACATTTCAGCACTTTTACCTCACCTACCGTCTGCGCTAATGGGTTTTCAACGACAGATCATCCCTATCAACCCACTGCAGTGATCCTTTATGCCCTATCTGCGCTATACACACCGTCTCAGCAGCACCTTTTATTTATAAAACAATAACTCCAGGAATAAAGGGACGTTCCCGCCCTCCCCCTGCCCCCAGCGCCTCAGAACTCAGGCATCCTTTTAGTATTCACTGCGTGACGCCTGTGTCAAGCAAAACACACTTTGTGCAGAAACTGTTTAATAAATAAAATTGAAAGGTGCTCCAAAGTGACCCACAAGGCAGGGGTAATTTTGTATGCTGCTCTTCATGCTTTCTCACTTACTTCTGCTGTTTACGGATTTTTTTCTTCATCTGTTTGCAGATGAAGATGTTTGAAGAGATGCTGATGTTGCCCTCTTCATGAATTAATCTCTTTTAAGCACGTCGGCCAGCACAATAAAAAATTATCAAACAAATTAGAGCCGGAACCTGCAACCTTTTCTCACGAAAGCAAGTCCGTCCCTGGCCAGCTCCCGGCCTGCAAGATGCTTTCTCCGTACCAAGAGCCACTCACGTGTGCTGCACGTACAAGGACTGGGGATTTTGTGCTGCAGAACTTGACTGCCAGCCAAGGCGGGATGCAGCTCAGCAAAGGGAATCAAGGTGGATGTCAGGGACCAGTTTCAATTTCCTTTTCTTCTGCCACCTGGTGCAGGCATTTGTTGGAGGGGCCAGAGGTTGCTGTAATGTGTACTGCGGCTTAAGGTCCTTGTGGTAAGATATGCTTCCAAGTTCTGTGTGTGTGAGATTCTTTGCCTGCAACGCACAGGTGCTCTGGCACACTTATCCAGGTATGGCCCATATTGCCACGTCTACCATGTGCTAATCTTCCCTTTTCCTTCTTGCTTCCAGTGAGGAAGAGGTCAGGTGCTGGGGGACTTGCACATCCAGGTTGGTTATGACCCTACATCCTCACCAGCTCAGCTGAATATGGGTGCTCTGGGCCCTTCCCCATACAGGAGAAGTGCCCTCCCCAGAGTTTCAGTCTGAAGAGCACCTCACACCCCAGCTCTTCACCACCTTTGGCTGTGGCAAGGGATAGCTTCAGCTTCCTCAGCCTTTCGGAAGCAGAAAATTCTGCTTCCAGAGATGGTTCCCAGGATTGTAGACTTATTTGGGCATGCTTTCTCTGCTGGAACAGGAACCAAACTTGTGGATTCTGGTGCCCAAAATTAGAAGTGAAAGGATGGAAAATATGTGTACTAGGAACTGTTTTTGTAAATGGCTGAAGTGTATTAGATGCAATAATAAAGAATTAAAAAGTAATAACGTTAACTCAGGCTCTCGGCAGTCCTGATTCCCGCTGTGTTGAAAATGGTTTCAATGTAAGTCTTTCATGTGCTGGAGCCAACCAGATAAGCAAAACTCTTCTTGGTATCTTCCTTTACTCAAGCTAGAATAGTCAATAAAGCCTTTGTGTTGTGCCTGGCGAGAAAATGACAAAAACAACTGTATCTCGAGCCAAGAAAAACCTTGCAAGGGTAAAGATGATAGGATTTCAACTGAACAGCAGAAGTGCGCTTCGGTATGAATAACTTCATAGGCTCATGCAGCAAACATGGTGGTGCCAGCTAGTGTCTGTCAAGTGCACCCAGCAGCAGTGAGCAGTGTGCAGACACCCACTTTGACATGGTTTCTTGTTTAGTAGGATTTGAAGGCTAACATAAACACCAGTAACAGTCCCATAAAATGGTACTAGTTTTACAGAGCCAGGGATGTAAGGCAGAACATACAGAAGAAAAAAGGAAACAAAACCCACCAAGCGATAATTTGAACAGTTGCAGCTGATGGACACATGTTGGAAGGAAGGCTAACTGAAGAATTATTCGTGCAAATATCCAAAATGTAAACAAAGAGTAGTCCCCTCTGTGATGGACAAACCAAATGCTTTTCACTGCCTCCTCTTCCCAAGTACTGAAAGGCCAAAATCTCATGGCTGTCTCTTTGCATTGCTGCCAAAGATCTTGGAACACAGAAGTCAGTCCAGGAGCAGAGCCATTAGAGCCCCTGTATAGGAGAGAAAAAGGCCCTCAGTCCTGGCTTGCTGACTGGAAATAGCTGCCTCCTTCCTGCGAGGGACGACCGGGATGAGGGCTTGAAAGACATTTGTCTTGGTGGCTAAGGGCAGAAACTGCTCTCATCTCCCCTTGCTTCCTCTGCCCCTCAGCGTAACACACGTATCTCAGTGCGAAGCACAGGATGTTCATGTTAGCCTGCAGCATATTGTTCAGAAATGCTTTAATAATTCATTGGAATAATTAAAGAGGAGGAAATCCATAACTTTCTGTGGCAGTTCGCTCGCAGTGCTAAAAATGTGCACCACATTTGCCATTTGAGTGGGCCTGAACTCACCATCCAGTCTTTGATGCTTGCTGTCCCTTTCTTCCAAGAGATTAAAAGAGCTCTTTACTACCCAGCATTTTCCCTCCCTTAAAGTGCTTATCTGCTCTCTGCCTCATCACCCCTCAGTCCTCTTTTTGATGACCTAAACAGATTGAACTCCCAGCCTCTGTCAGGGAGCAGCTGTTTGGTTGTACAGTCATTTTGCAGCTCCTATCTTTATGTGCTTGCTGATTTTTCAAAATACTTCTGAAAACATGGATGTCAGAACTACACTGTGTGTTCCCCATTTGGTTTCATCAGTGCTGCATGCAGATGTACTTTGTAACAGGATATTTTTTAAATTTTTTTTTGTAATAAACAGCCCTTTCTTAACCATTGGAATCCATGGATTTCTCTTAAGAACTTTTTCCAGGCTGCAACTTCTACTTTCTAGGTGTGATCAGTATCTGGTTCTTCCAGATGTGTGGCATTTTAGCTAAAGAGACTCTCTGTAAAATGTTCCAGTGGAGTTTACATCACTCTGCTTGTCCCTGTGGTCACCTCATCTTTCTAGTTGTGCAGATTTCTTCTCCTCAGCTTCTGAAGCTGGTTGAGCCAGGCCAGTTGCACTGGTACTTATTTAATCTTAGTGCTTTAGTGTCTGCTGTATTGTGAAAGACAGGGATTGCTTGAGGGGACATAGGTAGAAATTCATTTTTTCTTTATTCCTTTTCTCCTATATATGAGAACAGCTAGCATAGAATCATAAAACTATAGAATCACAGAATGGTTTGAGTTGCAAAGGACCTGAAAGCCCACCCAGCCTCAACCCCCTGCCATGGGCAGGGCTGCCACCCACCGGATCAGGCTGTGCAGGGCCCCATCCAACATGGACTTGAATGCTACAAAGATAGGACACCACAGCTTCTCTGGGTAGCTGTGCCAGGGCCTCACTGCCCTCTAAGTAAAGAATTTTCCCCTAATACCTAACCTTATTTTCCCCTCTTTTATTTTAAAGCCGTTTTCCCCTTGTTCTATCACTATCAGTACAAAGTCAGTCCCCATCCTGTTTATAAGCTCCCTTCAAATACTGGAAGGCTGCAATTGAGGGCTCCTCGAGACCTTCTTTTCTCCAAGCTAAACAAGCCCAACTCCTTCAACCATACTTCATAGGAGAGGTGCTCCCACCCTTTGATCATCTTCACTGCCCTCCTCTGGACCCAATCCAATAGCTCTACTCCTCACCTGTGCTGGGGACCCCAGATCTGGATGCAGTACTCCAGACGGGTCCTCTGAGGATAGAACAGAGGGGGACAATCCCCGCTGTCTCCCTGCTGGCCACTCCTCTGTTGATGCAGCCCAGGATGCTGTTGCTTTCCAGGTTGCAATTGCACACTGCCGGCTCACGTGATTTGAGATCACAGCAGTTCTCTTCAGGAAAAGAGGAATATTTTATTTTGTGGAAAAACACGAGAGATAATGAGGAACAAATTTTGAAAATTTCTGTACTGAAAGCTTTTCAGGTTTCTCTAATTTAACCCAAGACATCTCTTCCAACACAGAGGAGATGATTTGCGCGCACATGTTGGTGATTACACAGTCAATGAAAGCCACACTTGAAGCAAAATCTTTGCTAGTGCCATTAGAGATAATGGCATTAGGAAGAAATCCCAAGCAGGGATAATTACTCAGAGTTCATCAGGCCTGGTTATGCAAGCTGCAGAAAGAAGTAGTGAGAGTGAGTACCTTGAAGGAAGGACGTTTCTTAATGATGGTTTTGTTATTCTATCGCCATCATACTTTTATTGGTTGTAAAAGAAACCTGTGCAGTGTTTGTTTCCCTGAACTCTGTACAAAAGGAATAAATAAAGCTCATGGAGCTGAAGTCAGGAAAGACAGACAGGTCAATAAATCAGAAAGTCATTAAGAGTGGGGAGCAGATTTTGTGCTGGATTGTGAAATGTACAGGAAGCTGCTGAAGATTCTGCATACAGGGATGAGTCCAGTCAAGTGCATATTAAGAGATGAGCCATTGCACTTTAAAGATTGATATTTTGTGAGGGGACATCATAAAAGAAGGGTTTACAGGAGTCATACTAAAGGCAGTGAAGAAGTAGTTGCTTGGCCTGACTGTTTGCTTGGTGATGGAGCAGGCTGGTTTCCAGAAGCAGTGGGGTTTGCAGATCAACATTCTCTATGCTGGGGTGCCTCGGTTGCACGCCCTGCTGCAGCTGAGGTGATAGAGAAGAAGGTGAGAGGGTTCCCTATCCCAAGCTCTGGAAAGGGAGAAGGTTCCTTATGCTCCAAAGTTCCTGCCAAATGGCTCAAGAAGTGTAAGAAGAGTGGATGGAGTGTGTGCTCAGGTTGTTTAGCAGATAGGTTGGTTGTCAGCTCTACTGGAGGAGTCCCCCAGTGCCTGTACCACAGCTGGGTGCTGAGGGAAGGCAGTGTTTGCAGCTTGCATGGAGATGTGTGGATGCACTTCTTATTAAAAGGAAATTGAAAGTGAAAGCCAAGAGGAAAATGGTTGTGTTTTGGGGGTTGTCTATAGACAACCTAAAAACAAACCATGGGGTCTCAGTAAAGATACTACCAGATATCAAGAAATATTTAATAAATGAATTATAGCAGACTCATGCTAAACAGCTGGGTGAAAGAGCTGTCAATGAAGTGCAGGTTGCATCCAAGCTAGTGAGATCAGGAAGAACACGAACTCTGCAATCAGATGCAAAACTGTAGTAAAATAGGCCAAAACAGATTTTGAGGAATAATTTACTGAAAGGCATAAAAACCAATAATAAGACCTTTTTAAACTACATCAGGCAGAGGCCGCTTGCCAGCGAACACATAGGCCAAGAGATGGCCGTGATCTAATGGAAGCACTTAGAGAAAAAAGGGCTATGTCAATGGAAGCAAATGAGCCCTTTGTGCTGGAGACGAGATTTGGGAAGTTTCCCATGCAGAGAATTTTGTCAGTGGGGGCTGAGCAAGAAACCACCTCAGACTGAACTGTCAGTAGAGGAAATTTTAGAACAAACTGATGGAATGAACAGCAACAAATCACCAGGGCCAGCTGGGGTTCACCCTGGACTCCCTAGAAAGCTCAATTACAAGACTGCTGAATGACCAAGCATAGTGTGCAACCCATGCCTCCCATCAGTCATACAACAGGAAATGGATCGGTAAAGAGGCACAGATTTTTTTAAAAAGAGAATTCCAGGAAACCACTGTTTAGTGGCTGCCTTCCACACCAAGCAAATTGCTGGATGGTGTAACGAAGCAAAGTCCAGACATATTGGTTGGATTGATGCAGGAGAGATGTGCTGCTCTGCAGATCTGTTAAAGACCCTCGGAAGATTCTGTAAGACTATAGATGAACATGACCATCTCAACATGGTGTGTCTGGCACCCCCAAAGGCTGATGACAGGTCTTTCATCACAGTCCTTAGTAAAGAACCATGCGTACTGAGTTATACTCTCACCCTTGTATGTTGGCCTAGCTAAGCTCTGCAGGGGCTGGGGGAGAGGTGCATCCTATTTGCCCTATAGTGCATTACTTGTAGGTCGAACCTCACCTTCGGACTTCTGCTGGGGCAGATGGGACCACAGGGTCAGTAAACTTTACAGAATCACAGAACTGTAGGGGTTGGAAGAGACTTCCAGAGATCATCAAATCCAGCCCTCCTGCCAAAGCAGGCTCCCTACAGCAGGTTTCACAGGTAGGAGTCCAGATGGGTCTTGAATATCACCAGAAAAAGACACTCCACAATCTCTCTGGGTAGCCTGTTCCAGTGCTCCGTCACCCTCACTGTGAACTTCATCATCACATGTGACAGAATGCCTCAGTTTTAATGTGGACCACATAAGGCTCTGCGGTGTGCAGAAACTCTAAGTAAGGAAAAATAGTGTTCTTGCCACAGCATTTTACAGTTAAAGACAACAGTGGAGGCATGCAGTCTGGATTTGTCTCTTTCTTGAAGGTTTTTTTTTATGCTACAGCTATTCTAGAGCAAAGCACCAGGACTAATATCTGGGTTGAAAGATTCTCTAAGCTTGCATCCTTTTCTGCAACTCTGCTGTCGGATGACATTTTTGCTTTTACAGTGTATTATTCGTCCTGTGTTCTTGCATTTATTGGATTGCATTCTCTGATGGAGGAAGGATTGCAGACTTACCAAGACATTAATTATAATCGCAATTTGCAGCCTACTTGTAAGCCCATTTAGTTTGTGTAAAATAAACATCTAGACTCATGAAAACATGAAAAGTAACAATCTGGGACAGACTTCAACAGGACCACAAATCTGAACAGCCTTCCGCCTGGTAGAGAGTTTTCTACAGCTGCTATTTGAACACAACTTTCTAAGCCACCTTTGTCCTCACCGTGCAGAAATCTTCTCACGTTGCTGATGATCCTCAGTCATCTCTGACAATGTAGTTTCTCTGCCTTACTGTATACTGCCATATACAAAATTATCATTTTTGTACTGACAGCCTGGGCTGCTGTGCCCCGAGTGGACTGTACTGGCAGATAAAAATTGGAATTATTCTTCTCTGTGGGGATTTGTTTGCTCCTGCTTGGTATTAGGGTAAAAGCCCGTTGTCCGAGGTTATAAAATCAGCTGATAACTCATTTGCAGGGTTTAAAGAAATGAAATCATATAAAGAATCTGAGTGTGTGTTTAAAACTAAAGTTCTGTATTTGCATTCAAATGGTAGTGATATATAATGTGATGATTAAAATGGAAAATGAGAAAATACGTTGCATTGAAAGTTTTAATCTGTTATTTCCATAGGAACATGTCAGGGAATCAAGGATACTTGATTTTCCTTTGTTGTTCTGCATAACTGAATATACTTGGGTCATTATATCTGAGTAATCATAATGACATTCTTAAAAACAAAAAAAAAGAGAGTGATAGCAGCATATGATTAAGTGCAGCTTGTTTCTAATCTTCTGAAAAAAATCAGATTTAACAATTTTTGGAGTCCTTTTTTTCCCATTGATGAACTGTAGATCTACATGACTAATGTCTATTAACACATGTAAATACTCCTTGCCTCAGTGGGAAGCGACAGTGAGAAAATAAATCCTGCCCACAGCCCATTCTGTCAGATGAATCAAGTCTATGAATGGTATTTTTTCCTAGTGGGGTATTGGCTGGGTTGGGAAACACAGCAAACGTTTAATCTAATAGGTTGTCATCTCTGAAGGCAAATGTCAGCATCAATTTACCTCGGGGCTAAGTGAGACCTCTGGAAGGATCTTGGCTCTGAGCAGGGGGTCGAGGCATGAAGCCTCTGTAATGAGGGTGAGAATGGGCTAGCAGACATGAGGCAAATGGCCAAGGGGTGTGGGAATAGGACCTGCTCCAAAGTGGGACCTTTCCTGCATGTGGAAGAGAAGCTGAGCACCTGGAACTGAAGTGTGCTCACCTGGCTACATGGAGATGCTTGCAAATAAGTTTTAGTAGCTGTTCTCTCTGTTAATAAAGCGAAACAAGTACACACATCCTCAACAGCAATCCATCAGACATGTTACTTCACATACATTTTAGGAGTATTAGATAATGGAGGAATGTAACAAATAGTCATTTTTGTCTTTCTCTTGAATACCAAATAATGATTATCAGTATCTGTCAAATAAATAATGTGAATAATTTAACAGGACATCGTTATTTTGCAAGAAATTATATCCCATTCCATTAAGCTTTGGAGTCAGCTATTGTGCAAAGATAATAAACACATGGAGTAGTTACAGCAGTTATGTCCTGGAAATCTACTTCAAGTGGCACGCTGCATTAAGAAAAGCAGGGCGTTTGGACTCTCAGTGCACCGTACAGATGAATAGCTAGAATGCATGATACGGGCAGCCTTCAGCTCTTGTCAGCTGGCAGAGCTCCAGCTGGTTCAGCTGTGCACTGCTCACTCACTCTCTTCAGGGACCCGCCTTCTCACCTCCATTTCCTTAACAAAAGCCTGTATACCATATTGTGTCAATGTGCCTGCTCTGCTATACTTTGAACTTTTTCCAGAAAAATCTGCAGAAGTTCTTGCAGATAGATTCTACAAATTCTCATGAAAACAGGTGAATAAGAAGGGAAGGGGAACCCTGATGATGAAGCCAACGTCTGCCTGTGCTTGGTGTCACATCAGCTAGACACAGCTGGGAAATCCGACTTAACACTGTTGGTCAGAGAGCCTCTTGTAAAAACAAAAGCAAAAGCTGCAATACTGGATCAAAAGGATGCCAGCTATCAGCTTCAGGTGGAGCTGAGGGAAGGTGTTGGCCTCCTCACAGAACAGGGCACGTTCATCTGTAGGCAGGGTCGGCTGCACATCAAGTCATTAGCAGCTCTTTGATTGATCTTGGTGGATTCCTGCATGCAGCTCATTATTTAATCAATTAAAATGTCTTGGAAAATGTTATTATTTGAAATGGCTGTTTAGGATTACAGAAATAATTCTAATTACAGACAGCTTTGGGGGCGTTGTATTTTGCCAAAAATTTCTGTAGTAAAATTCTCTTTTCTGTTTGTGAGAAGTTAGGAAAGCGTTAACTATTTGCATTAAAGTTTTCCATGCTGGCTGTTTACTGCTCACAGATCTTTTTCTCAGAATGAAGCTAGGCAAAGACATACATCTCACAGCTGATGTTTGAAAGCTGTGCACTACCCACGCATCGAGGCAGGGGCTGGGAATTCCTTTGCAGCCAAGACCTTGCATCAAGGACATGATTTTAACCATCCCTATCCCAGACTTCTCTTAAGTACAGGAAAAAAAAAAAACAAACAAACAAAAAAAACCCACCAAAAACCAAAACAACAACAACAACTCACTGTGGGCTGCACATTCTTATTGATGACTTGTCCCAGCTGAAAATCTCCCAGGGGACAAGAATCACCTGCTGCAATGCCTTTTTCCATCTCCAGGACCTGCAGGACACATGCTAGGGACATCCAAGCCCAGGGGCACTGAGTGTAGCACATCTCACACGATACCTCCTCATAATGACTGCATAAATGGGGTAACAGGCAGCATCTCTCTCCAGTGCTTTCAGAAGCTTTCATCTCTTTGCTGGCACCAAGAGGGACAGGCAGCCAGCACTTGCAGTGAACACCCAAACCCATGGCTTCTTTTGTTCCCCACCAGTCCTTCCCTGTTGTGAACTGCAGGTCTAACGGGGCACCTCCCCTGCCCACAGCAATTTCCCTTCTTTCCTTCTTGGCAGAGACAGTCTTGAGGTGTGGAGTTGACCACCTCACCCTAGCTAATCCATGTTGTTAAAAGCAACGGGTTGGCATAGAGTACATAGCATGAGTTTCCCTCTGGACTGAATCAGAGCTGTGGAGCAAGTCAAGGAGTTCTCTGCAACTCGTTTCTTACATCAGCAGGAGGAAGCATGGGTAGCGCACTGGATGTGGTGATATGCTAGCAGAGAAAGCCTCTGCTATGGTGCAGCCAATCTCCCTTGAGGGATTTCACCTTTGCCTCTCTTTCTTTTTTCTTTTTACTGCTGTCACAAAATCCCTATGTGATGGTGGAAATCTACAGGAACAAAACCTCTCAGAGATGACCATTTGCACGTGGCAGTACCCATTTTGAAACCTTGGAAGCATTTAGCGGGCACAGTCACATCTGAAATCAACAGAAGCTATTTTCTAAGCGTGTAAAGTGCTGTGGAAAATATTATATACTACGAAATGGTAAGCCCTAAGTATTTCAAATCTTCCACCCTGAATTAGAGGTTAGTTTTGACCGTACACTCCCTGTGTCTCGATTCTCTGTGCGTAACCATCTCCACTGATAATACATCTCACTAGAAGCACACTGGGAATAAGTTAAATGTTCGTGAAAACTGATATCACACACTGCAGCAGAGCCCGGGGAGGCGTGAATAATGCTGTTTTCAGAGCAGGGTGTGAGAAGGGCACAGTAAATGAGACAGACATGCACTGAAGATGAGGAGGAGCAGTTAACGAAGAATGCGTCAAGTAGGAAACAACAGTAGTATAGTGAGATAATTAAGGATGTTTCATAACCCACGTACCCATAAGAACTGGTAACAATTGCTTAGAAAAGCGTACAAAATCAGTCACTCATTTAGGAGATCTTATATAATCACTTAACAAATCGTTCCAGCAATTGCAGAAGTAAGATCTGAGCACACCTCATTTGTCCAAGATGACACAACTGCACTGTGAAAATCCAACATGCCTGTACAATCAATGAATGTACAGATGTTATAGCTATAAGATATATCAGAGAGCTTGGCTATGCAGTTCTTACATCAAAGCAGAAGAGATAGGATGCTCACCCGTATCCTAGGCTCACTATGACACTCCAGAGGAGGGGATCTCCAGAAGAGATCCTGCCCCACTGGCAGTCAGCTCTTAAATGGATCTAGGAGAGGTGCAGCCAGGCTCCACCCCTTCCGACAGCACAGGTGAATTGCCTTCAGCTGTGCTCCCAGGGCTGACTCAGTGCTCACCTCAGGTGGTCAATCAGAGGTTCAGGCTGACTCAGCAGTTTCCATACGATGCCATTCTGGCATTTGTATTTCAAAGAACACCAAGACACCAATTCTGGCTCTACGAGACAGTGCCAGAGAGCATCCTACATACATAGTTTGTTGGTGTGGAAATGGAGAAAACCTAAAAACCACACTGAGAAAAAAGGTCAAAGCTCTGTGGAAAGTTATTGCACTATGAGGATACTATTTGCTTATAGGTAATTATGTTATCATTGTTTATAGCTCCTTTTGTTCATTTCATTTAACTTGCACATTCATTAAATGTAAATGAAAGAAAAGTTTCATAAGAAAAAGAGAATAAAAGCGAGCTCTGGATGGATGTCTTTACTGAGATATGGTAGAGTTGCACCATGTTCTTTCCTGGTAAGAATTTCTTGTAGATTTGCCCACTGTTTTGATAACAGGAGAAAAATGAGGCATGTAGAGGACCTACCAGAATAACATCTTTTCAGATCAGTACTTAGGGGTGTAAAACAACTACTGACTTAACCCAGCTGACAGTCTCTCTCCAGTCACATATTTATTCCACCCAGTAGAAGATGCTGCAGACCTGGGAGGGCGGGGAGGCTGTACATTTCCACTCTCACATCAGATCCTTCCCCAGACAGTGGCACATTGCAGAAATGCTATGTGGCAAAACAACAATAGTGCTTTCTGGTATCTGCTCAAAATATACAAAACAAATTATTTTGAAAGAGATGTATAGTGTGCTGAGAAGCAGCATTCAATTAAGTAATTGGTTGCAGGCATCTTTTCTTATTGAAATGGAGCAATTGTAAATAACAGAATGATATTTAAATTGAATGGTATGTGAGAGGAGTAAGAAAGATTTACAAGAAGCATTTGTAATTGCATTATCTCTAAGTAGAAACCGTACAAATTGTAATGAAAAAATACAAATGTATCTTGATATAAAATGGGAATGTTTGATCAAGAGGATGAATATGTAAAGAATAAGTTATTTTTATTGAAGAAGTTCCTGCTGCCTGCATGCAATATTCATAAAATGTGTTAAAAGTTTATAAACAGAAAGATATTTGCTAAAATACAAATTTAATAGAGAAGGTGTATTTTAAATATTTAATGAAACGATTGCACTTTATTAACAGTATGCTCTTTATATCTCAGATTAAAAATTCACTTTTTTTTTATCCCTCCTATCTTTATTTGACATAGCTTTATTAGTTATTTGCTACACATGACCAGAAACAGCTGAGGAGTGCTAATTATTTCTATAAACATTAAAGAATTCTGGCAGTTTTTGTTTCAAAGGTATAACACACATTTGGTTAATGTTGTTGGATGAAATCATGCAGTGCTTCAGCTCCATGATAGGGCATCTGCTCCCGCTCACTGCCATAGGGCTCTTGAGATGCAGCTCTGCCCTTTCTGGGCATCCTGTGGAACACAGTGCTTAACACTGCCTGCTGGCACCGCGTCCCACTGATAGGGTCACCTGCAGTGAAGGAATCCACCTGGACTTCCTGAAAGAGCTTCCCTGAAGTCTTTTTTTCCCTCTTCTCTCACTCTTATTTCATGTTAAGCCAGAAAGTCTGAGAAAATGATGGTAAGAAGGAAAGGGAAGGGTGGGACTGTGTTAGCTCTCACCTGGGAGAGCTGGCTGCTTTATGTTTTGGCCATCAGAGGTTATATTACCAGTCCTTCTGAGAAGAAAGATGTTTTTCTTAATATCCAACCTGAACCTCCCCTGGAGCAGATTAAGGCCATTCCCTCCCATCCTATCATTGTTACCTGGGATGAGAGGCCAATCTCCACCTCAGAACAGCCTGCTTTCAGGCAGCTGTAGAGAGTGATCAGGTCTCCCCTGAGCCTCCTCTTCTCCAGACTGAACAATCCCAGCTCCCTCAGCCGCTCCCTATAAGACTTGGGCTCCAGATCACCCACGAATTTGTTGCTGTACAATCAATAGGTGTACAATCAGTAGATGTACAGAGGTTAGGTTTAGTAAGATTACCACAGTGGAAAGACAATCAAAATAAATGGAAACACTCACCAGTATCGTAGGCTCACAGTAAACCCCACAAGGAGGGATCTCCAGAAAGAAGCCCTTCCCCTATGCCAGCCAGTCCTTAAATGGGGTCTAGGAGAGGTGCAGCCAGGCTCCACCCCTTCCATCACACAACTGAATTGCCTTCACCTGTGCTCCATGGCTGACTCAGTGCTTGCCTTAGGTGATCAATCAGAGGTTCAGGCTGTGATCAACAGTTCCCATACAGTTGCCCTTCTCTGGGCACACTCCAGGGCCTTGATGTCCTTCTTGTAGTGAGGGTCCCAAAACTGAACACAGCACTCGAAGTGCAGTCTCAGCAGTGCTGAGAACAGAGAGATGATCATCTCCTTGCTCCTGCTGGCCATGTTATTTCTAATACAAGCCAGAATGCTGGTGGCCTTCTTGGCCACCTGGGCATACTGCTGGCTCATGTGCAGCAAAGTGTTAACACCCCCATATCCTTCCATGCAGCTTTCCAGCCACTCTGCCCTAAGGCTGTAGTAATGCCTGGAGTTGTTGCAATCAACATGCAGAACCCAGCACTTGGTCTCGTTGAACTTCATCCCATTGGCCTCAGCCCATTGTTCCAGCCTGTCCTGATCCCTCTGCAGGGCCTTCCTACCTCCAAGCAGATCGACACTTCCCCCCGAAAATTGGTATAATTTGCAAACTTACTGAGAATGCACTCAATCCCCTTGTCATCAAAGAAGATATCAAACAGGACTGTACCCAGTAATTAGCAGCCTATGCAGCAGCACAGAGGTACAATCATGACAAAAGTAAAAAAGGAACGTTCACAACCCCCTGGCTATTTGCAGCCTGGACAAAATGCTGTTCTGGCTGCTGTTGATCACTGCTCACCCATTTAACGTGTGGGAATGACTCTGCCCCCTTAGGCGGCAAACCCAACAAAGGGCAATGGTGTCTTTGAGACTTTCCACCAGTACCTAAATGACACCATCTGAACTGAGCTAGAAACTCACAACTTCAGCAACATGCTGCAAAGAAATTTTTAGAGAAAGGTTTAACACAAAACCAGCCGGGACAATCACTGCTGGGAAACTTCAAGTAGTGCCCAGATTCTGCACTCAAAGGTCATCTTTCCTGACAGCTCCACAAGGATGTTTCTACTTTTCTGGTTGCCCGAGACACCTATGCCATACTTAAGAGGAAACTGCTTCAGAAAATGGCTTTCAAGGGCATCACTGCTCTGCTTTGTGCTCTGGTGTGTAGCAAGGCAGAGCTCGCGCCTCATTCCAGGCGCTGTTTTTCTCATAAGAGAACAGGTCCCAGCTCACTCCCAAGAAAGCAAAGTGCTACCCACAGCCATTTATTATTTCTAACCATGGAAAAATGTGATAAACTAAATCAAATGATTGGAGAAAGTCCCAGTTGCTCAAGCTGCATCACATGATCAATTCAAAGATCAAGAAAGAGAGCCGTGGCAAAAGCAGAGTCCACCATGGGTACTGGTAGAACGCTGTCAGCATCTGCAGTAAATGACTCACAGTCTGACAACTGAATTTATTAGAAAGAAAGACTTGGGCTCTGATGGATTCAGTCTTGCTGGAAAAGTAATGGATTTATACATCTCTTTTGAGCTTTTCAAAGCATTAATACCTTGTTGTTTTTTTTCTAATTACCTTGATTACACTCTTAGATGTGTACTGTGCACAACCATGGACCTTGCCTGATGCCCACTGTCAGTGCTGGGGGGAAGACCCCAGCCGATCGCTGCTTTGTGTTTTCTGCTGCACACAGAGAGCGCCTCCAGCCAATGCGACTCTGTGTTTGCCCCATTTGTACAATTAGTTTGTTTTTGTAGAATAATTATCTGAAAGTAGCATGACTTAACAGAGGAGTGCTTTCTAAAATCGGGTGAGTCGAGCACGAAACATTGTTTGTGCTAATCTGTCTGAAACTGGGGAAGTGTGAAATGCAAATGTAGAGAGGAATTATCTCTTCTGCAGTATTATAGGCCAGGAAAAAAATCTGTTTATTACACAGAATAAAACGTATTTGTAACAAAATCTTGACTTACACTAGTTCCCGGCTAAGTTAATGTATTATTAATTGTGCATTTTTGGATATAAATTGAGAGGGAGGAAGACAAACTATCTCTAGCACTGCAGCCACTTAACTGTAACAATCGCATTTTCTTTTTAATACAGTAAGTTTATTTTTAAAATGATCTACAGAGGAGCAGATGGGGGAACAAATTCTCTGTGGATCCACCAACACACAGACCATGGAGCAGTGCCTGGTGCCAGGCATGTCCACCTTGCAGTCCTTCCTCCCTCACTTCCCATTATCTTGGGTCTGGCAACCAGAAATGCAAACATCCTCTGAAGGTAAAACCCCTGTCGTGTTTGAGCTGGCATTGGTTGTCATAAACAACTTCCTAGCTGGGCTGCAGTTTCTCTCCATGGGGCTGTCTCAGGGGTTTCTGTGCATTTGCAAGCACAGCATGCCTCCAGCAGCAGTGGGAAGGTAGATGCAGAGAGAGGAGGCCCTGGTCCACAGGTCCCTAGGAAAAGCTCTGGAATAGAATCATAGGATCATAGGATCATAGGATCATAGAATCGTAGAATCATAGAATCACAGAATCATTGCCTGCTGCCTCATGCACACAATTTATTTCCCTGCTGTCAAGTGAACTCCTGCCATGCAGGTTGCAAAATCCCCACCGGTATCAGCAAGGATGGGGTTTCACTCCAGGCTGCGTCATCCTCGTATTTTCTCATTAATTATTGCTCCTGTGCTTTATCTGTAAAAGCACCAAGCAGCAGCACATCAATCACAACACAAGTCTGAACTACGGCTTCTCCATTTTGTGCTATTTCAGAAAATGCAGACTTCCAGGCTGGACAGTGCTATTGCAGCCAAGCCGGTGGGCAGGCTGAAGCTGCTTATGCCCTGCAGCATGCCCTCTCCTTCCCACACACATGCTGCAGCCAGCAGAAGGGTTGGGTATTAATGCCCAACATTGTTTATCCAAATTTTTAAACTCAAAAGTGTGTTTTTGGGTGACTAGAAAGAGTATGCTGTCCAGGCTGCTGATTCCGTCGTTGTGTGGGGTAGTCTCCACACAGTAGGGACAGTCCTGGTGGGTAGATGCAGCTTTAGCAGACAGATGTGCACTAGAAATGAAAGAAGAGTCCTGCAGCATGCAGGTAAAAATATTTAATAATGGCAACTGCAGCACAGCAAATAGGAAGAAAACTGAACGAACTCTCGTCTTTGTCTAAGTATTATCTGCATCTGCTACCAACCTCTGCAGCCCATCATCACTTTCCTAGAGTGTGCAGAAGACACAGGAATACATGCATCTTAGCCATTAGCCTGTGACGGTGGGAAGCATCCTTAAGGAATTTGTGTTGTAGAATCATAGAATTTTAGAATCATTGAGGTTGGAAAAGACATTCCAGACCTTCAAACAAGCCATGAGGTGCCCCATAGCATTGCCATGGAAGCACTGCACCTGCCTGAGTTTGGAGAAGGAAAGGCAGGGGCTGGGGGGAAATGGCTCTCAGGAAAGCCCTGGGGGAAAACATGCTTCTTTACCAGGCAGTTTGTGCATGTGCATCATCCCTCTGCAACTGGGCAGTTTTGCAAGAAGTGGATCACAGAGATGAGAGGTGATGGGGTGCTATTTGGTATCAGTGACGTTTCTGGGAAGATGTCCTGGGAGAAATGCATCAGTGTGACAGTCACCGCTGTGCGCAGCCCCTTCTGCCAGGGATGTCCCTGTAGCATGGATACCACATCTGCTGGGAAGGATGCTGGCCATGCCCCCAAGCTCTGTGTCATAACACCCACTCCTTTAGGGACAGCAATCAGGGATCCTGATTCGAAATCATCTTTAAACCACCTCCTTCAAGGCTGCCCAGGGTGCCTGCAGCTGCAGTAAACTGAGCTCCACTGCAATACGCTTTTCCCCCAGTCAAGGAGACATCACAAGGTCTGTTTTGGCCCTGAAACTACAGAGTCTGAGCAAAACCAAAACACCCGCTCTGAGAAAAATGCAGCCATCTCAGCATCTTAGAGCTATGTGAAGAATTTCATACACATGTTGGAAACTCATTTCAGTTTCATCTGTATTTCAAGAAGCATTTTGGTTGAATTTACCACTTCTGACCAGTGCTCCATCTTCACTATGCACTTACTACATGCATGCACGTTGGTTTGTTTTTAAAGGACATTACCTACCTGAGCAGCCCTTCAGTGGATGAGCTAGGCTTCCAAGCACTCTAGATGGAAATATCTGAGAAATAATCATGCATTTAAGGAAATGGAGATTTTTAAAGCTCTGACCCTTCTGCTAGCTGTCTGCAGGCTCCTGGGGCCTTCACCACAGCTGCAATAAGGCTGGGTGTTCTATCTTTTTGCCTAGCTGAGAAGTATCCTTTAAGGCAAATCAATCCCAATGGTTGGCTTCTATATGGTTTAGAAATCATTCACCCTGTTAGGAAAGGAATCTGCTAAAGCAATTGCAATGTCTTCATCTGGCAGCATCTGTTGTGGTAAAACTTGGTCCTTGGCAAACACAAAGTTGGTGGAGGTGTGGTGCCACAGGTGTATCTCCCCATCTCCCCATGGCCAGAACAGAGTCTGTGCTAAATATGAGACCAGCAACTTCATGCCTTGCACCTCAGCTGCCCTGTGGTGATGTCCAGGAGGAGAGAAGGGAAATCCTGATAAAGTCAACATGAAAAAGTTTGGCTGAAAAAAGAATAAATGAGTGCATTTATTCCAGTCAGCGAACTGACTTTTCCAAAGGAGCTTGCCACTGTCTTGGGGCGGAGGCACTCAACAGTGGCAAGAGGACATTTCTTGGGCAGCTGAGAGGCCTTGGTTTGGTGTGCCTTTATCCCATGAAGTACTCTGCATGGAGAGGGTTTAGGGCTTTCTGCTGGCTTTGTTATACTTCCTTCTTGAAATACAACTTTCAAAATGTGATTTTTCTGTTAGTATGTTATTTTACATGCTGCACATAGCACTTGCCTTTTCTTTCTAGGATGACTTATCCATCCTGTGGCAAAGCCAGTCCTGGTTCCTCTCTGCTCCTACTTCTCGTGTTGAAGACAAGGGGTTTCTCTCCTGCCTCACACCAGCCTGACGCCTTAACCCAGGACAGTGGAGGGGAACACATCCCTCTTTGCAGCACTTTTTCCATCCCTCTTCTCCCTCACTCTGCATGTCCCTGTGTGCCGCAGAAGCTCAGACTGGAGGAACAGGAGCATTTACATCATGGGATCAGAGAAAATTACTAGGTCCACATAGTCCATTCCATCTGACGCTTTCATAGAATCACAGATTTAAGGTTGGAAAAGCCCTCTAAGACCATTTAGTCCAACCTCCAACCCACCCCACCATGCCCACTGACCATGTCCCTCAGTGCCACATCCACACGGTTCTTGAACACCTCCAAGGATGGTGACTGCACCACCTCCTTGGGCAGCTTGTTTCTGACCTCTCCCACCCATAAACACTAGTACATCCTGCATTTTCTTGCTCATGGCCTAATTACATTAATTTGGAATTGTGATGGTTGCCACTGCATGTAGAAGATGGGGCTTTTCCTTCCTAGACTGAAGCCACCAGTAGCAGTAGGGTTCAGCCCTGAGTCCTGGATGCTTGGGGATAAGGTGGTGTTGGTTGCTGCCTTCACTTGCACATCATCCTGAAACTGTTGCTTCTTCCAATGTAGAAGTTAAGAAATGTTGATTTAACCACCTAGATGGATGTGCACAGTGATAAACAGGAAATAGGCATCTCATAAGGCTTTCTGCCTCTGTAAATTTGATTTCTGATGCTGTTATGTCATGAGTCACCACAAGTAAGGTCTAGGATTTTTCTCACCACTTTGCATCACTCTTCCAACTCATCACTAAATCATTTTAAAATGCAATTTTGTTGGTCCAGTTGCCAGCAGGAAATCCAGCTTCCAAACCCCTATCTGTTGCAGCCCGCTTATCCTTCATGGGAGTTAAAGAGTGAACCTGTGCTATGGGTGCCAGATCTCTTAGTTTACCATTAAGCTGATAATACACTTCACTCTCATTACTATTCTATCATTAGAATCTGAGTGTTTTGAGTGTTTGGCTAAGTGGCTGTTTTTTCTCCTCAGAGGGATATGAGATGCTGCCTCACAGCAAGGTGTCCTGAAAACCTTTTCTTAATGAACAAGTGATTAAAAGGCTTAAGTGCAAGCAAGCATCCAAAACACAAGCTGCATTATCACAGAGCGAGCCAGAAATAGGCTAACCCCCAGCACCACTGGGAGTCCACAGGTCCTTCAGCCAGATGCTCTTGATGCTCCCTGGGTTTGTCTCAGTGGTGAGCAAGATCCTGTGTGCTACCTGAGCTATGGCCTGCTCTCCATCACGGATGGCTGGCTTGTCTTGCTTGTCCTCTTCCATGCACATCAAAGCCATCCCAGGGCAGAGCTGGCTTTTCCCATGTCCCCATGCATGTTCTGGATTCTGAAGTGAGAGTCCCTGCTCTCACCAAGCCTGCGTCTCCTTTGGCTTGGCTGCCAGCAAAAGCACAGCCAGCGAGTGAGAGTGAGACAGGCAGTCCTCGGTGATTTGTACTTCTGTGCTATCTTTCACCAGGCCAGATTTTAATATTTAATGGGAGTACAAGAACATAAAACCTGGGCTGCAGCATCAGCATCCCTTCGCATGGAGTGGTGACAGCTGCAGCAAACAAAAGCACATGCCCTCTTGAAGGAGCATCAGCTAAGGAAATGCAAAATCCCTGGAGTGAAACCTTCAGAAATCAATGGAAGTTTAGACAGCACTTGCAGCAGAGCTCAGATTTCACCTCATTTTCCCTACCCAGTATAAGTGCCTTGCTGGCATACCAAGGATATGCATTCAGTGCTGCTTCTCAGTGCCCCATTACTGAGGCAGCTCATGCACATGTCACCTCACTTCTCAACTAGTTACCAGGTGAAGAGTGTGGAATGGGGTGTTTGTCATGCTGTGCCTGGGCCAGTATGCCTCCAAGGCCCTGCAGGGCACTCACAGCTCTTCCGGTGGCACAGGCTGTTTGCTCTCTGAGTGAAAGAAAGCAGAGGGATAAAAATAAAACCCTCTCTTTGACATCTGGTAGAAATTTTTCTTCCATTTGTTTCTATTTCTGCACTTTTCTCCTCCCTCTTGTTCCAGTAACTGAAACAGCAGCACAAGCCGACATTATCCATCATTATCTAAATCATTTCCAGTGACACTGGTTCAATTAAGTGCCCTCACAGACGTCTTCATGCTCCCGAGAACGATGTCTCATCTCCTTACATCTGGAGAAGCTCTCTGTTGTGCCTGTATTGGCTCTGCTGCTGCTGGGACCTTGCTTGGCCAATGGGTTGTGTGGTGGCTTCATCATTCCTTAATCCTTGATGACCCCAAAAGATGTGGGCACTTGGGCCAACGCAATGGGGACTAGGAACTGGGCAATGAGTCCCGAAGAATTTTGGCAGAGGGGAGGGAGGTCAGAGTCGTAACAGACTCAACTCATCCTGGGCCTTGGTGAACTTCTCCAGGGCTGCAGCCATGATGCTGGATCACGGGAGAGCAGATGATCCAGGAGAAATACTTCACTAACTCCTCGCTCTGCTGGAAGGTGAGGTGTGGGAGGGTTGGAGGCTTGGAATTAAAAGCCTGATACTTTGCCAGAGAAATGATGACAAAAATCAAAAGGGAAAGCACATTTTATTTGCAAAGTTCAAGAAGGGTATTACAATCAAGAAGAGGAAAACAAATTGAGGCATTAAAAATAAAGCACTTGATAGGAGCTCTTTGCGATGGTGGCTAGGAAGCATTTCGCTTCAGCTCCCTCATGACAGCGCCATCCCCACATTTCCTCCCCTTTCCTGCCATGGTCCCAGGCTGCGCACAAAGGCACTGTGTCAACTTGTCCCAGCCTGCTGACAGCTGCTCACACTGGAGCCGTGGGGCATCCTTTACTGTGGGTCCCGTTGCCATGACCTGACAGCAGCAAAGCACTTTGCCATCAGCCAAATAGATATGGACTGCGGACAGTGGACCTTCTGATTAATGCAGCCTTGGGGTGGGGAGAAGGCAGAGGAAAGCACAGCTTGAGGTCAAACCCATTTTTATGCACTCTTTTCATCACAT
This sequence comes from Tragopan temminckii, assembly GCA_028571105.1. Taxonomy (NCBI): domain Eukaryota; kingdom Metazoa; phylum Chordata; class Aves; order Galliformes; family Phasianidae; genus Tragopan; species Tragopan temminckii. The sequence goes on from JAOWBP010002978.1 coordinate 34,779,985, forward strand.
TTCTGGGTGACACCTCACTTCCTCCATGCTTTCTGCTAAAAATCGAGAATACGTTTATTATTCAGAGGGAAGTGGGGTGCCCTATGGCAAAGCTGGGATCTCCCCACCACAAATGCTTTTATAGTCATCCCCTACACTCAGACAAGGGTGGCAATGTTACAGTTCCATCTACATTTCCTTCCAGCGAGGTGCAGCACTGGGGTGGCTGGTATTGCAGAGCTGCCCAGAATAGCTTTGCCAAAGAAACCTCCTACCCTAGCTTGCTTTCTGATTGCTGAGTCTGAAAGCCTCAAGGGCAGTGATGCCCAGCAGTTCTGTGTTCAGCTCAAGGAGGGTTATGAGGCCCCAGGATCTGTGCTATTAGTGCTCCCCAGGGCTGACATCTTGTCCCCAGCACCTTGAGGTCCCAAAGACACACCTCTTCTCACGGCAGGAAGGAATGGAGGAGCCACAGCTTTAAATAGTTCTCATAAACCTCAACCTGGCGAGTTCTTGAAATGGGAGGTGTATTTCTTCAAAGGCACAGCATAAATATTTCAGTGATGTGCATCATTCTTCCGAAATTAGAGTTATCCAGATGGGCTGAAATGAAAAACAAATACAGTATTTGCACAGCATTACCAAAAAAGCAGTAGTATGAAGGACCCCCTTGTAGGCTGGGGTTGAATAGGCAGTTTAAAAAGGAAAAACAACTTAGCTTCTCAGCAGGAGAAGCGAGGCACTGGCCCAGCTCTCAGTGGGTTTCACTGCATGGGCAGGTCAGCTCATTGGGGCTTGGTGAGGGCTCAGAAGGTTTCAGGAAAAAGCCGGTGTGAAAAGCTAAGCTGGAAACAGCTTCTCTATAAGACGTAGACACACCAGAGCAGGACTCTGCCCCATAGGGGGCCTGAGAGGAGGCGTGTGGGGTTCATGAGCAGTGGGAAATGGAATACAGGGAGTGGTTATTCACCCTTCCAGTTCTTGGGAAGGGTGCGTAGGTGGCATAGATGGGACTGGTCCGGGTCCTCAGCCCCATGGGTGGGCAGGCTGTGATGCACCTGACAGCAGCATCAGGGACAGACAAGACATCTACTGCCTTGGCTGCTCCCTCCCAAGTAAGATCTGGTTTCGTTTTCCCATGAAGAGCCATTTGCAGTGGCTGGAGAAATGGAGAGGAAGTGCATGCTCTTGTAAAGAGTGATACAGCTGAATAGGATGGGACTAGTTTATAGTGAAATCTTTGTCCACAGTTAACCATTTTTTATCATTTAATTTGGCTTTTGCCTGTACACTTCCTGTATTGTTTTTTTGTTTGTATTTATAGGCATTTTAATGGAATGAAGACAGCTGAAGTATTCGTTTTTCTGGCAAATTGGCAGGTTTTTCCTGGTTCTCATAACCTGTGCACAGATCTCACCTGAATTCAGTTTAGGAGGGGAGTTTGGGTAAATACAAAGGATTTGAGAGAGAGCAGCTGCAGGAAAGTAACAGCAAAGTGAGGGGAAGCAGCCGATACATTGTGAGGGATAGGGAAGGGAAGTGGAAGGCCTGTGGGGTAGCAACAACCTTATCACGATTTTTAGCCTCAATCTAATTAAAGGAGATACATAATTAAAATGAAGCAATTAACCATTCTGTAATTAAATACAAAAATAATTAAGTCGAAATTGAACACGATAGCATCCAATTGTCAGGATAGAATTTATTTGTACTTTGATCTGATGAATTATTTTCATTGTGCTGCTGATTGCATTCCCAAGGAAAGAAATTGGTCCTCCAGGAAGGACACACACTTCTAATTCATGTTCTTCCAGCTCACTGAAAACCAAGGCCTGATACAGCAGGTGTACAAGAGAGGTCCCTGTTTGCACAGAGAGGGCTGCGTTTTTGGCAGTGTACCAAGTATTTCATATTATAAGCTGTGTTTTCCATCCATTTTTTTTGCAACTCTTTGGTGAAAAGCACTTTGCTCAGTAAACTCTGGTCTTGTTGCTGCATAAATGATGTTGTTTTGTGTGGAAGCTCAGACTAGAATAAACACATGGACACGAAGTCCATTGCAGTGTACCAAGTGAAGGAACAAAGTTACATCCCATTTTGATGAGTAGACTCTGATTTACCAATGTTTATGACCCTGATTGTGTTTCACTGTGCTTACCTGTATGGTATTTATATGCCATGCTAGATAAGCCCACTGAAAATTGAGATTACAACTGCCCTGCTTAAGAGTAGGTCACTTATTCTGATGCCCTTGTGGAGATTTGAGTGCATGAATGTAGACTTCCCGCCTTGAAGAGGGAAAAATCTTTTCCTCTTTCTCTGAGCTGACAGTGACAACTCAGTATCACTCATCTCCAAACAAGGGCATGTCTGGGTGCCTTGCTTGTCTTCTGTGGAGCTGTGGTGATTTATGGAGCAGCTGAAGTCATCTGGGCAAAAGACAACGAAGAACAGTTAGAAATACTGTATGGAGCAAAATTCATCTTTCATTTGGACATTTTCAGCTAACAAATTCCCTGCTAGTGTGGGGACGCAGGACATGAGTAGTGTCCTTCATTGCTCTTTACTTGAAGCCTATTGCTGTTTGTGTAGCTTTTGGTCTCCCGTGTTGCAAGTCTTGTGCTTGCAGCAGTGATGGAGCGAGCCTTGGCTGGCATGAACATAAATTGGAAGTGCTGTGGACTCTTCCAGATGAAGCATCTATTTCAAGCAGTTGCCTGTAACCGAAGGGAGTGGGGATCTGTGGACCTTTTTGAGATCTCAGTTCCTCACTTCAATAAAACAAAACAAAACAAAACAAAAAAACACAGAAATGGATTTATCTGTGAAAAGAATCATCTTTGTTCAGATCACAGGAACAGCCAGGTTTTTCTGCTCACTGGTAATGGGATACTGGGCAAGCCCACTGCTAGAGGAGTCTTGGAGAGAGACACGAACAAACAAACAATACAGGCAGATGTTGAATAAGCTCTTCCTGCTGCTCATGTATCTCCTTAGTACTCAAAACTGCTTAGGACACAAAAACCAGCTTAGTACCTTCTCCAGAACTTCCTGTCCAATTTAAGGAGCAAAGTTGCTGGTGGGGGGTAATTAGTAGGAAATCTGTACTGCAGAGAGAAATCCAGCTGTGATAATGGATATAAAAATAAGTACAATGCTGAAGAGTCATATAGCTCAGAAAATACCTATCACATAGTATTTGTCATCTCATTGTTCAAAAAAATGATGGTCCTCCTCCACAAGGCTTAAAATATGACGCTAATTCCCTTAATAGATGACTCTGTAAAGGATGGCAGAGAGGGGAAAACTCATGAAGAGATAAGGCTGAACAAGCTGATCTATAGGGAAAGATTAGTTACCACTGAGGTGAATGGCAGTGCAGGGAACAGAATTGCTCCAGGGCGGTGAAGTATTTGGCACTGAGGGGCAAGGAGAATCCTCAGGGCCACGCCAGGCTGGGAGCTGTGTGATGGAAAGAAGTGGGTGAGGCTGGACAACTGTAACTGAGGTGAGTTTCATTTACGGGGAGATCACGGAGAGATTCTGGTGAGCTCAGCTGGGTGTGCGGGGAAGTCAATGTGTGCCGCTCAGTGAGGCTCACAGAGTAAATAAAGAAGTTTTATCACCGGTGACACCAGACTGCAGAGTCATGCCGGGTGCGTCATGACGCTCAGAGCACAAATTGATCCAGCACATAAAGTCTCTCCAGAGGCAATGGTTAAAAGATCTTTCAAAAGCAAAACAGAACAAGGGTATCAGGGCTGCCTTTTACACTGGAGAAAAATACAGGGATCCAGCCAGTTCCCATTCTTTGTCTGATGGTGGTAGAGCAGAGCCAGATGGTCATGCTTCTCCCAGACAAGCAGAGAAACCCCACAGAGACAGAGACCAATTCCAGCTGGCAGAAACCAGTCCAGCTCCTCTGCATCCTGGTGGCAAGGACAGGGGTGAGATGTGCCCGGAGACCTGGACGTAGGGGCTGCTTGCTGCCCTCATCTTTGGGTAGGTAGAAGTGGCTTGTGGCCTTCATCTGCAGGAAGTGGAGAACAGCCAGGCAGCGATTTGTGCCTTTCTGCCTTTTCTGTTTGGGCTTTCCAGCTTCTCAGTGTTTAGATGAAAAAGAAGAAGGGCAAGATGATGTCCGGATCACAAGGGTGCCGGTCTCCATGTGGATGCCTGCTTCTCTCACTCTTAGAGGATGGTGTTTGCTCCGTCGGGTGTTTCTAGTTGGAAGCTGCAGGGGTGAGAAGCCCGCCAGGCCCCAGCCAGCTCTGGGGAGTTGCAGTGCAGGAGGGGACCGGTGCTGGTGAACATTAGCCGCCTGTGGGAGCATGGCCTGCAGTTCAGAGACCCAACAACCTAGTTTTCTAGAAAGGGAAAACAATTGGTCTCACTGGGTTGTCTGCCCATCCTCAGATCACTAAGTAGTAGCTTTTCAGTCCTCCCTCATTTTTCTGTCAGTGCAGCATGTTTCACTCTAGAAAGGCACTTGAAAAGCATTAGTGTGCACAAATAAAAACATACACGTGGACAGGCAGCAAGTGCAGGCATGCTGTAGTCTCCAAGCTGAGAGATGCTCCTGCCAACCAGCCCCTGCCATCTTTAAGGATGCTGAGCCCCCTGGGATGGACAGAGGGAAAGGAGTCTTGGGAAAAAAGACCCCCAGTGCCCGTTCAGCCTCTAGCTGAACCTACAGCCCCCTCCTCTGTGGTCAGCGTGGATAAGTGCAGCACTGATTCATCACTTCAGGATTTTGAGGCAAACGGCCGTGCTGCGCATTCCCCACGCTATCTTATCATTAATGCATTAAGGAGCTGAACAAGCAATAAGGGCAAATGGACTTCAAAACAGAGCGAACTGTCTCCACCCGGCTTAGCCTGATTTACAACAGTTCTATGTTGGCAGCACCGCCAGAGCCCATTAGTGCCTGCACCTGGCTGCAACTCCAGTGCTTCCCCGCTCCTGGGGGGCCCAGCACTAGTCACCCTGGCAGTGCCGTGAACCCTCGTTCTCCACAAGGGAAGACAAGATGTAAAATAACGTGAGGAGGATTAACAAAAATGTGACTAGTCTGCAGAGCACAAATTGATCCCGGCTTCAGGGTCGGGTACTGTTTCAGATACCACACCGCTCTGCTGGACTCTGTCCAAGGCTGCAGGGGGAGAGACTGGAGACAAGGACTGGAGCCATCGCGTTCGACTCGAGTCCTCGTTGTCCCTCTGCTTTCTGTTTCATCACCAGGGGTTGACCGATTGCTCAGCTATTAATTTTCTTTCCCCACTTTTTGAGTTTTTATTGCTTTTTAAGAGGTGCCTGCTGGTGACACCATTACACCCGCAGGGCAGCTGGGCACCAGTTGCTGGAAGAACACGCGGTGCTGCTGGAGCCAAGAGGACAGTCTGCAGGCAGCAACCAACTTTTTCCCGCTGGGGGAGGACGTGGGGTTGGGAGAGCTGTGTTTGGCACCAGGGGTGTGAGCGTAGGAATCTCGTGAGTGATTCTGTGATGGATCAGGATGGACACAGGTCTAGGGGGGAAGGCAGCAAAACATTTCACCGCACACCAGAGTGAAAGACCATCACAGCGGTTAAAATTTACTTAGTGCTCCAGAAGTGTTTATGGCCCAAGTAAAATTTACCAGAAAAATGTCAGATGTCAGCGGATTGTATTAAATGTAAATATTATATGGCTCTTGGCTTCCGTTTCTTATTGCAGCCAGGCACATAGCTCCCGTGGTTCCCTTGTTTGAGGGAGTGGTCCTGGGGGTGCTGCTGCTTGGTGGGTGTGGAAAGGGCTCGGTGTGGGCTGCAGCATCTTGCACTGCCAGCCCCTCTGTCCCTGCAGTGCACCACACTGGCTGTGCAAAGCACTCTGATGATGGGCACAGCACGCGGGGGGTGCACACTCCCAAATCCCACAGTGATCACTGTGGGTTTTCCCCAGCATTTCCTACTCAGTGGGATCCCCTGGTTGTTGTTGCATTTTGGCTCAAGCTCCTGCTGGGGATGGGGCCACACGAAGAAGGGCTGATTATCCTTGCAGGGACAGAGGAGGCACCTTGTGTGTCATCCTGGGGGCTGGCCCTGCCATGACTGGGCACGGG
>JAOWBP010002978.1:34786166-34801477 GCA_028571105.1 Tragopan temminckii
TACTCAGTGGGATCCCCTGGTTGTTGTTGCATTTTGGCTCAAGCTCCTGCTGGGGATGGGGCCACACGAAGAAGGGCACAGTCACTGATTATCCTTGCAGGGACAGAGGAGGCACCTTGTGTGTCATCCTGGGGGCTGGCCCTGCCATGACTGGGCACGGGCTTTGTGCAGCTTCCTCTGTTGAATTGTCCCAGACCAGCCCGAGAGACACTTGGCACACTGACACCACTGCTGAACCACTAATCCATTCTGTTTGCTGTTTCACCCATTTAACAAATTACTGCTCATCTGGCCCAGCCGGCGGAACTGAAAGGCTTTCCTTCACAAGGTGCACAGGCTATGACTAAGGGCTCGGCGCGTCGCTTTGGCACAAAACCATCCCCAGGAGCTGCTGTGCTGCTGATGTCCCCATGTCCTGCATCCAGCCAAGCTGGGAAGGCAGTTCTGTGCAGTGCAGCGCAGCGCAGCCCATTGCAGCAGTTGCTGGTGCTAGATGGCAGAATAGGTGCTCTGCGCTGCGCTGTGCTTTGCTCTGTGGGTTACTCTCCTGGTGGGGAATAAGCACACACAGGAATTTATTTTTGCTTGCTCTTGAGAACTTGAGAAGGGAAAAAACTCAACCCTAAACACTTCTTGCTGCAACTTCAGCCTGCAAGTACCATGCGGAGCCACAGTGGATCTCAGCGTGCTTCACCCCAGAAGGATTAACTTTGGTAATGCTGTTCCTGAGAACCACTCTCCCGCATGGCTGTGAAGCTCGTGTTGTACGCACACAAAGGCTGTGGGTCTGGCCCATTCACCCTGTGAGATAAAGGTGATTCAGAGCGGCGCTTCTCCAAGGAACACCACAAATACTACAGACTTTAGGATGATCTGGGTGGCCCTCACAACAGCTTAAAATAAATGTTTCTGGGATCTCTTTCGCTGAGAGATAGAAATATTTTTGCTCCTTGCTTCAAGCAGTGCGTTTGCTCTTTTGAAGTCAGGGACTGTATGCTGGTATTATCGGGAAATAGCTTCTGGAAGGCAGGTTTAATTCCTGCGGGTGTATAAAACAGGATGATCTTCAAACACAAATCATATCATGTTTTCCTAACACAAGAGAGACGACCTACTAACAGATCGTTTCTGCGTATTCCAGGAAGCCGAGCAAACAAGTTGCTATTTGGAGGAGGGAGACATTTCCTGGATGAGCAGAATTCCTCTCCCCAGTCAATGTTACAGATGCACGCTGCACATTTTGCTTTGAGAACAGATACCTCTTGTGCAGATGGAATAAAAACTCCCTAGAACCGTATAATGAGATAAGCACATGCAATTCCTGCTGATATTCACAACAACCGAGGCTCCGTGTGCTTATCAGAGACCTCAACCTTCGTGAGAGCTGCAGAATGTTTAGTTGCAGCCTGACTGCTAAGCACTCAAGAATACAAAATCTATCCAAAGTTGTTAAAATAATTGTAAGCGTTTGATTTTGGCTGTGTGTGAACGTGGTTGCTTATCCTGCAGCAGCAATAGCAAACGTGGGAGAATCTCCTACAGAAAGCAATGGGTCTGCGGCTTGTGTTTTCTTGTAATAGTGCACAGCCCCTTAGGCTCAGGGCTTAGGAGGAAAACACTGTGAGCCCCCGTGGGCACCACTGCTCTCTCGGCAGAGCGAGAGCCTGTTTTTTTTCTGGTCGTGTTTGACATATGCAATAAGAACACTTTGCTTTCAATCTATTCAAGCAAGCTCTCGCTGCAGCAGTGAGGAGATCTCTTTTGACGGACACAGTTGAAAGGTTAGCGGTGTTTATTGATTTAATAATTCGCACGTTCTTTCTCGACAGATTATCCTTCCAGAGACATTAGCGGAGGCAGAGCGCAAAAGCGCAGGAGAGCATCTCCAACACATTAGGAAGGCAAAGGACAGGGGGAAAGTGATAAATTGCCCTGGTCCTGACCTATTAAGTCTCCAGTGCAGATGGAAAGATAGAATAGAAAATCCATGTACCTGTTTTCTATAGAGGATGTTTATAAGGATGTTGTTTACATCGACCTTTTCCACTGAGGTCATGCATTGCTTCACACTGTGTGTTGGTCAGTCAGTCACTGGTGCAGGAGGCAGCAAGAGAGACCTCCTCTCAGCATCTCCTTCCTCTGGGAGCTGGTAGCTCGCTGACCACAGGAGCCATCTGCCCTTTCTTGAGTGAGGACGCTGTGCTTTTCTAGTGGCACAAATGGGATTGCAGCCCCAACGTACCCTGGTCCTGAGCAGCAGCAGCCGTGAGATGCCTGCAAACAACCCGTGGATTTCCCCAAAACAGGCTCAACAGGCCCACCAAAGGAATGAGCAGCCAAGCTCTACTGCATTGCTGTCCACTGACAGTCTCTTACAATTTCATGATTGATTTCAGGGCACCAGAATGAAGCATCACTGACCCAGAAATCTCTTCACATTCCCTTTCATCTCCTTCCCAGCCAAAAAAAAATAGGTTGTTGCTTGCTAGGATGGTGCTCCACATATCCAGGGAGCTGAACAAGCTCTCAGAGAGCAGGCAAGGCTGCATGACTGTGGAGGAATCTAGTCACACTGCTCCAGACAGGTTGCAGGAGCAGATGGGACCTCACCTCATTACCTGAACAGACGTGCTAGTTCAGTGACTTCACTGGATTGACCACTAACTCTTACCCTGACCACCCGAGTCTCTCTCACTGTAGATTTTTTGTTCTTCACAACAGTTTATAGCTGATAGATCTTCAGATTTAGAGTGGGACTGCTCCTGAACAGCACACCATGCCATGGGCATGCTGAGACCTTTAATGGGTTACTAATTACTCTGATTGCATGTCAAGACCGAAGAGGAGTTGCTGGATTATGAGCTCCCTGGCAGACAAGGATATACCAGTGAAACATTTTTGATGAATAATTCAGCAGGCAGGGATGGGAAATGAACAAGTCTTCTGTCTGCTGGAGGGAAGAAAACAAGGCAGAAGACAAAGGAAAGGGAAGATGCTTCCAACATGGGAGAAGCAGCCCTTCCAGCCTGGAGTTCAAGCCGCACGTGGAGGCACAGCCGGGCTTTGTACGGCTGCACGAGCACTGTGCCAACACTTTGCATGACTGCACCATACCTAGTTACAGAATAGTTAGCAAAGCAGAAGAAAACCTGTTGCTCTACAGCTATTGCTGTAACCAAGTGAAAGCTTACAGGCTCAGATTGCCATGTGGCAGAAATCCCTACAAGTCCATTCATTTGGAAGAATATACGTGTGTCACGACTAGCAAGCCACAAAAGCTAGGATAAAAATTTCACTTTGGAGGAAAGTGCTGAAAGCTTTTTTTGTCCATTTGTTTAGTTCTGTCAGTGGAGTTGCAAGGCCTTGGCGCAGATGTTTCTCCAGTAAGAGAAATGTTTTGCTAGTATGGCTTTTGCTATTTCCAAAACAAAGGGGGATGTATGAGTCTGTACTCGCAAGGCAGGTGTATTTGCAGTGGAAGCTGTTCTTGTTTTACAGAGTGACTTAGAGGTGTCAGTAGCGATGCAAAACTTTCAGCCCATTCACAGCGTGTGAGCCCTGCACTGTATCTTTTTGCTCTCTCTTTACAGTTTCCTGTTATATCTCTCAGATACAAATTTCTTCTTTGCTATTTAAGATCTGCTATCTTGAACCAAAATAACAACAGCAGCAAATGTTTCTGTTAAAAATGCTTTTTCCACACTCTCCCTTCCTTTGCAAGAGAAGTAACTGAGCACTATCATGTGAAGGACTTACATCCAGAAGACTGCAGATACGACGGTTACTTTTCCAGCTAGGAGAGAAGAGATTGCTTGAGCTATTACAGCAAAGAGCCAGGGTGGAAAGAAACAAATGGAAAACAAAGTGTGCCAGGAATGAAAGCCTTCAGCCCAGTGTCCTGGAGCGTTGCTGGATCAATTCCAGGCAAATTCTCCATCCTTGAGGGCTTCCAGTGAGGCAGGCTTGCAGAGGAGCAGACTCAACAGGCTGCCATAAAGCTCTCCTAGGTAGGTGGGTCTGTGTGTACGAGTTTTGGCTCTTGCTTTGGCACCATAAAGAGGGGAATCTACACATCACCTTGTGCTAATGGCTCCCACAGCTTGGGAGGAATGGCGAAGGTTTTGTTTTCAGCTCTATTTTCTCTCCCAATTAATGTGCATAACTCACATTATAGTTCCTTCTGTTGTTTACCTTCTCTTCTGAAGTCAAATTCAGGTGCTGGTTCATTTGTACAAAACTGCCGTAATTTCATTTCACACTTGAGGTCTTAAATCCAGGGCATGGAGTTCTTTTTTTCTAGGGAAAAGTAGCTCACGTGAGGAGATTATCCTAAACTCTATGCAGCTCTATTCATGAGCAACTGCAAAAACACATTTCCTAGCTTCATTTACAGTACTTAAAAGCCTACTGAGACAAAGACTGGACACACTTCTCCTCAATAAGATTCAGTTTATTTGGTGATCCCACTGAATCAGTGAGTCTCCTCTTGAAACCTTTCTCTTCTACTGCAAATCAGCCAAGCTGGCCATCGAGTGCCTTCTTAGCACAAAGAAATGGATTGCTGCAGAAAGTTGCGTTGCAATCATTACTCTCTAGCAGAAAGAGCGATGCGGATTCCTGCCCAACAGCCTCATGACAGAGCAAGGCGGGGATGTGGATGGTGGCTGGGGGAATGTGTGGGGAGGAGCACAGCCTGCAGCATGAGGTCATGAGATTCACTTTGTCTTTATCCTTGTCCAGAGGCTGACAGGCACCGCAAACGCTCTGAAAGGCTGTGGGTCAATTTACCAGCTTTTTCTGGAGGATTTTAAGCAGACTGTTTAGGAGGTTGATGGATAAGCTGGTAAATGCATGCAGCTGTTGGTAGAGCTCATCTCTGTTGGTGTCCGGTGTGATCTAAGAGCCAGTAACAAGAGGGAGAGGACTAAAATCCAAAGCTTGGTTTCCACCTGCAGTAGAACCACGGTTTTTAGTCAGTGCAGGATTCTCACCCTTGCTCCATTTCCAAATCCTGGAAGAACATCCATTCTTCATACAGCACTGTGCGCTCCCACCCTTGCTCATGCCCCTCACAACATGCGTCTCGCCCAGGGACACTTGTAATTTGAGTTAGCACGCCGTACTCAGCAGCTCTCCTGCAGCCTGGCCCCCAGCACTTGACCTCCACGTACTGATCAACTCATCCACCTCAGCAGGGCACAGACCCCGTGAGTGAAGTGTTAGCAGCACGGAGGGAGCTGAGGAGGTCGGAGCATACCTCTTGTGCTCAAGAGTTGGGTGTCTCGTTTCATTATGAAATGAACCGGGAACATCGTTCTGCCGACTCAGCCTGAGAAGAGCACAAGGATGCCATCAGCAAAATGTTGCAATACAGGTTTCAATTCTGTTTTCTGATGATGTTGTTTCTCCCCGTCTCCACAATGAAATACTATGGGCTCCACAACAGTTTTCCTTATGCTAAGTCTTATTTCAGTACTTTAAAAAGGAAATGATGTTTCTTTTCCATAGATGAAATTGACACCCATCCTTCCAAACGGGGTACGACTGAAGCTTCAGCCCCTAATTTTTCTCAGGGTATAAACAAAATCTGGATAAAAGTTCTGACATGCTCTGTTACTAAATATACCCCACAGGACATGTCTGTAAAGCTATCAGAGACAATCACACGCACTGTCTGCAGCATCTTAAACATACACAAAAATCCATTCTGCTGTAGCTGCATAATCTTTCCATGGTTCTGATTTTGATCAGTTTGAAAAGATTCCACACACGTGTGTGCATTTAAGGGAGCACAAAGTCAATTGAACAATAACAAAATATTAAAGAGAAGGCTTATGTAAAACCTGGGCGATGCCAAAGTATTCGTGATGCAAATGAGCTTGCAAATACAGCCCATCTGCTCTGCTTCAATACTTTTCTGACAATTCACTGCCTTATTTATTTGCTTAAATAGTTTTCTGACCTTCCTCTTGCCCTCCTTCCCCAAGGAAATAACCTTGACCTTTTTTCTTTGCAGAGAGATCATGATGAGTGGCTTCTGAAAGAAAACACGCTGTAACAAGAACAGACACCACAGGCGCTAGAAACCAAAGTAATCCCACCGCAAGAGGAGCCAAAGTCTCACTAAGGATGGCAAATAGCCCTCCTGCTCCTGAGAGGGAAGGGAGACTCAGTTCCCCTAGGTAAGGCGGCAGGTGGAAAGGATTTAGTAACTTAACTGATGGTTTAAGGGGATTTCACCCAAACCCCTGACTGCTTTTGCCACCATACAGACAGACAAAGCTGCCCTGTAAGTTGCACTAGGTAGTGGGACATCCATCCTGCATGCTGTGTGCTACCCTGGTGGGACTGGGGCACACCGTGCACCACGCGCAGTGGGACTGAGCAGGAAAGAGGGGCAGAGCCAGGGCCATGCTTAGCTTGCAAAGTGGAGAGGAGGGAGGACTCGCCACCCTGGCAGAAACATTTGTAAGAGTATAAAAAGAAGGAAGAAAACGCTTTTAGAAGTCTCACAGCTGTCATTGCTGATCTCGTATGTGACTCAGAGGGTAGACTGTACTCTATAAATGGAAATGGGTTACTTACAATTTGACTAATAATGTCTCCATTTTGCAAGAAAAAGTCTTTTGAAGAAATACTATAGCAGAGTGGCAAGCTGTACCATATGTTCCTTGCTGCAGCTGACTTTATAATACATCTCTGCTCCACTTTAAACTATATAGCGCTGATTGCATTGTGATTCCTACGTCCTTTGCAGATAAAGTTATGGAAATATGATTGCTTCAGATATACCCCAGTGCTGCCTATACTGTTTCAAACCATGATGAGGGAAGAACACTCACTCTCCGAGGCTTCCCCTCTGTTTACTGCCTCCAGCACCGGGAAGGCTTGCAGGTCCCCCAGGGAGAGAAAGCACCAAAAATAAAATCCATGCCTGCTGGAGCTGCAGTGTGACTGCAGAGTGCTTTGTGGGAACTAACAGAGGCCTCCTGCCCTTAGTCAAGGCAGGGACCATAATGAACCCTTGAGTGCAAAGGAGCTCACTGCAGCCATCCAGGTATAGCTTCCAACGTGGAGCAGGCACTGGAGGGTCAGCAGAAAGCGCTCCAGCCCTTTTGAAGCAGTGTCACTGAAAGATAAGGAAACACCTTACTGCAATGTGCCTAATATCACCCTGAGAACTGTATATATTAGCTTTGTCTAGCAACTGGGTACCTCTCAGACTCCTCCTATGGAAATACCAAAGCTCCACTAACATTTTGATACAAGAAACATGTTTCAAGAAATGTGTGGATGTGACACTGAGTGACATGGTTAGCAGTATGGTGGGCATAGGTTGGCGGTTGGGCTAAATGGTCTGAGAGGTCTTTTCCAGCCTTAATGATTCTGTGATTCTCTCATTCTAAGAAGGAAGCCCATCAGGACTCCATTAGAATCTATTCATGGCATCTTGGACATCCATTAAAGACCAACAGTCACCAAGTGTCCACTCAGCAAACTGCTTGGGCCATTAGTGCAGAGAGTGAACTGAGGAGAGGATGGGGGGGGAGAGCCAGGGCAACGTCTCCTCCCTCAGCTACACTGGCTCTGGGATGGATGGTTGCTGTAGCCCCGGCTCATCTCATAGTAGTGCCTTCTGCTGCACCACTTGCAAGAGCTGCAGCCTGAGCAGCACCTTGCAATCATCTCCCCATTTAACTTTGGTATTGAGAGGAGGATGAAGCCACCCAAAATGCTGTGGCCTTGTCTCCCTGCTGCAGCCTGCGCAGCCTGAGCTGGCCGAGCCTGCCCTGCCTACGTCTGGATGAAGAAGCTGCAAGATGTCTATCTGCCTTGAGAGGCTGGCTGCTTAATGACATTTGCAGGGAAAACGATTTGTCACTGTAAAGCTGTCTGGACAGGGTGAGCCATGGAAAATGGCTGAAAAACAACTTTCTACTGGAAGATTTTGATGCAGTGTCTCTGGCTGCTCAACCAGAAGTCCTTCCTCACTGCCGGCTTTACAAGTGATATTTCAGCTGAGAGCTGGAGGAAAGGCCTGTCAATGCAGAAAGCCTGTTTGCAGAAAGCAGCTGACCTTAGTCCTGGGCTGTTCAGGTACCTCAGAGTCTTTCCTGTCCCTGTGCCAGGCAGGGGAGAGAAAACCTGCTTCATTATCCTGAGAGCTCATCCCCTTAAAGTTGCCAGGAGCAGTAGGGAATGCTCTCCTGCAGCATCAGCATGAGGAGTCCCCACATCCCTCACCCTCTGCTCCCTCCTCCAGCTCTCACCACTGCCCATCCAGTGCTGTAGTGTGGGACTGCATGCTGAGCCAGGTATTCACCCTGCTTTCTCCACACTCTCTGATTCTGTGCTTTTTTTACTCTCCAGTTTTCCTAATTCCCCAGTCACAGAGGCTGTGTGCCTCCAGAAGGTACCAAGCTGATGTCCTCACATCACTGCATCTGCTGTCATGAGGCACGCTGGGTTTTCAGAAAGAGACTGCACTAAGGCAGAGGACTTGATCTTTTTATGTGTCCTTCTAAGCAAGGCTGTCCTGAAAGGTTATCGTTTAACCCACATGCTGATTGCGGGTCATTTCATATAAGACTAATGGTGAACAAGCTAGAAAAAGTGCTGTGCAAGGTAGTAGGAAGTAATGGCTTACGCACTGCAGTGTCATATGCCTCATTTATATACATATGTATCAGCCCAAACGCCTTGTATTTGCTGAACGCTTTAAGGGATGAGGAGCACACAGGCTAGAAGCTGAAAGGAAAATTTAATGTCACATTTAAATTGTGACTTGGGGACTTGTTGACATAACTTTCAGTGTGCTGGCTGGGTGTGCACAGCAAGGGTCACTCAGAAGCATGGGGATGAGTGAGGCTCCAGGAGGGGACAAGGCTGAGACAGGCAGTAGGGAGGAGGTGGCTTTGAGCTGGAAGGGCAGATGGACCAAACCCATGACAAGCATTACATACAGACCGAAAAAGAAGACTCCTTTGTGGAAGAGAGGGGCTCAGGAAGGAAACTGCACAGCCATCCCTCTAGCACCCTCATGGCTTTGACCATGCTGTGCTGTTGGCACAGCAACAAGACTAGGTAGGAAGGACCCCACTAGCTGAGGCCTGATACTCCCAGCAGTGTGGCAAATGCAGCTCATCCAAAGTGCTGGTGGGACCTGAGCACTCAGCAGTGGTAAGAAGTGACCACAACACCACTTTCTGAGGACGATTTGCAAAGTCAGTTTTTAAATATTTAGCAAATAATCTGCCTTCTAGCAAGAAAATCCCAAATGCAATCTCTTCCTACTCAGAAAGAGATATTTAGGGTTCTGCTCACTTTAAACAGCGAGATGTTTCTGTCTGTTGTGAGATTATTAGCCACGATCTACTCCTGATGTACAGTAGATGTAATTTGATTGAAAAATTGCAAGTAATTAATGCTCATTGCTTGCTGTTTTATGTGACTATGTGCACACATTTGTTTTAATATACCTCAGCCAAACAATGGTAGGGGAGAATAGTCCTTATCTCAGTATCATCAGATTTCATCAAAGTACTTCTATTCCTGTCCTAATTTCTTTGACAGGCACACAGGAACTTGCTTAGACTGGGAAGGCAAATCCTATATTACTGTCATGCAGGATACAAACACTGTTCCTGGCTGCTCTACGTTATTATCCAAATATTTTTCTGCTCAAGACCAGTCCCAGTAGCAGTAGCTCATCAACGTTGAAGAGGAAGCCCCTGGAAAGTACTAGCATGGCTCAGTCTGGAACTGACTCTTTTTGGTTAATCACCTCTTTTTGTCCCCTCAGGAAATTCACACATTGAGAGAACAGGAAGCCTGTATGGTTATCCTGAGAGCTCACACCTTACAAAACCTTCTCTCCCACTCCCAACACCAAAATGCAGAGGCACATTTGCTGCTCTCTCTCCCATCATTGAGATATCATTTACTATTAAGACACAGAGGACCAGGGGCCTTAGAGGCGACAAGGGAAGATTTACAGTGCAGTTGCTGTCAGCTGCTTTGGTCTAATTAAGCGGCTCCTGCTTCCCTGACACGGCTCCAGTGCGCTGGAGCTTGACTTGCTGGGGTTTAGGGAAGCCTCCTGGCCACTGGCTGTTACTAATGCCTCTGCCCTGCAGTGCGACCGGCTGAAATAAGCTATAAAACCTGTCATTGTGCTCTCATCCCTTTGCCAGCAGCTGATTCCTCCTTCGATGGATGCCCCTACCAGTACCAACACATCCCACAGGACAGGGTGGCACCCATGGGGAGCAGGATATGGGGCCACCACCAACCTCAGACTTTTTGTGGAGATGTGGGCACTTCTCTCGTCAGAGCAGGCAATAGGGCGCTGGAGGTGAAGGAGTGCTCTGGAGGACCAATCAGGAGGTCTTCTCCTCACAGCCCTGTGTTGTTGGGGCAGGGGTTCCTTCCCCAATTACCTGGAGCTGCTCTGCCAATTCCTACATACTTCTAAATAGAACCGACTACCTGCCAGCGGTGCAGAGCTCATTCAACATGCTCAGCCTGCTTTTTCAAGTTGGACAGGTCACGGTTTAAGTAAACGTGTCTATTAGCCTCAGTTGTCTGAATTAGTTCTGATTACAGCTTACTATTTTCTTCTCGTTAACAAATTGGCTGCTGTTAGTCGTCAGCACACAAGCCACCTAATTGGCTGTTTGCATCATATGTTGTTACCCCCATTGCCTCATTGGGTGAGCTAAATTTTATTAAGCAGCAGCCTTCTTCCTCTCTGTTTGCAGATGATGCGCGAACATTTGTAGCAACTTGGCAATTCTGTTGTGAGATAATAAAAGAGCTTCTCAAAATGCCAGGAAAGGAAATCCAGTGTGAATACCCTCACAAATATTTATTTGTGCTTGTGTTTGCAATGTTTTATTGTGTCATGGATTTAATGATGCCATTTATCAAATAATTATGATTGCTCTCTTTAATGATTTCAAATTTAACTGAGTAATTTCCCCAAATATCTATCAAAATTAAAAGAAAATTCCAGTTCTTTTGAAACAGAGCTTCTGGTTGTGCTGAGGAAAAAAAAAAAAAAAAAAAAAATTGTAAAAATAGGTAAAAAAGCATTTGCATTTTGGAACTTTACCACGGGTTCCTGAGCAGTGAGGATAAGGTTAATGTCCAGGCTCAGACCCTCTCCCTGGCAGTGGCTGAACATCTGCCAGTTGCAATGACTGGAGAGGCTCTATCCATGTGTAGATTAGGCCACTGGACTGAACGAGAGGAGCTGCAAAGATCCCTCAGTATTCAAGGGATCCAACCCAGATCTGTGCAAAAGCAGCATGAAGGGGCTGTACATGTTCTGAATGGATGCTTGAGGAGCTTCGGAGTGAGGGACTGATCTCCAAAATACCCAAGTTTCATTGGAATTGTGTTCACTCAAGCACTGCAAAATCACAACCTGGAAATTTTTAATCTTATTAAAATGGAGGTACTGCCCTCTTCCAAATTACCATTTTGACTCACATGCTGTACCAGCTCGTATTCCCAAGCAACGCAACAAATGTGGATCTCAGACAGTCACATTCCCCTTCGCTACTTCTGAAGCACCCAAATCTTCGAAGCAAGAAGTATTTCCTCCAGCTGTCTGTGCATGAAGCTGATTTATGACTAGTTTTCTGTTCAAACCACTGTAATTTCACGAAATGATAGCAGTATTGATTCCAGCAAGAGTTTCACTCTGCTGAAACTACCAGGGCAGAGGGACTAAATGGAGCCTTGGAGTGAATAATATAGCCTTCCACTTTATCAATTTCATCTGCTTTGCTCCCCACCTTCACTTAACAACCTACATCTCTTCTTTCCTTCCAATGTTTTCCTGTAAGGCCTTTTGCTGTGGCTCACAGATGCGTGTAGCGAAGCGTATTTTCTTAAGTGGGAACTCTGAGCAGCAGCAAAATGCAGCCTGAGGGATGGGCAGAGTGTTGCAATCTCAGAGCTGTTCATGTCAATGCATTGTGGGGAGCTGTGTGCAAAATCCAGAGAAGTTGAGCTCTGGCCCTGGAAGATACTGAATTATGGATGTTATTAGTGAATTTTTTTTTAATTATATATATTTTTTAATGAATGGGGAAAAGAAAAAAAGATATTTCTGGTTTAGTTTTTCTTAAGGCAACAAGCGGACAAAAGTATTTGCAGGGATGAACGAAGAAGTTCTCAATTATGAGAGCTTCTGCTCTCAGTTACACTGATAGGAGAAAAGATAAACTTTTCAGAATACAGTGAAAATGTTTGGGCATAAAATTGGTTTGAAGTCAGCAGTAAAACTACAGATATGCAAACACTCACCTGTGTAGGAGAGAAACACAGGAGTTTGGTGACATTTCTGGAACAGTAACCTCAACAATATCCTGTCTTAGAGAATAAACGAAAGTTATAGATTAAATACGCACACGTCATCTGCTCTCCTTCTGTGCAGGTGTTGCTATGTTTCCATTTCTAAAGCCAGAATGAAGAAAGCAGGAGACAAAAGCTTCAGTGGCACTCCTAATTCAGCCATAGGCACAGCAGAATGTTGGCATAAATCTGCAGTCACCCACCCAGTTACTGAAGCTGCTGCTTCTGCATTTACTTTCTGCGTAGTTACTGACTTCAAGAAGAAAATTTCAGAAGACCAGAGGAACAGAAAGGTATTAGGAATAAACAGCATTCAGAAAACCTAACAAAAACATAAATATTTTTCTGAGCAAATTGGCTGCATAGATTATATTTTTTATAAACACCTTCAGGCTCCTAATATCAACTCTGCAAATGGGCCAGTCGAAGCTCTGTAAGTATATTATAAGTTCAGAGAACAAGACAAAACAAGAGGCGGTGGTGAAATCCAATTCCTGATGCTGCCATTTGGAGAGCTCAGAGGCACCTTGGAGCTGGGTACCCATAAGGAACAGCCTCCAAACTGCCCCAGAACACCTGCCTGCACTGGCATTTTATCTCTGAGCCTCAAGAGCAGAAGACTTGCAAAAAGCCTCACAATAAAGCCCACAGAGGCGATGCTTCAGTCAGGGCTGATACCACCATGGGGCCAGGTGGGGAGGTGAGGCTTCTCTGTGTCTCTGTGATGGAGCCCTGCAACTCCTGGCTTGGAGGAGCAGCCACATTGGGATGCAGGGTGGAGAACACTGCTTGAGAGCCAAGCCAAGCGTGAAATTAATATTTCCTTTACAGTAAAAAAAAAAAAGAAAAAAGAAAAAAAAGAAAAAAGACAACTAAAAAAATGCCTGTAACATTGGAATAAATGTAAACTTGAGGTGGAACCAGGCTTTGAATCTGCTGCCTTGGCTTGTGCATGTCTGTCCCTGTAAAACAGCATGCCACCAAAGAGGTCAGCCCAAGCCCCACCACTGCACGGTGACACCCCACCTGCAGGCAAGGTGGAGCTGTAGATTCTGAGTTCTCAGCTCCTCAGAAGAACCTCACCTGCAAAGAACAGAGAGGGACCACACTGCTCTCCAAAACCCCTGCAATGGATTAACTCCTGCCCCCATAGCTCTGAGCACCGCTTGCCAGGCAGTGAGGTACTAAAAGACATTGCAGAAAGCTGGCCTGGCTTTAAAAGGACCTTTCATTTTCTATCCCATCACCTGTCAAGCTTCGTAGTGGCTCAGCCATACCAAAGCACAGCTCTGCTTTGAGAAGCTGTGATCCCCTGCAAAGGCAGCAAGCTGCTCCTCCTCTCCATTACAGATCTGCTGGTTTGTCAAGGGGAAAAAAAAAAAAAAAAAGAGAGAAGAAAAATCCATTTTTTCCCTGTAACTCCTGTTTCAGAGCCAGCACTACCAAGGCAGGAGCTGGACTCCCCCTCACTTATGCCCATGCTGATGAGGAGATCAAAGCTGTCACACAAGTGCTGCTGCAGGGAGGTTTTAGGACTACCAGAGCATGATGCTCTGTGTCTACTTTTCCAGAAAACACAGCACTGGAGAAGTTTGGCAGGAGTGGGTAGCTGAAGTTAGGGGGGTGCGCGGGGTCCCACCATAGCTTGGTCCACTCTTCTCCTTCCCTCAGTGCACCCTGAGGCTTTTTAAATTCCATGTAAACTCTTTGGAGAAAACAGTACTAATTAGAAGAAAGGAAAAAAAACCACAAAATGAAGGAAAATTTCTCCTTGATTGCTAATGTGCTGACGGCAGGACCCCTCCTCTGCAGCAGCACTTAATCAGCCCCCAGCATTCCTTCCCCCCAGCATCTCCTCATCACGCAAATAGCCCTGATGATGACACAGCAGGGCCAGCTGGGTAGGGCCAGCTCCCGGTGAGTGCTGGTAACCCTGCAAGGAGGAACTTGACCAGGGGCCTTGATTCCCAACCGATGGTGGCAAACACGTGGTTGTACCTACTTGCCACCTGAGAGTGGGAAACAAACAGCAGGAGTTCAGCACTGACCACCCATAAATCATCCTGGCCTATGACTGAACTCAACCTGCCATTTTCTTGTCCTCTGAAAAGCTTGCCATTGATGTTTTGCATCCATATGGGTCTCTGTTCCCATTGTCAGCCAATTTCTCCAAATTGTGGTAGAAAGGCACAGCCCTAACGCTTTCCCCTTGACTTTTGTACCACAAATTCCAGCATTTCCCTGTGATCATTGGGTAGTACCAGATTAAGGTAACTACCCTCCCAACTTTCCTGGAGGTTACATGACTGCTGTCCCCATCTTCTTGGTATAAATGTCTCCAGTTGCTCAGCAACCTACACACCCGGATTCAATTAACTTTGATTACAATTACAGCCAGCATAGATCAGCCTGTGCTGTCAGAAGGAAAAGTGCTGTAGATCTGCAGGATGCTGTCCCCAAAGGGCTGCTGTAGCCTTCCCTGTGAGCCAACGCTGTTCTCCCTTGCCCCATGACCATCTAGTTAATAGATGGGAATGTGAAAATCATGGGATGTAGCTCCACAGCTCCCTCAGCAGGCTTCCTGGCAGGGGGCAGCTCCAAGGACCTCAAGGGATGGTGGCCTGTCCCGTGAGGACTGGGCCTGTGGGTGACTGAGCTGAAGGGTTATAGGTATCTGGGTGATGCTTGTGGTCTTCTCTGATAAAAATCTGCATCAACAAGCAAATTGATTGTGAAGCAGCACCCCTGGGAGTGGAGGGTTGATCCTCTGAGAAGGAAGAGGAAGAAAGAGGCAAAAAGGGTAACAGCTTTATTCTCCCCACAGTCCCCTGGCCAGAAGACTTCTGCCGATTTGATAGGTAGGAGCATCATTTATGGCAGGAATTGGCCAGAAGCAAATGACCATTCCCAAGTGGGAGCAGAGAAGGAAGTGTGGAGGCTCATTATGT
>JAOWBP010002978.1:34801577-34830944 GCA_028571105.1 Tragopan temminckii
AAAGGTAACAGCTTCATTCTCCCCACAGTCCCCTGGCCAGAAGACTTCTGCCAATTTGATAGGTAGGAGCATCGTTTATGGCAGGAATTGGCCAGAAGCAAATGACCATTCCCAAGTGGGAGCAGGGAAGGAAGTGTGGAGGCTCATTATGTTTAATGTGATTACTCTGGACTTACAGCAGTGTATGCGACAAAGCAATTTGGCCTTCTCTGTCTTTTCCCCTCCCTGCCTCAGTCTTTGAAGATGGAAGAACCTGACTGTGCTAGCCCACGATCCAAAGCAGCTCTATGTAACTTCTTGAATGGAGACACTGCTCACCTCATACAGGCAGCGGTAACATGACAGAACACATATAAATCAGCCCCACATTTGGCCAAGGCTGCTGCTTGGGACTGTTGTTGCTATGTGAGCACACAAACCTTGATGGCCAACAAGGGCTTCCCTTTGCCCTCTCCACCACTGCACCTGGACGCCCTGGGACTCCCTGCCAAAGAGCCCTGTGTGCTGTGTGGCACTGATCCTCAGACCCAACTGGGCAGGCCAGGCTGGGCTGGCTTCCTGTTGGACAGGGCCAGGGTGACCTCCTGTTGGACCAGGTCCCGCTGACTTTCTGTTGGGCCAGGGTGGGGTGACATCTGGTTGGATGTGGCTGTGGGTACACAGGCCAATCCCCCCAGTGCTGACAATGGGAGGCTACCTGCATCCTGGGGAAATGTGTGTTTGTCATCCATCAGTGCTCATCACTGTCTGTTTTCTCTCTGTCATGAGCATCTTGATGTTTCTTGACAATTTCACCTTACTCTTCCTTGTGTGTACCCAAGGGAATGTGCCTTTGACTCACACTCCCACTCCCTGATGACGCATTTTGGTTCTGTGCAGCCTGCTCTGACCGCTTGCCTCAGCATCGCATGTCAAATACAACAGAGCTTGCAAGGATGTGGGATTTGTCTTTCCTAACCGTATTCCTTCTGAGAGAAGTCTTTGCATCATCCACCTCTCAAGCAGACTATTTTAGGTCTTGCTGTCCTCCTCGTCAAAAAGCTGCAGGTCCACATGACTTTTCCTAGGGTCAGATTGGACTTTCACACAGCTTAATCTTGGCTTTCTCCTGTCCCTTGCTGTACTCTTTGCAAACATCTCACATCTCTGCTGGGCATTTGTTCCAGGAAGCTGTCCTGTCTCCAGAAGTGCAGCGCTGGTGCTGCCAGCCCTCCGGTTTGCTTGCATTCCCTGAGCAATCTGTCTTCACCAAAGTCCTGCTCTGTGTACACCACTCACTTTCTGATGATGAAGACAGCACTGGATGCTCAGTCCTTGCAGTCTGTCTGTGGCTGATTTGCCACTTCTGATCCTGTGTCTGATCCTGCTCACTACTTGGCTGGGAGCACCCAGAGCCTCCTGCTGTATTGGTGGCTCTTTGCTCTCGTGATGCCCTTGAGTGGTGATGGAGGCATCCAAAACAAGATGCCTTGGTTGTACCTCTTGTCCCTTCCCTTTCCTCAACACTAAGTGATGCCATTCCTGGCCATGCCAGCCACGTGTATTAGCTGAGACTGCCTATTGAGGCTGCTGTCTATCCTCCATCTCCCTTTCAGGCATGAGTGTCCCCAGCATCTCAGATGCATATAAACCCAACTTTGAGAATATGAAGGACTTTCGGTCTATTTAAATACTTATTTGCTAACACAAAAGTGAATGCCTTCATAATTTAATATTCTTCTGGAAGTAATTGTATAGAAGTCCTTTGTTTCTTTTCTGACTGTCAGATTCCATTTGTTTAATTTTGCTGTCGTGACACAAAGTGACAGAGCCCATGCTCCATTTCTACAGATAGCAAAACTCCAGGATTCTTCTCTCTGCATGGCCAGAAATTTATGTATTCTCCCCATTCACTCGTACATCACTACTGTGGCAGATTACTGACCCCCTTAAGAATAAATGCATTTTAATACAGCTGACCCAGAAACCTCCCAAAGGGGAGATAAAGCGCAGCTCTGAGAACCAACTGAATTTGCTTGGAGAAGAATAAAAGAAGGGTACGAAGCTGGCATTGTCTCAGTGGCACACCATTTCCCATCAATGAGCCTTCCTCCATGTCAACATTTCCTGCATCTCAAAGCCACCTTGTCCCAGGGTCGCATTCACTGCTTTCTGGCAAAAAGGAGATTCCTGTGAGGGCTCTCCACAACATTTTCTCAGAGATAAAGAGGCAGAGAGAGCATCCATCCTTTGCAGGGCAGCAGCAAGGCTGTCCCAGGGACAGCAAAATACAGTTCAAGGGCAGCTGCCATTCAGTGTCTGCAAGGGTGGGGAGGGATGGGACAAGGTGGCTGCAGGAGGTGTGCTGCATGTGATGCTCCTATTGCATTAGCCTGGCTGGCAGCCTTCCTGGTGCTTCTCTTTAAAGATCGTTTCTCAGAAGAAAGGAGAAATGCCATGAAATTGCAGATTCAACCCTCTTTGGAAGTGTGAAACTGCAGAATGCAGGAGAAAATACAATCTTTCTCTTTACAGAAGTGTTGAGACATTTTTCTCAAATTTCATAGTGTATTTTTCTCTGTGTTTCAACAAGCTTTTCTGAGGGATTTCTATAAAATGCTTTCAAAGCCTGAAGGACCTGCTCAGTCCTAAAGACCAGGGCCCAGTAACACTTGCCTTGCTTAGAGGTTTCCAAGTTGCATGTTTGGGTCCCTGCAGGTATCTCCAGTTCAGAGACAGTCTCAGCAGAAATTTGTGTTGCACGAGATGACCCCGTCCAGTCATCATTCTAACACTTCCCCAGACACCTTGAGTTCTTGATCTCAAGCAGAACCTGTTGCTATTGGTCTTCTCATGCAGCACTGTGGGAGTTCCCAGGAGAGTGCTTCACCCCAATGTGCTCTGTATCCACCCTAAAAGGGACCCAGCCTTCCAGGGCAGCAGGGTAGGCTCCTCTGATTCATGCTTCCCATCCCCAGTTGGGGCTGAAAGCCAAGAGGAGAAAAAGAGCTGAGGTTTCAGATCTCAGGTTGATTCTGCAGCATGGGCAAAAACCGCAAGCCAGCTTCTCCTCTTGTTTGTAGCTGAAGAACATTTGCTCTGGAAGCCCTTGAAAGAAAATAAACATGGTGCAATATAGCGTTGTTTGTACAAGTGAAATGCTTCACTTTAAATGCTTGCGGAGACGTGGATGGTGTTGGTTGTGCATGTGAATTTAGGGATGACACCACACTGAGGTAAAATTTCTACTGAAGCCTCACTGGGGAATAAAGCAGGCTGCAAAGAAGAGTGTGTTTCTGAGGGCCTCGCTCCTTCTCTCCTGTACAAACAAGTTTGCATGTATGAATATAAATACATATATAGATGGGAGTTTATTTAGATCTGAGGCCCATTAGACAACCTGGCTTTAAGACCCATGATGAGATTAATCGAGCGCAGTAATTACACATGCTTGAAAATTACTTAACAATTATACTTGACGTTACCAAGAATTTCCATGATGAATTACCTTAGGATTTCAATTCTGAAAGAGGTAAGGACAAGGTTAACAGAGGTCTAGTTGGGAATCAGTTGAGCACCACATAATTATCCCGTGCTTATACAGGAGCTGCTGTGTATTTACTGCTGCTAGGGATCTTCGGACTTGTTGCAATGTAATTATTTCTGTTTTCTATTAAATGGAATTAATTCTATACGATAGGCTGGGATTTCCTGCTAAAATCCATGTGGGTTTTTTTGTGAGGCACTAAGATGTGGATCAAGATGCCAAATGTCAGGCACCTATTGGAGGAATTGCCATGGAAGTAGATTATCTGTTCTCAGAAAGCAAAGTATTTGAGATCTTTAAACACGTAGCATATGGGGCCGAAGCCTCTAATGGCTGAACTATAGAGAAAACGGCCTGAAGTTGCACTAAGGCAGGTTTTGGTTGGATATTAGAAAAAAGTTCTGTTCAGAAAGAGTGGTGAGGTATTGGAACAGGCTGCCCAGAAAGGTGGTGGAGTCACCATCACCGAATCACAGAATCATAGAATGGCTTGGGTTGCAAGGGACTTCAATGATCATGAATCTCCAACCCCCCCCCCACCACATGCAGGGCCACCAATTTCCACATTTAATACTAGACCAGGCTGCCCAGGGCCCCATCCAAGCTGGCCTTGAGCACCTCCAGGGATGGGGCATCCACACCCTCTCTGGGCAGCCTGTTCCAGCACCTCACCACTCTCATAGTAAAGAACTTCCCCATGACATCCAACCTAAATCTTCCCTCCTTCAACCTAAAACCATTTCCCCTTGTCCTGCTGCTATCTACCCTTTCAAGGAGTTGACTCATTTCCTGTTTAGGTACTGAAAGGCTGCAATGAGGTCACCCTGGAGGTGATCAAGAACCGTGTGGATGTGGCACTGAGGGACGTGGTCAGTGGGCATGGTGAGGATGGTTTAGCAGTTGGTCTCAGTGGTCTTTCCAACCTTAATGATTCTATAACAAGATGGAAACCAGGCAACACTTTTTTTTTAATTGGTCTCCCAAAGATGTGCTCCTGGTGGGAGTGAGGTGGAGAGATGTCCCCCACCCTATGGGGCTTGGTGTGCTGGGTCTGCAGCACATATTAGGAGGTGTCCTGGTGCTGGGACAGGTCTGGCACCCTCCTCATGGGCAGAGCCAGGCCTTCAGTGGAGGTACACGGGATGGGTTTTGTCTCCAGTGCCCTGGGAGCAGGGGAGAGGTGGGGTTGAACGTAATCTCTGCAGCACTTAAGTTCCCAAGCAAATATCTAATTAGAGAAACATTTGACTTCAATAATAAATGAGCAGAATATCAGGAGACACGAGTACTGGCAAAGTACTTTTATGGCAAAGTCTTGACAACAGGGGCATTTTTTGGCCTGCCCTCTTATTTAAGATCTCCATGTAAGTGGAAAACCATGTGTGCAGCTGCTAAGGGCAGGGCACGACTTTCCTCGCTCCTGCTCTAACAATTTGGAGGCACCCATCGGCAAACCCACCCTCATCAATTCTGCATCTTCCTGAAAATGTACTTTTAAGCACCTTAATTGCATTTCAGAGATAACCCTGCAGGCAAAGTGACAGGAAGAGAAACCATATGGAGCAGTTTGGCGGTTGGGCTCTTTGTTTTAAATCAATCAAACATCTGCGGCTAATGTAGCTTTGGGCTGCTCCTCAGGAAACATTAGCCCTATTAGTCTGGGCTGGCAGGAACACAAAATAATATATTTATGGACAAAGCACATGTGCATTACTGCTGGAGCGCAAGCAGAGGAGGAGGAAGAGAAGAACCATGGTCAGCACTTTGCCTTCTTGGGAGGTCGGCTCTGATGCTAACGGAGCAGGTATGCGGGGTTGGTCCTCAGACCTGTAGACCTAAGGTCCCACCGCTCCAAACCAGAAGGGGAAACTCCACCAAACAGAAGCTTCTTTCTTTAAAATTAATCCAGTGGGACAATCTGGTTGGCTCTGTACAGTCAGCAACAGCTGAGAAGCTCTGAGTGGTGGGGCTTTACTACACAGGGATTGTTGTGCTCATTGCTTACAAGTGGAGGCAGGACCATGCACATGAGGACAGGAGGGTGCTACTGGTTTGAAACCACCATTTCAGATGCTATGAGGTCCCAGTGTGGAGTGGTTTCCCATATGGTATTCCCTTTCAAATCCAGACAGCCACCAGGTGGTTTATCCCATTTTCCTCCCATATAGTGTCCCAAGATGCAGTACTAGGGAGAAGGTAGGAAATGTCACACAGACAACTGCATGGGCATTTGCAGGCATATCCATAAATGAAGGGTGAGAAGGCACACATCAACAAACAACCAGCACCTTTCCAATGCATCCTTCACCCACCCTTTCTCCAGCTCCCCTGGAAGAAGAGCATCACACCTAGGAGTAAGGAGAGCACAAGAGCACAATCTTGCAACCAGCCACCACCCCCAAACAGCAGGAGATCTACACTAGGGGATCCCTAACAAGTGCTGTAATGCTTTATTTAATTTTAATTAACAAATACCTTAACCACAGTTTCAGCTTTCCTTGTTCCTATGCCCAGATTATAGGGAAAACTAAAAAGAAAAAGAATGGCATTGACACGTTTTGACTATGTCAGAACAAAATGGTGTAAATCCTGGAACCAGATAAATAACTCTTGAGCTTAAGAAGAAAACACAGTTACTCAGTGTAGGGCATTTTGTATTCGGTTTCTCAGACAAACCTTAACTGTGCCCCTTAGTGATATTGAAGAAATCAGACAACTACGACATTTTAACTAAACCTTTAGTCCAACCACAGGTGAGTCTGATTTCCAAAATGTAATCTACTTACTCCCTTTTAACTTCTTCTGATGCTATCAACTCTGGGCAGACTTGGGGGTCTGAGGATGCCCCTGCTCATGCATTCCCCATACAGGCATCTGGGCTCCTGCCCATAGCCCTTGCCCTGCTCCTTCCACAGCCCTCACGCTTTTCTAAAATGTGTGTCAGCTCCCAGTATTTCCAGTTGCACCTGGGGCATTTCTGCCACAGTAAATATCTCCTTTTCAGGGCAAACACATGCTTTCACCTTCCTCTTCTATCATGGATCCCAAATTTGTTGGCGGCCCCAGTTGTCCCAGGAGAGAGCTCAATCCCATATAAAATGGGGCAATCTCTGGGACGGTGGTTTTGGCCTGTCCCCTCTTGAAGGCTGACAAAGTCCCAATGCTCAACAGCAAGGCAGGAGCACTCTTACAGACCTTAGAAAGCCCATGCATACTGCCTGTGAGAAATGCTCTCTCTGTAAGGGAAGGCTAGAGAAAAATCTACTCGTTTCCTCTGCTGCATTCCTGGGAAGGAAAAAAACCACCACCTGGGTGTTTCAGTGGGTCAGGTGCTTGTGCTCTGTGGGTCTCAGAGTCAGAAGGGATCCTGGACAGCACATGAGAGTTGAGTTGACCAACTCTCTGAAGCTCTCCATCCCAGGCCATGCAAAGGCTATCTTCATATATAATATATGCATTGTAATCATACGTAATCATCAGCTACAACAAGGGGCAAGTTTTTACTTCATGACCTGTACCTTCTGGGAACTCCTTTTCCAAGGAAAGGGTGTGGGAGCTCCTCATTAGCGATGAGCACAACTCCAAAGCAAGGGTATCAGTCCTTCGGTATGACTGCCTGACAGCCCAAAGGTCCCACATGTCTCCAGTGAGGTGATACTGCAGAACAGGACACAGAGGTGAATCAGTGTCATTCCAAGTTGATTTTGTCCTGTCATCAGCTGCTTGGAAGAGTTCAGTGCTGGACTGGTGTCTGAAATGAAGGTCATGGAAAGGAAATTACACAGGGCACTAACGGTGAAGAGGTAAGGTGGGCAGATAGGGGCTCTCTGAGTCTTTGGCCTTGAGCATATGTTGCCACAAGCCTTGCATGGCCCCTTCGTCCTGGCATGTCCTTTGACCCAATAAGGAAGGCATTTGGCATTGGGGAACTAATTTCCCCCTTTTTCTCGTGGTGCTTTCTGTTTGTTGCGTCCAAACAGTGAGCTGCTCCATCTGCTCTCCAGACCTAATGGGTACTGTACCGATGTAAGAGATGTAGGAATGCAACCCCCTTTCTCCCAACAACACATGCCTTTCAAACAGTTCTGCTGTAGCAGAGGGGAGAAGTGGTTATTTTTTAATCTAACTCTGATTAGGGACATAGGATTTTGGAGTGACAGCCTGCCAGAAACACAGTGTTACACAACCTCCCATCATCCAGCCCGGCATCCCGGAGCAGCTCGGCTTTCTCTCCCAAGGTCATGTTGTTATTATGCAACTGCACCGCCAAGGCAGGGGCAGAAGAGGCAGAAGGACAGAGGGGTCCCCTGGGTGCCCCTCGCCATTCCCATGCCCCAGCTGGGCTGCACACGGGGATGCTGTGCCAGCCCCCAGCCTGCATCCTCAGCCTCGGCTTGTGCGTGAGGCCTAACAGCAGGGCGGCAGCCATGATGGCTTCCCAGGCCCTGCGCTGACTCACAGGGCAGCGCTACACCAGAGATGACAGGGGGCTGAAGTCAGGCCCTGACGAGCTCCCCACCAGTTATCTATTTATTCCGTGTGCCGTATTCTCCTCCTGCCTGTTGGCAGCACGGAGGGTTCATAAATGATGGTAATAGATGCAAAATGACAGCTAATCTTAATTGACCAAAGCTTCCCTCAAAAGCCTGGGTCTTGCCGGCTGTAATGAGCTCTAAATGTAAAAATGCAAGGCAGAAAATTACATCGGTGCTCTCACTTGCCTTTAATTGCACGGTTTTCATGCTGCCAAGCAACAAAATCCAAGATGACCCCAGTGACTGGGGTGGGGACCCCCAGAGTTGGGAATTAAGGATGCAGCTTTGTCACCACCTCACCCGGAGCCTCATGTTTCTTGTCCGTGGGTGCCGGGGCTCTGCCACAAGAAGATGGGGCCACACGAGGGTGAGAAGGGTGCCCCGGAAGCAGCGGTGCTTTGCAGAGCCCCAGCCCGGCCTCTCCCGTACTGTGCCAGCGGGCTGGGTTTGCACTGCGGCACTTTGCTTAGAGCATCCCGGCGACTTCAGGCCTCCTCCTTCTGCCGGCCCTGGAAGCATGACTTGCAGCTTTTCCTAAAACTGGCAAGCAGCCTCCTGCTTGAAGACGGGCAGAGCGTTAACCCCTTCCCGCCTCTTCTCCTCCTCGTCCCCCAGCGGTGGGAAGGACAGGGAAGGATGGAACTGCCAGCATTCCATCCCGACAGCCCGAGTGATGGGACACGGCAGTGCCCGCAGCTCCAGGCTTCCAGGGCTGAGGTCAGGAGATAAATCGTTGGCACCGGTTTTTGAAAGGGGCAGTTCTGGAGGGGCTGGGGGCTGTTGGCTTTAGGGAGAGGAAAGGTTTGTCCTTCACACTGCGGGGAGGAGATGGAAGCAGATCACAGGGCTCTGAGCTCTGCAGGAGCATCAGGAAGTTTTGCTGTTTCCTAGCTCTGCATCTACAGGAGCTGTGTGGCAGGGAGCTGGGCTCCTGAATTTCTTCCTGCCTTTGCCTGGGGCTTGCTTTATGATGTTCAAGAACATCACGTTTCTCAGTTACCTTTCAGAAATATTCTGATTTTATTTTTTTTCCCCACGGGAATCTCTGCAGGTACAACAGCCTCCGGGATGAAACGCATCACAGCTGAGAACCCACCCATCAGCTTTGCACTCCTGGTGCTGCAGCTGGAGATGAGTGCAGCCACTAGGTAGGGACAGGAGGGGACAGTCACGGAGAAGGGGGAGAGGAGGAGGAGGAGGAGAAAGGGGGCTGCCATGGGGAAGGAGCCTGAAGCACTGCGCCTGCTCTCAGTCACTCCTGCAGAAGCGAATCCCACTCCCTTCAGATTACTGGGAGATAAATTTAGAGTAGATCTGAAAAGTAATTTAGAGACCTAAAAATACCTCTCTATCAAGAGACTGGAAAACCAGGAGGGAGGAGGAAGGGGGAAAAGTGACTGTGGGGCAGAGAAAATAGCAGTAAGCAATGACTGGGTCGGGCAGCCAGAGAGCGACTCGGCAACTCCGGGGCAGAGCTAACCCCATCCCTCTGCCCCTCACGATACTCTGGTTCTCACCAGCCAGGGATGGACCCGTGATATGGGAGGAGGATGCTGCAGACGCTCCCTGAGCTGAGCAGGATCTGCAGGAAGGAGATAAAAGCGCTCAGCTCGCCTCGTGCCCTGCTTTCATAATCTCTGCTTTTTAATATCCTGTTGAGACACAGGTGCGTGCCTGCCCCACCTGCCTAGCAGAGCTCCCATTGATGCAGCCCTGCTGGGGAGCTGGCAGTAGGGCTCCTGGCCCCGCAAACACCCCTCCCTCCTCACGGCACGCCTGTGGTTTCCCTGTGCCATGTAGCATTCTCCTTCACCCAAGCCGAGATGCAATGGGTCATGGGGACCCCACAGTATGCAGGATAGGAAAGGTGCCCTGGGCATCTCCCTCCTGGATGGCATTGTAAATTAATTTAAATGCCACCACAAGCATTCCAGCATCCTGCAACACTCCATGGGCACTGCAGTGCTCCCTCCTGGCAGAAGTCCCTGCTGCTGGAGGGAGGCAGGTGTCCGACGGTGCATGGGAGCAAGGAGGCATGCAGTGTTTGTCCTCCATTCGTTATAGCAGCATCCTCTGATGATTAGCACTCGGGCTGCAGCATATCTTCAGCTTTCCCCTTGCACTGTGGATCGCGCCTTGCCTCTGCATTGCTCCCAGGTTAATAATTCTGTCATAGCTATTTTTCCTCTTAACATCATGTATTTTCGTTCTAGGGCTGTAATAGTGTTGGAGGTCCATTTGTGTTCCCCCTCCTCCTCTCAGCATCCAGTCTTTCCATGTGGGATTCATTTCTGCCTCATGAAAAGGCACCAGAGCTGCCATCACGGGGCGGGGGCACTGGGTAGGGGTGGGTGTTCACCCCAGCCAGGATTTCGCTCATGCTGCAGAAGCCACTGGAGAGCTTCTGCAGCCGTTTGCCTGTTTGTTAGAGATGTGACTCAATGAGAGCTTGGGTCCACCTGGGTGGATTTACATCTGCTCCCGGATATTGCCAGTGAAAAAAAAAAAAAACAACACAAATACACCTAACCCTTTAGGATTTTAGCAACTGGATGCTGCATTTGGCTCATCTAGCACTATGCACAGGTCCCCACCCCACACAGCCCATCAGCACGGCTTTCCAGCCCCTACATCCACAGAGCGTTTGCAGAAGGGTTATTTTTACTTAACCCTGCATTCATCAGCTCAACTGCGGAGGGCACTCGTGAGGCAAAGCTGGCCGCTTACGTGGCCACAGGCAGCAGCTCGGTGTCCAGCCAGCGCCAGCAGCCCCACTGCCCTGAGAGCCCCCAGGAGCACAAGGACTCTCAGAGGGGTCTTTCCTCCAGGTGTGAGGCTGCACTCACCGGGCTGTTTGGCTCCAGCTTTAGAGCTGAGATGTGAGTGAATGCAAATGTCCTTAAATGAGCTCAGAGCTACTGGGTATCAGGCGTGTGTTTAAATACAGGCAGCTACAAAGCAATGGTCTCATGTTGCTCCACGTACACAGTGATTGGCACATGAATTAGGGGAACACAGAAGTGCAGAAATAGATCCGTTAATTGTGGAGATCCTGCCTCTGCGACAGCTTATTGCCAAAGCACATCGAGCTCTCAGTGTGCACTTGGGGTAACACTCGGCTCACGTGCATTCAGAGTACTGCAGAAATCCCAGGGAGGCAGTCACTATGAACGCACTGCACACAGGATTGTTTGGTGCAGTTCCACTAATAGGAAAGAGCAGCAAAGTATTGCAACAAGCAGGTGACCCATTACCTGTTCAATTCTCCAGGCATTAGGGAGGAGACGTTGAGGAGTTACCTATTGGCCTCATGCCTCTGGAGGCTCCCCTTGTAATGAATGTTAGCAAAATGGACATTTCTGGGCACATCTGTATTGATTCTGGGGGGGTTATTATATTAAATCTTGTCTTACTTCCAGTCACAAACCTGAGTGATAGTGATGTGGAGGGGTTGGAAACCTGAGGAGCCATGAGGGACCATAGAGAGCACTTCAGCCAGACAGGCACATCCATGCAGCACAAACCTTAAACACAAGGCATACAAAGGGTTAGGAAGAAATGCCAGCACTGCTTTGATGCAGGTGAAATGAGAGGACAGTTTCTTCTGTCTGGAGCCACAGCCAAGCTCCGTGCCTACAGGTTCATACACTCAACTGCATTTTTATGATCAGATACAAACAGGGACTTTCTTACGATGGTTGCAAATGTTTTATTATAAAGTCTTATCAATGAATTACAGCTCTGAAAATCAGTTTTTCAGAACTAAAATCTAATCTGGCAGGGCTCAGTAAGTAACAAGATGAACTCAGCCATGCAAACAAAATATTACTAAGTTACTTTAATAAATTTTTATCGCAACAGCCTTAGGAAGAGCATGTCCTGGAGACTTAGACCGTTAATCTTGGATTTTTATTAATATTTTGGATACTTTTTGTTATGCTCATGGCCTCCAATACAAAGCTATCTTCATACTGATGCCAGAACAGGATTTTACAGCACTCTAGCGAAAAAGCACCAGCAGTTGACAGCGTTCTGCACAGTGCCTTTAGGAAACTGCTCACTGTGCTGAGTCAGAGCTTCAAGAGAAACCTATTCTCAGCTTCTGGAGAAGCTTCTTCCCACCCAAAGGTCAAGCTTCCATATCTTTTCAGTATATGCCATTCATTTTCTGTTCAGATTATTTTTGTTTATGTTTATTAAAGTAAGCTTTACTAGTTTACGTTGCGTACAATAGAATATTCAAAAATCCCACCTTGATGGTCACAGAAGGGTCTAACGGAATCTTAGAATCATAGAACTGTTTGAGTTGAAAGGAACCCTTGAAGGCCATCTAGTCCAACTCCCCTAGCAATAGCCACATCAGGTGCTCAGAGCCTGACCTTGAATGGGGCACCCACCACCTCTCTGGAAAGCCTGTGCCAGTTCCTTACCACCCTTGCTGCAAAAAACTTATAACCAATCTAAATCTCCTCTCTTTTAGTTTCAAACTGTTTCCCCTTGTCCTGTGTCACAGCAGACCCTGTTGAAGGGTCTGTCTCCTTTCTTACAGCCCCCCTTTAGATACTGAAAGGCTGCTCCCAGGTCTTCCCTGGGAAGCCTTCTCTTCTCCAGGCTGAACAGCCTCAACTCTCCCAGACTGTCCTTGTAGGAGAGGTGTTCCATTTCTGGGATCGTTTTCATGGCTCTCCTCTGGACAGACTCCAACAGGTCCACATCTCTCCTGTAGTGCCTGGAAGACAACCAACAAACACTTCCTTTATGTGTACAAACAGCATTCTGAACTTACAGCTACTTGTTGGCAAATGTTTCCATCTCCAGTATTGTATCTAACAGGAAACCCTAAGAACACAGAGACATTCAAAAGCAAAGCTTTACAGTATTTTTAATGTGTTTCGGATGGTTTAGCTCAACTCATTCATTACTCTTAATTTCTACAGCTTAATTGCATAACATTTTTACAAAAGCAACATCATGTCAACATTAATCAAACACAACATTTTAGATTTTTATTTTTATTGTGCAAAACATAAGCAGTAAGTCTTATTAGTACAACAAGCTGAAAAAGCAAGGGATATTTCAAAGAATATTCATATTCACGTGCAATTTTTACCCCTACTTCCATCTTTTGATGTGGAATCCAGAATTCCCATCAGTAAGTGCTATCCAAAAACGCCAATAGTTTGCTTCACCTTTTATTATTTGGAAGACAAAATATATTTTTACATTTATAGCAATTTAAGCAACTGTCAAAGTGTATAAATGCAAATCAGACATTCAAAAGTGTGAAAAAAATACACACTGAGGGCATCCACCGAAAGGGTGTCATGGCCTACAATTCATAGCTTATATTCAAAAATCTGATACCCTGATTTTCCATTTTGAAGTCAAAATTTTAGCAAATAACATAGAAAGTTGTTTTAAAATCCTGGTATCATCTAAGTGAAAAAGTAACTGAATATAATAATTTATTTTAATTAAAATCCTTAGCTTGCTAAGTGCTAGCAGTCACAAAGGCAGCCACGAAGACCATTTGATGTTACATAGCACCAGACAGACATCCATCTCCTTCAGAAAGAAATATTATGTTCCACTAGGAACACAATCTGAGTATTTCCTGAAGATTTTAGGTATCTTTCCCTGTTTTATCATAAATGTGTGCGACAGTTCCTTAATGTGAGCAGAAATGTACAAAATTCTGCTGAAACCTTAAGATGGTGCAATCATTAATTTGAATCCACTAGGTAGAAAAGTATTGAGAATTCTTCAGCAGTCAATTTAACATTCAAAATCAGATCAATAGTTTCAAGTAAATCTGTCATTAAAAAACAAACCACTATAGAGTTTGGCTTTAAAGTGACAAAGTCCTTTTTTTTTTCTTAATATAATGTACAAAGCTTGTGAAGAATTAACATCAAACTACAGTTTCAAAAAGATGCAGAGACGTTATTATCTCCAATTTCAAAATACTCCATTAAAATATATAATTACATAAAGAACCTCTAAAACATGTAATTAGAATTTGTTACAGCGGTATTGTTCGTTCCAGTAATAATCCTTCCTATAAGGAGGCTGCACATCAATTTCAATGCAATGATCTGCTGCAGGTGCCAATTAGAGCTTCCCTCTGTGCCTGCCTCACTCCCCATCCCGAATTTACTGGTAGAAGTACAAGTTTTGTCTAAAGAAAAATGGAATGATGCTCACTTATCCAGATGACCATTCTCGAGCCCTAGTAAAAATATTCCTGCCAGCTTCTCTAAAGTTGTTAGGTTTAGGAAAGTAATGAATCCTGCAGTAATCATGAAGTGTTAAAAATAGAGCAACTAACAAGCCATTTTCCATACTTTAAATCACTGAAATCTACATAGAAAATCTTTATGAAAGCATGAGCACTGGTTACATCGCTGACTCTTACAAACTAAGGCTTCTGTAAAAGCTGCACATGTGGAAAATGATGCCTTGAGATAAAGAGAAATAAAATACAAGAGAAGAGAGATTTCCTAGTATTAAGTCCTGATTCCTTACAAATTAACATACATTTTTTCAGTGACAAGCACTGCTCATTATTTTGGCCCTGTCTTTCTCACAAAATCAGCTTCGTAAGCTGTTATCATTCCAATTTAAAACAAACAAACAAACTCAAACTCTTAAAATATTGTGTATGGAGTTCTGGATTCCATAAACAAAACACATAACAATTTCATATTCTTGCTATGAAACATCAACTAGAAAATATGAATGTTTATGAATAAACAAAACCACAATTCATACATTATATCCATACTGATAAAGATCTCTGTTAGTGGTGAATTCAACATCTTTAGATAGAGTTCAACAGGTGAACAATATTCAATTGCATTTTAAAGAGAATTCCAGTTTAAAAAGTCCTAAGTAATTTCATATATGGCAGGCCAACAGTCTAAAGACAAATCTCAAATAAAACTGTACAACATTTGCTTCAAATCTACCTACGCCCAAAAGGCACTTAGTGGTTTAAGTGTGCAAATTGCTTCTTAGAAGAAACTGTGTGCAAACAGAGCCTGTTTCATTAGCTCTGCGTTCTTCAGCTATTTCCTGCAGAGTATTGCTATTAAATGGTGCCTACGGTGTAAGACTTTAAGGGACAGAAGACAGTCAATCCACAGAATCACAGATGTCTTTCACTTTCTGGTTGAAGTCTTCAGGCTGATCAGCGTACACGTAATGACCTGCACCAAGGATAGCCTGAAGGACAAAGGTGAAGAAACAGGTCAAAAGGACAAGAATGCCATAAATGCATAAATAAATATTGATAG
The DNA here is from genome assembly GCA_028571105.1 of Tragopan temminckii. Classification (NCBI taxonomy): domain Eukaryota; kingdom Metazoa; phylum Chordata; class Aves; order Galliformes; family Phasianidae; genus Tragopan; species Tragopan temminckii. The sequence continues at coordinate 34,816,934 of JAOWBP010002978.1, forward strand.
GTGAGGAACATTCCTCCTCGAAATGAATATCCCAAATTTGACTTCTACACACTGCTACACTATTACTTGGAAAGAGCAGTTCCAAAACTGAATCTGATCTATTGCACCCAGTGTGTGTTAACGGAGTTAGAACAACTGCTGCCAGGAGGTGGTACCATACAACCAACAAAAGACTCCAAACACACGGAAAAACAAATGTTTGTTTCAGCCGTCGAAGGAACTCTGCTAAACAGGAATAAAGGGTAAAACCATTGCCTTTTCAATTGCACAACTTGTTGAAAAGAAGATTCAGGTAAACACAAGTCACTGCAAAACAAACCGAGGAGAACATACTGTACATATCAAATTTCTGAACAACTCTCAACTCTTTCATTCTCTTCTCGAACAGTTCTGCAAAGCAGCTTGCTAGTTCTGTAAGTGTTTGGAGAAGAGACAGCATCTAAACATTTGTATTCCCTTATTATTATCAAAATTATATGGAAAACACTAGAGAACATACTAGGATAAAGGATTACCAATTCAGAGGCTTACGTTGCTGAGGATTCCCTAGCCTTGTGGAAGCAGACTTCAGTCCTCCCAATGAATAGCATCGCACAAAGCAGGGAAAAGTCAAATCCAAATGATGCAATATATGGGGAAAAATACCCCATATTTCTGGTCTAGATTATTTTACTGCAAGTATGTAAAAAAATTAAGGGCTTAAGTAACCACACATATTGTGTTACTGCATAACACAACACATTGTGGTTACTGTATTTCTGCTAAAACTAGCATGAAGCAAGTCATCATCATACTGTAGATCAAAGGTACTTGACTATTTTAATTTTATAGTCAGTTTGAGATCAATTTGTATTTAAATCTACTTTTTTCCTCCCCCCATTAGAACACTTCCTCTTAAGTCACTAAATGGAAGCACACTGCTTTAAGTACAGCCAATTTATAAAAAACAAAAACAAATCAAAGTAAAAAAGAATCTAAATAATGTACAATAAATCCCTGTGCACTCTAAGAAGTCTCTGCCTCAGTAGACCCCCTTTGCTCCCACAGTGCTGTGAATGTCCTTCAGTGTCTCTATAATTTCCACCGCTCCAATTTACCTTTTACAATCTGCATTCAGCTTAACAAAATTTTAACTTGGTGTACAAGGAAGTTTTCTACAGTGCTGTCTAAAAGCCACTGAGCAGATGGAAGAGCCTCCTGAATGATACGTGTTTATCCTAGTTATGCATAGCACGATTCTTAATACTGTTTGTTATAAGCTAATTTTTGGGTTAAGCAGTAAAGTAGCACTTTCAGATCTGGATGTTTGCATTTATGAAATGTATTTATGCTCTTTTACATGTGTAAGTAGCTCACTAACAATGTCTTTTCTCCATGTTCCAGCTCTGATGTCAGCTATATCAGGATGACAAAATTTTATTTCAGTGACTTGTCAAAGTTAATATCACATTATATACTTCCGTGCAGTTAGGACTAGACTAGACTGCAAGAAGGCAGCTGGCACACTCAGACATTTTATCACGGCATTGGAACATACATGTATATTCAATTATCGTGTCTGGCAGATATGACAATGCATGAGGAATACTTTCAAAATGGTTTATTTTCATAGGAATCAGCAAAAACACAGTGTGCACATGTCTATTGAGTTACAGGCACACATGTTTGAAATAACAATGTCATCCCTCTAAATAAGAATGCATTAGCTCCAAAGACAACACCAAGTTTTTTTCTAATGACTTAAAGAAAGATGCTTCCAAGAACCTAAGCAACCACTTTCTTAACAGAGAAATTGAAGTGTTACACAAACTGGTTAAAACACTTTATGAGAGCATCCTGATTATGCCATATGTATCTGTAGATACTCAGACTGCTATGGTTTAAAACAGACAGACAAAAACGTAGGTACTTACCAGTCACCACAAAAACTACTTGTATTAGCATGCTAGAGAAAAAAAATTGTAAAGTAGAAAAGTGATCTTGTTCAAAGACCTGAGTCAGCTTCTAGAGCTTTCTTATCTTTTTTTACTCTGTAAAAACAGACTTCCGTCTGTTTTAAGTTTGATCTAAAACTTGTTTCCTCTTTTTCTATTAAAGAAATCAGAAGTTTTTACCCCAGTCCATAAATCAAAGAGCTATCATTTCCACACTTTGTATAAAGATCACACAAGTATGCTTTGAACAAATTCACACAACAAGCTAAGCAACTGCTTAAAAAGTGAACTTACTATTGTCTTCACATATGACTTTGGTCTCAGAGACTGGATAGTGCTGCCAGAATTGCCATCTATGCATGAACGTGCTCCGTAAACCACGGTGATAGGAATGTCTTGATCCATTTGTGGAATCCGTTGCAGCATTGGCCTTTTTGCCCATCCATAAGGAATAGTCATGTTCTTGAAAGCTGTTTCACCACTTCAAGGCATTCAAAAAGGGTACAAGTAATTAAATTTCCATTATATCCGTCTTTTCTCTTCTCTTTTTCCTATAGCTGCCTGTGATTTTAAGTATCTGTGCCTTTTGATAATACAGAAAGAGCAGTGCACAAGGATGGGACTTCTGATCGTTAAGGAACACAGGTTTGCAAGGTTTGCAAGCAATTTTCAATATACATTTTTTTGGTGGTTTTTTTTTTCAGTACAAGGTGACAACAAAAAAAATGAGATGCCAATTTTTAAAAGTTTTTAAAGAAAAAATTTTATTAACTAAACTACAACAACTTTCGGTTAAGAAATAGCACTCAAATTCTCAGAACTGAAACATGGGTAGCTTAAGAGAAATAGTGAACTGGGGCAGCTTCTACATCTATTAGTTTCTGAAATTCATAAAAAGGGCAAAGGTATTTTTTGTCTTTAATCAATACAGTAAATGTTACAATTAAAAAAAAAAAAAGCGTGTATCCTGTAGCCATGACCATTGGAGGGAGCAGCAGGCCATCAGTAAGACTTCAAAACACACACTAGGAAACTCGCACTCACCTGGGCGACTGTACATTGCAGTGATAGATATACTCAGTCACAGTGTTATCATCAAACATCGATGCATATTTTCGTTTGAAATCTGGTCTTAAACGCTGAACAAGGCTTAGACCTGTCAAAACAGAAAATGCTATTATAGGAGGAGTTGGCAGAGAAAACTCTATCAGACTGATGAACAAATTTCCTTACAACCCTTCAAACATGCCTCCTTGAAACTTGTGGCTAACTCCGATGACTTCTAAAGCAACACTTTATTTCACCACTTGCAAATCTTACGAAAACATGGTGGCAAATAGGAACTAAACATAATTATTCTGAAGGACTTTATGTTGCCCCAGAAGAGGGACAGTTCAAGCCCTACTGAATACACATGGGGAATATTGCTGAATGGCCACTACGACAACAGAAGAAACATGCAAAGGGGATCAGCAAAAGGACTAAGCAGATAAAATTTTTTAACAAAAAATGCACTCTTGCATGATACCAGTGCTTTCCTTTTCCTTGCTCTGGCAGCATTGGGTATACCAAAAATATTCTGCCTTTCAGAATCAAAAGGCATTGTTGAAAAAGCTAGGCTGTTTTTCTCCAAATACAAGTCTGTACTCCTCTTTTACATAACAGTCTTTTTTTTCTGAAGGTAGTTCATCTAACTAGCATTTAGGTGAAAGAACAGAAGTCCGTGCTGAAAAGGTGTAGAAATTTTGACATAAGACATCAGTGGTGGACCTGGTAGCACTGATAGTTGGTCTTGATGATCTTAAGGGTCTTTTCCAACCTAAATGATTCTATAATTTTATGATTCTATAAAATAAAAGATTCAACCTAGGAAAGCTATTATCTACAAAATAAAGCTCCAACCTCTCTCAACAGCCAAAGAAAAGAGGCAGGTCCTTTCAAAGGGCAGTTAAGCTCCCATTCTGAATCACTTCTTAAGAAATATGTCTCTTCTAACTGACCAGATAGATCTTTGGGACAAGAGCCTCACAAAAGGCCAATCTGAGTCTGAGAATATTATTCACCTCTGCAGATGTTGGCTCACAGTTTACCACTTGAGTTTATCAACTGAAAATACTGTTGTTAATCTGTGCAATTACGATGGTGTCACTTCTTCCCACCTGTTGCTGGCCACAGGCCTGGCACTATTTACGTAGACCATGTTATAGTAATCTATGCTTTTGTAATCTTGGGATTAGATTATTGCAACACACCCTTATGTATGATTTAAATCAATTTAGAAAATAAACACACTGCAAGAGAAAACAATTTGCTTATGAAACAGAGATTTACTTTCTGAAGTGATGAAGATTTTGCAAACATTCTGCAGTTTGCTCCACTACCTATACTTTCTCTACAGTGAGTTCAACTGCCAGACTTTTGTCTTTTTCTGAAAATAAACTAACTGGAAACTCCTCAAAGAAAAAGATCTCTCTCAATTCTGTTTCTCAGGTTTAGGTATTTGCCTTCAAGTCTGATTAAATATCCATGTGATACGATTGTGATACCCCAGATAACCCTGGCCACGTGCAAGTGTCTAACTCATAACTTTGAGCAAGAACAACCGGCCTTCTGTTGAGGATCAGACAGCTGCGCCTGCCCACCAGTTCAGGCACATGTAAATGCAGAAGGAAACTTGTATTTGGTTCAATACCTTTACTGGGTTGGGTTTGATGCCCATCTCACAGCAGTGTTTAAGCTACCCTTCCCTAAGAAATATGAATCACTTAAAAATACATGAAGTTAACGATAACTAACTTTTTGATCAGCTGGAATGAGAAATAGATGGAAAATTTTGAAAAGCAGTGCTCTCAACTTCAACTTGTAAGCAAGGCTATGCTGGGGATACCTGGACACAGAGGGTCTGTTTCCACAGCATGGTTTTAACTGGGTTTACTAGCTGCAGGAGACAACTTCAGCTTTGAATTCTTTCAAGTGGATTGATTTACGCAGACATTTGTTACTGGATAAACTGCATTCAATCTGTGCTTATCACTCAATATTCTTCAAGTTTTTCTGTTAACCAGATTAGAAAGTTTCTAAAACACAGAACGCTCCTTGTCAGAAAAGCTAATTTTGTCATCCTTCCGAAAACAGCTGAATATATCAGCTTATTTAAATTTATATTCTATAGAAAGAGGTTTAAGAAACAGATGTGGTTTAAACAAAGCCTAGAAATGCCACTTGTTTCTTTTCAGACTGAACAGTAAAAAATGATGGTGAGGTGATCTGAAAGTTATAAATAACTTGTAAGGGGTCTGAAGGATATCTTTTTTCAAGCCTCCCTAGCTGATACTTAGGTAATGCAAAGAGAAATGAACAGATTCCCATGTAACCTCTAGAAGGAAAACACGAATTTAAAATTTGATTATGCCTTTTCCCCCTACCCTCTCTATAAACCAAATCTGTAGTATTCTCATCATCTCTACCTAGTCCTAGTACGAGGGTATATAGAATTTATCTGTCTCATCAGTAGCTGTTGAAGAGACATAAAAATAGAAAGGACAGATTGCTACTGTAACACAGGACACTGCTGAGACCCACAAAATTTGCTAGAGTAATAGGAAAATGGCTGATGGAAACAACACAGTTTCAACTTCTTTAAACTCAGGCATAAAGACAAATGGGTTTATGAGAAATTGCAGTCTAATGTTAAGCAAATTCAGAAACACTATTTGTTAGTCAAACTGCATCCAGAAGGGAATCTAAAAGGACTGTAACTGGAGGCAAGCAGACAACCTTCCCACCCTACTGCCTTTGTAAGGCTTCCCCTGAAGATGTCCACATAATCTGCCTCATTATAGCTGTAGCCCACATTAAGTGCCATAAATTAACACATGATGTTTCTAACAGAAAGATCTTGTCCTCTTGTCTATAAGAGTTTGTTTTTCCTCAAGCCCTCCCACCCTCTCCTCCAACTATATTTTCTGCAGGTGATATGACCTTGCAACAAAGCGTGTCTTAAAGAGATATCTGCTCCTTGCTTATGCTTAAGGCAAACAGCAACAGTTTTAAGAGTAGCTAAAACTCACCAAAGGGTCCTGCTATCCTCAGCCCAGCTAATGGATTAAATGGACTCAGTATAGCTCCTAGTGCTTTGATCCAGATTGGAATTGGTCTTTCGTGTTCAGCACTGTCAGGCCTCTCTGGAAAACCCCATGGCTCCACTAAGATAAGATGTTTGACCCTGTTGGCAGAAAAGGTTCAGAGTACATTAATTTTCCTTTGAATGAGAAAGCCGGAAACTTGCTATCTGTGCATTATGCAATCTGGTTTAGTCACTTCTGTTACAGCATCCTATTACCTTTCCAATCCTTTGATGATTTTGCATCTGAATGCTAATTAAAGAAAGACGGGTTGCAACTAATTTTGTATAGAAACACCAGAAGCTTGGAAGCTCATATCAAAATAGTAACTCATTATTTAACAGATACCTACTATCATATACATTTGAGAAAAAGATGAGGCTTTTTTTCTGTTTTTAGAAATGGTCAGATCTATATGCTTGATCTATATTATGTGAAAGAGTAGTTTAATTTGAGCAAAACAAAGGGAATGGCACCTGTTTCATTTAAGTAAGCATTTAGACATCTATCACTCTTTTCCATGCCCTTTCAGATTTCCGTTCTATGAAAAGATGCAATTTATTTGAAAAAGAAGCTTATCAAAGCAAAATTTGAACTGGGCCAGACAGATCCAAAACAGTGGATGTTTTCTAAATGTACTGATTTTAATTCATAAAATAAACACCAGAGAGACAATTTATAAAATTATCACCCAAAGGAATCTCAGCACAGAAGGTACAGTAGGAGCCTCCAGCATACACATTAAATCAATCGCTTCATGCAGTGAGTCTTCCTCAAGCAAAAAAAATATTTAGCCTTGATGGACTGGAATCTTCCATTTCTGTTTAATCCCATAATAACACCTTCTCTAACAGGACTGTCCTAGATACTGCTTATACCTGAAAAAGTGACTCTTAATGATAGTTTTGCATATTTAAGGTGATTTTGCATGCAAGCTCCATCATCTTTACTTTCTTCTTCGTGTTTTCCTTCTCTTTCAAAGCCATGAGATTAGGTATTTAATACAGCAGAGTTCTTAGTGGCTAAAACGATTTCAGAAGTGATTCTGAAAGCTATTTCTGGACTATAATCAGTTGGGAAACCAAAAATGTGTGCCTGAAATGAGGGGTTGAAAAGGATTAAGTTCACAAAGATGTTTCTGGGCTGTCAGCTCAGCCATGAGCGTATTTGCACACAGAAGCAAACAAGAATGCTAACAGAGGCCAGGGCAGAATTTAACTATATAAACCAAGCAGGAGAGATTAGAGGCTAAGGAGCGTAAGCCATGAGGGGCTGTTCAGGACAACTACACATTCTGTGCACAAACTGTTCCATTAAACATAACACAGCATATGCATACATAAAAACACAGTAAGCTGTTATGTTTTGTTTATTAATAATTTCCTTCCTTCTTTCGGTAATCAATCCTAAAACATAATTTGGGATAAAGAGAAGCTGACCATAAAAATCATTCCAAAGGCAATAGTCCAGAAGTCACAATATCTGAAAATCATGACTCCGACATCACTCAAGAATATTCCAAACAGGAATCTTTTTGGATTAACATCCTCAGATGTCCCATGCACAATATGGTACAACACAGTAAATTAATGAATCATCTAAGCTTGGAGAAACTGATCTCCTTTCCTAACAATATGTAACCAGAATCCCTTAAGCCTCTAATGAATTGTTAGATAATCTGATTGAAAGCTGTGCTATATTTATCACTTGATTCAATACTGCCTTAAGTCAGTGTGATAATTTGACGGTGTTCGCTTAATTTCAACAAAATATTACCAATGTAAGAGCACAAAACACCCCCAAATAAATTAACCCCAACTTAAGCACAATAAAGCATGAAAACACAGAAGTGTTGCTTTCAATGTAAGTCATCAGAAGGCTGAAACAATATTCCACCCCACAAGGATGGGACAGTGCCATTTATAGATTCTCCAGAAGAAGGGGTAAGAAACTTGGAAGCAATCCCTACAAGCAATTACCTTCAGTCAGCTAAAAGTTGCTTTACACCCAAGTGGATAAGAGGTTTACGCTCTTATCCTAAGTGTTTTAGGAAAAAAAAATATGCATGGATTTACTTCAAAATCTTCAAATGAGAGAGAAAGGTGTATATACGGTATATATTGATACTAATGTAAAAAAATGTATACTGTGTAGTATAGAATCTGACATATGATGTGAAAAATGGACTTACGTTCACATCTTTTAACAGAAGTCCACTATGCCTACCTAGATAAAAACAATGTCCTTTCTTGACATGGAACGACCTCACTTTGTGGGATCCTCACTCACCACTGACTAAGTAAGTAGGCTACATTGAAAAAGAGACAAATTATGAGCTCTGAGTAAAGAAATGGATTAGCTGTCTACCATGATGTGGTGCAGAAAAAGCTGATGTGATGTAGTTAAAGCACTGCTGCAGCAGGACTGTTCTTCAAAGACGAAATATGGAGTGGCATACAGACAGTTAAAACAAACAGCCATTAAAATTATTTTCATATCATCTCGTCAGCACAAGGCTGCAAGCCTTTACACATAAACTACCTGGCAGAATTACACTCAGAAGTTTCACAGTTATCCATAACAATGGGACATTTGGCAGGAATAGGTCTACTTTTTGTTTTCACAAACCAAGGTTTGATCAGAGATGTCTCAAAGCATTCACACACAAATATGATCTTTGCTATTTAGCCTTATTACGTGGCAAGAGGGTACTGAACAAAAGCAAAAGATGAAGGAAGTAAACAAAAGAAACAAGTTTACTAATCTGCTTACTTCTATTCATCTGAAAACAAAGCATTAATTTGATTAATACTCTTTGCTTAAAATTCATTATGAAGCTTTTCTTTATTTTTACATACCTCGATGGGTATTTTAATGAGTAAGCAGCAGCCAGGAATCCACCAAGGTTATGTCCAAGCAAAATCATTTTTTCTAACCCCATCTCCTTTCTCCACTCTTCTATGGATTCCACAAACTGATTTTCTGCTTCCCGAGCATCAGTATCAAAGTGTGGTCTACTGCTTCGTCCAAATCCCAAGAGGTCGAAAGCATGAACGGTTCTGTTTTCACAGAGTTCTTCAAAATTGAGAGCCCACATTCCAACACCTCCTCCAAATCCATGGAGCAGAACAAGTGGAGTTTTATGTGAAAGGTCTGGAGAGAATGTCAGTGTCCATATTTTGTTTCCATTAGCTAGATATACATACCGCTTATTGTACGTGCTTGTAATACCTGGGAAAAGAGTGGAAAAAACAAATGGTACTGTTAGACATGACTGGTAAACTTCAAAGAACGCCCTATCGAAACCACCATTAGAAACAGAACCTCCCTTTCAAAGCAGAGCCTACAGACAAGTATAATAAATAAGGGAACAAAGAATATCTATTTCTAAATCTGCTAATTTCAGCAGAAAGAAGAAGTTGCATTGAAAAACTTTTCTGATTAGTTTAATGGAAATGTATAGAAAATCTCATTACAGCTACAAACCTGACTTACATTTTAGCATTTTGTCCTCAGCTTCTTTAAGGTGCAGTAGTGATGTGGGGCACCATGCAGGAAGCCAGCTGAACAACCATCCTAACCTGTAACAGTAACAGAGAATGTAAAGTCCTTGAACATGACGACCACGTTCTGCACCATGTAATGGTTTGAAGAAATTTCTTTCACTGCTCTTCTTAAAAGAAGATGTCTTCTGCATGTCCTACAGGACAGCAGGGAGCCGTAAGAGGAAACATACTTTCTCTTGACTTTTACCAAGTGGTGCAACGATCGGGGGTGTTCTTCAAATAGCATGCTGTCCCTCTCCTGTCTGTATTTTATCAGAGTGTCTCGTCTATCTCCGTCAGAGCAGACTGCTTCTGAGAACCTGGAGACAGGAGTCCTCACACTGACCCCAGAAGTTTGGCAGGAAATAAAGCACAATCATTGGAGTTTCCATGCTCCTCTCAAGTTCCCCTGGAACTCTGTCTGTACACACGCTTCCTGGCATGAACCCACTATTTACAGAAAAGCAACCTGCCAGCATAACCCGAACTAAGGTGCAGATGCTAAATAAATTTTTAAAGTGAAAAATAAACAGGCTTATTTTAGCAAAGCAAAATGCCAGTGTCTTCATAACAAATTTAGAAACAAAGTAATGGCAGAAAATTAAACAGCAAATTCCAGCACCCCTCACAGAAGTTCCTTTTCCAGCTGTCACTTGCTATCTCTGTAGTACTCTCTTGACCATGAGAGCAGGGCAATGACTCAGCAAATAGGGGCTAATTTTTCCCGTTTTATAACACGGAATCCTCCTTCCCCTCATCTGACTTCAGAGTGGTTCAGACTGCCTTTCAGCACAAAGGTTGCTATGTAGGACCTTGAACTACTCCCCGTGGAGAAGAGGATGAGAACACCAAACTCACACTCAATTTTCTTTCTTTAGTGCTTTTTTTCCTACACTGAATTGCTTTCCAGTTAGTTACAGTATTTTCAGGATTGTGTGCTGCAAGTATTAGTTGCACAAAAATCAATGATAAAGACTGTAAGATTACTGATGTCCAATTCTTCAGCCTTTTCACAATGCATTGATACCAAATCAGTGACTTGGCCTTCCAAGTTCCATTCTTCCACATGTCAGAGGGGGATTACTTAAGGTTGGACAACATGGTTTTCTACCTTCCTCCCTTCTTTTTCCTTTCCATGATTTCCTTCCTTCCTTCCTTCCTTCTTTTTCTACAGCTTGGTTTTCTGGCATGGAAGAATGCACAACGCAACTGCAAACAGCACTGTACTTAACGGAAGTTAGAAAGAAAAAAATCCATACTTGATCAAAAAAGGATTCATTGCCCAAATGCCACTGTTACTCAATATTCTTTATTTTTCTGAGAAACACACTGATATCTGACTGGTCTGAAAATAGCCTTCCTAAACCATGGGAGTGTGGGAATCACATTGATGGCACGTGGATGGAGCACTGGCAAGGTGAAGGCTGTGCGTTTGCCCAGATGCCTCCTGCAATCCGTGAATGAATGGAGAGCCAAGATTTGCTGCCACATTAAAATAGACATCTAACATTTTTATGAGGTTAAGGCTGGCACCTGCCAAGAGCAACTTCACCAGGAAAAAAACATCAATTTTGAGCATAACAACATTATCGATTACTCTGGTAAGTTATTAGACATTAGTTATGCCACCACCCTTTTAAGGACACTTTTCAGCTAGTTATGCGCTGAACTACATATCCACATTCAGAGTTCTCAAGTCAGAAGCACAAAATCCAGTCGCTATTTCCCTCAAGCCAAAACAACACCAAATATTTATTCTCAAGGAAACCACTGATTTAGGAAAGAAACGTCTTTAATGATTTTTTTTAAGGAAACATTTAATTTTTACATGGCAGCATGAAGATAATGCGGAGATATGCTCACAATGAAATAAAAATGAAAACTACAGTCCACAATTTCAGCATAGAAGCATCTGAATACCCAAAGAAAAATATTTAGAAAATTGTATCAGAATGAAAAAGTTTTGGCATAGATGCCCACTCTTTCATTTTGTTAATTATCAGTACTGGTGATAAACACTGAAATTTTTACCCAGAACAGACATTACATACATGGAAATCTTGGCAAATAAAGTTGGCAAGCTGAAATTTTTGCAGATGACATCAGGTTGGCAGGAAGCGTCAACGTGCCTGGGGATAGGAAGGCCCTGCAGAGGGATGTGGACCAGCTGGAACGATGCACTGAGGCCAATGAGATGAAGTTTAACAAGACCAAGTGCTGGATCTTGCACATTGGTCACAGCATTGCTACAGGCTTGGGGCAGAGTGGCTGGAAGACTGAGCAGAGGAAAAGGATCTGCAGGTGTTGGTTGACACTCGGCTGAACGTGAGCCACCACTGTGCCCAGAGGGCCAAGAAAGCCATCAGCATCCTGGCTTGTATCAGAAATGACACAGCCAGCAGGAGCAGGGAGGTCATCGTCTCTCTGTACTCAGCACTGGTGAGACTGCACCTCGAGTACTGTGTTCAGTTTTGGGCCCCTCACTGTGAGAAAGACATCAAGGCCCTGGAGAGCGTCCAGAGAAAGGCAATGGAGCTGTGAGGGGTCTGGAGCACAAGTCTTATGAGGAGCGGCTGAGGGAGCTGGGATTGATCAGTCTGGAGAAGTGGAGGCACAGGGGAGACATGATTGCCCTCTACAGCTGCCTGAAGGGAGGCTGTGCTGAGGTGGGGGTTGGCCTCTTATCCCAAGATGGGATGAGAAGGAATGGCCTTAAGTTGCACCAGGGGAGTTCAGGTTGGATATTAGAAAACATTTCTTCTTCGAAAGAGCAGTGCTGCGTTGGAATGCACAGCCTAGGGAGGTGGTAGAGTCACAGTCCCTGGAGGTGCACAAGAAACATGTAGATGTGGTACTGAGGAACACAGTTGAGAGGGAAACTTTGGTGGTAGGTGGACAGTTGGACTAGATGATCTTAGAGGTCTTTTCCTACCTTAATGGTTCTATGATCCTATGAAACACTCCAAACAAAAAATTATTTATGTAATTCGGACATCCTATACTGGCTAAACTAAAAGAGCAAGATGAATTTCAGGAAGAATTTAAGAAAGAAAACGATTAGTTACCTGTATTTAAGATTTAATCCTTTGTTCCACTTCTTCCCCTCCAAAAAACAATTGACCCATTGCTAGATGTTTTCCACATGCAGAAAGAAATTAACTATTTTATCTATTTAATCACTTCTCTGCTATAGGCACACTCTGGCCTTCCAAAAGTACCATTTATTTTGCACATCTGCGCTAAATATGTCTCCCAAAAGCACACAAGAATGTCAACTTAGGTCATTCTTACATGACCTATCATTTTTATTACTGTGATATTAAGTTAAAATACCTATGTACTAAAAAAAAAAAAGAAGGAATGGTTCTTTCAAGACAGATTGCTCACCAGCAACGGAGACAAGATATGAAAGAAAACAAAGGATTCCAGCTGTAGTTTCACATTTAAAACAAGCAAGCTAACTACTGCCAGAAAAGGCAGATTCCACTTCGATCTCATTACCTACCACTTTCCAGACATTCTCCTTCTGTCTTTCTTCATAAAGAAGGAAAATGCAACAGAGGAATCTTGTATTTTGAGGAGTTAGGAAATCCACTGGGCTTAGTTGCTTTCTGCATCAAGAAGCGTGAAATAAATCTGGCAACTGTCAACCCACAGTTCTATCACTTTATAGCAATTGTATGCAGCAGGAGTTACACACCAAATTACCCAACTGCCCTGCAACAGTCAGCTGTTGGCTTATTTGTATGAATAGACAGAGCCCACCACACCATTATTTGCTATGCAATGGAAAACTAACAATGGGAAAACACACCATCTGGTTTAATTAGAGAGAAACCCTGCTTAACAAAGTAAAATGTTCCTACTTTGCTGCAAGGCCCAGATGGTTGTGAACCGCTTGGAACAAGAGTCTACCATGGAAGTTACATAAGAAGAAAGAGATGTTTCTAACTTGAATTTTCAGTGTTAGGTAACTCACAGATAAATAACAATCCTGCTTTGCCTCACAGGGCGTGATGTTCATTATCTCTGCCATAAATTGACTGATTTAAATGTATTTTGCCAGATCGTTTTTTAGGCAGCCCCATTCACACCGCTCTGGCCATCAGACAATCAGTAAAGGCCTCACTGAGGTGCACACAGATGCTGTGTGATATTTTCCTAGACACATGAGACTGAGCAGGACCCAGCAGGGCATATAGTCAAGGGAATGCCTTCCCAAACAGACAAGGCCCAGCAGGCTCACAAATACACTACGCTCATGGGAGAAGGCAGACCAAAGTTCCTTATCTACAAATAACACACCTGGCAAACTTCGCTGGTATGAATGGGCACAACCTCCGAAAAATCCTTACAAGCAATGATTAGGAATGCTACTACTTTTTCCTGGTTCAAACTCAATAGATCG
>JAOWBP010002978.1:34846712-34867521 GCA_028571105.1 Tragopan temminckii
TGTACTTGCCTGTTCCAGTTTGTATGACTCATATGTGATTAACCTGAAATTCCTTCCTGGATAGAGGAGTGGCTGGGAAGACACAAAATCTTCTGTTTTCAGGTGGGTGGTAAGCTGCTGCTGCTAAGGGTTCTATGATTTTGTCTTCCTGGGTCATATGTGCTAGATGTCAGAGCACACATTGAGACTTTCAGCTGCACGAGACAGGGCATGCAATCTAGGCAGTCTCCTTGTTTTGTCTTTCTCAGCTGTGAATATGAATACCTACATAACCACACAACCTGGAGCCCTTCAGGGCTTCTGGAAATGTCCATACCTAACAAGGAGGCTGATTAAAACCAGCAACTAGCAGCTAGCTGAAAAGGTCAGGGTGGACATTAAATGAGATTGTCTATGAAACAGCAGATTTAGTGATCTGTAGGACCAAAATGAAGAGTAAAAACAAACTTGTAGAACTGGATGTTAGTAGTCCCCTAAAAAGCTTTTATAACAGGTAAAAGGAAGAGTGAATTCACAGGAACTGCCAGTTCTTTAAAGGAATGATATTAAAGGTAAACACTGGTATTCATCATGAGGGAAAGGCAGAAAGTGTAGTTAAGAAACCAGTTTGGCTAAATTGCTCAAACCTAAGAAAGAACTGTGTAGGGAAAGAAAAAATAAGTTATGATAATGAAGCTGAGAATAAAAGTATATACTGATGTAGAAACAAACAAAAAACGTAAAATGAAGTGCAACTAGCAGGCTACTAAAAAAGAATCAGTCTAGAAATATTCTAACTGTGTGAGGTAGATGCGGTTCTTCAGCTGTAAAGCGAGAAAACTAAAGGTGTCAGAAGGGCAGTACCTCCTAGACCTCACTGAAATCAGGAACCTGATGCAATAACAGGAAAAGTTAGGATTTTAGCCTCAGCTAAGAAAAGGATAGAGCACTTACTCAACTCAGGTAATTTCAAATTGACCTTGCATCCCTCTTTAATTTCATGCTAGAGTATTTAAAGATTTTGCTGACAGAATCTCAGTGTCAATAATCAATATCTTTGAGAATGTATGGTTTTTGGGTAGGAAAGAGGGAGGCTGTAGAGTGACAAGCATGGTGAAGGGAAGGGTGGAGAGAAAAGAAGAAATATGAAATAGTAGATCAATACAAGACATTTCAATTCTTAGAAAAACAGTGAAATAAATATGCTTGTGCATTGCTGAAAAATAAAAGAATAACTGTCAGCAAGAAGTTATGTCTCAAACATCTAATTGCCTTTATGACAGAATGACCAATTCGGTGGATAGAGAAGAGCTACAAATGTGCTGTATCTTAATTTTCATGTACATTTTAATTTGATTCACTTAAGCAAATTAATAGAATGTGTTCTACATTGATCTACAATTAGGTACCCGCAAAGCTTGTTGGAAAACCAGAGTAACAGGATGGTGCTCTACCAAATTGGCAATGAGTACATCAAATGGGATTGCACAGATTCAGCACCTGGTGCTAGTCATTAATGACCCAATGGGTTTTTATAAAAGTGAAAATGCTTATTGGAGTCACAAATGTATCAGGCAGGAAAGGATTAAGTATGTTGGAGGACAGAGACAGAATACAAAATGAGTTTCAATTAGAAATATGAAAAAAATGGGAAGCTATTCAAGTGAAACAGCTGTAGAGCTAGACAGGAATAATCAGCTGGTAGGGGAAACTGGTTAGGTAGCAGTTCAGAACAATAGTAACTCTGGTTTTGAGTGGTCACAAGCTGTGTATGAGTCAACAGTGGCTTGTTGTTGCAAAAAAAAGTTAAGCGTCCTGCTGGGATGTATTATATGAATTAGAGTTTGCAAGACTTGGCAAATGATTCTGCTTTGTTAAGCAGCTGTAAAGCCAGTTTTGGATGTTGCATGTCAAGAAGGATGTGGACCACCTGAAGAATGTCTAGATGAGAACAGACAGAATGTAAAGGGGCCTACGGGAGAAATTGAATGGGTAGGAGAAATGATGACACTCCACAAATAAGTAAGAATTTATGTCAACATGGGAATAACCTGTTCAATTGGAATCACACCCAAGTTATTTTAGGTTAAACATTAGAACAAATGTTCTTCAAGGGAAGAGGTGCTGGAAATAAAGACTTCTAGAAATACAGTCGGAGTCTGACATGGGGGTTTTAAGAACAGGCTACTTATATATATCATATCCTCTATAAATAGAAATTTCATAGGTATAGTGGAACTGCCTGGAGGCAGGGAGACTAAGAACATCGTTTTCTGACGACCAATTAGCCCTATGTTTCCATTGTTTTTAATGTCATCTAGGCCAACTGAGGTGGTAGAGTGGACTGGCATGAATAGGAGTCCTGTCCACCGGTACCTCTCATCATCCCATCATGTGTCCTGGAGTCCATCCCACTCCAGTTGATAATATGTGGAAGGTTTCAGCCCCCTAAAGTTCCTATCATGATTCCCTTCCTGGTTAAATTGTTACCTATGAAAACAGTGCAGTTTCTCTGGTGTAATCCTGATCTCATCCTAACCCTCTTGGTTGTAAATAAAAACTTGTGCAATGTTTTGGAGTTTTCTCTTTACATAAAGGTACATTTTTTATTGTAAACGTAAGCCTTATGTTGTAATATGTGATTGGTCAACAATCTCCAAACAGCTACCTTTGGTAAAGAGAGGAAGTGTCTTGTGGGTATTGTATTTCATATGTGGTAATCTCCGAACCTGAGAATTTCCAGTCATTACTCTTGAGAAATAACTTCATACAACTTTTTTGTTGTTGAAATCATTATTTTTAATACTTTTCTACTCTTGAAAGAAAATAATAAATGCCTAATGTTTTCAACCGGATTCATAAAACCTGGTATTTCTCCAGCCAAGTTCCAGTTATTTATGTATATTCATGACTGAAAAATAATTACCTTAACTAGTGAAATCTTGTGCTTTATGTGTGTCAAGAAAGCACTGAAAGCCGTATTTAAAGCCAGTAAATATTTGGTTACAATTTTTTCATAGTTCTTTCTTCTTTTGAGGGAAATTCTCCTTTATTCTCCTTTGTCCTCCCTCTCTCTCTCTCTTTTTTTTTTTTTTAAGAACTAAACATTAGGATTCAATGAGGTAAAAAGAAATATTTCTTATTTATACTAATTCCAACTGGTAGTAAATGGAAGTAAGTACTAGTAGAATGGACAATACTTACCTCCTTGAAGTTTGGCTTTTCTACTAGAAATATAACTTTTGTAAGGCTATCAAGATGAGTAAATGCTTAAAGATGGTTTAAAAATACTTCTATTCCCCACATGGTAGCCTCTGTTACTGGCCAGATTCATACTTGCAAATATTTTTGAAATCAAGATACCCAGTGACAGACAACCCAGATATATCTTTGATACACTGTTTTCTATTTACAAGAAATGTACATGAAGTCCTACTTTTCTGAAAAAATGAGATATCAAACAATGCGAGGAAGATTGTTTCCTTACAGTTTGTTATTTTGTCTTTCTCTAAGTGTCATACAAATATTTCTCTGTGGCTCTACTTTTCCTGCTTTTTCTGTTTGCTTGTTAGGTTATTACAACACACAAATACTGTCCTTCCAAACAATACTCAGCTTTTGCATTCACATTCAAACCACAGCGCTACCCTTTATAACAGATGTCTTAGTGACCACCCCAGCCTTGTCAAACATGTCAAGATCTCAGATAGTATTTTTTTACTGTGTAAGTTACTGGTAAACACAAATTTTGGCTGATTAGGAAATCCTTCTTTGTTCATTATCTTCAGCAGTGCCCACAGATCAAAGTCAATGGCTATTTCCCAGAGGTGGCAAATCTACGGAAAGAAGCGATATACTAAAAAGTAAATACATATTTCTCTAATCTTTATGTTCAAAATGCAACAGTATATGACACCATGAATGTGGCATGTATGTCTTTCTCCTCTGGCTGAAAACACTTCCAAGGAAAAAGTGCTCTGTCTCTCCCACTGGTGTTTCTCACAGGACTTCAGTAGAGGGTTGGTTTTGGGGCTGCTGCTTCCCACACCAACAGAATGGTGAGGATCTGTGCTGTGAGAGGCAGAGGCTGGGCTACAGCTCTTGCTGAGTCTTGAGATAAGTGGAATAGTTGGACAAATGACCCTGCTACTCCTGGAGGCAGCCTTTTGCTTTCCTGGATGCTCTGAGGTCCTAATTCAGCTATTTGCCAGCTCGCAGCTGCATGATCTAGGCATGGAGTGCTCATGGAGTTCAGAGCTTGTCTGTGGGTGGGAAAACCTGCAGCTCAGCAATAGAAGAAATAGCTTCTGTGAATGGCAGAGTTGGTTCATCTGAGGTGGCAGAAACTCCCCTATTACAACAAATACCATCTGTGAGCACTCACTGGCAGTCTCTATAAAAGAACCTTCAGTGGAGGGACAGACTCTCATTTTTTCTAACCTGTTGGTGGAACAGAGTTATGCTTTTGGTGTGACCACATCTGTGCCACATGACAGCTAGCTGTCATTCACACCTCTGGCTAAGATCCTCTTTGGTGAACAAGTTCTTCAGCTGAACTGACTTTATCCAAGGTGGGATGCCAAAGATCTTGTCTTTTTATTAAATTAAGGATTTGATCCTGCATAATCTACAGGAGTTTTATCATTGGCCTAATTTGGATCAAAAGCAGATCCTAATGGTGGTCTGCAAGACCCTGTGATGTTAGTAAATGTTTTGACATCGTACTCTTGTACCAGCACCTTCACCCATCATGGCTTCCACCCACATGTGTACAGAGACCTGACCGACTTCAGCTCTAATCAAGTTTCAGAAATAAAGCTGATCAAAAGTAAATTACTGGGCCAAAATCAGTTTTACTTTATGCTCCATAGAAATTTAACTCAACAAATTGCCCTGAAGCTTTTTTTCAGTTTCACTGTTGCCACCAAGAGCAGTGCATTTGCTTCAGATATCTTCCAGATTCAGAAAATGTTCTGATCAGGCATCCTTTAGGTTCTTTCATTTCTCTTGATGTTGAAGTGATTTCACTAACCTTTATTTATCTTTGCTGTTGAATATACATTTGATTACTAAATTTAAGTGCTTCCCTTTACATGACCTATTTCTTTTGAGTCTTGAAGCTGTTGCTTGGATACACTTTCCTCTCCTAAGTGAGACACTAGGTTTCATCTTGCTTTTTTCCATGCTTTGGATGATACAAATGAATTGTAATTTAATATTTTTTTCAGGCTATTAAATGTATTTGTTTTGTCTGACACCTTTGTTTCAGGAGAACTTTTGTCTTTGACTGTAATTCTGTAATGAGCTGGGATTATCTCTGTGGTTTTATATGTGGTATATTCTGGGCAGTATTGAATAGCTTGCTAGTCTTGCTTTTCTTTACAATCAAATGCAAAAAATGACACCATTAGACTGAGTAATGGCAAATCACTACATAGCTTGTAGGAATACCAATATGTATAGATAAACAGATAGATATTCAATTTAATTTCCTTTCTGTATTTGTACTGTAGCTGCAAGTTAATTCCTGGAGCATCCTGTACCATTCATCTTTTTGTTTTAATCCTAGATTAGTAAAAATAGATAACAAGAATAAACTAAGCATTTCAATAATAATAATAATAATAATAATAGAATTTTAATTTGGGAAAATGTATTATTAATCCTATATGCAGTTTTACTTATGCCATTTTGAAAAATGTAGAGTAGAGCAGGAGAATGTTGAAGGGGGGGTGACAAGAGCCCTTCAAAGGTAGATAATAGCTATGACATACAAAGGGTTTAGAACTCTTGCCTTGGAAGGGTAACAGTTGAAAGCAGCATAAAATAAATCCTTAAAGTAATGGATGGCAACAAGTATTCACATATCCTCACAATACAAGAATCAGAGGAATCCCATGAATTGTGTAACAGATGGAAAACAATCAGAAGGAAGTACCTTTCACGGGACAGAAGGAGTGGAGTGTGATACTCTTGGGGACTGAGTAGTCTGTAATATAAAAGTAGAAGTAGGCAGGGTGGTGGAAGTTGTCTACTGGTGGTCTTCAAAGATAGATGACTGGGTGCAAACCTTGACAAGTAATCCTTCAGTCACTGTTTGCTGGAAGTTGAAAAAAATGTACAGCTGGATGGTTGAGACTGTTTTGCTAGAGTTTTGTATGGCTTGCATTCTTATTTATATAATGTGCTGTCTGGCCTGTGCTGCTGCATCTTCATTGTTTCAGAAAGCTGCAGATCTATTACCAGACTTGTGTTGTTATCTGGAAGCCCTCTGCAGAAGCTTTTGATGCCCAAGGGTGTGTTCATGGCACTCAGTGATGCAGAGGATCTCTGTGAGTGTCAGCTGAATAGTCACTCTGGGTGGGGGAAGTTCTCCCTGACAATGCTTCAAGCGCAGAAGGGAGGAAGAACCTATCCCAACCTAGATGCGTCAGAGCTCTTACACACAACCCCCTAAATACAAGTGCTTATACTCTAGTTACATAAGCTGAACTCAGTGGAGGCAGTACAGATAAATCACATTAAAAATCAGGTATGTACGAGTTACTCAGTGTAAGGAAGAATGGATTCCACATTATATATCTTCAGAATGTTGTCTAGGTACATTTATCTGAATAAAGTTTTGCTTGATTTTGATATCTAATATGGAAGAAAATTGAAGATAGGTCAACTAAATGCTGGTGTATCGTTTCTTCTCATTTTTTATGAAACTATAATTTCTTTACCATTTTTCTTGTTATTCAAATATGTTCAGATGCTATTGAAATCATCCTGTATCAAATGTGCACATTTAAACTAGCAAATACGTGTATGTGACTTTTGAAATTAAAATAAAGTGAACTAGCTTTATTATCCACTGCATTCCTCAAAGCTGAATAATCACACATACTGAATAAATCAAAAACTAAATCTAACTACCACATGATAAACAAATAGGAAAACAACTAACAAAACAGCAATTACAGACCTAGATGACAAATATCCAGGAAGATAATAATATTTGAAATAATCTGCAAAATCTCAATCAATCAAAAAAATCATTAAAAGAATATTACAAAGATGACACTACATCTTACTGGAACAGTTCTGCGTTTTGTTTAATCACCGTTAAATTTTTTTACAAGCTCATCAGGCTGTTTTTCATAATAGATATCACACAACATTACTTTGATCATACAACAAAACCTCAGGAGTATGTTGAGACCTCCTGAAAGACCATTTAACTAATTGAGGCACAGCTGTTGTCTGTCAAAGGCAAAATACCTCACACCTTTGCATCTTAAAGCACACTTAAAAAATGTCAGATGAAAAGGGATGCATGCTTGATTACTTTGCTAAGTATTAAGGAAAAAAAGGTATTGGATAACTCAGTGTTGCACATTATTAATAGTTGCCTAAGCAAGAGATGTGGAAAAGCTAAATATACTCACAAGATGTTTTTCTTCTATTGAGATGATGCTGATACCTGGAATTTTGTATCACACTGTATTAGCATTGCTAATTGTTACCTTCAGCGTGAGGTACTTTAATTATATCATCTTAATACTGCCGTTACTTGCCCTAATTCTGCCCTTAGCAATTTTCCTGCTTTTCAGAAATGTTTCAGAGTCCTGAA
Organism: Tragopan temminckii; assembly: GCA_028571105.1. Classification (NCBI taxonomy): domain Eukaryota; kingdom Metazoa; phylum Chordata; class Aves; order Galliformes; family Phasianidae; genus Tragopan; species Tragopan temminckii. The sequence goes on from JAOWBP010002978.1 coordinate 34,854,307, forward strand.
TATTTTATATTGGTGTGTTTCAAACCTAGGTTAGTGTGGGCTTCAAACAACTCCAATAAAGCTCTGAAACCAGATCAGTTCTCAATGATTTCAGAGTACACAACCATGTTAAGAAAGAATGGGCCCAGAACAGCCTGTTCTACCAGTTGTTGCACAGATCTACATTTCCAGACACACACAGCAGGTCATGACTATCTGGCATGCGGATAGCCATCTCTCTAAACACAATTGTTACACACCAATAAAGGCAGCCTTTCAGCTCAGTCATTTGTAAATGGTGGAGGGAGTGTCTTGTTTGTGCTACTTGTGCTCTTGCACTGTTGTAGTGACTACTTGTGGACACACGAAATAATCTCATTTTAGTCTGGAGGAAGGATTTAAATTCAGACAAGCTGGCTCAGCTGGGACACAGGACCAGCTCTGCTTGATACTCTCACTTGGGTTAGTGACAACATAAGTGAGTGCTGACAGTCACGCAGTATTTCACAGCATTTCCAGAATGTCAAGAAGAGCAGACAAGTCCTGTCAGAGTCAAGTGGGATATCGTAGGCACTGTTGCAGGTGTGGATTTAAGAAAGGATCCTTTCACATCTGAGCATTAGCCTTTATCACGTAGTTTCCTGCTGCAGTACTGGGAACTCCTGCTCGTAGTATAGCAGTGCTTCTACTCTCAGAGACATCAGTCTTGTTTACCTGTGAGGAAGTGGCTTTCTCTAACAGCCAAGAAATGTAGGTCTTTCTGGAAGCACTGCTGGCCCATCCCACTGTGTATGCTAGCCTAGGTTACGTGACCTTTGAGGGAGTGGGGTCTTACCACATAGCTCAGTACAGTCAGGGTGTGTACCTCCAATGCGTGCCCTGTTCAGAAGAGAGAAGACTCCATCCACCCCAGCACTGCAGTAACATATAATGGATTAGGTTCCCATGAGATCTAGGACCTTACATGCAACACCAGTGGGATTGCTGTGACTCACATACAGCTTTAAATACACCCACTTGCACCCAGGCTGGACTAAGAAAGATGCTCTGTACCCAGACACCTGTCGCTCTCACTAAATCTGAGTTGAACACAGATTCTTGGTTACATAACGTAACACCAAAGAAACAATTTTATTTTTCCTGAAAATGAAAGGAACACAAAACAGAACTTTCATTCCATGCTTTGTTCTCAGTACACGCCTCTCAATCCCTCGGGAGAAAAAAAAATTAAGGGCAGTTCTTGATTTTCACTTTACCTGTCATTTGCTTTTGAGAATGGAGGATCCTTCTTAATGTATTGTTTTGCCTTAACTTATCTCACTGTAGAACAAGTATGAAGGAACAGGCCCTCCTGCAGCTCAAAATGGGGCAAGAACTATATTAGTCTCTAGTTATATCTTGACAAACGCTAGACATCTGCTTCAGAAGGATTTAAATGAGAACAGAAATAGGATTCATGTTTTCTATCACACTGCATTTCTAATTATTGATTGGAGATGATTTTCACTAAAAAAAAAAGACTTTTTAAAATTAGGTCTGGTACAAGCGTGCTTCAAATCAAATTATAGTATTATGTGCTGCAGAAATAAAAGACAAATTCAATGACCTTGATGATAAAATTTTTCTGAACAGACTTAGCTAAATTTTAAGGAGAGCACTTGATACTAATAATGATAAATTTCTAATCTCCAATAAGGTAGAATTTATGGAAGAAATATCTCCAGTGTTTCTAAATGTATGACTAGAGCAGACAGGTCAGGTTAAACATTTTTTCTGTTTCACCGAGTGCTTAGTGTTCCCCTGAACTGACAGAATTTACCATGTGTCTTTATTAACCCGTGTTATGAAGGTTTGATGACTAGGCCACATGGGACTCAGATGGTGAAAAACTGTAGCAGATTTTGTATTTAAGAAGAAACTAGCTAGATACAAAAAACAGATCAGCACATGCAGTCTTTTAACAATAACATATGCACACCTCCTTGTTCTGATCCTATTTTGCTTGCTAGCCCTACAAGAAGAGATCACAAGCAAAATAATTTCTCTGTTGACTCATCCACTTTAACAGCTAGAATTACTTCAGTGATTGTTCTGCGGTCTTTCACTGTTTATTTCAGATAATACTATTCTTTTTACGAGATCAGTATTTTGTTCATGGTATTGATTATTCCTAAGGGGCCAAGTTCCAATGGTTTGTGAGTTAATTTTGCAAAGTTTGGTGACTAAAATGTCCAGCTTTTTAAAGTAGGGAGTGATTTATTCAAGGCTTGTGATTTTTATTTCAATTTTGGAACCTTGGATGAGTAAATGCCAGTAGACATCAATGGGGATTGTCTGAAAATGAAGAGGAAGCTATGTTTCTGTGTGTGTAAAAGTAGTATTTAAACTGACTGACAACAGTAGGAATGACAAGCTTGGATCTTCAGAAGTAGGAATTAATGGAAATAGCATATCTGTACTTTAATGGATTTAACTAGTTTTTCTATTTTCCAAGCAGTGGTGAGAACAGTCAAGTGAATAGATGTACACACCATACTAGTGGACAGCATGTAAGCAGAGAAATGATATACAGACTTGTAAATATATCATACAGTGCAACAGTGTATGCTGTACGAAAGGAAAACGGAGCTCAGAGTCTTTAGATTTAAACCTGTTGAACAGCTGTCAAATCTGTGATTGTTTTGACAGCAGTATGCCAGTGCTACAGCCCTCGCCAAACTGGATAAGCCAATGCATTTCCCCAGAGAAATCAGTTTATGATGATTTGAAGTATTGGCTATAAAAGCTTACACAACTCATCATTTCACAGTCAAGAACTCCATGAAAGGCCAGTTCCCAACTTATGCTTCAAGGTACTTAAAAGTTAGAGTAACACAGACTGATACAGTGAAGATGTAGCATATGCATTTTATCCAGCTTCTTTCAGGAGGCTGTCTGTAAGAACATATGAACTATTTTATGAAGCACAATAAAAATCATCATGCGCACTGCTAATGTAGTCTGGACCAGCTGATGATATTACTGCTGTCTGGTTTTGGTTTGCCTGAAAGCCTCAATCTGCAGTTGTTCAGCAGCTGAAAAGCAGCTGAATTCAGGCATACAGGGTGAAAGACAACTGGAATGATTAACTTCTGCAGTCCTCCCAAGACCATTCATAATTCAGAGCCCTCTGAGTAGGACTGTAAGGAAATTTATCACCTCGTTACTTTTGGCAAATGCTACTCTGGAAAGGCTTTTACTAAATACTGACTTCCTGAACTTGCCTCTCCCAAACCTTGGATAAGCTCTTTCCACCACGATCATAATTTAGCAACCTAGTTAAGAGTTAGCATAATTTTCCTTACTAAAGCACCTCATCAGTCAAGGACCTCTCTGAGGCACATCTGGCCTAACAAATACACCAAATACATTCTGCCCAGGTGGAATAAACTTTGAATCTTGATGTCATTTAATTCATTTCCCATCAATTCATATATAAACAATGATTAATATATAATGTAGATTTTTTACCAGCTTCCTCTGGGTTATAATTTGAGAGTAGTTTCTCTTACCTCTTCTAGACTTAGGCAGATTTTCCTCTTTTTATGCTTTTTTTATGCATTTGGTTTGACAGGACAGGGTTTGTTTGTTTGTTTGTTGCTTTTTCTTGATCTAGTTTGGGATTAGGTACCTGGCATAAAATTAGATATCTCTAATCAGCTCGACCCAGCAGAAAATGGAAGAGTTCTATCTTCCTTGTGCCTTGCAGTTTATAGTTGATCAGCCTCATATTGGTCAGTGTTTATGAAACAAAGCTTCCATGTTTTGATGCCAACAATGCTAGGTGTGCCTGAGCACATTTATGTGGCAGTTCATGGTGGGATGTAAAAATTGTCCCAGATATGACTTAAAAAATATTTTCCTCTTCATTTGCAGGAAAATACAAATATTTTAATAATATTTATTACACTGTTGGAAAAATCCTGTATAATCCTGTGTAATCTGACCAGAAAAAAAAAAAAAAGAACAACTGAAGGTGGGTAAAATGTTACCAAATCTTACTATAACAAATACGCAAGTTTAATTACAAAAAATGTAATGTAATTACCAGTTAACTTTAAACTTTAGAAGTCTCACCATCCATTTTACACTGAAATCAATATGTCATTAGCATGTGACTGGGAAGAATGTGTTGCTGATAATTGCTTCTTACTTGTTCTGTAATGCCTATACCCCTAAGTAAATTTGAATCTTAAGAGAATGGTTATTCCTTTATGTGACTTCAAATAAGAGAAAATATTCATCTCATTTATGTGGCTGTATCAAGTGCGGTTGTCATACCATACCTATGTCTGTATGTATTTGAATGATAATGTTTGCCGTATGAAAAAGTGCTTACCTTATAGAAGCTCTTGGTCTTATCTAGCCTTTGAGCCAATTTAAATCATGAGATTGGAACAAAGGAAAACACAGAAAACTACCTATAGGAACTGGTAAATTGAGTGGACCCAGAGAAGGATCTGATGAGTGCCAGAGTTGGTGCAATTATGGGGCAGAGCCTTAGAGCTAGCAATGAGGGCACAGAGAGAAGAAAATTGTGATTTTGGTATGTGGATAAGATCTCACCCTTTCAGTAGCAGTGAGATGCTGAATGGATGCTGCTAATCATTGAACTGTACTCAAAATGTGAGCATGATTTCAATGAGGTGTAAAAGAGAACTTCATTTCACAGTGAATGGCCTGTTAATTTAGTTAAGCACGTGGTAGCTAGTAGTCCGGGGAAAGAGGATCAACCACAGAATAAAAATATGCTCCTGTCTTGAAATGTTAATGGATTCTGTTTTGTCTCTCTTTTATTTTTTTTCTCCTTACTGCGGCTCATCCGTTATACTGTGGCTACGGTCTTGACAGAGGCAGACCATGAAAATGCTATAAGCAGCTAACAATCACAAGACTGGACTACAGCAACAGATGGATGCAAGCTTGGGATTATACTTAGCTATAATTATAGTGCAGTTGGCAATTTAGGGTGGGCAAACCTGATCCATCTTTAATCAGCTAATCCTAACGAAAACACTCTAGTCACTGGAACAGAACATACTTGTTACAAAGTAATTTACCTTTTGCCATCATGGTCGGACTGTTTCCACTGTGCCAGCAGTGTGTACTTACGCACATCACTCTGTAGGCTCACCAACCCTATAATTACGAATTCTGTTGTCACTTTGCAAACGTGAGGTAATCTTCATCAGTTAGCAAAATGTAAACCTTTTAGAAATCTCGTAATGTACTGGTAAGAATTCATTGCACAGCAAGAATGTGACACCTAGTGGATAGACAGCATTTGAGAAATGTGGCTGGACCATCAAGGAATATTGACATTAAATGACCCTACCAAATGGAAAAACGACTTTGCTATAAGAAACGACAATGATTTTAAATGGCTCTATGCACGGGGACAAAATAATTGGGTAATGGAATGTTACTCTGGAAGCTTGAATGTGAAGAAGGTGTCAGAGCAGATGTCAGGCCAAGAAAGCCATACAGCTCCTAAAAGACAGAGACCAAATCCCACAGAGACATTGGAGGATTCTGATGTGATGCAATGGAAACAGATTTCAAACAAAGCTCAAGTATAAAGTGAGTCTAAAAATCCCCTTTTGTTAAATGTATGTTCTTGTTATTTCCACACTATCTGTGCAGGAGGTGAGTTTTCACAGTCAGAGACACCAAACAGTGAATAAACTGTATGGTTAGGCCACTGGGAGCTAGACTGGACTGAGATAGTTTGAAAAGTCCAATACATCCTGCCTGAACTATCCAATTCATGTTTTATCTGTTGCTGCCCAGTGCAGCATGTAGTACCCGGATTTCAAGTATTCACAGACCTCCGCTTGCCCAGATGCCCTACTTCCTTACTGCTTCAAGGCTATAATAGAAAAACTCAGTACCAGAAACTAACATTTTGTACAATCCCTATTTTTCTCTGTAAAATTTACACATTTTAAATGCAAATACATTTCCAAATATCTGAAAAATGCATGCTGGATAATAGTCAGATGCTAGAGGAAGGATAAAGCTTACCCCCAGGCAGCTGTTACGTGTTGTTGGGTCTGTACATCACCTCTGAATAAAGTCTGAATCCGGGGGCTTTGTCCTGCAGTCCCCTTCTCGTGGATAAGTACAAATAGAGTCAGCATGTGGGCAGCTGGTTTGTACTGCTCTCATTTTACCTGATAAACCATTATGAAGCTGCAAGGGAATCCTCTTGTGCGGTCTCTTAGTGCTTCTCTGCTACAGATGGACGTATTGAAAAGGAATTATCAGCACAACTTTAAGTTGCTCCAGAGGAGGTTCAGATTGGATATTTGGAAGAATTTCTTGTGAGAAAGAGCAGTGAAGCAGTGGCACAGGCTGCCCAGGGAGGTGGTGCGGTCACCGTCCCTGGAGGTGTTGAAAACCGTGTGGATGTGGCACTGAGGGACGCGGTCAGTGGGCACGGTGGGGGTGGGTTAGCATTTGGACTAAGTGATCCTAGAGGACTTCGGTGGTTCTACATCAGGCTGAAGCGCGGGATTTTTAAGCTCGATTTCCAGAATAAGCCTTGGCCCGAGAGGAGACAACATGGGTACGGAAAGGCGCGCAAACCAGAAGGCTGAAGCGAGAGTTCCCGCGGACAGAGCGGGCAGCACCGCCTCCGCCTACGAGAGGAGGGCCGGCCCAGGCCCGGAGCCCGCCTCCCGGAGCCCGCCCCGCCCTGCGGATGTGGCGCCGCGAGCCGGCGGTGAGTGGGGTTCGGGCGGTGGGGCTCTGCTGTCGGCGCCGTCGCTACCGCCGCCGCTGTGGGGGAGGAGCCTGCCCCCATCCGCCCAACCCGTGGGGCTCCCGGGGCGGGGAGAGTAACGGGCCGGGGGTCCGGGCGGGGCTGGGGGCGGCCTCTTCTTGGCTGCCGCGCGGGAGCGGTCGCGTCTGTCAGCGCGCTGCGGCCGTGCGGCTCCCAGAAAGGAGAGGGCTGCTGAGGGAAGCGGGCGGGCCGGCCTGCTGGGCCGCCATGACGCGGGACCTCGTGCCCGCTAGCCAGGCTTACCCGTGTGTGTGGGCCCCGCTGTGCGAAAGTGGGAGAGTAGAGGTGCCACCGGGTCTGTGCGAGGCCTTGTGTGCGCTAATTCAAGCTAACTACTTGGGTATGTCCCGCTGACTCGGCGCTGGGTCTTACATGTGCTGAATCAAACCAGCTTTGTGCTATCAACCTCACAAGCATGGGTTTGAAGAGGGCTTCAGCGCTCCTCTGTGTTTCAGAAGCAGTAAGGCTGCGATAGCTGACAGCACGCTGCTCACGCACCGCGCTGACTGCAGGGGTTGTGGATAAGCAGTAGGAACGGGTTTCCAGAAGCACGGTGTGCGTGCGGGGCCGTTCTCAGGTTGGAAGGGATGGCTGGAAGTTGGCTGGTGTGGGCCCTGCTGCAGCTGGAACACCCAGAAGTGCTCCTCTGAAGGTGTCCACAGTATTCACCGATTACCAGTGCCTCTCAGTGTTGAGGTATGCACGGTGTGGCAGTTATTACCTTTATGTATAAACGTACATAAAACAACAATGGAAAGTGAAGCACTAAGGTGGAATGACTTGTCACGATGACATAGTGAATCACTGGCACCACGGTTACAATGCCTTATGACACTGATTGCGTTTCCCTTTGTCTGACTCATTCTGCTTGAGCAGATTTGCATCAGAAATCTTTTAAAAGTATTTTATTAATCTGGTGCATTTTCTTTAGATGTTTGCATGCTCGGGCTCAGCTGTAAATCCGAATCACATACTTATCACTGTAGATTCGTGTCTATAAAGAAAGAACTGAAGGCGCAGTGTCAAGTGAACAGTTCAGTTTGGTGATTAATATTATACTTGAATAGTCTGTGCTGATGCTTAGCACTTTATGGCTGAACTTTGTCACAGAACACTTGGCTTATAACTTTCATCAAATCTTTTAATTGCTGTGAGCATAATTTGCTTGTCTGTATGAGAAGTGCTCTGCTCACCTACCAAAGGTGCTTTAAGTTTCCTTGGAATACTTGGTTAAAGCTTCACAAGGTTATCTGAGAAAGTACCTCCATAAATGTGTATTGTGTTTGCATTCTTACCAGGAAAAGCTTGTTTATTTTAGATAGCTGTTTGACTAATGTTCTCTTCTGTCAATGTTTTCATTTGCTGATGGTTATTATGCTGTAGGAAGTTGCAGGCTGGAGCTTTTGATGCTAGTTCTTCCTTATTACTTTGTTTTTATTTATTTGTTTTCTTTCTCAAAAAACAGTTCTTTGTTATACGTAGCAAAAACAGTTTCCATACTTGGGGAGTGAGATATACATGCCCCAAAAGATTGGAAGTATCTTGCTAAGTGACGGTCAGGGGGTTATTCAAATGCTTTGTAGCACTCTTTTCAGTTGGTCCACATAAATGGTCATCTGCCACTGTGCTAAGCACAGACACATGTAAGTCACTGTAGTAAAGTTTTACATTCTCTACATTCATATCTTTTATGTATCTATATATATATATATATACTGATATACTGTCATTTTTGTTTTGTTTTTGTACTTAGCAGGTTCTTAAAAGATGAAGAAAACCTGGTCTTTCTTGGATACTTTTGAGCCTAACTTCAGGCCTCTGGTAGTAATTGAGCTTGCGAAAGGCACAAAAAAGGAAACCATAGAATGGTTCACTAAAAGAATAGTGGATAAAAAGGCCAATGGAGGTGAGTATAACAGGATCTTCTGTAACACTTTGTGATAGATTCGCTGTCATAATATGAAGACAGACAGAAAATTAGTTTTCATGTGATTCATGATAAAAGTAATTAGTGTTTAGCCAGTCCCATTCCGTTCTTCAGTTCAGAAGTTTTGCTTGGTATCATTTAGGAATAGTGACGTAAGGTCATGTGCGTGCTGAAGTTTAGAATCCTTCCATCTTAGTGGTGAAAGAAGAGTAAACTCATGCAACTTATATTTTTAGTTACTCTCTGTATTCATCTTCTAGAGTGTATTTCTCATGCTGACTAAGAGAAAGTTGTAAATCTTATCAAATCATTACCAAAATGAAGATGCGGTACATCTATTATTCTGCCTTCAAGCCTTGGCTTCATGTTGTAGAATAAAATTGAGTTAGCAGGAAGCAAATTAATCTTGATAAATTCATGTTAGCTTTTAATTATCTTTTTTCTACCTTGTATGTTTTCACACAGAGAATATTTCATTTCTTGGTGTTCCAATATACTTCCAAGAATTAAAGTTAGTTTAACTTTGCTTTGTAACTCTTTAGAATTTTTTCTTTTCTCTTGGAAGGGCACTGTTTATGACTGTTGTATCTGACATCTGATGATCAGTGAACTTTCTGCTGATTTTGAATCTGTGACTACAAACTTTCAGAGGTCTAGTCTTCTTAAAACTAATGGGACTGTAGAAGCAATGATTGCCGATGTGATGTGAGCATTACAGGAGTAAATCCAGACTGTCCTCATCGTTACAATTAATTTTCAGTGAACATTTTCACAGAAACAATACTACAGCAGAAGGTGACTCTGCAAAATTCTGAACACCATATGCTGTTGAAACCTTAATTCTTCATCCCTGTAAGAATACAGCTTCAGTGCTCCTGATGAGTAGGTCCAGTATGATAGGTGTTATAATTTTCTTTAGGAATAATTTTTATGTATTCTGTTCCTGTTTTCCTTCTATTACTTCAAAGGTGCACAACTACTGATTAAACCGTTGGTTACAGAAGATGGAGATGAAAATATTTATCTGGTTGGAGCTTCCCACTTAAGACTGTTGCTGGGAGCTGAAACTGTGGGTTTGGTGAAGGAGTGTAATGATAATTCAATGAGAAGTTTCACATACAGCAGTAGAAAAACTTTCAAAGATTTTGCAGGTAAGCGTTATTAAACTTCTTGTATCATTACAAAGCTGTGAGTACATTTATAATCAGTTTCAGTATTAAATCTTTCATTGTTTATCCCTTGGAATGCTGTTATGATAGGATTGTTAACGTAGCTCTTGAAAAACTGGGATTTATCTTGAAAAAGTTTCATACTATATTACCTTATTTTTGTATTCTCATCACAATTAGTTGTCTCAAATAGTTTATCGTTATGTTCTATAAACAGTAAAAAAAAAAATGCACTGTGGTAATTGATGTGAAACTTCCTGAAAAGCAGCAAGCATTTTTCAAGGCAAGGCTGGGTGTAGCTTTGAGCAGCCTGGTCTATAGGGAGGTGTCCCTGCCTATTAGCAGGGGGCCTGGAACTAGATGATCTTAAAGGTCCCTTCCAACCCAAATCATCCTATGGTTTTATTCATTTTTAATTTTCAGAAAAATGCTTTGGGAACTGTATAGCAGAAATGGATATAGAGATTCTGAGATTGGCAAATAGTGGAAACCTAACTGAGAGTCTTTCAACAGGTCAAGAGTATCTAGTACTTGCTGGTACACTGTCCCAGTCTTCAGCAGTTCATAATTCTTCATGTTTGAATTCATTCTCTTAATTCACTTGGGTAGTCAAAAATGCAGTAGCAAATGTGTGCTAATTATAGAAAACTTCTTCCTATGATGTTTATTTTAAAAAGTGGAGGTTTTGCTAAAAGGTGTTTGTTGGACTGGTCTTTTTTGGTAGTTTTTTGTTGCCTTGGTTGTCTTAATATGCTGCACAATTTCTTACTAACTTTTTTTATTTAGATGACAGTGACAATTTCCTTATGATGTCAGAATGTCAGTATATCATCAAACATGAGCTTGAAAATTTGAGAGCTAGAGATGAAAAAATGATCCCTGGATATCCACAGGCAAAGCTATATCCAGGAAAATCAATTGGTAAGCAAGGCAGTTTGTTGTCTGTGTCTCAGCGTCTTGACTTAGGACAGTCTTCATGGTGGAAAAAAGGCCTTAATTTTCCTGCGATTAGGATAAACTCTCGAGGTGTAAATCACACTATTAATTTATCTTGTTTTCTCAGATTTTCATGATGATGAAACAAGGGGCAGTGGATGTAAAGTGTAACAAAGGAAATTCCAAGTAGATATTAAAAAAATGTTCTTTACAGTGAGGAAAATCAGGTATTGGAACAGAATCTTAGATTGTGGGAATTCTGCCCTGGAAGCCATTGAGATCTTAATTGGACAATATCCTGCACAGCTTGAATTAAGCTGGACCTCCTTTGTGCAGGAGGTTGGACCAGATGACTTCCATAGGATCATTCCATCCTGAGTCTTCCTATGAGACTGAAATTCTTGCTTTACATTCTTTTTAGTTGAATAAATTTTCAAGTAAGTTGATGTTATCTGTTATTTTTAGTTGGTACCCAAAATATTTGTGTTTAAAAAAAAAAAAAGCAAACAAATCCAAACACACCCAAACCCACCACCAAACTGTTTTTTTGCTAAATCTACAGGGGAAGGCCACAGGAAGTCATTGAAATAAATGTGCTCCTGTTCATAAATAAATATTTTATCGGTATTAAGTTTACTTGTTTCTTTTTGGGGTAAATATGCTAGTAGTATGGCGTATGTTTATTGTTTCAAGAGTAGATTTATGACCTGCAAGTGTTGGAAACAGCATGCCCTGAGTAGTAACTTTATGGTAGCTTCAACTAGTGTATTGGTAGAGTTGCTACAGTTTCTTAGGAGACAGTTTCTCTTCTAGAATCCCTATATCGTTTTAGTAACCGTGTTTTTATCCATTACTGTTTTCACCTAAGAAAATTCAAGGGAACTTTAGATTTGGTAAGTATGTAATGTAACCCATTTGCTGATATCAACTTTCTTGTATTTGGCAAGAGTGCTAGTACTTCTTTTTCCTTCTAGTGAGAAGATTATTGACCAATGGTATTCTAGTTCAGATTTTCCCACTCCATGACAGAGAACAATTGAAAAAGCTCCGGCACACCTGGTATGGCCGAGTCAAAATTGGCTATCAGCCTTTAGGTATGTGAACACTTACTCTGTTACACATAAAGTGCAGGGTTTCTTCTGGAGAAATTTTCTCTTCAGTTGGTGTGAGAAGATGAAAGGTCCTTCCCAACTACTACTCCATCATGTAGCCTCTATAAAAGTGATTCTCCTGTGTGGAAAGTAAGTATTGTAACAAGAAGTCAGTTGTTTCACTAGGAATTCACCTTGTCACCTCCCTGTTTCACTAATAGTTTACCTTGGTGCGTTCCCATTTCACTGAGTTTGCTTTGTCACCTTCCCAGATCCCCACTACAGTTCACCTTCTCTAATATTACCTTTCTGCCCAAGTTGCTTTGTTAGTTATCATGGACTGAAGTTCCCTTAGACTTGCTGTTACTTCTCTTGGAGTCAAGAAGGTCCTTTGCGCATGGTTTCTTGACTATAACCTGTCTGGACTTGCTGACATGCATAGTCAAGGTCACTTCATCAAATTCTTGATTCTGAAGTGCCTGTAGGTTCATCTTCTGCTATGATGTCTAGCACTGCAGCTTTTCTGGGGTGAAGTTGGAACCTGAGAGGGTGTATAGGCTGCTGTCTCTCAGTTCATAATGATTTTCTTTCTTGTGGCTGCAGAAGTTCTGTGCTATCTAGACCTTTGGTCCAAAAAGAGCAGGATGAGCATGCAGTTCAAATGCCCCATGATTATCTCTTGTAATATTGAGTTTTAAAATTTCACCCACTGCTCTTTTGGGTAGCCTCCTGAGGGAGTTCAGGACATGAAATTGGTGGGTTAATCTGCCTATTTATTTTCAAATTAACTTTTGGTAGGAAGGATCTTCTGTGTCTGGGGTTGACAAAACTACATTGATTTGTATGCTTTCCAAAAGTGTGAGTTGTTGGTTGCTAGATTCAGTTGAGTGGATTATATACACTGAGAAAGTTCAAAATGAAAACAAGTTTTAATCTGACAAATGTGGAGAGAGTTAACTTCTGAATTCTAACACTGTGAACTTTATATGAAAAAGAAAAAAATTAAGAGTTTGCCTGATTAATAGTCTCTTGGTCCAGCGTTTACTTGAGATTCTTCCCTGAGCTATAGAAGTTAAGGATCTGGCTCAATAATTCCTGCCTCCAGACTAGAGGAATCCGCTCTGTACTCTTGTCTTGTTTGTACAGGAGTGGTTATATTTGAATGACATCAAATATACAAAAAGTTTAAAAGTAAATTCCATTAACCCTGTTATATATGTACTAATTTAGGGATCTCTTTTATGTTGTGCACGTGGATTGTGAAATGATGCTAGTGATCTATACTCAAAC
>JAOWBP010002978.1:34879342-34892518 GCA_028571105.1 Tragopan temminckii
CGTACAACCTGATACATTTTTCTATTATGCATGTGTGAACGTTTGCATTAGCCTCAGTGAAATGTTTGAATGTAAAATTGATTTGACAATTTAAATGCAGCATTCAGATTAGTTCACTGCTAGATGGTGTATCTAGAGAGGTTATACAAAAACTATGTGACTAAATGTAACCAGAGTGAAGTTTTAATGTCCATCTGGTCTCTGAGCAGGCCTCTGTTTCTTGGCCATAGGAGAATGCCAGCATTTTTTCTCTCTCAATTTGATTTCTGCTTATGTGTGATCCTGTACTGTTGTGCAATTCTTATGCTTTAATTAGGTAGCTCTTGGAATTTCTTTTAAACAGTGCATCTCAAACACATTATCTATAAATCATATGGAAGGGAGAATAAAACAAATAAAGGAATAAATGAAAGGAAGAGTTTGAAAAGATAAATGAATCCTGAAAGGAGAAATGACAAGAATGTTCTTTTATATGAAGAAACAATTTGGGCAAGGCTGCTCATCTAGAGCAAACTACATTGTATGAAGGGACAAATGGAGGGTAGTGCTAGATGACCCAGAAAGGAAAGGCAGCTATTTGTCATAGAGAAGTCAACTTTTCTCTTCATTTCCTTATTAGTAAAGAATAAACTTCATAGTGCACTTGCTAGAAAAGATATATTTAGAAAAAATGGTTTTAATCATAAGTACCTAGTGTGCTTAATACTTCAAAGCATGCTGGCTTAATTTCTTCTACCGTTTTTGTGTTATAAACTATTCATTGTCTGAGTAATACCAGACTAAAGAAATCTGCAGCCTAACAAGCCATGTGACTTTTTAAATATTGTTGGTTATAAACAATTCCAAAACTGTTGCATTTGAAATTTAATACTTTTGCAGTCCCCTGAGGGACACATTTGCAGTGTTCTTTAATCAGAATTTCACACTTTCACAAGTTTGTTTTCTGAAGAGTCAGAGTAGTGCGGGTCATACAGTTCTGCAAGAAGTTTTGTAACACCAGGTACAGTGTTTGGAAGAGTTCTCCAAAGTGAAAGACATTCTAAATATCTATTTCTATATGTAAAATTACAACAGTGAATCCAAAAAGAATAATTTTTCCTTCTGTTGAAGGCAGTTTCCATTATGTAGACAGATGTGTTCTCAGTTACAGTAATAATTTTTAACAGTATTTACTTCGAAGGTATTTCAAGTTAGAACACTGAGTTCAAAAGATAGAGGAAGGAAGGGAGAATGACTGGATGCTGTGGGACTGCAATCAGTTTCATCAGCAGCATGATTTTTGGTAGCTTAAGGAGATGGGTATATTTTGCCTTATCTTCCTGGGAATCTGTTTTATCTGTTACTCTGGCATTTTCTTTTATCTGGTGCATGATGAATCAGATCAGGGAACTGATTTGACAGAAGCTGTCTGATCTGGTTCACTGGTGAAAGGGAGAAGGGCAGAAACAGTGCTGTATGGAAGGCAGTGTTGCCCTTTATAGCAGTGCTGTAGGTTTCTGCTGGATTAAATTTGTGGAACTTCGGCACCACAGAGTCTCTCCTGTAAATCTTGCTTCATCTAGAGGAAGATACCTAACGTAGGAAAACAACACGAATCTGATGTTATTGACACTATTCCCACACACCTTTGCTGTATTTATTAATGATTGTCTTGCATATTACTTGTAAAAACAATGCAGAAACAGAATACATTACACAAAGCCTCTAACACAAACCTGGTGCTTTTTAAGCACATCAGCGTCAGGGTAGGAAAAAATTCTGTTGCATGTGCCAGATTGTCAACGGAAAAGCTTCTTAGATCACTTACTAGAGATTTTGTGTGGAAGAATGATAGAGTTATTTTACTTTCTGGTGTTTGCTGCAGATGGAGGTGAGAATTTTACGGTGTATTTGTGCTCTGTTGACAACGGTTTGGCAGGCAGTGTGAAAATGTTAAGGAATACAAGAACCTTACTTTTGTAGGCTATGTATCCTTTCACGTGTTCAGAGGATGGGGTAGCCTACTTAAATCTTAGCTGTCATTAAATGTTTTTATCAGGTTTATGTCATTGAGACTCCAGTCGAATACTTATACCTGGTTTGATGCAAAGCTAAACAGAGAAAGTGTTGTTCTTACCAAGCAAAGCATAGATAGTAGCAATGACCTCAATTTTATTTTTTTTTCCTAAAAATGTTAGTGTTTACTAACAATGGTACTAATATTAGTTCAAATGAAAATGTGTTTCCGTGGCAAGATTTGACATCACTTAGTACAGATGTGAAGAAGAATGTTTGATACTCTCATAAGCATTCTATACCAAGCTCTTACAGGTTTATGCAAAATAGTTTTTTATTAACAACACTAAATCTACTGCTACCTGCATTTTATGGGCATCACCAAAACAAGTGCTAATTAAATACAGTAAATCAATATGCAGTTGATAATAAATAATACTAAGCATTAAAATAATAACATTTGATAATATTGAAGTATTAAAACAGTGAATTTTCCTTTTTGAACAGTTGACCTATTTTCATCAATCCAACATCTGCTTCCATGGCAACATAGTTTGAACCTGGAGCAGAATCATGAAACTCCCCTCTTTTACTTATGGATGGATGCTAAGTGAGTGAAGCAAGTGCAGTTTTCAAACAAAGAAGTAGATGTATGTTCTTAAAGTAGGAAACAGTGGGCCCTTATTATCATTCTTCTAAAAGAGTTAAGTCACATAGTTGGGTTAGTTCTTCAGGCTCTGCCATAGGTATGTATTTTCTTTGTGAACCACCTGTGCAGAGTAAGAAACAAGGTTAAAACAAGGTATAACCTCAATTCAGCAGCACTTTTGTGTTTTTTTTCTTTGAAAATTAATGTCACGGAGCTTCCTTCTTGATAACTACTTAAAATTTGTGAGAGTCTAAATTAGAAAGAAGAATGCTAATGAAACTACTTTCAGGTCTACTCTGAAAGCTGAGTTCCAGAAATCGGTTACACAGTCCAACAGTTAGTAATAGAGTGGTTGTTTTTTGTTTTTGTTTTAAATGATCCACCAATAGGAGTGTTTGGAAACGGTGTCTCTAAAATATTTATACCAATGTATCCTAAACTCCAATAGTTACTCGTTTTGTATCCAGCACTCGAATGGTAAACTTTCATGCAGAAGTGAATGCAGTCGGGATGTTCTACATCACACAAAGGCATTTGTGGATGAGTTTGGAAATGCTGAAGAGTAACAGCGGGCTATTTTGATAGCTGTAATATGAAATCTGACATTAAAGTTTACAAATATGATTTTAGGAAGAATGTAATTACTTCTGGTATAGATAAAAATGAGGACCATAGTGTAAGGATAGGGCTAGGGTACTTGTAGCAAACATGTCTTAATAAACGTTTGGGCCATAGGGATTTGATTTTGTAGAGTTTCCTTCTGTGGGGATATTCAAGACCTGTCTGGATGCCTACCTGTGTGACTTGCTGCAGAGTACTTGCCTTTGCAGGGAGGTTGGACTCGATGGCCTCTTTAGGTCCCTTCCAACCCCTGTGATTCTGTGAAATCTGATTTTTAAAAGTTATTTATTTTATTTTATTAAGAAACTGTACTGGATGACATTTTTTAGAAATAAATTATGTGAATAGCATTACGGCAGGTTGTGACTGAGGCATGGTTCTGTGTTGGAGCCTTTCACACGTGAAGCAAATAGCTTCTTTTTGTAGGGGATTCAGGAGGTTGGGATTCAGCAGCTGTGTAAAATGGCCAACTTCGTATAATAAAGAAATTGGAAAAAAAGTGGAGAGAAATGTGCTGCACTGGTGTACGTACAGATGTATATCCATTGACATTAGTAGAATTCTAACAGTGCAAAGGTCAAGCGAAACAGCTGTCTAATAGCTTTCTAAATCATTTCTATATTTGTGACAGATTCTAGTTTAAAATGCAGGAGCTGTGGTGTCACAGAGGGAATCACGTAGTAATCTATACTGGAAGGGATCTCTGAGGGTTATTTGGCAACGTTCTGATGAAAGCAGGAACCTAGGTAAGGTAACTAAGCTAAGACTTGAATACTTCCCGTGAGGGAAAGTCCATACTTATATGGGAAACCTCTTCCAATATTTGATTGTTCTTATGGAAAATATGTTTTTTTTCTTATAGCAAAACAAAAACCCTCTGAGGCAGCTTGTGGCCCTTGGCTTCTTGAACTTTTACTTCACACCCTTGTGAAGAGAGCAGCTCCGCCTTCTCTAAAACTATCTGTTAGGTGTAGAGGAAGACTGTGATTCGATCCTCTCTCCCACCCAAAGCCTTCTCTTTTCTAAGTTAGGCAAAGCCAGTTCCTTCATCCTTCCTTCATGCGTTAGGCTCTTCAGCCCTGTAAGCTTGGTGGCACTCCAGATTTTCAGTGTCTTAGTTTGTGCTTATCTCCTTAGGAGTTTCTGTCAGTTGCAGTGGGTGTTCTTTCTTTGTCCTCAGTGCATTTGCTCTTTAATCAGAGAAAATTAATGATCAATTTTGAAGATGCATGGACAACACTTAGCTTTCTTACTGCTGAAACTTTTCAGCAATAGTCTTCAGATATTTGCTTATCCATCTGCTTCTGCTTTCCTGTGGCAGCGTAGCCTTTACATACTGGTGATGCATATTTGCATGCATGTGTGTATGCTGCTTGAGGGTGTTTCATTTTTAGTGTCAAGTTGGAATACTGCTACTTCATTTGCAGCCTGAGTAGTTTGTCAGTTTTCAGGTACAAATATAAATATTATTTACCGATAAATATTTGATGAGTGGATTAAATTAATTTGACTGACAGTTTGATTTGATGTAAAGAAGTTAACTGTAGAAAAAATGATTATCCCTGATGAATAAATATTAATTGGAAAGCTGTATGTATGGTTCTTTTTCAAAAATGTTTAATGATAAGATATAAACCTTACTGATAGCTTTACAGATCTTTTTTAGGAAAGTACTTAGTAAGCGCACTCATCCGGCGTTTTATTCTAGTAACACACATATTCTAACCAGCACCCATCTGTGCCTGCTATTGTGATGAAAATAGAAAGATGTAGAAAGACTAATGGAAAAATGTACTTTATATAAATTGTTAAATTATTTGGTTCATTGACGTGTACATACGTAAAATAATTCCGTGTTGTTACCAATTCTTCATGTTAAAAAAGGTTAATCCAAGCCACTGGTGATTTCAATTAACATATTGTTTCCATTTGAGAATTCCTCAGCAGCTTAATACAGCTTAATACGCGTAGGAAATCAAATCTAAAAGTCGTCTTTGAAAAAAGAAAATATGCTTTCATTTTTAATAGTTTACAAAATGGCCATTTGATTTTTGTATTTTATATTAGACTTATAGGTAAGCCACTGCAAGTCGATTTATTCATAGATTTGCAATTCTGAGCCATAAAAATAGCTTTTTGATGTTTAAATTTCAAGCTGAAACCATGTGAAAAGTTATTGGAAGATGCAGAGTAGCATTGGTTAAAAACAACAGCTGGAAGTTTCTGAAGGTTTCTGCAGTATAAAAACAGAGCATACTGATCCTTCAGTTTATTTGACAGCATTTGAAGACTAAAAATGAACTCAAATGTCGGTGTCCTTTCTATAAATAGTACTTTTCAAGAGGTTGTTGGAATTGTAGGTTTAGTTTGAAAGTGAAGATGTCAGATATTTCAGATATGTTAATATTCTTTTAACAGGGGAACAGATTGCTTCTCAGATTTTTTCTCACCTCAGTGAAAGGTTCAACTTCTCAAGGAAGAAGGATTTATAGATTTGCCTATTTAAAATTCTATAAAATGTCTACTGCTGAACCAAATTTCTGCAACCATATCAATGAGGTCAAAAAAATGACAATTTTGCAGGCTGTACATGTACAAAATGTTTTTAGTTCCAAAATCAAACTTTATCACAGTTCTTTTTATTGCCATCTTGTGTGGTTTTTGTTGTAGTTGGATTGGAGGGTTTTTTTTTTTTCAATTAATGGCAAAATAAATGAAAGTAAACATGAATAAAGTTCTTAGACCTGTGTGAGTTTGTAGATGCCAGTTGTATTTCCTAGCATTCTGGTATTATAGAAATGAAAACGCATATTACCATCTATTTAGTCTTAAATGGTCCAGTTGCTTTTTGAAGTGTTTTATTTTTAAGAAAAAAGTTTTTTCTCCAAAAAATTGATCAAGCAGTATGTGCAAAAAATAGCAAAGCCAGGTCCAATCATTGATTTATCTAGGCCAAATTGCAACAGATGACAAAGGAAGGTTGTGTTCGTATAGCTAACTACGTAGTCATGTTTAGTTCCCACACTTTGTTGATTTGTGGTGTGAACCTTTTTAAGGTTTTCTCGTGACTAAAAATGACATAGCCAGATCTGTGTATGGAAGCATGCAGCGCATTTATACAGTGGCATATCCTTTTTTTTCAAAGGTACTTTAATTATTTTGTAGTTAAACGCTAGTTAATTTAGACAAGTACTGTTAATATATCCTACCTTTATAAGTCATTGTCACATGTCTAGGTTCTACCCTGGATTTTTCTAGCTTTTCTCTCTTTTTTTTTTTTTCAGTTGTGTTTTTCCATGTAAGGTCTTCTAATTCTAAATTAGATGCTGCCAGTGTGGGTGTGACATGATAGTAGACATTGAGAAATCAGTGCCATAGGACGTACTCTAAGAACACTTCTTAGGAGAAGCAACAGTAGCAAAACGAGAATCCTCTTCTCTTGCTGTCAGCCAGGTGGGAGCACAAACAGGGGGCTGCAAAAGTTATGAGGTGCTACTCAGCTAGAAGACGTGAAATTTCCAGAAGGATCACAGCAATATTTTAACACGTGTGGGGATTCCTTCACTAATTTCAGCAGAAGTGAGTGTGTCTTCTGGAATTGTGCTTACTTGTGAATTTAACATCATTTGGTAGATCATACTGTATTTTTAAGCCATACTGATAATAGGCTGACTGAAGAACATACTTCGGGAAGTCTTCCAAAAAGAGAGCACATTCCTTCACCATGCTAACAATGCTTCAGAAGCATCAACCTGGAAAAATAACAGGAAAAGACTGAGTAGGAATATATTTTTCCATTCCTTCTGGGATTGTGTACGGTTGCCAAAATAAGGCAACTTCAAAAGGCGGTATGAATAGAGAACAGATCTTTGGAGACAATTACAAGACATTTTAAAGCACTCATAGGAATCAGACATTCAGATCTCTTTAAAACCCACTTAAATTAACGTTGCCCACAAAGAGGTTTCCTTTCATATGTAAATGTTTTTTTCAGCTCAAGCCTGATCAGGATGTATGGCTTCCCGGCTTGCAGTTGGGACTGTCAAACAAAAGACAAGTTAATACCTATTAATATTCATTGTTTACCTTCAACTTGATTGCTTATTAATTACTTAATGACAAAATGGAGTATGAACATTCTGAGCCACCTGGCTTTACAGCTACCCCAGAGGTTGGCTTACTATTTCATGAAACTGAATTGTTTTGTAAATAATATATTAATTTATTCAGTTAAACTATTTAAATAATTTTTTTGCAAATGTGATATTCATAACTGTCAGAAAAAGCCTGGATAGTAGCATCTGTTAGAGAGTACTTACAGCTATAGGATCTAGAAACCGTATTCCCATATGTCTGTGATGCAGTGTGCAATAGCATTTTTTAGGTATTATTTTTGTTACAAGCCTTCCCTTTCCAGGGACTGTGATGCTGTGATGCTCTTCCCATTTCCAAAGTTTTATGTAACTCTTTTGTTTAAGGAGGCTCTCAGTTTAAAATAAAGAAAGAAATAAAAGAAGCTCTGTGTACCATTAGAGGATAAATCCAATTTGTCATTTGTATCTTCAAGATTACTGAGAATAAAATTGAGTGACTCTGAGCAGGTAGGGAAATCCCAAGGTAGAAAATGCAGGTTTTGCACCTGTAATTGGAGAAGAAATAGAGAACAGAAGTTGAATAGAGATGTCTCCAAATGGCAGGAGAAATCCAGGCATCCTTGTGTTGGAGCTTCTGTATTGTCTGTTAGATACAGACATCTCTCTTCAGAGAGCCTTAAATGATGTGATACTTCGGCTTGCATATTTTCCATCTAAAATCTTCTGGAATAATTTGCTTTTATGCATTATTTTCTACAATAGCTACTAACAGTCTGTGATCTAGAGCGTTAAGATCTACTTTAATACTGGTTTTACTGGCTTTGTTGCACAGCTGCTCAATACAGTAAATGTAATTAGTCATTTATTGGAAAAATGCAGCAGGAGTTATTCAATCTCTTCCTGTCTCATTAAAAAAGTGCTAAATCAGTTGCTGTATTTTTCCCCATACCTCAGAAGTAGTTCAAAAGTATCATTTGCTTTTTTTAAACTGTATTTGTATTGAAAAGAAATGAAGTTAAATCTCTTTCATTTGATAGGTTGGTTTTGTTGTGGTTGGTTGTTGTTTACTGGGTTTCTCTTAAGTACTGAGAACCACTTGACAGGATGTATAATCAATGAATATACAGATGTTATAATTATGAAATAAACAAGAGAGTTTGGCTAAACAGGTTATTATACCAAAAGAGAATAAATAGAGTGCTTACCCTTGTCCTGGGCTTGCTGTAAAACTCTAAAGGAGGGATCTCTAGAAGAGATCCTTCCCTAGTGGCAGTCAGCTCTAAAATGGGTCTGGGAGAGGTGCAGCCAGGCTCCACTCCTTCGAGCAGCACAGCAGAATTGCCTTCACCTGTGCTCCCAGGGCTGACTCAGTGCTTGCCTCAGGTGGTCAATCAGAGGTTCAGGCTGTGATTGAGCAGTTCCCATATGCAGGGTTAACTGAAAACTGATTCTGGAACTTAAATTCTGTAAGACAGTACAGAAGTGGACTGAAAAGCTGTTGTATACAGACTTTTTAAAATATTCTCTGTGAAAATATTTTATTGAATGCAGACTGAAGTTGATCATGAGTCATGATATAAAGTAAATGTCAGAAGAAGTAGGGTTTAATTACTTTGTTTTCGCACTGAGTCTTTATCTTATGCTGGAAGGAAGTTTGAATCCAGAATGTCAGAAATTAGTGGTGTGATGCGTAAAATTTCAGAGGGATTTTTCATTAACTGTGGCAGTATGCAAGGAGCCTGGTATGCTGCTGCTTTCTATTCCAGTGCCTTGAATGGTGCTTTTGATGTCATGAGAGACTGCTAATGTGTGCCTATAATCAGCTGAATCTCTACACTGAATTCCTACAAAGGAGATTCAGTTAGAAGCTGCTGAGAATTCATAGCCATAATATGTTTGATCAAGGTTAGTTTTAGTCAGAGGATTTGTCATAAGATATAAAGTGAGCATGTATGACTGTGGGTATGTTATGGGGATTACAGATAAACCAATATCAAATAGGGTGTCTATTATTCAACTTGAAATGTTATCTTACACTGTTTGCAATACTTGAGCTTATCTGCATCTCAGTTTTTTGTTCAGGAGTTCATAACCATTGCAAATTATTTTGTGTGGAACTTGTTTTGAGATTAGGTGAAAAGGGAATAAAGGTCATTAAAATAAATGTTTAATTTTTTACAACTATATATTACCAAAGAAGTTACTGATCTCAAATACTTTCTTGTTTTTCTAGCTTCTTAAAAGCTTCATATTTTAGAAAAAGATGTCTGTACCAGAAGTAGTTGTAACAGGTAAAGCATTAATGCATCCTGAAGAACAGTAAGTTGGAAATGTTGAGGTATTATTTTAAGCTAACACTGGTTGCATTTGGCAGTTCTGCTTTATTTCCTATGTGATTATAGGAGCTACCGGGGCAAGCAAGAGAAATAGAGAAATAATGATGTCTTTCCAGTGGTTTTCATGCCAACTTAAGTAACTAATTTGGGGAAATATCTATTACATTTTTATTATTCTTATTAAATTCTTATTATTCTTATTAAATTCTTATAAACATACTACAGTGTTTCATAGGGAAGACTTGAGGGTTAACCCCTTACATGTGAGGAAAGAATTCAGTACACAGCTTATAAAGTGTTTCTTAAGTGCTTTGATTTCTCTCTCTGTAATTGCAAGAGACTAAAATTACTTTCAAGTTCTGTCTGCAAACTGTTCTTACAGAATCAAAAGTACATCAAGTAGTAAAAATGGTTTGTGGCCCTATTTCTCCTCGCAAGGATTGCAGACTGAAAAGTGACACTGGTATCATTATGTTAATAAATTCATTAATTGGTCTTCCTAAGTTTGGGTATGTCATAAGGTACAAGTGGGTCTGCCTTTTTATGACTTCGGGTTTGGTTTAAATGCGTAGCTTGAAAGCCCCACATAGCACAGACTGTAACTGCTAGTTTCCTAGATAGCAGTGACTGCATTTCTCTGACCGCTGCGTGGTCTTTTTATTGGTGTAATTGAAATTATGAGTTCTGAGTATGCTGTCAGTTGAGCTTTGTACCATTCTTTCTGAAAATCTCCTCCCCTACCTCCTTCTGTCCCTGTTTCTGAAGGTGGAGTGAGTAACATTAATGGCAGGCTGCTTTTCTCTGCCCCCTCCATGGTCATAGGTTAATCTCTGAGTTACTCAGTTTAAATAAAATACTAATGAAAATAATAAGTACAGCAGTGAGTCAAAAGCTGTATGTTGTAAAATGTGTTCTGAAGCGTCAAAGTACATACAACTGTATGATACATTTCTCAAATGTTAGCCAGGGAAGCTATTTACTAGAATTGCCTTTCTAATACAAATGCTGAAGAAAAAGGAGAAGAGATTGCATCTTCCTTTGCAGTGTCACGTTGTATTAAGAACTGCAGCTGTATGATTACTCAGCTTTCCTCTGAAGACGTCTGAGCTGCAGAGATGCAACAAGAGATGGGTGCATCATCTTAGGAGCTATGAAGTGAGACAGATAGTTCTTTTGATCCCACAAAGAAATTGTGGCTAATACGTTAAAAAGTTGCATTGTGGTTTTTTTTTTTATAGTTTGGTAGAAGACTTACAACTTTCCTCTCTCTCTTTCAAACAAAGGAAGCCTCCTAACCTGTCCTTTTTCATTAGAACATTGTCTAGGGATTTTGCTGTGGTACGGTAACATTAATGCAGTTCTGCTAGTGCAGCCATGTTCTTATGCATATATAATATGCAACATGCAGTGATAGCTTAGATTATTTTTGTCATAACATCAAGATTTAATTTGTATGTATCTTTTAAATTCTTTGTGCCTACTACCATCTACAGCTAAAAGCATCCTTTGTCATATGTACCTTTGTAATGCACTTAACGTTGCAGAATGGTAGCTACATTTGGAAAGTCAGCGTTGAAACTGTGAGGAGTCTGAGAGGACTACCCAGTGCTTGGGTTTCTGCCTCAGACATATGTTGTCTCTGTCAAGATGGGACTCAAGTGTAACATTCTTATTCTGCTCCTGTACGCTCTATTTTTCTTGAGAAAACTATGTTTTCTCTATGATAAACAATTAGTGTTAAATCAAGGCAAGTCTGTGTTAAAATGTGTGCATGAAAGGTAAAAATTACACAAAATGTTTGTGAAGGCCAGAAAGCTAATTACTTGGTTCTTGGGTTGTCAGAATTTTCTTGGCATTTCTGAAGAAGTCTTGGTTTTATATTCTACCTGATAGACTGATGGTGAGCCACAGTTCCCTGTGGTGACCTCTGCTCAAATCAGGAAGATTGAAGGTGTTTTCTTAGTTAAGGAGTGTTTTGTGAAGGGTGACAAGTTAACTTTTCCGGCATTGTCTCCTTCATTCTAACAGCATATTAGATTGCAAAAGCGCCAAGGTGCTGTCAGTGAGCTGTTGAGTCATTAAAAATAAACCAAAATCTCTAAACGTGGCCAAACACGAGATACTCTGTTTCACTAGAAGTGCTGCGTGTGTACAAATGTGTACCAATTCAGAATGACTGAACTACGAAAAGAAATCGTGATGAGCTATCAGTTTTAAAAGCTGTTCTTTCTTTTTGCGTGTACAATTCCTTTGGACCATTGTTGGCAGAATAGCAATTTGCTGGAATGCCGCATTAAAGGAAGAAGGCAAGTGTGTGGATCGGAGGATTTCACCCATACTTGCTAATCTAAAGTTCAGATGTTTTATAATATGCTAGTGTTCTGTGGCAACACAGTATTTAAGAGTGTTTGAAAGTTTCAGGTCTGATAATGTTTGAAGTGGATTTGCTATTTGAGATCAAATTTCTGATGCCTTGGCAGCACTTTACCAATCCAAATGCAAATCACTGCCACAAACACAGGCCAGAGGTTGGTGGTGTTTTTGTTTTCAAGTTGCTGACTAGAGTTTAAAACTAGAGTAAGTATACATAAGAAAGAGCAAGAAAACCCAGTGGCTTAGAATGAAAAGAAAATGAGCATTCACTTGTGATTTTGGTAGTCAGAGGTTTACGATTGAATGCTGGTGGTGGTGTTCATTATCTGTGTATATACCTTAAATATTCTTAAAATCTGTAGAATTCTGTGATGTGGAATATGTGAAATTATGTTTGTACCTTTGCTGACTGTCCTATTCTTTGTTGGTTTTGTTTCTATCCCTGGATTTAACAACTAAGCCATGCGCTCAGGCTTAAGATAAAGTAAGTTTATCACCTTGGATGGATAGCTTTCAAAAGGGCTCTGCAGATATGCCTTTAGTGGCTGAACTCTAATTGGGAGGCGCTATGACAATAAGACTTTATCTTGGAGAAGAGGTGACTAGAAATTCTAAATACGGTAGTAGTTGTCACTATGGTAGTAGTAGTGGTTGTTTATTCAACCACTAGAGGTCTTATTTGTATAACAGTGAGAAGTGTTCTTGAGAAGCTTGCCTTGATACAGCGTTCTGGTGGTTCCCGTGATCCAAGAATAACAGAGAAGACGTATGGAAGTGTGACATTGAAGAAATAGATAGCAGACTATGGAGTTAAGAATGTTATGAACTGGGAATTTGGTATTGCTGGTTCTTCTAGATTCAGAAAATAAATGAGAAATTATATCTCAATCTACAGCTAGACATAGATGCTGATTATGGAGTAAGACAAGACTGTAGGAAAAAAGTATTTAGCCAAATTTGTTTTCAAAGAGTTATGTCATTTATTTGAACTATGTTTAAAGAACCTCTTTAACATAGCCATGCATTTTTGGCATTGGTTGCGTTGTGTTCGTTTCTTCCTTTCTTTTGCTTTTGATCACAGATGAACTTCTATTCATCTTTACAGTCT
>JAOWBP010002978.1:34925480-34936848 GCA_028571105.1 Tragopan temminckii
TTTTGATATATAAAACATCACAAAAAAATTGTAAAAAATCTAGAAGCAAAGCAGCTAGCTCAGTACAGATTAACTGATTTCAGAAGCACCTGAAAGCAGCTGAGGTCTCTAATTTCATCATGACAATTCATCAGTTGTTTAGATTAATGGAGACACTGGTGTCTTTACTTTGAATACATGGAGCCTCCTCTGTATCTTTTAAAGCCAGAAGACCACCTTCAGATGAGGAGCTCTGTTTTTCATTGATGAAAAGCACCAGAGAAGTGCTGCTTTTCATTTTTTCTATTTTTATTTGTGTGGCTTTGCTTTTGTAAAATTAACCTAACAATAATGAGCTGCTGTGTCTCCAGTCTGGTAGATGTTCATCTTCCAGCATGTGCTGAGATGGAGAATTGAAGATTTAACTGCCCTGAGAGGAGCAGAGATGGCTGAAGACTCAACAAGTGGGACATGAGGCAATGTTGGTATGGCATGTTGTCTAACACAAGGAAAAAGTGTTACTGTTGTGCTTCTGTGGAAGCAGTGACCAAGTGCTAGCATCTAGACTTAATCCCTTCACAGGAGTATACGCAGTGAGACAGGAAATGAATTGCAAAACACAGTGCAAAATAACTAGGTTCTTGTCTCCATGTGAAACAATGTTAATTTGTTAGAGCAGGCAACCTTAGGAGTCTAGGACTATCATCTTTCTTGCTTGATATAGAATCACCAAGGTTGGAAAAGATCTGTAAGATCATCTAGTCCAACTGTTCACCTGTTGCTATTATTTCCCACTAAATCATGTCCTTCAGCACAATATCTAAATGTTTCTTGAATACCTCCAGGGTTGGTGACTCCACCACCTCCCTGAGTTGCCCATTCCAGTGCCTGACCACTCTCTTGGAGGCGTATTTCCTAATGTTTCCTGTCTTCTTGGAAGGCGTTAGTCACTTGAACTAGCTTACTGCCCCAGTTTCTTGAATTGGATGGTACCGACAATGGCTGTAAAATATGTGAAGCAATAGTATGCACGTGGTGTACTATGTATGTTGTGAACTTACACTGTCGTGATTTCTCACCCACTCTTGATTTGGTTTTAAGGTGAAGGTCTGGTCTTTGCATAATTCAGATGAGCTCATTGTTTTTATCCTGAGTGACTTTGTTTTCAGTAGGATGTCACATTAGATAGATGTGCCAGAGCACACAGCTGCTTTTTTTTCCCATTCAGTGATGACAAAGTCAACGTGACTGAAGTTACGTTATCTAGTTCTGACTTCTGTAATATTCTTTAAAAGTGTTTCCTTGTGTGTTTTGTAAATCAGATGATAAATATCTGCAATTGTTTAAAATAAGTAGGTTTAAAAAAAAATCCTCCATTCTCAGCTGCTGGGAGAAGTTGAAAAAGTCTTTGCTGCATTCCCTGCAGATTGGCAGAATTTAAATAGAAATAAGTCCTTTAACCAAAAAGTACTCACTTTAAAAACTCAAACTGGAAGAATGAGTCAATGTTAAAATTAACAGAAGAGAAGATGATTGATTCTGTAATGATACAGTTAATGAGCAACATGTTCTCCTCTATCCTCCATTTATTTGAAAGAGGTTGAGGAGGTGGGATGGAGTGGTCAGACCATATATGTGTTAGTGCTGTGGTGGCCAGGCTACAGACTTTTATCTATAGCTGACTTCAGAAGTTGCTTTGCCACTCTGATATGCTTTCTCTTGTTAAAATTGATCACTACTGAATGTATGTGTTTAGCTTTATCATTAAAGGAAATGTACTACGTAACAGAATCTTTGAGCTGCTTGCTTATCCTTAAACACTTACTGAGTATGAACTACTACCCTGGAAATAACTCTGATAGGTGTGTTTAAATGAGAAGTTAAGATTTGAAAAGTTTTGCAAGTAAGAAGTTAACTTACATTTAGTGAAAATGTAGAAGGTGAGAGCAGTATATTTCTGCATGTTTTGTGTGTATGGCTTTTGAAAGTTCTTGTTCCCAAGTTTTCAATATAGTATCAGTAATTAAAAAAACAAAACACTAGTACAGATTTTTTTTAAAACACTTCATTAAAACGTTTTTTAAAAACTGTTTTAAGCGACATAGTAAATGCAACAGAGTGCTGCACATTGCTGTTCTTCTGGAAAACCAGAAGGTCTGTGTGTGTGGATAACTGCAAGCTCTGTTTGTATACACCTGAATAGCTTATTTGTTTTTATTGCTTTGAGTGGTGTTTGTTCAACATGAGGTAATTAAACTGGATAAAAGCATTTCTGATAATAGAATTGATTAAGTTAGAGGCTTCATATGTACCCCATTGTGACTTTGGACTGGGAAAAAGCTTTCATTTACAATATAACCTGATCCCACAGGAAGGTTGTTATTAGCCATTTGCTTTGCATCAGCTTTTATTCTTTCCAAGGAATCACTGTTATCTTTTTGCAATTACTTGTCATACTGTGAGAGAGCCTCGAGTATGGATTGGTGTTTGTTGTAGAGATTAGGACAGACAGAAAGAAATTTGCTCATTAAAAGAGTGCGATGGTTCACTGAGCTCTTTCTGTCTCATAGGGATCCTATCACACATGGATAAAGCTGTGGTTTGATTCATGTATAGTTGTGGTAAATAGCATTACAGTTCCAGATTTTATCATTGCCTGATGATAGTCTCAGACTCCTCTGAGGTCTACTGGTGTGCAGGCAAACTGAATATGCAGTGGAGTGCATGATTTTAAAGGGGCGTTGCACTTTTTAAGGGGAAATTCCTGCTGGGTACAACATGCTTTATGCTTTCCTTGAAGTCAGATGGAGTTACTCATATAAATCTGTGGCATGTGCAAGGCTATGGTTTATTTGGTTTTCTAATAGTAGTGTAGATAGATCTTCAACAATTTTTTTTCTTTTAGAGACTGTGTGTGTCTGAGAAGATGCATGGGTGAGAAAACGAGATATGTGCTTACAAGCTTTATCTTGCAGTTTTTTTCCTGTGCCTGTAGTTAAAACCTTAAGTATTTCTAATTGTTTTCAGTGTTTTCTTCATACTAAGAAGTGCATACTGGAGTCTTAAAGTAACTTAACTACAGTTCAAGTCTTCAAACATTTGTTAGGAGTCATAATACTTTTTTTCCTCTGATAATTCAGTGCAGAATCCTTTGAACTTTCCTGACCACAAAATCCTTGTATTTTCTTCTATTTAGAAGTTCTCTCCACCTATGAATTTTACATTGCATAGGATAAAAATAGCTTTACAGCATCATATAAACTAGCTAGGAGCTCTCTTAATAGAAGCAAATAATTTGTTGAGAACAGTTGAGCCGGATCTGTGCCCAGAGTAAGATTTTGCTTTGGCTGTAAGATCCCTTTTTATCTTTCTTCATCGTAACACTTGTCCATCTAAGCACCTGACTGGAACTACGCAAAAGTGAATTTACACTCTGTATTGATCTTGAATGTAGACAGTACTTAAAGCAGTCATTAATGCTGTTCTTCTGTATTTTTTTCATAATGCATTTTCCTAAGGATGGTCCTTCTGTCACTTTGTAATCCAATGTTCGTGACCTTGGTGTATCAGAAATGTGACTGTGAGGGGAGAATGTGTGTGTTTGGCTGAGACACACACTTCCTCAAACTATTCGCGTTAAAAAATAATGAAATATGTAAAGGAAAGATAACCTTTAAAAACTGTTTTGCTGTGTAATTAATGCTGATTTTATTTTTGACATAGAAATTAATATATTTCTGAATTAATTGAAATTGTTGCATTCTGCAAACATTGAGATGACAACATAGAATGAATTTCATTTTCCGGCTTGGATGTATGTTCAGATTTGTATTTGCGTAGTGTCTCTTGAAACATGAGCATTTTTTTAGTGAGATCTGCAGTGTTAGGAAGGACAAAGAGCACGAAAAGAATAATATTTCTGAAATTATTCATTATTCTCATGAGAACTCCTGGCCTCATTTACAGAAGTGTAGTGATATTGGCTTACTGACCTGAAGCACTTGAAATAACTGCCTTAAGCATCTCATGCAGAGTTTGGATTCTCAAGCTGAGCTATCAGGGTGCTGAAGTGTCAGTGTAATAGCTCATAACATACAAATGTTTAAAAAAAAAAAAGAAAAGAAAAGATTCTCATTTGCAAGAAGTAGAAGAGCCATAGAATTAATGTAACTAATGCACTGGCATAGTTGTACATCCGGATTCTTGATAAGGCTTATCATGAAATGGATTTAAAGACTTTCTTTTCTTAGCGTATTTAGTAGTATTAAGAAGGGTGTCTGAGCTGCTGAAGAAGGAGCTTTGTGTAATTTTTATTTCTTTGGCAAAAGTCAGAAAATATGAAGGAGATAATCCAGTGATCCTTAATCATCATACAGTAATTTTTAAATGATTGAAACTGAGCGCTTCAGAACGTATGGTGATCTTTCCTAACATCCCAGTATTGTAGTCTCAGTATTCCCTACATGGACAACAGTAGCTCACAAGCCTTCTTGTGAAGGCTTTTACTTTCAGAAAGCATATATAAATGTTGTGGGTAAAGAAGATATGTAGTAATTGTGAAGTACTTATCTTTCCTTTATTCCGTTCTCTTCTTTTGAGGGGAAAAATGTATTCTGAAAAACGGATCCATGTGTAGTGTTACAAACAGTATCACATGTTCTTAAATGCTGTTACCGTGCAAATATATAGAAAGGGAAGACACAACATGTGGGAACAAAATGTAAGCCATTGTCCTAGTGACTATGAAGTGCTTCCAATTTATAAAAATTATTACGGGAAGATGAGTACAATGGTTGAAATTTTATAGTTCTTCTAATAGTCCTAGATGCTAAACTGTTAATATCTATGATTTGGAGTGGGCAAGGACATTGCTGTGTGGGATACATATGAGTGGTCTTGTGCGCTCTTGGATTGCATGGGCTGGCACATTCGTTACCTGAAATCTGGAAATTACCTTTGTCAGTTGCTGTATTCTTGCCCTAACATCAGGTACATAGAACGGAGCTGAGGGCTCCAGATGCACAATACTTTAGGAATGTTGATCCATAACAAAAGTCATTGCCACGCATTTTCAAAAGCAACATGTTGAGAGCTGCTGTGCAAGTTGCAGATGCATCAGAGAAGCCCAGTAATTCATCCTATTAAGCATATCCTCTTGCTAAAAGCACACAAAAGACCAGCACAGCAGCAAGCTCTCCTAGTGATAGTAAGTTTGACAATATTCTAAAAGCATGAAAAAATTATATTAATAAAGGTCAGTTTTATATATTTAAGCTTTAAAAATAATAAAACATAAAGGGAAAGATACTGAATAGGCCACATGAAAATAAGATTGCTGGCATGCTGGGGAATAAAAAGAATTGAAAGAAAAAGATTTGAACTTTTAACCCAACCACAGATAAATGAAATGTGTTCCTCTAAAAGCAAAACATTCTCAGAAAGATTACCCTTTCTAACAACCAAGCATATCCTTAATGAGATCAAGCAGTCAACCCTCAGAACTGGATAAGAAAGTACCTCTCTGATCAAACCTACTGTACCAGGTTTGTATTGTAAAACTAATCTTGGTTGTATGTCACGGTGATAAAGTTAAGGAGACCTTACCATAATTATGTTCTTTCCTTTAGAAAATCTATTTTATATTTCTTAAACATGCTTTGTATCCACTTTAGGCAACCCAAATTTACAAAAAAAAAAAACCCCACAGTTTATGTACTTTCTAAGTCTTAGTGGTCATCTTGAAAGAATAATTGTGCTAAAGTCTGGCTTACATCTTGAGAAGAATCTGGAGTCTTCCTGGTCCCAAGATGTTTTTGTTTTGAACCGACTTACCTAAGGCCATCTTGTGTGCCTGAGAAGTCAGGTAAAAATAAGGAAATGTAACATGGCAAGATGTAAAGTTACTTAAACAAAAAAATCCCATCCCTCCAAAGCAGTAACAGGCTTCTAGAAACCTGAGCCAGGATCAGTTATGGTGATACACACATGTAATTGTGTTCAGTGATGCAATATCTGAAATATTGTAGCTGATTTTAAAAGATTAAATAATAATTTTTTAAAAAGTTGTTTGCATGGACACTTAAAATAAAAGCAGTATGTTTGGCACTTCTCTAGTTCGCATTTGGCATCCCTATAAATTCTGAAAAGAATCCAGATGCTTTTTCAGGCTTGAGGTGACAGGGTAATGTGCTTGTTCCCACTGAAATTGAGCAAAACAATATAACTTCACCCTGTTTGTCTGCTGACTAGTGGAAACATCTTTTCTGGCTTGAGAGAGCTAGATATCTCTGCTAATGTGATTCATCATAGGAATGGATTTTGAATTGCTGTTTATGGTGAAGCCATCTTGTCTAACCCAGAACTATTCAGTACTGTCAGACAATGGTAAAATTCTTCTGAATTGAAAGGAAAATAAACTTTTTCTCCTTGTAATACTTTCATGTCATGCTAGAAGCTCTTACTTCTGAATACTCTTTGACTGACAATATTTTTTTTTCCTTCCTGTGTTTGAAACATGCTGATATTTCTTCTCCCTGTTAAAGGAGATGGTAGGAAAAAAGTGATTTAAGAACATGTTACCTGACAGATGTTTAACCTTTTGGGAATTGTGGTGATAATTCACAGTGTTAGAAGATAATGCTTTAATTGTTATCTCACACAAAAATCCACACCTGCAAGTACAGCCAGGTCTAGTTCTTACATTGAATATGTGGGGAATATTTATTTTGTATAGAATTAAGTGTATATCTGAATTATCACAGACCTCTTGATCAAGAACATTCATTTAAAAAAAACAAACAGGGATCAGGGATTTCTTCTCTCAAATAGTGTCTCTGAAAAGAAAGACAAAGCTGCACCAAGTAATGCTGTAAACAGTGGAGAATTTTGCTCGTGTTTTGGCTATTCACTGTGCCACAGTTTGGTGGTGAATGGAGTTAAATCCATCTGGAGACAGGAGCGGTGTTCCCCAGGGGTCAGTACTGGGGCCCATCCTGTTGAATATATTCATTGATGAGGAGGGTGTTGAGTAGTGCATCCTTAATAACTCTGCAGGTAACACCAAGTTGAAGGGAAGTATTCATCTGCCTGAGGGTAGCTCTGCTGAGGTCTATCTGAAAAGTTGCAGCTTCCCATCTTTCTGTGCAGCATATTACACATGAAACTGCATTGAAGTAACTCAGTGTCCTGTTCAGGTTTAGTCCCTGGTCCGAGATCTTGTCTGATGTGCTTGAAGCCTTTTTTGGAGCTGTACTGGGAATTGCTACTTAATTTCTTTCAAATTAAATGTGGCTTTCTCAGCTGAGATTGTTTTAGCCAGAGGATGAATCAGCTGCAGGTTCTTATGGCTGATTATCCCTCTGTGATAATGTTTCATGGCAACAAAGTGATGCCTAGTCCTTCCTTTAAGACCCAAATGGTCTTCCTTTTGGCCTCTTTATTCTAGGATGGTAAGAAATTATGCAAACTGCACATTACCAGAGCTGTTACATTGATAAAATTAAACTGTTTGATTTTTTTCTGTTCTATCTATAGTTCTGAAGAACAAACTGTCAACTTGTGGGGGAGAAGCAGCTAAAGGAATATGTGATGTGTGTTGCTGTGTTATCATTTTTGCTAGTTTTCCTTTTTCCTTAGATATCAGAACTTAACTGAGAATCTCCTTCTAATTCAGACATGACAGTTTTGGGAATGTCCCATGTGTTCACTGAATTTGTCAATTGTTGGATTGTGCAAATGGAAGTTGTCTACTTTTGAATGGCAGTGCTGCACTGATGCAGTTGTATTATTCCACTGTATAGGAGTTACTGCTTTCCAGTCTTTACACTGGGATTCACATTGTCACCTGCATTCTCAGCTGATGAAATTGCTTGATGCCTACCACCACTAAGTACTGCTGGTGTTTTTTCCTCTCTTCCTCTCTCTGTTTTCTTCTGTTTGTCTTCTGGAGCATGCATTAAGATAGGCTTTGTGTTCCTGCAGTTCTGGCAGCATTTCATAGCCTGCTTTAATGGGAGTGCATGAGATATGTGGACACTGAAAAGTTTGATTGTGTGGGTATGACCTACAAGGGGGTCTGCTTTAGTTGCAATAACTTGCTTCAGAGTAGATTTGGCTCACAGGTGAGGGTTCTTTTTTTGTGAGCTTGAGTAAACCAGTTATGTTTGAACCTGGTCAGCACCTGAGGTTAAACTGAGGGCTGTGCTGTGCTGCACAGGTCTGCTATGGCAATAGAAGTTGACATCAGAACTGCATGGCTAGCTTCTAACAGCTTTGATGAAGAACTCTTTTATTGCTAAGGCAGGTAACATTCCAAAAGAAAGAAAATCTTACGTGATTTTGTGAATACTCATTCACAGAGAAGACAGATAAAGAGAGCTTGAGGACACTCAGGTCTTTATTTTTTATTTTTTTTTAAATATGCAATTTTTATGCAGGGTTTTTAGGAGTTGGAAACATAGCGAAACACCTGCTGCAATGTTTAATTAAAATAGTTCAGCCGAATGCAGAGCTTTTCTTCTGACCTTTATTGAAAAGCAAAAGGATTGTTAGAGTTCGCATTGTATTTTTTTTCTAGAACATCACCTGCTCATCATTGCAGGAAAAATGAAGGCGATGAGTTTCCAATATGAAAATTATTAATTTCTTCATACAGAAAAGCATTGTTTCAGATCAGCTAGTTCTATTTGTGTGCATTTCAATTAATTTGATTTCATTAAAGTTGCATGGGAATAGAGACTAATTAATCTGCAGCTTACTTTGTAATATATTGGAAGACCATTATTTTTCTCTAGTGACTCATGACTGTGACATTTTGTTCATTATTTAGCATTGCATGACTCACCTTTTGGTCCAGATTTTAAAAATGTGCTGTGTCCTGCTAAATTTACTCACGGGTTTTAAATACACAGGTCACTTTGTAAGTAATGCCTCCTACTTGTTTCTGTGGAAGCCGCAACAGATAGAGCACACTAACACTACTTGGTAGAGCAGATTCTCAGCTACGAAAAAAAAAAGTTTTTCAACACAGTCAGCACCATTAGCTGTGCATTTATTCCAGTAGTGAACAAGAGCCTGCATGCTGCACTCATCAAAATCTGCACCAGCAGAGATGACCCAGTCACCCTGCGGAAGTGTACCACCCACCACACCTCACTGTGCTCACATCCACTGGTTGATCTCCATAAATGTTCAGCAAGCATCAGTGAATGTCAGTAGCTGCCGTTTGTTCCATGTGGAGGAATTCAGTTCCAACCATCTGCTTCATCCACTTTGATGTCAGGGGCCATTTTGTCTGACTGCCCCTCTGCTGCCATTTGTTGCTCAGCAACAAAATGTAATGGAATGTTGGTGGGAAGGTTCAGCCTCTACTACTGTACCGCAAGATCCATCCACCTCTGATGTCTTAGGCCAACATAATGAAACAGAAGGCTTTACTTCAAGTGCAGCTCTCATAGAAATAGAGGAAAGTATGCCACACAATAGGATGAATGTGTAGCAAAAGCTGTGTTGTGTTAAAATTACTAATATTTCGGATAGAACCCGCATCTAGTGTGGTGAAATACTGTTTTGCTTAAACTGTATTTATTCAGACATATGGTCTGATTTTAGGCATTCCTGTGTGGAGTCAGGAGTTTGACTTGATGATTCTTGTGAGTCCTTTCCAGCTCAGGATATTCTATCATCAGTGGTTCTGTATTTCTTAACTCTGTGTTGAGACGTGATTTTTTTTCTTAAAAAAAAAAAAAAATCTTGTGAAACATATTCAAAAATGGATTTAGAGACTTGTATGTAAAACTAGAGGTAGCTGTGGGAGAGATGAGGTATAAATTATTTTAAAATAAGATTTGTTCAGTCAGATAACTTACTATTCATAATTAAGGGTAAAAGCTTGGGTGTTTGTCATACCTCAGCTGGCTGTACTGCAGATGTTTCTCTTTTTTCAGAGTTAAGAAGGATTGCTGCGCTTGTCTTCTGTGGAAGACAGTTTGTCTTGGGGTGTGTCCCACTGATCCCTTGGGTGACTGCTCCAGAGGCTGAGCTAGAGTAGTCTTAAGCAGGTAACCCAGTCATCTGTTCTCCTCTCTCCTATTAGATTCTACCCCTGTATGAGCTGGCAAGGAGAAGTTGGCTCAGAATGATCAACTTTTCATAGAATCTGCCTCGCTGTGCTGACATTTTTCTGTGCTTTTTGCACATGCAGAGGGTAAACATTGTTTTTTTTGGGGGGGCTGCTTGCAGACGAGTGAGTTTTGCTGGTCAGTCCCTGACTCCGTGGCTGACTTAGGAACGGGGAGCACGGAATGCTGGTTAGCGCGGTACTGCCGTCTGTGTGCCGTTTTTGTATCTAGTTTTCCTGTTACTTTAGAGATGGCTGAAAGGGAGGCGTGAGGTGGAGGTAACTGTTGTTCAAAGGTTTGAAGTGTAATGATCAGTTCAAAAAGTAGGGGTCTTCTCGTATCTTTCAAACATTGCTGCTAGTGAGTGCACCGGCATACTTTTTGGGTGCTGTTCTTGCGAGTTTCCACCATAGATATGACATCCTCTGAACTCTCTCAGGAGCGTGGTTTTGGCGTGGGTTGTTAGGAACAAACATGGGGTTGTGCAGCAGGGGCCTGACCCTGACCCGCTAGGCGAGGGTGAGAGGGGTGGATTCCATCCCACTGTAACAGTGCAACAAGGGCAAGACCTCCTTGTGAAAGTGAATGTGTGGAAGTCCATGGGGCCAGATGATACGCGTGCCAGGGTTGTGAGAGAGATGGCTGATGTGGTTGCCGGGCCGCTTTCCATCATATTTGAAAAATGGTGGCTGTTGGGTGAAATCCCTGGTGACTGGAAGAAGGGCAGCATCTCTCCCATTTTTAAGAAAGGGAGAAAGGAAGCCCCAGGGAAGTCCAGGCTGGTGATGCTGTCCTCTGTGCCTGGGAGGATGGTGGGGCAGGTCCCTGCTGGTCCCTGAGCTTAGCTGTATGCGTGGGGCTAAGTTGTAGCAATGTTACATACGCGTGTGTGTGTGAAAGACGGTCTGGATTTTTAAAGTCTCCTTAGAAGCTGATGAGGATAAGCCTGACAGCACTTATGGCCTGGGTATGGAAGCCTAAACTGAATGCAGCTACGTTTGCTCCTGTCCCTTGTACATTAGGGCATGTGTGCAACTCCTTGTGTCCTTTGGTGTACCAGCTCAATTCTGCGTGACTACTGTATTCAGTACTTAAATGCAACTTTCTGTGAGTATTTTGTGAGCTTTTGAAAAGCACTCTGTTGTACTTAGCCAAATTAAGCGCAGGAAAAACGTACTGGGTAAGACAGTCTGTGTTATTCTTGCCTTGAGCAAAGGCGGACCCGTCCATGGGACTGCTTTTGCTGGAGGACCAGGATACACTTAGTGAGT
>JAOWBP010002978.1:34964166-34974652 GCA_028571105.1 Tragopan temminckii
CCTGCACATAGCAGGGGGTTGAAACTAGATGATCATTGTGGTCCTTTTCAACCCAGGCCATTCTATGATTCTGTGATATGATTCCTACAACACTAACTTTCATTCGGAGACAAAAAAGGAGAAAAGTTATTTTGCATGAAGCCTTTTCCAGATACATCTGAAAAGAAAGGGGAAAAAAAAAAAAGAGAAAAGAAATCTGAAAATTCAATACCTGTATGCTTGGAGACAAGTGAAAATAACAGAACTGATAAACACAGGTTGTTACCAGGGAAGGGAATGAAAATATTTTTCTGAAGTGTGTACAGGGCAGATACTGTAAAGGAGGTGGGCCTGGTTTCATGTGTGCTGAATTTTCTGTTTCATGTACTCACGTTTCCACAATCTGCTTATGAGTAGCAGAACTAATGAAGCCTGATTTCCTCGGGATTTATGTTCTGTCTGCATACAGCTGTACATATGGCTTGATTAAACATCTGGCAGCCACTTACCGCATGGTAGAAGGAATTGCGTTGCAATTTCAGTGATAGGCTGCTGATTATTTCTCTGATTTTCGACTTACTGATTTTCAGAAATGAGAAGGCAGTTAGTATCCTTCAGACTTCTGCAAATGGATGACTCCTGTTGAAGTGGGCCAGTAGCTGGAAGCTACTCGTTTATAGAAGCATAAAGCATCGTCTGTCCGTGGCCCCTGCACTTTGAACATCTGACTCAGGTGGCTTTGAAGAGACACACTGTCACTGTGGAAGCTGTATGTTTTAGTAGGCAGTTATTAGCCAGGACTGAAATTCAGACGCTATTTTGAGCTTTAAAGAATAATTACTTAATGTTTGTTTTGTGGAAATGCATCTTGTCAACTCAAGCAGCACGGTGATGGGTGATGTTTGCTTGTCCAGCTGCTTGTTACACTGTGGGTGCCCAGGTGCTTGGAACGCTTGAGCTTGACTTTTTTTTTTGATGTTTTGGTTATTAGAGATAATTATACTCAATATAAACCTGTCACTAGGGAGACTAACTGGATAGCAAGTCATCGCAAGTTGCAAAGAGCTGCTGACCTGCGCTTAGCCACATAAATCCGTCAGTGTTCAATACAGCGTTACCCTTAGGAGATCCTACTGTAGCCCTGATGTGGAAAAGGTAACCCTGTTGTTCACCACTGTTACCAACTCTTTTGTTTAAGAGACATCCAAAATCAAAGCTGTTTGTGGCAGTCCTGTGTAAGCTGTTCAGCTGACATACTCAAATCTAACTCCTAATTGAGTATGAATGTGTGGGAGGGTATTGCTTTGAGTCTGTGACAGTGTGAATGATCATGTGGACAGGCACTGAAGGGAGAAAACTAAGCTACCCATTAATAATTGCAGTTGTCAGAAGTGTTTTGTCAATATGCATATTTACCATCTACCTTCTTGAAAGTCCATTCCTGTTTAGCATGAGGCAACAGGGCATATGTAAATTCTGAGGGTGCTGGATGAGTAAAGAAGTATTTAGACTCTGCATCTTATTATTCACACGCACCCTCAGTGTGAAACTGCTGCGAGGATATCTGGTAAGAGCCCTCCTAGAAGGGGAGATTTGTTGTGTTTGCAAAATGTTATGAAAACGTAAGAACAAACCTGAGGGGAAAGCAATTTAGAGAATCGAGAAACTTGGAGCAGGATGGTACGTCATAAAGCACTTGGAATGGACCTGTAAGATGCATTCATTGCATTTCCTCTTTAAATCTGATTTGCTTCTGGAAGAGGATTGGGGAAAATTCCACTCTGAACAGAACAGCGCGTAGTTCAGCCTGCCAGCAAATCTGCTATAGCCCATCTCAGTGAACAGCAGCTGAATTATGAAACAATTGAAGTGTGAAGTGATGAAACAAAGAAAAATGAGTAAAAGAAGGTTAGAGAAGCATTAGTGTGAGGGTTTTTCTGTGTGTAAGCAGAAGAGGGAGTGCATTAGCTGGAGCAAATGAGGCTTACTGGGTGTCTATGAAGGATTTTTTTTTTTAACCTGAATGTCTATAACAGCATATGAATGTTGCCTATCCTCTCATTCTCCTGTGGTGCATCACGTCCACAGTGTTTCTGCTGCATTTGAAAGTCTAAGATGGAAAAGCAGCAAGGCTCAACATTTGAATGATGTAAGAGGCTTTGTGTTCAAAGCAAGATAGTTGGGGTCAGAGGGCGTGTCAGGGCTTAACTAGCACATAGCTTCCTTCTCGGGTAGTGTGGGGAATGTCTTAGGTTCCTGTTGTCCAGTGTGTAGCTAATTCATTATATTCTGTTTTTTAAAAACAGCAAGAAGTTTATTTTTCCAATCTGTGAATGGCCCTTTCTGATTATTTGTGCAGAAGAAAGGATGTTCTATTTTGAACAGAGTATAAAGCATTGAAATGTAATCTGAGGTGACGTAGAAAGCAGACATT
The DNA here is from genome assembly GCA_028571105.1 of Tragopan temminckii. Classification (NCBI taxonomy): domain Eukaryota; kingdom Metazoa; phylum Chordata; class Aves; order Galliformes; family Phasianidae; genus Tragopan; species Tragopan temminckii. Next base: position 34,966,580 of record JAOWBP010002978.1, read on the forward strand.
GCTGGAGTTCCCCTAACCTTCTTTACCTGAAATAAGCCTCAAACTGAAATGTTTGACACTTTATTTTTGTCAAATCAATGTAAGGTTCTGCCAGGAACATTCTGAAATCATGAGGTGTTTTGCAGTTTCCTACAGCCTTGGCATACATATGCATCATTGCATATAGTATCAGACTTGGTTTTGCCTGTTATGAAAGCAATATGTTGTTGTTAAACAAAATACCAAAGTGTTCAGCATGAAGAGAAAATTTGCATGAAAAACTAATTCATTTTTGTACACAGAAAACATAATACCGTTAGACAAATAGCTACATGCTTAAACAAAAGAGTAAGTTTTTCTGCCTGTAACTCCCAGCACTGGCTCTCTGTGATGTGTGATTACGTGAATTACAGGTAATGTGACACACAGTGATAGCTGGCTGATATGCAAAGGAGAACACTTTCAGAGCAGGGCTTTTGGGGAGATAACGTCTGCTTGTTTCTGAGAAGCAGTCTGTCAGGAAGTTTCAGGGGCACTGTTGGTCTTTGCATACCAAAGCGTGCCTTTCTAGATGTCAGCTCCTATAAAACAGCTTAAAGAAGCCAGGAGGAAGATAACTGCATTTAGGTCTCTGGTCAGATACTTTTGTAAACTTCATTGTATTTTAAAGGTTTAGTAAAATAAATGGAAATCAAATGGAAAAGCAGGCCTGGAAATGGATAGGTTATCAGTTCAGGTACTAGGTAGTATTCTTTTTTTCCTTTTTCCATTTAGTTTCCTATTGACAGCAAGCAAAACTTTAGAAATCATTTCAAAGCATTGTTCTCTTCTGTAGTTAGCTATGCTATTCAGCCAGTAATAGGTGTATTGTGAACTGTTCAAGGCTGTATCTCCTGCAGAATGGATTGCAGATAAAAAAAGACTTGCTTTCCTAACAAGCATTTGGAAAATATGAAGTTTAGTTGCTGTTTGTTGGTGGTTTTTTCCCCTTTTTTTTCCCTTGAGATTTCTATGAGATTTTCTTGTGATTGCTTTAGTTCTTGAACCTTTGCTAGAGCTGCGTACCACATCCATGATGTTTTGTTCTGCATGTCTTGTTTGAAAGAGATTGAAAAACTGTGGAAGCCCAGGGATGGGTTTTTTCCCAGCATTGTCTTAAGGTTATGGATTTTATCAAAAGCTAGAGCACTCCCAGGTGTATATAATCTAAAGGAGAGGTAAACTTGCTAAACAGATAAACTTTTGTGACTCCTAGTCCTTCCTGCTTCCTTCTGAGGGTTGCTGTCAAGTTTATCAGTCTGTCTCTTGAAAAGGCTCAGTCCCCCTAGCTCATATTTGATAACTGGCAATGAGGCGAGATCCTAATGAAATGCAAAATAGTTGGCTTTGGGTTGACGGAAGTGCTGTTGAGAAACCTAGAACTGAGCTATCTGCCAAGTTGAGAAACTGAAAGTGAGTAAATGAGGCTCTTATGCAGTAAGAGGACACCTTTCTGCAAGGGAACATGCCCAGAGTTTCTCTTGCTTGTTTATAACTCGGTGATGTTGAAATCATCAGGCCAAACTATTAATTAGTTCATCCAGTTACTTTCTGGGAGTGATCATTCCTACTGTTCCCAAGAGAAGCTTAAGAAACTGTAGAGAACGCAGACAAAAGTTTAGAATAATTGTTAACTGAAAGAGTTTCCTACTTTCTGTATTAAGTAGTATTGGGCTCATCTCGTTAATCAGGTGAATTTGCATATCTGGTTCCAACACAAGGTTATTTTAATGGTGCTGTGAAAGTTCCAGTTTGTCACGTTGAGATCTCATACGAGATCGTTTGTACCAGTCTTGAATTCTGTGCTGGATTTTCTTCCCCATTTTTTCACTGATAAGCACAAATCAAGAAAAGATTTTCATCCATTCAAAAACAAAGGGCAGCAACGTCTTTTTAGTGGAAACCCTGCTAATTCCCTAAGAGAATCCAATATTGTTTGTGCTTTCTGCCACAAAAAAAGATCAAATGTACAGTCAGGAAGCAGGTTCAGCAAATGGCAGTTTCAATAATACGTTTCTTCGATCGAAAGTTGATAAAATTGCATTAGGTGGAGTGCCTGGGGTGCTTCTGAAAGCAGCTTTGGCCTCTTCAGTTACACAAATGGTCAGAACCACTGTTAAAATATATCCTTTAATCTAAAGTTGAACTAGGAGGAGGATGAGCAGTTCGCATGGCATATACAGAGGAAGGTTGTATGTTAGCAGCATCCCCACTTCCCTTTGCTGTTGACTCGGAGACTTGCAGAGGAGGCGTGTTGCTGTGATGGGTAGTAGCACTGGCCCGTACCTGGGGCAGAAGGAAGCCTGGGCTGCTGCTGCTCGCTGTGCCCAAGGTGACTTCTGTTTTCTTGAGAACGAAAAGAGCATGAGGAGACAGGGACAGAAAAACTGGAAAATGCAGATTTCTGATTCTTGTATGCCTTCTACTTACTGTCTTGCTGCTGGAGACAAGAAACAGTCACCACACATAAGTCTAGCAATTCTTTATTGCCATCAAGTCGTTTCAGAGGTTGGCCTGTTTCAGCTCTCAGTAGCTGTTATGTCACAACACAGGAAATACCAATCTGGAGTTTCTCTGATTTGCCAAAGTCAGAACTCCAGAACAACATGGGGATGTGGGTACGGCACTTCCCTCCCAATGTGTCCTGGCTTATTTGATGCTGCTGCTTCTCCTTTGATTTCAATCTCATTGTTCTGCCCTTATTTAAGCATAGTCTTTGAGCCAGTCTCGCTTCATCTAAAGCTTTTTCCTGTGTTATTCATGCATTCTCCATTTTTACAGAAGCAGGGAGCAAATGGAGTGCTGTGTCTATACCAGACTCTCTTACAGCTTGCTGGTAGGAAACTTGTGTGAAATACTTGAAATATGTACTACTGAAAGACTGTCTTTCAGTATAAAATATGCTTGTGCGGATGTGCATTTCAAACAGGACAGGAAGCGCTGAGATGAGATCAGGAGTAAATTGTCATTTGTGACTGTCCTTAAAAACTGTTCACATGACCTCAGGTTGGCTGTCCTAACCAAGGCTACGTCTGCTGAGAGACACTTTGGGTCATTTTTTATTTATCATGTCCCTGCCCAATTCCTTTTTGTGTTAAGTCTTCAATTGTATTTTTTTTATTTTTTTTACTGGATGCTTCCCTTTTAATTTATCAGTAATGAGAGATAACTCCAAATCAGCCTCACCCTTCAGCTTAGCTGCCTGCACTCAGTTTCGTTGTGGAAGGGGATGCTGCAGAAAGTTGTACAGGAATTCAAAGTCCTTCTTATGGACATCTTCAGTGTCAGTAACGCAATTCAAGCAGTAAACATCAGCAAAACTGCAGTCTGGGTTCAAATGGTATGCAGATGGTGGGGAAAAAAAAATTCAGGTTATATAGTTGCATGAGACATTATGGGTGAGAGCAGTGAGACTATTTGAGAAGGATCTGCATAATAATCATGGAATGGTTTGGGTTGGAAGGGACCTTTAAGATCATCTAGTTCCAAACCCCTGCTATAGGCAGGGACACCTCCCTCTAGGCCAGGTTGCTCAAAGCCCCATCCAGCCTGGCCTTGAATGCTTCCAGGGAGGGGGCATCCTCAGCCCTGCAGTACAACCTGTTCCAGTGTCTCACCACCCTCACAGTAAAGAATTAATTCCTAATATCTAGAAAGTAATTTTCTATTTTCTATATTTTTTGTTCAGTCTGAAGAAAGATGGTTAGTGGGCTTGTTTCCATATCTCCTTGAGTTTCAGAACACTATGAAGTAAGAGGCCAATCATATTTCTCTGGGATAAGCTTAATTTTATAACTTCCTATTCACCATCTCATGTTAAATTGGTGTTTGTTTTTCTTTATTTTCCTACTGAACAGGGTGGGGAGCAGAGTGATCCATTTAATATCTAATGATAATTTCCCTTTTCCTGTCAGTTTCTCTTTTATTAGCCTAATTGCACGTAGTTTTTAAAATTCCTGGAAGTCCTTTTGTAATAGTTTGTGTCTAGAGCAAAATTAAAATTATTTGAAGATTAATGCTTAGCAACACAGAGTAACATTTTTAATAATATTTGTGTTTCACGTTAGTGCTTCATGCTATTTTTTAAAATATTTTGTCTGCTAAATAACCCTTTGCTGGTCTGAAGTGAGAGTTTTTATAACATTTTGGGGGCAGCATTGGCCTGTTCACAGATTTCACAGGTTCCAAATGAAGAAGGCATCAGGGGAATTCTTAACCTCAAAACAAACAAGTAGAACAGAAAAGCGTACAGCCAAGAAAAGCCAACAGCCTCCCATTAGTATTGGTGATTATGCCTCTTCCCATACAGACATTTTAGTGAGACTGTTCATTCCTTTGGAGCTAGCACTGTTGAAGTCGCCTTTATTTTTTCTTCTGTGTGTGTATACGCTTTTCCTTCTTTTAATACCTACAGGCATTACACAGCTAAACAGAGAGAAGGAGATCTGTGTATATGGATGCTATTGAATTCCTTTTGTAGATGTGTTCTCGTGATGGCATTTTGTAAACCACAGCCTGTAATTCCATTTCCTTCTACTCTTTGATATGTTCCTTTACGCCGTTAATAATACCATTATTTCCTATTAGTAATGAAACTTGTGTGCTCTCTTTTTACTATGTGAGAGGTGATTGCTTTAGATTATTGAAGAAATCCTTAGTTACAGTTGTGAATTATTACTTTTTTAGGAAGGAATGTAACTGGCTGCCATGATTTTTGCAGTTCTGTCACTCCTGTAACAGTGCGTGGAATCCTTGCTCTTTGTCTTAGCTTTGTTTCTAGTCAGCCAAATAGGAAGCATGAGCATGTGAGTACTGACATACCGTCAAGCTCAAAGTGCAGAAAATGGATTTCTCCAGCTTGTTAATATTTTGTAATTATTTGCCCTGCCCCAGCTTGCTAGCTTTGATTTGCCCTAAAGGATCTGTGGAAATGTGTGTTCACCTCCCAGCTTACACCATCACATAAATTCACAGTGAATTAAGTAAGTGAGTCAGTGGATAATATTAACTCACTTCACTGATGCAAAATCATATGATGCCTCGAATGTTTATTTGGAGTCCTTTGACAGCACTTGCTGGAGTGTTTTTAAAATCTGATTTGTTTGATAGCTGTAGCAACCTGTTTTATATGGGTCTTGCTATAAAATGTATAGGACAGAGTACATTTTCTGACAAGTGGTGATGGTGTACAGTGTTTCTATAGCAATAGGATGCAGTGTTTTAATGCATTACAGCTAATGTGTTGAAGAGACATTATTTTAGATATTTGTGGTGGTATGCTATCGAATATATTTATTGTTGTGACAGGTTGGAATTGAGAAACAGGCATGTGATGGTCCTGGTAACCCAGGGTACCATCAAAGCACTTTGCAGTGTGTAAGAATTGTTTAAAGGTGAAGCCTTGAGGTCAGGTAGAGTTAAATTAGTGTGGCTACAGGACATGAATCACAATGGCCAAACTCAGCACGTGCTGAAGCGGGCACCACTTGCTCTGGTTTCCAGTGAGGCAAAGAGAAGGCTGCTCTAGAACAGGGGCTGGACTCAAATAGCTGCTGTCTGTCCAACACGTGTGTTTCTTGGCTTTGCTTTGTTGCCAGGCTTCATGCAGCTCCATAAAACAGCTGAGAGGGGCTGTGCTGTTGGAGAACCATTTCTCCTCTCCTGCCCTTGAGAAGCAAAGCAGGACAGGGCAGGAGGAGGCCTGTGCTCGTCCCTGTGGAGCAGTGCCAGGCTGCAGCATGCTGCCAACAGGCCTTCTCCTGACTGCCTCTGGGTGTGGGTGAACAAGTAGCTGTTTCTCCAATTAAAGAAATGACAGGTAAAAGTCTGAGGTAGGGGGTGCAGCTAGGACCCCCTTTTGTATCTCTTTATTGCCAAATAATTTCATAAATCTTTGTAAAGAAATTGCCAATAGAAAAGCACAAAATGTTGTTACAGTCTCTAACAGTAGTACAAATAGATCTGAATAAGGGGCTGATAGAGTATGTAGGGCAGTGCAGTCCTACATGTTGGTTCACCAGTGTAACTAAGGACAACTTCGTTGTTCTAGTGAAATAAAACAAGCTTTTTCAACAGAACACTGCATTGCTCCTGAGCAAAAGCAGTAAGTAACCCATAGTGAAGAGGATTTCTTCCCACTGACTCCCTGGAAGAAGAGAGTTTCGTTCACTCATAACTCAGGAAGCACAAAAAAGTGAAGTTCTGGCTTCAATGAAGTAAATGAGAGCTTTTGGTAGGTTGCTTAAAATTACTACAGGCTTAGCAAAGTAGTTTTTAAAATTGTCATTATACCTATAATTTAAGACCATGCCAGCTGTTGCAACTTTCATCATCTTGGGGAATGCAGAGTTATGAACTACCAAATCAACGTTTTACTTTATTTTCAAACTGCAAGCTGTTTCAAAGCATATTCTGTCTCTCGTACATACTTGCCAGACAGTCTTCTGTAGTTTTCTGAGACTAATGGCTTATAAGGAATTTTGTGTCATAAATGAGAATGGGAAGGTTGGCAATCTGCACGTGCCCGTTGTGTATGTGGCTATATCTGCGTGCGGGCTGTTTCTCTAGGCCAGGCCCTATGCAGGTCCCTAGGACAAAGTGAAGAGCAGGGCATGTGTATTTATGTGTTATTATTATTATGTAATGCTCTGTTGTTTTTTTTCCCATCCTCTGCCTGTGCTCAGTTCAAGAACTTCCTGAGCCAAGTCAACCATAAATCCACTGTGACCAATTTGAGTAATAGACTTTATCCAACTAGGTATGTGGCTTTATCTGGTCAGATAGGTATTGACTTAAATGTATTTTTAAACACGAGTCAATGGCTATAACTGATCAATCCTTGTGCTTAGCCCAGTCTTTAATTAGTGGAAAACAAGCTGCATTTTTTCCTCATGTGAAGCCTTTCCTAGGAATGGGTGTTTGGCAGATGGTGCATTTACCTCATTACGTGTATCTTCGATGCAAAAATGAATTCTGCCAGCTGTGCTGTCTATTCTGACACTACCAGCAAAGGAACCTTTGTTACATTTTAAAATCGCTAGAAATGATTTCAGAATAATAATAAATCTGTTATAACTAGCAGTTGGTTACCAGGTCTGTTATTTTTAGAAGACTGTAAATGGATGAAAAGCAAGAATATAAGGAATATGAAATGCGAAATGAAGAGGGAAAACTTACTTTGAGGAGAAATAGAAGAATGAATATGGTACTGGGAGTGATATGGGCAGGGCAGGAGAGCCTCTGCAGGAGAGAAAAACAAATGGTGTGAGCTGGCAGGGACTTTCTCCTTCTGATCTTGGTTGCTTAGCCTGTTAAACTCTTAAATAGAACTGAAAGTAGTCTTTCACTAAATAACTTGAGTAGTTTCTCCTTCTGTAGTGCAGTGAAATACTTTGTAAATATTGTGATAACAATTACTTCACAATTAAACTCATTTTTCATGCTGATGTGTCAGATGTGGCTGGTCAGCCTGATCTGGTGGTTGGTGACCCTGCACATGGCAGGGGGATTGAAACTATATGATCATTGTGGTCCTTTTCAACCCAGGCCACTCTATGATATGGTATTCTATGATACAAACTGAGAGGTGAGTTCTTTCTTTAAAAAGAACACCTTAAAAAAAGTGCTTGCTATTACTACATATCTGCCCAGCACTTAGTGTGAAAATTATGTTTCTAACCACATGGTTTATGCTTTAGGAGTATTTTAATATTTTCTATTTATACCGCTGAGTTGTTTATTTCTCTGTTATCATCTGACATGGGTCTTGGTTGAAGTTTACTGCCTGCTGCAAGGCAGATGGGAGCTCTGTACTTCTGGCATTTTGTGTTCGGTTGCACAATACAGCACAGCCATGCACCCTCCATCTTATCTTATCTGCTTTTTATTTTGAATTTACGGCATGTATGGGAATTTCCCAAAAAAGTGCCTGAAGTTGGATTGAAGTCCAACTAGATTACATAATTAGTCCTCTGTGTAGAGGATTAACCTTTGCTGCTGTTACTCTTTTTTGGATACTGTTAGGACCTAGCACTGCTACAGGCACGTACAGATTTG
>JAOWBP010002978.1:34979059-34992369 GCA_028571105.1 Tragopan temminckii
TGGTCTGGTGGTTGGCGACCCTGCACATAGCAGGGGGTTGAAACTAGATGATCATTGTGGTCCTTTTCAACCCAGGCTGTTCTAGGATTCTGTGATTCTCTGACCTGCACAACTGGACCACCACAGACCTTATAGTTGCAGAGAGATCTGTCATCGATCAACCACAATCTGTACTCAGTGTATTAAAATTTATTTGGTGTTTCTGGTTATAAACACACAAGGATAGTAGCCTGCTTTCCAGTTTGGTACACAGCTGTTTTGGTGGTGAGAAGGTATCTGTGATGTTTTATTGAAGTATTTTCAGGAAATGTAGTGCTGAAAAGTAGTGAATTCCAATTAAATGGTGAAGCTGCATTGAGGAGTCTTGGTATTTCTACTAAAAGTACGGCTTAATTATATTATGCATGCTTTCAAATGCGAAATTAAAATAGAAATACTGCATTACAGCAGAGAAGTCTCTAGAGCAATTTCTACCAGTAGAAGTCTAGAATAAGCTACGCCCTGGAATCTACAACAAATTAACATTGGTTGTAGACCCTCTGTGACAAACTCAGTGACTATAGATGCTCGTGCACAGAAGGCTGAATGGGGTCAGGGGTCACAGAGCTGTTGTGGGTGATCCTCAGCTGGTGGTAAACCAAGAGCTGTTCACAGGGCCAGCTCTCTGCTGAGCGGCACAGCTCCAGGCAGCACTTACGGGCTTCTACCACTGCTCACCTGGCACTTGTTTGCCTTTGTTGTGATGTACCGAGCAGGTTTTAAAAGTAGGCATTAGGAGTTCTTAATTCCTCTTGTCCTAGATGTTTTAATGTCTTTTTGATAGAAGATTCATCAAAAATCCTGTTGGAACCATCGGGGGAAAGGTGACCTTGCAAATTCTCTGCCCAGAATCAGAAAAAAATATGCTCCCTTTCCTGGATGGTGTCCTAGAAAAATATTTTCCCAGTTAAAAAAAAAAAAAAAAAAAAAAAAAAAGTTCCCTGTCAGAGTAAAAGAAGAGAAAATTAAAAAATTCTTCATCCCAAGCTTGGCAAGGAGTTGTGTTTTGAGCTGTGCCACCCCGCACTGCTCACCAAAGTCTCTCTGAGGGGAACCTGCTGCTGCCAGGGATTGCAAAAGAGATTTTGGTGTCATGGGAATGATTAAAGTCAAAATGAAATATTCAGCTTTTGGGGTTCTCACTTTGCTCTGATTCATTTCCTGAAATATGGGAGTGATTGCATTTGGACTGTTTGTGTCGGGGCTGCGTGTGTCATGGCAGTAAGCAGAGCTATTTTTTCTTCTCACTGAACGGTCTGAGAAATTTGTGTTCCTTGGTCAGCTTTAAAATACACCAGCAGAGGGTTACTGGCTGAGCATTCTAGCTGCAAGTTGGGAAGGCCTTCAGAAGTCAATGGCAATCATTGCACTTGTGACTATTTTTGGCCAGATTTGTTATCCAGTCCTCAGTAATAGTTGTATGCTTGTTTGTTGCTCTTCCCCAGAATGTGTTGAGCAATGGAGAAATCAGGGAGGAGAATCCTTGCCCTATTCTACATGGTTGGGGTTGGAAGGGACCCTTTAGGATCAGTCCCCATTTAATTCCAACAATGCTCAGGATTTGAGAAAATGTTTTTAAAATTGGTGAATTAGGTTTGAATTTGATAAGTCATTAATTGAGTTAGGTTATGTTCTGCGTCTCCCTCATGTCTTTACATTAGGGATTGAAGTCACTTTAATTAAGGTGCTGTAGTTTTACACAGACATTTATTCAAATAAGGGAATCGGGATGCAGAAGAGGAATCTCTGTTCCTGCATTCCACTCCGTTTTGGTTTTTTTCTATGCTGTTGCCATGGAGAAGCATATAAATATTTGTATCGCAGATTAATATACTTCTTGTATAGGTGGCTTGGAAATGCAGATTAAAAATGGTAACAAAAGTAACTGTAGGTGGGTTTTACACTGTGGAGTCATGTTTTGGAATGTTTTTGATACGATGAGGGGTTGACTCTATTTACTGGGCCAAGTCTGTGGAATCAAATACAAGAATAAAAGGAAGAACTTGATGTAAAGGTCAACTAACACTTTTATCTCTCCAAAGAATGTATTTTAAAACTGTGCACAGCACATGACCAGTAGACATGTTCTCCTACTGGTGAAGGAATTGCATTCATGTCTTTGCAACAAATATTTGCTATATTAATGAATAATTAATATATTTTAAGTTCCTTTTGTGTCTGAGATTATCCCATGCAATGAGCGTGTTTCTGACAAGAAGTTTGGTTTAATTCATCACACTACCACTGAGTTTATGTGCTTTTTTCTCTTCTCTCACAGCAAATGAAACTCGCTGCTGAGTCACTGAAGGAGTAAACATGAAGGAACAAAGATGACTACAGCAGTCACACGTGGACGTGGGCACTCCTTGAGCCTTTGTTTATGATGCTGCGGAGCTCTGAGTGCGCACCATGCTATTCTCTGTATCTGCAGGTGGCACCTGCTTCTATGATACCTGGTAAATACTCACTGCTTGAGGTTGTGAAAGAGATCATTTCTCCTACTCCTTTTTTTTTCCCCCCCTACATACACCAGTTTGTGGAGCTGACACTACACAAAGCAGTCCAGCCTGCACAAGGTCTGGTTGAAGACTGCCAGACCCACCGCACTTCAACTGATGGAAAACAGAACTTGGGATAAGCATCCCCAAGCCACCTGGAGACTTCAGCTGTAACCTTGTGAAAGAAAATAGAAAGAAAAAGGTGGAGCAGCGCTTCATTCAGTGCACTGCCTCTGAGCCTACGGCCTGCTTTGTCCCTTTATGATGATAGTTAACCAATCCTCTCTTTTATTCAACCACTGCTGATTAGCTACTTCTTGCACATAGCAAATTAATTTACATTATGTAATGAAATATGATTGTTCCTGACATAACCTGAGAAATATTTAAACATAAATATAAGGTGCTGGTTACCCAAATAAGAGTGAGTTAAAGTCTCCCCCAAAGTCGGGTAAAAGCATTGAGTAGGAAACAGTACTGAGCAGTAACTTATAAAGACTAAGCAGCAGATATTTATGTATTTTTTCATTTACATTTGCTTTTGGCACCACTTCCTTGGGCCTTGAACCACAGTGTTGTAAACATGATACACCAGTACCCATGTGCCCAGTGAACACTTCCCCCCTTCCCCCCGCATTTCACAAAACGGTCATTTTCATAACGTTTAATTGCTTTCTGGCAGTTACAGGACCAAAATCTCCCCTAACCATGGGTAATCTACATTCTCCAGCTGTGACCTGCATTTGCAGTAGGTGTACCTTACCTATGCGTGACACTCCTGGGGCTGCGTGTAGAAAAGTTACCATTGCAGATTTCTGCCCCGTGTTTTTCTCCTGCTGCCTGGTCAGCATGGTTAGTGAGGAACCTGGGGGATGGTTCCTCTTGAGATGTAGGAGCTGCTATTACTGGAGCCTGCTGTCTTCTGCTTGGTACTGCTTTCAGAGTGTGAAGTGGGCAGGTTTGTGATGGCAGCTGCATGGGTGTGAAAATACCCCAGGATTGGCTGGAAAAGGAATCAGGTTGCATCTCAGCTGTAGTCACATGAAAGAAATAAGTAATGGCTTACCCAAAGCTGACTTTGTACTTGTCTTCACAGTCATTGCATTCTTCTAGTTTTCTGCAGCCTAATAGGAAAACATGTAGTAAGGTTTGTGTACCTGGTGATGTGAGCAACCTCGGCAGCCATCCTTGCCCTGAGCAGATCCATTCACTTCTGTTTAGTATTCTTATGTAGAAGTGGGGATAATAACGTTCCTTGGGTGGATTCTCTGTCTACAGCCAGGTGGTGTGGAGGCACTACAACCTCCATAATGTGTGTGAGTGAGGAGTATGGCAATCCTTTGTGTTATAGAGAGTAGTTTGTCCTGGAGAACTCACTGTGCAGCAGTTGCGATGCTAAAATCATGATAGGGCATTTCTGGTCCATTGAGAACTGTCATCTGGATGGTGCTGTGTTGTATTTTGTCACCGAACTGCTCCTGAAACACGAGAAAGAATAAATAAGGTATTCACTGGTGACTGCCTTTTGCAAACTGTGTAACGTGTCTGTTCCCACTCTGAGGAACTGCATGCCCAAGGCCTGTGGGAGTGGAGGCACTCATGTCTCAATCTGAAGGGAAAAATCAAGGATGGGTTTGGTTTGGAGGAGGATAGGTTTGGTTTGGAGGAGGATCCTGTTTGGGATGAAGAGCACATGGGAGTGAATAGCCTGGTCCTAGTCAGAGAGCTTGAATTTTACATTGCTCTTTAGCAGCTGCAGCGTGGAAAGCTGTTTTTAAGGAGAAGTGCAATACAAATTAATGGTGATGGAAAAAATTCTCTCCTCAGGTATGGTTTCAGTTGCAGGTCACAGCATGTGACCCAGGCAGGCTGCTGACTCAGGACCTCTCACTGGCATTGCAGGCCTGCAGCCCCTCCTGCAAACATAAGGACAGTAGAAGAGGAAAAGTTCCTATTTCAGCAGGCAAGCAATTCTGGGTGGTTTAACCTACTCTGATCTGGGGGTACTAGGTCTTACCTCTCACTGAGGAGTTAAAACCTCAGTGCACTACTTCCCTATTCAAGTAAGTGAAGCCAGCTTTCCTTCTACTCTGTGTGCCCTCTTTCCTTGGAGTGGCTCTCCCCTGTGTTCTTGTCCAGGAGGTGGAGACAGCAGAGCCTGGTGACTCACTGTCAGCCTTGAACACTGATGGCCTCCTACCTTAGAGAGAATGGGTCTCTGCACCCTGTGGCTTGATTTAAAATGTGGGGAGGATGGCATCTGTCATTGCAGATGTGATGCAGGTGATCCCTGGCTCAGCGTAAGAGAGCTCATCAGCCCTTTGGGCTTGCAGGCTTGCAGCTGAGCTGAACTGCTCCCAGGCCTCAGGCACTCTGGCTGAGTGTATGTGGCAGCTGGTGCCTAGGGAGAAAAACAGCTCTGTCCCTCCTTACCTCCTCCAGCCCAGTATTTCTCAAGAGAGAGTAGGAGCAGGAAGATGTTACACAAGAGAAATCAGCTGCTGGGGAGATCTGACATGACATGTCTAAGAGACAAGCGAAGCCCTTAAAGCCTGAAGTATTTTTTCACAGGACAATTCTACTCCCTGGGAAGGTCAGTGGATTCTTTTTTTTTTTTTTTCCTTTTAGTATAGTAGAATTCAGTCAGTCACTATTTCAGGGTTCTCAACTCTTAGAAATTGGTATCTTTTGCAGTACCACACAAATAGGCCAAGGTAAGTTAACCTTTAACAAGCAATTGCAGTTTCAGCCTGAAAAGCATAGTCCCAACCTGCGCATCAAAGCAAGGCAGACTCAAACAGCCACAAAAACATTGTTCCTAAGAAGGGTGTCTTGGCCTTCCCTCAGAACAATGTTCTTCCAGGACTTTGATGAGTAACTTGGCTTTAGTCCAACTAGGCAAACAAATGAGTCATGCTCGTGCTGGCCCAAGTATGGTTATGCTAAGATGCTACTACTCAGACACTTTGTACTGCAAGCAGTAATCTAGCATTAGTGACAGACAGCTCTGCTCTGATTTACTCGTATCAACTGTACCAGTGGAAAGGCTGTCATGGTGCCCCAGCTGTCTTCTGTCATTTTTCAGTCACCTGGGGACATTCCAGTCTGCCATCCAAGTTTGGTATAACTGGCTGGCACACTCCTTTATTTGCTCGTGATGAAAGACGTCTGCACATACAAGTTAGTAAGTCATGATTGTGTGCACTTCTCTTAAAAACAGGAGGGGAGAGAGAGATTGGTTGCACCTTCCTCTGCTGAGGCAGAGGTCTCTGCCTCTACCTCCACGTTTTGCATTGACCATACTTCAGATGTTCCCCAGCAGTGGTCACAGCCACCAAAGCCTATGGGTACATCCTCACACAAATAGCTGATCATAAAGCAATGATACACTAGTTGTATACAGTTATGTAGCTTGCTTTAAAAGTAATGCCTCCTATTTATTTCCATGGAAACTACAACAGATACAAAGAGCACAACGACGCTATTTGATAGAGCACGTTCTCGGCCACAGCTAACTTTTTTAAAGGTCACACTAGCAGTGCATTTTCACCAGTGATGAGCAAGAACTTGCATGGCATGTGCTCATCAAGATCTGCACCAGTGGAGGGGACTTACTAGTGCTGAAACACACCACTAACCCTACTCAAATCCACTGTTTGGTCACCAGAAATGTTCAGCAATCACCAATGAATGTCAATGATTGCCATTATGGAAGAAATCAGTTCTTCCCCTTTGGTTCATACATACTTCCCTGTCAGATGCCATTCTATCAGACTTCCCCTCTGCTGCATTTGTCACTCAGCAGCAGCGTCTAACAGAATACTGGTGGGAAGGATCAGCTTCTACTGCTGTACCACCACTGTCCACTCCCTGATGTTGTGGGCCAATGATATAACATAGAAAGCATAACTTTTGGAGCAGATAGTACAGGGTCTGTTGAATGCCATCAATCCCTATTAATGGAGTATGGTCACATGGCATTGAGCATCTCTGGTTATGATTTTGTTACATCACAGTTAACTCACCAACCCCTCACTTACCCTGACCTGGAAATCAGTACTTGGGGATTTTTCCAGCTGAGCACAGAGGGTTCTGGAGCCCTGGCAGCACCAATCATCCTCCCATACTGGTAGAGATGGAGCCTGGCACGCTGGGATGCCCAGCCTCTCTCTTCTCCCATGAAGTATTGCTTACACGGTTCTTTCCTGAGTCACCAGAGAGGAATCTGTTAGAGTGGCTACATGCACAGACAGATACAGACAGCAATCAGGCACTTGCAGGCAAAACTGGCAGAGCAGTTTGAAAGCACAGGCCAGCTGTGCTGCTTACTGGCTCAGCTACTCCTCCCCTCAACCTGAAATGCTTTTCACAGTACCTTGAAAACAAAGCAAAAAAAAGTGTTGATCTACTCACTACATGTTAAGGCACAGTGGTTTTTAAGTGATGACACTGACAGCCTGTGCCTGTATTTCAGCTTAGGCATTGCAGTTGTTCTCAGTTCTGTACTGACATACTTCATTTCAGACCAAGTGTTCACAGGAGCAGATGTTTACCAGCACATGGCAGCCCAAACACTGCAACATGGGACTCAGTTGTACGCAGTACACTGTGAAGCAGTTGCAGTAAATAAGCAGCATTATCTTCTGGCCACCTGCTACCTGTGACTGCATACATTCAGACAGTGCAGCACCTTATGGTGTGGTTTTGTCTCTTCCATGGATGGTGGGGGAAAACAACAGCTTTGTCTTGAGCTTTCCTCCTTTCTCTGCACAAAACCAGCAAGCCCCGATACTCGCTTTTTGGTTCTTTTTCACTCCTACCGTTCTATATTGCAGAGAAGAACAGTTCTAGGTTAAGGCTGGATTAAAGGCATGTACTCTGCCCTGCTGAAACTTCTGCTCACATACTTTTTTACAAGCAGATCAGTTAACAGGCTGCCTACAGAGATGGCAAACTGGTATGCAACCAGTTATTTTACCTAACAAGACAAACCTGAGACAAGTGAAGGACCTTATTTCTAACAGGTCCCAGCAAGGTGGACACGATGTCACTCCCAACTGTCATGGATGCGTGCATGGCTAAGGCTGATGAACACACAACAAATATTTTATCTGAGACTTTGAAACCCTCTGTGTTCTGTATTGCACAGCTTCCTGATGCAGAGAGAAGAGCACCAGCCAGCTGCCCTAGCTTGGCCAAGAAAGTGAGTAGGACAGGATCATCATAAATGGTCTCTAGGTGCTGTAAAGTTCACTAAACACTCAACTCCTTAAATCACGTTGAAGTTCTGCCTAGGAAACAAACAGCTACCTTCCCCTTTGGCATCTGCTCAAGTAGCTTTCTGCTTAATTATGACACCCTATAAGCCCAAATAAGCAATTTATAATTCTGCAAGAGAATAGCACTGGGTTAACAAAAAAAAAAAAACCTGCAAATAAATGTACAACCACACGCAAAGGTGTGTGCAAGCTTCCCTTTCTGCTATCTTCTGCTTTATATATTACTACATGAGACCCTGAGGGGGTGACGCTGAAGTGACTGTCCAGTATCTGCAGCCAGAATTCATTTCCAGCACACGTTGCTCTGAAAGTCAGGCCTGCAGCGCAGGGAGATCAGCAGGGTGTGCACTGCCCTTACGCACTGAGCACTGGGAGTAACAAACTGCACTGACATGCACAGCATAGGTTATGCATCAGTCAAGATAGTACTTTTATTAACTGGATTTTCCATGTCTGTCACACATCATGAAGTTTTATACAATGAAAAAGCCAAACACTGCTGGAAGCAATAAGATCAGCTGCTATTTCTGTACCCTCTTACACACACACACACACACACACACACACACTCATTCTTTCTTGGTGAGAAATTTTTATATTTGTTTGTTAATTCTGCTTATTTATACTGCTACTTTTAAAATCCTGTGTCGAGATTGTCACATCGTAAATACAGATGAAGTTGCTAGAGGTACATTATTTTATATATAATATATACACACATACGGAAAAATACAAGACTAATTGTTTTTGCACAATATTTAATTTATACACTACTGTAACTATACGCAACTTTTAAAGACACGTTAAGGGGTACAAGAAACTGTTTACTCGCTCTAAGTAATAGTTTGGTCCAATATTATCGTAACGTAGTGGTTATTCTCGCCCTTCCTTTTACATGACGACATAATACAACGTACACCACATGCACAGTCATTCACCTATCAACAGATGGATAAAGGACGCCACTCAGACTAACAGCTGTACGCCCAGAGGTCAACCAACCATACATAACTAGTAAGGCTATAATACAACTATGCAGCATAAATGATCAACACTGCTGTTCTAAAGTGAGCACCATATATATACATTTGTATATAAAAACATGGGAAACAAAATACACCTGGGGTTAGTTAAAAGGTGCCATTCCAAGGCTGTACATAATATCAGGAAAGAGTATTTACAATGCTTGGAAAAAAGCTGCAACAAATAAGTTTATTGCCAATGCCCTTTATAAACTTTTCCTCCTACTTCGATGTTATGCTCACTGTCCGTGAACCACACATCTTATTTCTGGCCCTTTAAAAGATCCCTGCTCAAAAAACGTCAGCAAATATGTTCTATGGCTTCACCCACACATCTTTTCTTGCAGTTTTTCATTTATAAATACCACACTGACTAAACTGCAACTCTCTTAAAACTTACTTAAAAGTAAAACGCTCATCATCACGTCCTTGTTTAGGAAGCAGAATGTGAAATCCCTGGCTAGGTGAGCCAGTAAGGATACCCCGCGCAATTCAGGTTCTCTTAGTAAAGTCTTTTACTAATTGAGAAGAGCTGTCGTCAACTGTAGAAATTACAACCAAGTGTAGTGCAGTTCTTTGGTGCTCTACTCACTCTACAGCAGACATGAAATGCATTGTATTTGACCATTCTGCAACGTGACAAGATGCTCAACAGTGTAAACTCCTCTCAGACATCCAACGTCTGGCCAGGGCGCTGCTACATAACACCACCGGTTTGACTAGCATTGCTCAGAAGACCCAGTGCACAGCATGAAAAAATAAAACATTCTTGCCCTTCTCCAAACTAGGAATCCACAATATATTTTTATCTAGATAATAAAATTCTACAAGTTAACTTATCTTGTCAAACGCACCCACTGGTACACAAATACTCTGAAACAAGACCTCGCCGTGGCTATGAGAAACCTAACAGAAAGGCAAATAGTTGTAAAATAAATACTTTCCTATATGCTATTTTCACCAATATTAACAAAAAGCATGATTACTGAGGGAAAGTAAGGGGCATATGTATGGGCAAACAGCAGTACTTTAAGTCTTACAAGAGTCTGATTTGATAATGAGAAAAATGTAAATGACAGGAACTACGTCAACTTGAATCCAATTAAAGGTTTTCCATCCCTTATTGCCTTTTGAAATCTCCAGGAGGCTGGGAGAGGACAGGGAGGAAGGCTCACAAGGTAAAAACCTAAAATATTAAGTGTCATGATAACGAAAGTAATTCATACAAATACTTTATTTTCAGTTAGCACGTAAAAACTCAGACTTAATTTACCTTTGTTATATTAAAAAAGATTGTCTGCTTGTAATATTAACATATTTCTATGGGAAAAAAAGCTGCCTTACAGATCTACTTGCTTCTTTGAAACAAACAAAAAAAAAACCCAACCCAACAATGCAACACAACTGCCTCTAGCAAAACAAGATCTTTTCACTTCGATTTTTGAGCCACAACTTTATCCATTTCATAACTTAAGACAAATAGGTGTGGGTTTAAAATCATATTTCAAGATCGCTAATTTTCAGTGCATCTTTGCTTTGTACAAGCCTTGGAACATCTGAAAGCTCCCTGAAGAGTTTTCAGCATCAAAACATTATTGCTTTGGTTCTGTTTCAGACACATAGAAGTATGCCACATATCACAGATTTTAGATATCACAGAAGGTCAGAACAAGAATTAACATTTCACAAGCGAACAAAAGCTCCTCTCTCTCTAGTTTAAGTGCAGAACGTGAAACTTCTAAGTGCTCCATTTACATTAGGATCCAGATAGTCATTTTAATTTAATCCAGATCTTCCATAGTAAAATTATAAACGTAAAAACTACACAATAAAATATTCTGTTTCGTCAAAAAAAAAATATAATGGCTAGCAGCATGCAAAGACCATGCATTGTCATATCATCAAGCAAACACAAAATTAAAATGTAATAAATAACTGCTCAAAGCCCACTTAAAAATCTTAAGACAACAAAAGGGGGTTCAGTGACAAGGTGTTCACAGCTCTGAACAGGAAGAAAGATGCCGTCAAATAGATCAAGCTATTAAAGTCAGGCTGCTGTCAAATGACATGACAACAACTGGTTTGACTGGAGGTACACAGCAGGCCCTCCTTTGGGTTCCGCTGAATATTCACAGATATCGTCTTTTCACACAGAGGTAGTTGTAGCACGTTATTTTTCAAGTTCCTGTTCTTTATCCGTTCCAATTCATTTGCCGTGTCTGATATCTGGTCAGAAAAGAACTTTAGGCTGCCCAACGAAGAAGCCTGGTTGGCACTTCCACTGGAACTTATACACATTTTCCACGATGATTTCTCCTGTACTTTTACACTGGAAAACGTCAGATTGTTTTGAGGATCAATAATGTATTTAGTGCTGCCGTGAATCTGTGAACCCAGGCAAAGGCTCATTAACTTCAGGCTTTCAACCAGTTCCCCTGCACTTCTTGACGATAACTGCATTGAGTTTCCAGATCCGGCGCATCTACGAGTGGAACCTGAAGTGTTGTTGGTGCTGCCGCTGGAGTTGCTGGAGGGACTTCCCCCACCTTTGTTATCACCACCTGGACTCGTTTTGTCTACTCCTCCATTCGCGTTACTTGGTTTGCTTTGTCCACCGCCATCTCCTTGGCTGCCAGGTGGCCCCTCGCTACTATCCCGCCTGTGCCAGGAGTAAGTAAACCCACTATCCTTATCGAGGCGCCTCCTGCTTTCCGAGTCATCGTCACTTGTTTCTGAGCTACTGCAACTAGAGCCACGGCCCTGGCTTTTCCTCCTGTGGTAGCGCTTATGCACCGTGCTAGGCGAAGCGATGTTCATTTTTAACCTGCTGAGCTTTGGGGGTAAGTTCTCGTCCATGTCAAACTCATCATCCGACTCTCCTTCCTCAAAGATCTGATTGAGGACTGGTGCACTCTTTCGTGAAGTAAGACGGTTTGTAACTGAAGGCTTACGGCGCAGAACCACTTGAGTAGAAAGAGAAATAGGCTTCTTGTCTTCTTCATCCTCCTCTTCATCTTCTTCTACTCTGAACAAGCACTTCCGGCCGCTCGTAGTGGGTTTTAAGCTCACTGATGGAACTACCGAGAGTGCCGGCCCAGCTAACTCAGGGATCTCTTCTTTCTTTGCTGACTCACCAGCAGCCTTGCTTCTGTGACCATTGAGAACGTTTTCTGCTGTGCGAGCTGGAGACTGAGGAACAGTTGCGTGGGAGAGAGGAGAAGCTGTAAGGTCATCCTCCAGATCCTGGGGTACATCGATTTTTGTTGGCCATGATTGCCTACAGAAGTACAAAAGATAAAAGAAAAGTCACATCATGGTGACCATCTCAAAACACACAAGCAAGTTTAAGATCTATACAAGAGAAGCTTAAGAACTGCCACAAAGATTGCCTGCTAAGTTTTGTATTTGTAAAGGACAATACTGAGTAACTGAGAAGAAAACGTTCTCAAGATGTGAATTCCTTTGCAAATGCTGTTACTTGAAAGGAATGTCATATTTACAAAAGCATCGTTTAGAAATGTTGTTTTCTGTCAAAAGAAATCTTAAAAAAAAAATCACTACTCAGAAAACGAAGCAAGCAATACAAAGCTTCAAATAATTGCCTTTCCAATAATCTGAAGTAGGCATAGAAACACCACTGCCATGGAGGAGAGATGTAAGGTGGTTTGGGTGCAAGGTGAGTAAAAGTGGTTTAGAATATTCTTAAGCTTTTGTTATTTTTTTTCCCCCAGTACTCTTACTACAAAAATCAGGTTAAAATCAACACAAGTGAGGCTGAAAAGCAAAGTCAGAAGGAACATTCTCCTATTTAAGTAAGTTTCATTCAGACTAAGCTCTGTTCCACAATATCACATCTTATTTCAAACATATGCATCAAGATCATACACATTTATTTGACCTTACCTCATCAACAGGAATACTGCAGTTCCATAAATTCAGGATTCAGATTGCTTAATAAACTACAATAATCAAAGTTCAATCTGTATGAGTGTCTGCTGAGTGTTAATCTCAAAACGAATCAAAGTGACAGCTGAGAGTAAATCAGGTTTACCATCAGCAGCTGATGTCTTTTTTTCTTCATTGTCTAAGCTGGTGACTAATGATTTATATTTTACTTTACGTTTGGGGGATATATTGTAATTTTCCCATCATATACACAATAAATTAAGAACAAAGACTGACAGTCCTTCCTCTTTACCTGTATTTTGAAAGACTGATCCAAGAGAACACACACCACCTTAACAGTGACTGCACATAAACTCCACATTCCTTGTACAGAGTAAGAATTTTCTTCTATCTTCTCAAAAAGTTATCTTGAAGTTAAAAGAAGTTTCCTCATCATGTGATTTTACATTAGCTAACATAATCTAGCACAACGCATGAGAAGCAGTGAAAAGAGACTTCTGCTCATGTATGGATGACATTGCAAGATACTGCCAACCTTATTTTGGGGCATGCCACCAGAAGGGGCT
>JAOWBP010002978.1:34992469-35011316 GCA_028571105.1 Tragopan temminckii
AGAGACTTCTGCTCATGTATGGATGACATTGCAAGATACTGCCAACCTTATTTTGGGGCATGCCACCAGAAGGGGCTACAGCCCAAGTAAGAACCAAAGTATGGCTGGAAAGCAGAGAGGAAGAAGACAAGTTTCAGATCAAGGGTGACCACCAGCTATTCTCACTGTGTTCAAGTGTTTAGAGTTAATAGATGCATCTGTGTTAGAACTGTATTTGCTCAACATTTCCCTCGTCTACCAGTGTGGTCACCCAGTTGTAGATGGAGATGAGGTTGGTCAAACACAACCTGCCTTTCATGAACCCATGCTGGCTGGACCTGATCCCCTGGATGCCACGCACATGTCGCGTGATCTCACCCAAGCTGATTTGTTCTGTAACTTTCCCTGGTACCAAGGTCAGGCTGACAGGCCCGTGGTTCCCCGGATCCTCCTTATGGCCCTTCTTGTAGATGGAAGTCACATCAGCAAGCCTCCAATACTATGTTTACCTCCCTGTCTTCCTCCACATTGTGTCCAGTAGGTCCAGGGTGAGTGGGCCAGAAGGAAAACTCCAAATTGTGAGTTATTCATGTTTAACTTTTACATCTTCTAAACTCTTAAAATGAAATTAATGCATCACCGTTGTCCTTTCCATAAGATCACTCTAGATACTTTCCATTTAGAACCATCATGGAGAAAAGGAGTAACTTGAACGCTACCTGAAATTATTAATGGCAAGAGTTCATCAATTACTGTGGATCTGCTTGTCATGCAAAGAAAATTCACGCTATTAACACAGACTTAAGTACTCTATTCAACATTATAAAATCATACCAAGATTCAGATTCAATAAATCTACGTGTCCCAGTTCCTCATCTAACTGGAGCAGCTGTTTTACAGAAAAAGTGATACTGATACAAAGAAAAAAACAATTTAAAAGCAGACTTTGTAGGTCTTCAAACTCCAAAGTTTTCCTCTAATTTGTTTTATAACTAATATCTACTATTAGACACATTTGATGTTCTAATTAGATTTCTTGTAAAAGAGATTGATGGATGTAAGAGGACTGAGAGAAGTGCTGAGCAAAAGACATGTAACACTGACCTTGAAAAGAGGTAAGCTCTGTAACACCAAGCCTTAGACCACTTAAGTTTCTGTAGATTAAAACCTGTATTTGCTTGCAACAATAATTCTTCTAAAGCACTTGTCGCCATGCCACATAAGATAATGTTTCTTACGTGAGCGGACAGAGAGATGACCCTTCTGTGCAGCTACTAGCTTTCAGTCTAATCTAGCGCACAATCTCCAGACAACAGAGATGTTGATAATAGCCACTGTAAGATTCTGAAACAACTCGTTATTCAGGTAGACAGAAGGATATTCAGAAGTGATTCATCTAAGTCCTCAAAAATTTCAGTCTAAATCCAAGGTAACAATCAAGGCAGATGATGCATCTAGAACCTGTTTCCCACTGCGCTTACCTTTAATTTGTAACAAGCACTCTTTTTGGTTTTTTTTTGAGATGATAATACCTTTTATCAGTTAGTCCGAGTAAAATATAGATATGCAGCAGAAGGGAATCACAGTATTCATGCTCTTCTTTCACTCTTATTATATGATTTTCATTGCATGAACGTTGCACAAAAAGCCCTCCAGCATGAATGACCAGTCTTGTCTTTTCTTTGCTACATTAACAAACCTGAAGGTAAGCAGCAACTGAAGCATTTAGTGTTCTTCTCTCACTAAGAGATTAGCTACCAACAAGTGCTATTATTGCTAACAGTGGTTACCAATAACATTTTACCTAAGTCATTAAGGCAACTTTCTGAAAAGACTGGAGATCAGAGAGCAGAAATTAATGGAAAAGCCTCAGTACCACTTCCATCTTCACTGGAAAGACTGTCAGGATGGGCCAATAATGATTTTTCTTAACAGCAGAAGGTTTCTTGTTGTATTCTGACACTCATCAAACTAAAAAGAAAGCATTTAAGAAGCATAACTGTTCAAAACTCATATGTCTCAGAATCAATGTGCAACTGGAAACGATTCATTACTTAAGCATATACTTCTGTAACTGAAAATGTTATGCTTTGATAGTGGCCTGCATAGCAAGTGGACTGGTTGAACGCATCAGTACTAATTACATGGCAGAATTCTCCTCTCCTCCCTTTGCTTTATTGCCTGTCAACAAACTGAAGCTTTGAAAACTCCAAGGTGCTTTAATAGTTTTTGTCAAACTAAGAATTCTATGGCAATAATTTTAAATGGATGACTGAAGTTTTCAACCATTTTCCTTACATAACAGCCATATCAAACTAAGTATATTAAAAAGAACAGAACAACCCGAAGAAGTTTGCTCTAATCCTGATTTAGAGAACCAAAAGCTAACAACTACTCCTTAACGTCAAATTCAGAGTAATTTCTCATCTGTAAGTAATTCCCCATCACATTTCAGGACAATGCAACTGATTTTTTTTTTCCCCCAAGGATATTACACAAACTTTCTATGAGGACCTCAAGGTCAACGAACATGTCTGTTCCCAGCAGGTATGAAGATCTACTCCTTCAGATACAGACTTCAAATTCTTTACTCATCTTCTAAAACCAGTAGAAATTGAGAATATTGGTAACTGATTCATGAACACCTTCTCAGCTGTCCACAGCACTTTATTTGAACCCACTTAAACCTGGCAGTAAATAAGCATGTTATAGTTTTATAAAAACTAGTACTTGAACAACAAGACACTAAATTTAAAAGAAGAAGAAAAAGAAATTTACCTTCTCCAGTTCTTACCTGAACTGCGCTTTGATGTTGCTAGGGCTTGCAGATCTGGTCTGAATTTCTTTCTCTTGTTTTTCTCGCAGAATCCTCTCAGCCAATAAGAAGTACGTAGCAGTGATGTGATTGTATTTGTTAGTTTCCAGTGCCCTAGGGAAAGAACAGAACACAAAATAAACCATACATCAGTGGCTTCTAAAAACTGGACACACAGTTAGCACATCTTGCTGTATTTCTTACAGTAGGAACAGCACCTGGAAAACACAACTGTGTCTTTTTGATACCTTGACAACTGTGTCTTGGCCTTCCTAAAAATAAAGAGCCAAGAGGTCTAGTCAATTCACTATAGGTGAATGAGGATATTTTTAGAGTACCATTCAAAAAGAAATTAATTCTTCCTTTGTTCAGCATACTTGAAACAACAAAACTTTATTTTGTTTATGTTATGCACCAGCAGTAGGCTTTCCCATTGGCACGTACACAAACTTCCAATACTCATTTATGTAGCAACTGAATGAAAAACTTCCATTATCTTACAGCTGCCACATTAACTTCACAATAAAATTATACTCCTAATCCCAACATAAAGGACACCAGCAGCTAAAAACTTAAGTAGTGACCCTGCTGTTTTGTTATATCTTTTATTTTTCTCCC
Organism: Tragopan temminckii; assembly: GCA_028571105.1. Taxonomy (NCBI): domain Eukaryota; kingdom Metazoa; phylum Chordata; class Aves; order Galliformes; family Phasianidae; genus Tragopan; species Tragopan temminckii. The sequence continues at coordinate 34,995,882 of JAOWBP010002978.1, forward strand.
CCTCCCCCCCAATGTTAAGGTTTTAAGAGTTTTTTCCAGGTCAAACATGAACAAATAGAAAAAAACAGCTACATCCTCTTTTGATGCATTGAATATTGTAAGGACTTGGGGTTTTTAATCTGTTAGAAGAAACTATGCAGCTTTCTAGTACACTCACTCAGTGGCAATGACGATTTTGCATTATACAGATATAAGAAATAGTACTTTGAATTACAAAGATCCATGTATATGCAAGCATACTAAAGGAAAAATGTTAGAATTTATCACCTCTACATATGCATGAGGACAGGACAGGCGTAACTAGTACAGATTGGTAGCACAAGTCAAAGCATGGATTTCAAAGCAAATTTGCTCAAGATTGCAAAGTTTGTTGCAGGAAACGAACACTGTTCCAAAGCGCCTCCTTGAAGTTTTGCCTAAGGCTGGATCCATGTCAGTATTTCTCATCCTAGAATGCTCTCAGAGAGCAAGATTGTAACACTTCGTCCGATAACTGAATGGCTTGATATTTAAACACTGAAATACCCAGGTTACCATGACAGTCTTTTATCTCATACAATGGCACAAAATGAACTTTATATAGGAGACTGAGAACTTACTCCACTATAGTATCTCGGTCTGCAATGTCACCAAGAACCATACGCTGTATTATACTGTTGTGTTCCTCCTCGGACAGATTTTTGTATGACACAAGAGGAATGTTGTACTTTGTTGCAGGGGAAGGGTCAACTCCTTGGAGCCACGCATGGTTTTCAATCTCTTCCAAAGATGCCCTTCGCTTCGGATCTCTCTGCAACATCCGTGTAATCAGACTGTGAATAAAAAACAGGTCTAAACAAAATGCACTTGCATGTTTAAAAGACAACCATTCTAACAGCAGCACTGGAAAGAACTTTGCTGTCAGCCCAAATAGGTCCTCAGAAGTCCCTATGTAGACAGTGTGGTAAGAAATTATTCTCAAAGATGTTCCAAATATTGCTGAGCTGAAACTATTTATTTATTAAAAACTACAAATACCATAAGCACTACAGTTTTCATTTGCTATGCTTAGGTTCCTAACATCTGATTTACTGTTTGGTTTTTTTTTTATGATAAGTTCATATGGCAGCTGTGACAGATGGCCTACAGGCTGGTCTGTACAATAACAGAAGTATAATTTTCTACAATTGCTGCTGTCAACAAGATTGGGGAATGGCAAGGTAAGCAGAAGTGTTTTATTCTGAGATTGCCTCTAAGACATTTGATTCTTCTGTATAGGTGAAAAGACAGTGATCTCTTCCACCCTTAAAAACAACATCTAAGATGAAGTAACAAACATACTAACAGGTTGACGTTGAACATTTGCAAGTGCTGGTCGGGCAGTATGTAGATTCCTAAAGTAAACAGAAAAAGATGACTGTCATCTCCGTGGACTCTGTCTTTACTGGGAAGTTATCCAGGTGAGATGTCACTTGTTTTACTATTAGAACACACACAGAACTAACTATGCAATTCATCTGACTCTTTTTAATGCCCTAGTAAAACACCAGCAGTAAGGTAGTAAAGTGCATCATAAATGCACCACAAGTGCCCTCCTGCTTCAGGCTTTCTTATGCATCCCAAAACATCAAGAATGTTTTCACTTAAAGCAGATGGTTTAGGCAGTCTCAGAGCCATTTCCGTAAGTAAACCTAACCTTCAGAGCACTTAGGTAACTGGCAATACATCACAGATGTGCCACATGCAGAAAGCAGATCTACTTGGGCCTTTAAGCAAATTAGCATTAGCCAGTATATTAAGCAAAAGGATCCAAAAAACAGGAATTTCATGGCCCAAGCACCACATGCAACATCTCATGAGATTCACTGGAGGCATTCAAGGCCAGGCTGGATGTGGCTCTGGGCAGCCTGGTCTGGTGGTTGGCAACCCTGCACATGGCAGGGGGGTTGAAACTAGGTGATCATTGTGGTCCTTTTCAACCCAGCCCATTCTATTATCCATTCTGACAGAATTCACTAATAAGAGCTTCTAAACTCTTCCCATTAGGTATTTTAAACTTATTCTCATATGTAAACCTCTTCAAGTTGCCGAGAGCCTTGATAGGAGCTTTTGCATGATACCAGAAATGCTAGACACTATAAGACATGAAAACCTGTTATCGCGTTGTGTTATGCATTCCTGGACTGCACAGGTTAGGAGAGTAATGGTCATTTTGACCAGTTATAACAAATTTCCTTCTGTCAAGGAACAGAATCTTAGATGTTCCTCTAGTCTTATGACTCTGACATACAGTAAAGGGACTGATAATGTCATTAATTCATCTTTACTGTATGGGCCAATATTGGAACATATAAAAAATAAAAAAGCAGCAGTGAATACTGCAGAAAAGCATCACATCAAAATGAGTCATGATTTTCAAGCAGCATATGGCATTCTGCAGATAGATGATTTTTCTCCCGTGATTGCCTAGAATGTTGGAGTTTCCATTTCAGTAGGAGATAAGCGAAGCTTGCTGTGATATTCTTGGGCTTTGACACCTTGTATTCTGAACTGAAATCTAGAGGGATCGTTACCTTTTTCACTCCTGCCACAAAGTACTCTGAGCAACACTTTGTGATTTGCCCAGCAAGAATGGTGGCCAAAGCCAGCCAAGCCCCGAGCATCTTCTCTAATCATTTATAAAATGGATGACAGATGAATAAAGATACAATTTCACAAACGTGGGAAAAGCCTACTGGCAAAAAAATATCATAGGATTAATGTTTAGTAAGAACAGGTGTAGGAAATAAAAAGATGCTATACTGCTGCCCAAGATACTCAGTCGACATGAGGAAATACTAAGAACTAAGGAAGAACACAAGAAGTAGGCACAATATTTTAGTAGCTGGCAAAGAATATTTCCACACTAATAAACTGCATGAGGACTCTCAGAGGTAGTGAAAATCCACTTCTGTGAGTGCTTTCAATTCTTGGGTACTCTACTTACTCTTTACATTCTTTGGACACATGAGGTGGCACCGTGTATTTGCAGTCCATTATCATAGTCAGAGTTTCACTGTCATTTGCTTCTTGAAATGGTGGTTGTCCACATACCAACATAAAGAGGATGACCCCCAAACTCCATATATCTGTAAATGTATAATTCACATTTTAAAGTAATTGTTGAAAAAGTAGACATAATTACCATCAAAACTGAAGTATTATTGAGATACATCTTGAGTTTACTACTGCACTCTTGATTCTCAGCATTACTTATGGAGTTTGCAATTCTACGGAAGTACGGTGGAACAGTAGTTCCACAGACTGACAGTTTTTATAGCTTATCAGAATTCAATACTTCAAAGATGAAAAGTATTGAGACATCACATCTTTGACAGCAAAGCATCATTTAAAGCTGAAGATAATCCGGTCACTCAGAAGATAAGAATTTATGATGCTTTCCTTCATAGGTAGGCACAGATTATTAAGAGAGATGTGTATTCAAAGCATGTTCCCTCCTGACAGACCAGTGCAAACTATTCTCAAGTCTTATTTGTTACCCCTTGCAGTAAGAAATTCTAAAAGTCACTTACGATAATGAATCAGATATTTGTTTTTCCTTCAGTAGCAGTGACTTTAAAAAAGTTATTTGTTAATGCTAAGTAATGAGTTAAATTGTTTCTGTAAAGCTGTTGTCTTACCATTAAGGACCAATCATTAAGATGTATGTGTTCTGGTTGTCTTGTTTGCCTGGTTGGTTTTAGATATCTATTGAACATGTAATGAAGTTAACAGCGATGTCTACTAGGCTATGCAAATTTTCTTGTTTCCTTCCAATTCTTTTGTTTAATTCCGAAAGCATTTAACAATTTCCTTGGTCCCCAATGAAATGACAAACCTAGAAGTGCTTCTTTTTCATCCTAGGTATGAACAACTTTTGTTGGTTTCTACTTACTGGCAAGGCTAAAATTTGCTTCAATTCTTCATAAAGTTTGCCTAGAAAAACAAACACTGCAGATATCTCACTGCATTCAATACAGGAAACGTAGACTTTGAAAAAGATGGCATGCTGCCCGAAATTTAAGCAACAAGAAAACCCCACAAATATACACTATTTATTTAGAATGCTCTTCAACTTCAGTGTAACTCCACGCTATGGGACTTTCAGCAGCAGTTTTGGGCCTCATACCCCAGCATTTCACAGATCCGCACACGGTAAAACCAAACAGGCAGCAGAACCGAGATAAGTGAAGAGGCAGGCAGCTCCTGAGGGAAGAGCAGCTGGCAGCAGCCATGGGAAGCAGAGCACAGGGCTCTGGCCTGGAGGAGCTGGGAGGGAACCACGCTGTTAGCTGCCCAGCTGCAGCTGGCTTTCTGCGGCCTGCGCAAATACTTGATGTGCATTTAGAGCTGAAGGATGGCTATGGTTTTGTTTAAGAATGTAAATCACACACATTCATCCCTAGCACAGTTATTCATTTGGATAGTTACAACACATTCTTCGTATGGTTTAGCTGAGAGAGAAAAAGACACGCTACAGGGTAATTTTCTTCAGAGCTCTAATTTGTACTAAGTGTATGCTATTAACTCCAGCAATTATTTGATTTCTGTTATGCCACTTTAGGGCCTCGATCCCGTATGTGCCGAGCACTTGGAGGCCAGCACGTCGAGCCATGGAGACCTGCAAATTCAACTTCATTGACCACACTGGAAAGTCAGTAAGTGCTTTACTACTTTGCTAGCCTGATGAAGAAAGATGCATGGTTTGGAATGCTGAGACTGAAAAAAAAGCCTCACAAAACAGAGGCAATTTTACCTGAAGGTACACCTTGAGTATTGTAAAGGTGCTTGCATCTTCCTGCTTAGTCTGAAAGGAGCCAAAAGTCTCTGGTGCATTAGCCATCTCCCACCAAGCAACAAGTATCAAAACCTCATTTCTGCAGGCACATGGAATATGTACCATCACGCATTTCTATTAACTGCCATCTTCTGTATGTCAGTGCCCTTCCTCAATTTCTAACCTTCCCTAAGGAATCTATTTTGCAATACAATCTATGTTGTGTTGTCAGGATTCTGTTCAGTGCCTCCCAATAAAATGCTCGGTGTCTCCTTCCAGCAGGAAGCATTTCAGGAGGCACCACAGAGCATCCATAATTACAGATAAATTATGTTTGCCGTAATAAAATTACATTGGCTAAGTTTAAGCCAAGGAAAAAAAAGTACTGAAGAGGAGAGTGAAATAATTAAACCATAAATTAAAAATGAGCAGGCAAAAAAAGCTAGAACAGACGATTCCAAGAAACTGAGCTTAAAATATCAGAAAAGTTCCAAGAAGAGGACAAAAATAGCAGTGAGACAACAATTAAAGTTCCATGGAACCACACACAGAGGAAACTCCAGCCAACTTCCAAGTGGTTCAGCTCACAGTGAGTATATGCTGAGCACCCTGAGTATTTTCCTTTAGACAGCAATGTCTAATCCATGTTCTGCTCAGCACACAGAACAGTGACACAGCATACTGTGCACCAGCTGTGTGGTTGGCTTTTATTGGATATATACATTCTTTCTAAAATTTCCACTTGGAAGGATATGTGATGATAAATACTGTTTAAGTAACTTTTGGAAAATTAAAACACGCATGTACAGGTACTTGTAAAGAATCAGAAAGCCTAGAAGCAGAATTCAATTCATTCGCTATATGCAAAGAAATAACTGTTCAGATGCTGTACCAAGGGCTGTGATTTAGTGGGAAATACTGGTGAGAGGTGGATGGTTGGACTGGCTGACCTTAGAAGTTTTTTCCAACCTTGGAGATTCTATGATTCTGTGTAGTTTATACATTAACATACTATTTGTATTAACAAATAAGAGTAATCATTATCACGTAACTGAGAATTTTCTATCTCTTTCATTAGCTACTGTATTTTGTACCTCATGTTCATAGTCTCTCCTACAGTCTTTGGGACACTGTATGATGTGTTTTGTGTTATTGAAAAGGCATGTATGAAAGAAACTATGAACTAAAAATGGTGCTTAAAACTTTCTGCTTGATCTAGTCATATTATCTAAGGTATTTTATGCTCTCAGTGAAGGACACTGGGTTAGCAATGGCCTCTCATTCTCACACAGTACAGGCAAAACTTATGCTTTTTCCTAACAAATACATATTTTGTTAGCCTTGTCAGACACTCATCTGTTGTGGCCAAGAAGTGGCCATGTGCAGAAGCAATTGTATAACTTTGCACACAACCTATTTTTATAGCTGTGGCCGAAGAACTTCACTGCATCTATACTCATGGCCACTAAAATGACTCTGGTGTCAGGAATAGTTTAGACATGCTTAAGCAGATCCAGAAGTATACTAATACCTAGGAAGAAGAGAATGCAATGAAATAGCGTGCCTAAATAATTCTGATCTCCATGTGGGAAGACTGAACGAGTTCCCTCCTTATTTTTGCACAGACCTTAAGCCACACTAAAAACCACCTTGGGGTCACCTTCACAAGCTCTCCAGCATCACATCATAGAAAGCATCTCTCCTCAGCTACAGAAGTGGAGCTAAGTGCCTGGATGGCTGCAGATGTATTGAGAAGATATACCCAAGAGTTCTGCCCCTCCATAGGCAGTCTCTCAAATAAGATCTCCTCACCTGTTCTCTGCATCAGTTTAACTAGATGCAGTTACTTCTTTGAAACACTACATGGAACTACAGCCAAACCAACCAACCACTTTAAAGAATGAGGCAACATCTTTAGTAAGGTTCTCTTTCCGGTCTACTGCACGTTGTTATCATGTCAGAGACACAATGGGAAGCATACATGTTGCTGTAGCCCCACTATCCGGAGTGCATATCTGGAAAAGGATTAAGGGTTTTGATTCTTTTGCTAAGAAACATTGGCAATGTATTTAGTGAATCTTCCTGCAGCATTTGTCCTATTCAGAAACGACCTGAGCTCAGACTACAGATCTTGAGTAACAGATTGATGCAGAAGTTTAATTCATATTCTTTTCTGACTGTAAAAATAGAAGTCTGGCCAAGCACACTCTGTCTTTTGCCACTCAGTATTTCAGGCAATATTCTATAGATTTTATTAAAAAACTCGATCTCAGTAATCATTAGTCATAATAATGAGGAGGAGTGCTAACAGCAGGTGGAGGGAGGTGATTCTGTAAGGCGTGAGCCAAACTCAGCACGTTAAGTACCTCACTGCGTCAACAGCTTCCTTTTGCCCATCTAGAACAACACAAGGCAGGTGTTTATTCAAGAAAAGCATGAAGCGGTACAGCAAGAACTATAATAGTATTGATAGCATGAGCGTGCTGAACTTCAGCACTCCATTTGAACCAGCACAGGGTTGTATCTCTGCTGTGAAGTCACCATTATTTCTTTCCTCCTCGCACCGGTGTAAGAAGGATGATTTCAAGTGTGAAGGATGTGGTAAAAAACTGCTAGCAAACAGGAAATGTAGAACTAAGTTTCAAAGCACGTTCGTTTGAAACACACAAACCTTGCAATAGCAAGGGAAGCACAGAAAGGCTTCATAAAGAACTGGACTATTCAACGGTATTTCAAGCTATCCCACGTATTCAGACAAATGCTGCATGCAATCCCAAACAAAGTAGTGTAAGAGCAGTATCTTGTTATTACAACACTGGATTTAATTGAACAATAGGATTTTTACCAGCAGATCTCCCTACATTTACGCTTCCTGAAAAGACAAAAGAAATTCCTGCATGTTCTGCGATATTACAAGAGTTTTATTTTATGTCTTAAAGCCACTTACGGCTGAGGGTTAGAAATCTTAACTGCAAGTATCTCTTTTAAAGTTAAATGACCCCATTACCATCCCAACACATGATTAAGTTTGAATGTTTTCCTTTCCTCATTTTCAGCGTGACTCAATATTAAAGATTTAGAAACCTTCAGTGCATTCATTCCAAAATATGATTAAATTCCATCAAATTCTAGAAGATTCAGCATGTACTGTAGTCCTTTAACTTGATCTTTGAGAAATACTGCCATTTATAATCGATTTATTCATCTTAAGCCATTCTACAAATGCAAAAAACCCATAAATATGTTTTCTACTTTTTTCTATTGTAGATCCATAGATGAAAATTTTTCTGTCAACTTCAGAAAACATATAGCACAAACTTTAAGAATGGAAATGCTTTCTTCTTTTAGAGATATGGGCTTTTGGTCTCCCACTTAGTGTAGTACCATATCACATTTTGCAAAACTCTGTTTCCAAAACAGTACCATTTAGCTAAGAATTTGAGGAGCGGTTGTCTTTGAGACATTACTAAGATCTGAATTAGAGGTTATTTTATTACAGAGTCTGTTTACAGCATATTAACATTTCCCCACACAACAGAAATGTTCTCTGCTATATTGTTTTGTGTTGCTGTGATCAGAGCTGTTCTATTATATATTTCAATAATTATGAGAAAACTTGTCTGTTCTCTGGATCCTAAGGAAGATGGAGATTGAGATGAACTCAACTGATTGAGTGCCACCACGAAGACTTACTATTACTTGCTGTCCTTTCTTATGCTGTACCCTGCTACTGCTGATTTCTGCTCACGCTGCAGGTGTAGCAAAAGCAGATTAGTTCCTTCTGCCAGGGAGTCCACTTGCAGAGCAGGCAACGCATCCCGATCCTTACTCCTAAACCTCTAGAGTGTTCTTATACTATTACAAAAGGAGGGAAACAAAACAGAGTGAAAGCTTCAGTCAAGACCCAGTGCTCTGCTTTGTCAGAGGCATCAGCTTTGCCAAGGCAGCTATATGTACAGATTAGAACGATGTTGTGGCAGCAATGAAATAAGGGCCTGACATCTCAGCAAAGCAAGGTTCCCAGAAAGAACACCTCTTATTAGACCAGCTAATAACTGGGGAAAAGGGAAAGAAAAATAACTCCAAGTTTTTGGGTACAGATTTTTTTTTTTTTTTTTAAACATCACACACTTTAAAAAAAACACATACCATAAAGGTTGCCTTCATTATAAAAAGTGTATGTTCTTGGGTCAACACAGAGGAAAAGCCCAGGCTGAAAGACCTTATTTTTACACATTATTAGCAAGTTGCAAAATGCATGTAAAAGCAATTGGAAACCACAGAATGGTGCTGGCTCACAACGGGGCTGCACCAGCAAGGAGCTGAAAGCAGAATAAGACCCCAAAAAAATCAAACTTTGGACAGAACTTTTCAATATTGCAATAAGTTCACCAAATAAGTGAGCTGTTTTTTTTTTTTGAAAGCACACTTCCTTGGCTTGGGCCAAGGAATCAACCTATGTCTGCAGCTCACAGTTCCTTTTCACAGCCTGGAACTCAGGTGCCTGTCCCAGTTTCAGATTTGAGACTCCTAACTGAAGAACACAGGGAAGAGAAGGGTTACAGAAACCCAACTTCAGATGAGCCAATATTTTACACAACTTGAAGTTTCTCTACTATTCTTAGTAAAGCTTCATTGAGCTTGCTTACTTCCTCCTTCTTCTCCAAATGTTATCCAGTTTACCCTCTCCAGAAAATTGGTGCAAAAGAAGAATTTGGGCCTGGGGTGCTGCACACCTTTAACATACTTACATGTAAAACTTCATATGAGTATACTGAAAGAAGGCACACAGTACTCTCTCTATGCTGCAGCAGCCAAAATCTGTCTCTTTCAAAAGCACAGCAAAGATCTTCAGAGGCAATTTATCATTTACATTGGGTGCTACCGACTTGATGTCACCACTGTTATGTCCTAAATGAGAGGTTAGGCTCTAAAAGCATTAGCTAGCCAACTGCACCAGAGGACATTTCATCGCTTTTAAAGCCACTAAATACTGTTGCTCAGGAAAGGACTGCTGGAGCAGGATTCCCAGAGCCATGACAACCAGCGCTGTGTATACGCAACTTCCTTACATAACATGAAGTCACTGCCATGGAAACCAAAGGACGTCATTAGCTGCCTGTGCTATGCCTGCCTTAAACACAGGGCACTCAAGCATCTGTTCTGCTCAAGTTTGTAAGCGGCACAAACCGTATCCACATTCATCAGCTTAACCACTGAACTGGACTTCGTCTCATTAGGCATTTATTGCTTTCTAAAGTTCATCACTTAATCCTAAAACAAGCGCTGTGGATTTCAGAAAGCTTTATTCTTGTGGCATGGTAACTTCAGTATGAGAGGCTTGCCCAAACGTTTGCCAGCCCTTGCAAGTCAGACACTTGTCATATTTTATATGTGCTATGTGAACTTGTGATCATAAGCTAAAAATCTATACTCCTTTTGCAACAGACGCATTTGCATTTAGCTACATAAATTGAGTCCCCTTAATAAAGGGGTTTATTTGAGAAATTCATGGGAATAAGTAATTTATCCTCCTAACAGAAGTAGAACTGCTGAGCAGTTCGCACTGCATATGCTTTTCTGTTGGTAAGACATATCTTTCCACAGCAAACGTACATTTAGTCAGGTTTTAGAGTAAACATTCCAATGAGAAGCATATAAGAGACAGCTGAATGTCAACTACCCTGCATGATAAGGCACTAAACTCTAGAGTAAAAAAAAAAAACAATTAAAAAAAATCAACTTATATGGAGATAAGAATGTGTACACGTTTGTTTTTACCACTGCAAAGGTACCTACAGATGGGATCAATGAAGGATGGAAATGGGCCCCAACTGGCAGCATCATGGGCAATTATTCCAATCACTGTGTTAGGACATTAAAGAGAATGTATGTCATTGCCACAGCCTCTTCAGAGGACATCTGTGAAGAAAGCAGAATTCAAGGGACCCCCTGAAGATGAGCCCTGAATGCTGAATGTTGAGTCTCTTTCAACATCAAGTTCTTCTGTGCAGAGCTAAATGTGGAAATTTTAATGTAAAAGTCATCCACGTCTTTGCATTCTTGAAGGCAGCAACGGGGCAGTATCTCAAGGCTGTTTCCAAGGTAGGCACAAACACCCATCCTGAACTACTTCATCTGGACAGGAATTTAGGAGTAGAACCTGCCCTGGGCTCAGGACTAAGTCTAGACTCATAATTCACAAGCGTACCAGTGACGAGCATGCTTGCTACTAGTTTATATGTTTTCATCACAGCACAGACTACGGAAAACAATGAAAACTCCAATTTGTAGAAAACTTCACACAACTGTCTGAAGAGGCAGAACACAGCTTAAGAGTACAAATTCGTATGACAAACACTGCAGGAATATTTTTATGCACTTAATGAAAAAGTGCATAACCACAGTAAAAAAGGAGAAAAGCTGGTATCATACTGATCGGTGTTTCAGTGGTGCCTGCTACACTGGTGATACGTTTGTGCTTCAGAAGATAAGTACGCCAACCCTCTACAGATAAAAAGCTTAGAAGATGCCATCCCTTGCATTAAAAAAAATATGTATCAGAAACAAGACAGTATAGAATAACCTTGTGTTAGCAGTACCGATGTTTGCATGCATCACAAGTAGTTTTACACTACTATATACACACTTTGATGAGTCTGGATGATGACGACACTGGACAAGTTGTAAATCTGAAGAGCATGGGTAAAGAACAAAATAACTTATCTTCCAAAAATGTGATCTTTGAGTGAACCCTTTTTTTCTTTAGCATTCCATGACTTTGAGTAAGCTTGCATACTGACATCTCCCCTTGCCAGAGATGCTGCTGGCTGGTGACAACATTATTCCTAAAGTTTTCGTAAAATGGGATTTACTTCCCCCCCTGCAGAAGAGTGAGGCAGAGATCTTTTGCAATCAATGACAACACCATCAGAATTTACAGAACTGGCTGTTCTTGCTTTAAATCTCTGCAAATCCAATTAAAATGACTATTAGAACACACAGACAAGAGAATTAAGAGAAATCTCTTCCTTCCCCTATCCCTCCAAAAAAAGAGCATAAATAGCAAATGGCATTTAGCAAATTATTTTCATAATTAGTTTATCTGTCTGATGAAACAGTCTGTTCTATATGTTACTTTATTTGACTAAGACATGCTCATCAGTAACTATTCTTGTCTTTGGAAAGCACTTCTATTTTCATTCAGTTTGGCAACTATTGCTTACTTTTCCCTCAAGATAATTGCCTGGCTTTTGCTGATTGTGTGAAACTATTATAGACAAACTGTTGATGCTCTTCATCTTCATGAACAAATCAAGAAACCCCACACCTTCAACTGTTTACTGAACATATACCATTGCCCTCAATCCAGAACAGTCTTTTACTCTGATTTATCTATTCTGCATTTAGAAATGCATTCCTTCTCTTTTGATTTCAGTTGCTTAGCCACATTTCCAAAACTATCGATTTAGGTCCCACCAGATCTGCGTTACCAAATTAGTTGATGGCTGAATGTAAGTCATCGGAGTAGCTGTTTGCAAGGCACACAAAATGAAGCTTCTTATCCCATGCACATGGATTCCATTATGATAAACACTTTCTCCACAGCAGTCTAAAATATAGTGAAAACAGTTCACATGTGAATGTGCTCAAGTTAGGGTTTAGTAGATATGCTACTAGCCAAAGTCTATCCCAACAGCTTGTCCTCTGTAGTTTCACTTGGATACTGGCACAGAACATAAAATATTCTTTGTTAATGCCACTTGATGAATGACTGTCATTTTCAGCCAAATGAGCTTCTCTCGCATGGAAGGTGAAGACAAACGAGCTCGGTTGAGCTGATCTAACCTAAACTTGCTTCTTGCTAATAAGGGCACATCTTATCACCTTCCCCCAGAACGCCGGTGCAAGCCGCAAGCTCCCATCACTTCCTTAGCACCAGCTCCAAACTAAGTGAGCAAACAGCTCTGTTTGCTAACCTGGCAGAAGCCTGTAGAAAAATTAATAGCCTTCTGTCAAATTAACTAATCAGATCAGCTCATCAGATAGGCAGCCACGCAACAGAGTGTAGCACACAAGAAGGGGTAGCTCTGCACTGATGCAAGCAAAACGGAAGGGGAAAACCACACTCTGGAAGCAGCTACGTACCGTGCTATTTTAGCTTTCTGCACCCTCAAATCTTCAGACTCACTATATAATACACTCAGCTATCCAAAAATGATGCAACGTAACATTAAAAAAGGAGTTTTGGAAAAGAAAACAGTCATTAAAAAGCTGTTGAAGGCTTTTTTTTCCTCACCTCTGTTTTACTTCTATCGTGTTTGGCTGCAACCCAATTTTGAACCTCCTGGAATTCAAAAACGCTGTCAGATATGCTAGGTAATTCAGTACCATATATGGCTTACAAGCATCTTACTATTTTTCTTCCCCTTTAGCCAAGCCTGTCAAATCTTATATTCAGCATTCTCCTAAGGTAAAAGGTCACTGTAAATAGCCACTGGCCACGATGCTTACATCAGTCATTTACTTGGTGAATAAAGTGCTATATGCAGGCAGAAACATCAGAATGAGCTTCGTGCAGGCCAGATAAGGTCAGCTGCATGCTCAGCAGTGCTCAAGCACAGGGCAAACCTGGCTGAAGCTTTGAATGGCCACACGCTCCAGCAGCACCATATGCAAATAAGCCTTTGCAAATCCTTGATGCAAAAAAGAAAACAGAAGAGCCCGAGATCCCTCCAGCAGTGACAAAGTGGGTCTGAAAGCAATGCAGCTGGCCCCTGCAACTTGACAGGAGGCAGCAAAACGGATTTGAACTCCAAGCTGTCAGTCAAACAGCACTGAGTTTGAGTACCAGTAATATCTTTAGTCATGTTTTTATGACCATCTCCCACTATTCCCTTTGCACCGCTGTGAGGACAGACTGCTACGCTGGAGGTCCCATCACTAATTTCTCAATGTTATTTGTGTATCGCAGTACCATTTCAGAGTCCTGTGCTCAACAATGCTAAGTAAACAACCCCAGTCCCACAGTCTGACTAGAACAAATTTTAAGTTGTGAGAACAACACAGAACTCCAAGCAATAGAACTTCCCATTATCTAACTCACTCAGATTCTAAAAAGCCCTGAGAACATATGATCGTTGTCTAATGCTCTTCCTGCATCATTTTAACTACAGCCTTCAACACAAAAGGAAATGACAGACCTAAATTAGGTAGTTTCTTTTCAAGTGTGAAAGCTTTTAAGTAGCATCACAAAGAACAGATTAATCTCTAAACTAGCTGAAACAGTTACATTTCATAAAGAAGGCTTTTCCATAATTTTAAGCATATAACTTAATAAAAGGCTTGCCCTGAATATTTCAGCTCTTTGCAGTGACAAAACATAAATGGTATTTTCCCTTACAGTCATTCTAATATGATTAAGACATCAGACATGCCATTTTGTCACAAGTCTCACAACAAAACCCATGCACTGAGTTCTTTACTTTCTTTTTTTAATATGACAACTTCAGATAAATGCAAGTAGTATGGTGTTTTGGTTTTGTCACTAAAGAAGTTAGAATAGAAGCCCTGCAATTTGCTGACAAGGCTAGAGGATCCAGTATCCAGTAACTGGCACCGTACTCTGGAGGAGCAAGCAAAAACTGACCACTGCATGTATTGAAATATCCTGGGAAATACAGATTAACTAGCATCCTTAAATTACACTAGAAGTAGTTCATTTTCAGCTAAGTTTTTCTACTGTTCACATCAATGCACAATAAGTCAGACTCCTAGACACCTCCTCCTCTATCAATCAATTCAATCATTTTCTTCTACTGCTTACAAATTACTGTAAGAAACGTTTTCTGTGATGTCACCATTCTTACACTGAAACAGTAAGAGGTCAAAGTGTGCTTTATTAACATATCATTTAATTCAGACTACCTGGTCAAGGCTTTTGAACTCAAGGCAGATTTAAACTCTCCAAGACAGAGAAAGGCATCTCTCAAGGCCAAGTCCCAAAAAGATAACTCTCAGACAAACAGCGTTTCTCCATTTCTAGTTATTTCCTAAAATACAGCATTCAACAGAATTTACACCACTGTAACATTTCTAGAAGTGACCCTCACAAGAGTTGTGTGCAATATTTGTACTGCTCTAGCTCACACTCCAACAAAGCTTAAGTCTCCTCCTAATGCTGAGTGAAGTGCAGCTACCAAGAAGCACCACTGCAGTTACTATTTATTCACTAATTACTTTTCAAAGTTTTATAAAACTGCAGTAGAAAAAAAACCTACTTATCACAGAATATGAAACACAACAAGAAAAGTCTTAAGACCACAAATAAAAACCTGGAGATGACCATTTAAAGGCAGCATCTCAGATGCTCAGACCTTCGAGGACCACAAGCATATCTTAAACTCCCATTCCTCTCGAGTCCTCGTCCTCACTGTTCCCACCTGCTGGTTACACAGTCCGATTTATCCCCTCCTCTTAAGAAAAAAAGAGCTAATAACTGGAAGTATTTATATTTTTTAAAATGCAAGAATAATAATTCAACAGCGTGCAGAAATATCTTGTCAGCCTATAAAAATATCTTACCCTTCATCGGGTAGCTTAGCAAGACTTGGACATGTTGAAAGTCTCAAAATTTAAAC
>JAOWBP010002978.1:35011334-35026159 GCA_028571105.1 Tragopan temminckii
GCAAAATACAGCCACAGTGGTGTACCCAATCCTCACCAGTGTTAAGAGACTAGAAGTATCACATAACAGGCACACAAGGGCGAGAAATATTGCAACTACTGTAAGTCAGTGGAAATGTTATGTACCGGAACGTGTGGTTAATGCTACTTCAGCTAACAGACCACACGACAGTATTTGCTACTGCCAGTATTAAAAAAAAAAAACACCTATGTTACTTCTAATAGCACACGCAAGAGGCCTAAAAGAACAGTAAGACAATTCCCTGTATCAGTCTAGCACACTGAGCTATCCAGGTGCAACACAAAGACCAACTTACACATGGCCACTACTCTTATCTTTTTGAATGGGAATCAACTAGGAACTTACTCCCTACTTTCAGTTCTCAGACAAGAAAAGAGCAGAGAGGTTACAGGGAGTTAATGCTGCTCTTAATTTTTTGTTTCATTTGCAAACTCAGTACGTACATACTAAAATGGATTCCTACCACCTAACAGCAGAACACCTAAGTAGCATGGACTCACAGGATCATTCTCAGATGGCTGAACTAAACAAGAAATAATCAGTAGTTTTAGGGAATTTAAACAAAAGAAATTAAGAACAGGTACTTTCCTGAAAAGGAGGTAATGTCCTTGAACAAAGCAAGTTCAAGTGCATGTTTGCATCAATATACTGCATTCACCTTACTATTAATATTAAAGGTTTTTTTATAACACACAATTGTATTGGTGCATGTTAAAAGAATTTCAATAACTTTTTCAGATAGAGATGCTCCAACACTAAGTCATTTGTAACTTTAGCATCACGATAACACTTCCTGCCAATTAGCTGGCTTCCACATATGGCATTATCTTGAAACAGAAAACAGAGTGGTACAACATCATGGTACTTTACATTTAGATCAGTTGTCAAATTCAAAGAGGACATACC
The DNA here is from genome assembly GCA_028571105.1 of Tragopan temminckii. NCBI lineage: Eukaryota > Metazoa > Chordata > Aves > Galliformes > Phasianidae > Tragopan > Tragopan temminckii. Next base: position 35,012,262 of record JAOWBP010002978.1, read on the forward strand.
CACTGCTGGTGCATCGTATTCATCCCCAAGTAAAATTTCAGGAGCAGAATATGCGAGAGATCCACAGCTCGTGGTGAGTTTTTTTCCAGGCTGAAATTTGTTGCTGAAGCCAAAATCAGTTAATTTCACAAGTCCTTGTTTTTCAAAGAAGACCACATTCTCTGGCTTTAAGTCTCTGTGAACTACATGCAGTTTGTGGCAGTATGATATAGCATGAACTATTTGAGCAAAGTACTTTTTTGCCAGATCCTCATTCAGACCTTCTTCGTGCTTCATGATGTAATCAAACATATCCCCTCCATCACCTAGTTCTAAGATGAGATAAAGTTTAGTCTGAGTGTCAATCACTTCATACAGCCGTACAATATTAGGATGCTGCACAAGTTTCATGCATCTAACTTCTTGAAAAAGATGTCCAGTAGCTAGAGTATCCAGTTTGGTCTTGTCAATTACTTTTACTGCTACTTTTTCACCTGTAAAGACATGTCGAGCAAGTTTGACCACAGCAAAATGTCCTCTGCCCAAAGTCTTATCCAAGTCATACAACCCTGCAATTTTTCCATCATATCCTCGTTTGAAGCCTGCCATTCTGTTTCAGAAGATGAAATAATGTTTAAGCTCTTTGGAACTGTGATCTTTTCATAGAAGAGTATCCGTTGCAAATAAACAGTCCATCGTCACTGCCAAGCACACCTGAAAAAATAGAGACAAGATTATATATTTGTATGAAAGTAAGCAAAATCATTATCCTGTAACGATCTCAAAGTCACACAGGCACATTATTACAGATAACTTATAAGATCTTGAGGAGTTTTTGCAAAGAGTTTGGTAAGTTATATCGTGTTGACCAATACATTTCTGAAGCTACATTATCAGTATGTTTGAAGAGAGTGAATTTCAACAGTGCATTAACAAAAATTTCACCAAAGCTGCATGGCATTCATGTTCTTATAAGAAACACATGAAGGCATCAGTGCTACAAGGACTGTTAAAACAGACACAGCCAGAATCTGCAGCTTTTCTGGCTATTTTAATGGCCAAAAATCTGCTGGACATTTACATGAAAACATTTTATTTACCTCAGATTTCAGTTTATTCTTTCATGTTGCAGCATGTCAAACAAACTGACATAGAAGACTTCATTTTGTTACATGTGAGTTTAAATACTATCAACTAATCCTGTAATTACCACAAATTAAGAAAGCTTTACAGGCTGAAATTAAAACATGTGGCTTACAAGAAACGTTTGGTTAAATATTTTGACTAGAGTTATAAAAACCAGTGATAAAAAGTTTGTTTATTCAGCAGCCCTGGCAATAAGTCAATAAGAAAAGAAAGGAAGCAGAGACACCACAGGAAGTTCAGTTTGTGCTGAATTCCTGCTTACAACTAAATCCAGCATGCATTTCAAGAGGTAAGGCCCATTTTACAGAACATCCATATTCAAACCTGTTTAGAAGGTCTCATGCCTTATTTTTATTTTATTTCATACATAAAACACTCCAAAAAAGTTTTTCTTGTGCTTGCAACTTAGATTGAAGTTTAACAATCTGTAGTTATCAAAAAGCTAGCCATTCATCCCACTTCAAGCACAGAGCACCTAGAAATATGAAAACTAGATGGCTTACTGCCAACTCAATGAAACAGAAAGCACAGCCCTTTGTAATATATTTTCTTTTTTAGAATACATTTTCTCAGTTTCAAAACAAAACTTCAAAAAGAAAAGCTTTGAAAAGGAAGCTGGCAAGCAAACAGCTCCTGACATTAGCTATTCTCAAGTCAGAAACATAAGCATTAAATTAAAAACACTCCCTGCTACACAAGTTATTTCACAGGCAGTAAACTAATGAACTTGGTTTCCTATGTATTCCATTACAAGCTTGGGGTCCTATGAGGACTGTCTGATGTTTAACAAGCTCACCTTACTCCTTCTCCCAGCTGGAATCATGGTATAACCTCTTCTCTATCCAGCTGTTTACTTCCATAAAGTCAGTGGGAATGCAGTTCAACACCTCCACCCCTGTAAAATTTGAATGAAATCAATCAACTTGTGAAACCTCAAAACTTAACCAAGGAACAGAGCAAGTTCAATGATTACATGAAGTGTTTGTTATTCTCTGGTGTTGGTTTTGGGAGGAATATTAATCAAGCTTTAAAAAGAACAAAACTTAGTTGATTTTGTGCTACTGGACATCTTTATTCAGCTATTAAGCACTCTACTTCAGACATTCTTCCAAAAACAACTCTGTTTCGCTTACAGATACCACAGCATCAAAATCTAGTGCTGAAATAACAAATGAGTTTTCTGTTAAAGATTTTTTTCTCTTTTTGGATTTGATTATTCAAGGTACAGGTGGATATTATGCATCCATAAACCGCAATAAAACATCTAAAACTTAAGAGCAATAGCGAAAACCAAAGTAGTTTCCTAGCACATTTGGAGCATGGTCATTTAAATCTAGGGCCTCCCACTGGAAAACAACAACAACAAATCTATTTTCAAGTAATTCTGTCAAGCACTACCTCTAAGAGAGATCAAATACCTCAAAATCAAAGTAAGTCTACTCTTATTTATGCAGAAAGGTGAATTGCTACATTGACATGTCCCATCTTGCAATACATACTGCATAGATGAGCAACCTGAACTAAAAATCCATATTCCATTTGGTAAGGATGCCCACAGTCAAGAAACGCAGGTTTCTTCTTCTCAGTCTGCTTTATGACCAAATACATGGGAGGTAATGTTGGATCAACAGGAAAGTAGCAAGGAAGCAAATGTAACCGAGGAAAACAAACGCTGGAGGTATCTGAGACTGAAGAGATGAGGTTTTTCTTTGTTTGATTTAAAACTAATGCTTCAAACAAGTCCTTCTGTTCATTCCCAAGGGAACCTCTCAGCAGACAGTTTTCTACTGCACCAAGACAGCAAGTTCACAGACTACCTCCCCAGTTCGGACAATTTTGTATCAGGTTAAGATTACTGGGTCTAGGAAATTGACTCCATACTTTTTCCAACAAAAAATCTTTCTAATTTAGTACTTGCCTTTCACAGTATTAAAACCATACACCAAAGATTATTATACACAAAAGCTTTAAGGGATTGAAGCTTCAGTAGGGTTGCAATATCTGCTCCTCAACATACCCCACATTGCTAGTCTTACAGAATTTCCTCTATTGCCATCAACTGAATCACATTATACATCCCATCCTTACTCCAGAAAGTACAAAACTAGACAATGGCATGCTACCAAAGACCCATCTTGAACTGCTTCCTACCTGGTAAGTAGTCATTAGAAGACGCAAAGGGAAGAACATGGGACAAAAGCAAACGCAACAATAAATGAAGAAACCCCACTTATCTTTAGCAGCTTCAAAACCTTCTTTACAGGTATTAATAACATCTGGTGGATTCCATCCAGATGAAATCAAGTCGGTGCTCTATGAAAGTATGTCAGTTTTTAGTATCACAAACACCCTACAACAAGCTAGTTAAGCTGTTAAATACACGCGTGCTTTGAGAAAAACCACTTCTTGTTTGTATCTGGTCTCCTGATAAGTTGTGCATCTTCACACTCACCATCTGTCTCAAAACAAGAACTATCATACTCTAGTTTAGAACTGCCTGAAGCAATTCACAGATTTAGGGTCCTTCCTAGCTTCAGCTCTACCTTGTTTAAGTCTGAGTTTGTGATTCCTTTTACGGAGGTCAGTCCATAGGCTTTAACATTCTTCTTACTCTTCTCCAAACATTTCCTGGTTTATCCTTACTTAGATCAATTTGTTGGTTTACATGAAGCTTTTTGTCCCACCCCTGTTCATTTAGACTGCCATTGAACACTCAACTGTTTTCATATAATGCTTTATTATAGTTCTTCAATAATATAAGGTGACAGAAGCTGCGCCCCAAACCACTGATCTAAATCCTGAACAGGCTACATGCATGGCCTGCATGGCACATTCTGAACTTATTGAGAGCAGCCCTCCAGAGAGGCTTAGGGGCTTTGGCAGATGAAAAGTTGGACGTGAGCCAGCAGCTGCAGCCCAGAAAGCCAACTGGATCCTGGGCTGCATCAGAAGAGGTGCGGCCAGCAGGGAGAGGGAGGGCACTGTCCTCTATATTGCCCTAGAGAGGCCCCATCTGGGGCCTGGAGTCCTCATCAGAGGACTGGAGCACCTCTTCTATGGAGAGGAGATGAGAAAGCTGGGGTTATTCAGCCTGGAGAAGGCTCTGCGGAGACCCCGCTGCAGCCTTCCAGAACTTGAAGGTAGTTTTCACAAGGGAGAGAAAAACTTTTTACACTGTCTGACAGTGACAGAACTAAAAGAGGAGAGATTCAGGTTAGCCGTTGTGAAGCAATTCTTTGCTCAGAGAGCGGTGAGGCACAGGCACAGTCTGCCCAGAGAGGCTGTGGGCGCCCATCCTTGGAGGAGTTCAAGTCCAGGAGGGGGCCCTTGGCAGCCTGATCTAGTAGGTGACAACCTTGCACATGACAGAAGATTTGGAACTGGATGGTTGTTAAGGTCCCTTTAAAACTACGCCATTCTATGATTAAAAAAAAAAAACAACAACAACAAACCACTCTAACCAGACTCTTATTATTTATAAATAAAAAACTTTTAAATTTCTAGTAGGACATCAATCACCCACACAAATCTGGTTTTGCCCATAATGCATCCTAAATTAGTATCTCAAGCTGAACTACTCTAAGAGTTTGAGAACCTTCTATGCAAGCTATCAACACCATAAACTATCGTGCTCAACTTCTTACAGATTCTTTCTTGCCTAAATATTAACCTCAAGATTTAAACCTCCATTCAGAAGGATTCATCACAACCTACAAGTCTGACTCACGCCACAAAACAGGTCTCTGAGGAGACGTGGCTTTAAGAGAGACCTTCTTTAAAGTCCCAGTCTATTCGTGTTCACACAAAACAGAGCTTTCTTACTGAATGGCAAAAAACAAAACTCCAGCACTGGAAGAAGCAAGGATGACTGACCAAAAAAAGGCTCAGTTCACTTCAGTTCAGCATTTTTTTCAAATTTAAGACAGTCCCATTCCTGCAGAGGGGAGAAAGCAAAGCCAGCCAGATGTAACAGAATGTAATTTGTCTGAATTTAAGCATCTACGACACTCAGCTCTGAGGAAAGATTTATACGTAAGTATGTTGTTCACTTGGCACATTTGCAGCAATGTTTGTACAAACAATGTTTGTAACTCATAAACATTAACCTGCCAACATTATTTCAGCAAAAATCAGTTATGCTTAAGCCACAGAAAAATACATCAGACAGTAATCAATAGCATAAAAGCTTACAGAAATGGGAATTAAACTACATTTATTAATGCTGCAGTCTCATTAGCTGAAATTAACATAGATTCATTAGTAGTTTAACATAAAAGCTCAGTAAAAGACTAACTTTTAATTCCGTGCTTTTAAAACAAATGCTCAGAGCTGAAGCTCCCACATCTGAACACAAGCTTGCTAGACATACTAAAGACAAAATGGTTTGCTAGTAGGAAACAGAGACGAAACCCTGATAGTACATACACATACAAAGCTTGGTTACAATGTAAATATTCTAATTAAGATAACACAGTTATGTTTATACTTTTCAGTGATTTTGCTTTTAGCAGTACCATTATCCTGACAAAGAAGTAATTTTTTCCTCAGTTTCTCACTAGAGGAAGAAAGAATTTTGGAAGTACCTAAGGAGCAAGAAAGAGGGCACAAAGGAGAAGCCTCAAGTTGTGCCAGCAGAGGTTTAGAATGGACAGAGTTTACTCATGGAAAGAGTGGTTGGGAGCTGGACAACGCTGCTCAAGGAGCTGGTGGGATCACCAACCCTGCAGGCATTTAAGAGACGTGGACACAACACTTAGGGCATGGTTTACTGGAGGTCTTCGTACTGCTAGGTGATGACCAGACTTGATGGGCTTAAGGGTGCTTTCAAACCTAGGTGATTTTATGACTATGTAGGTTGCTCCAGAAGTAACACCTCCCATATGTTTCCATGGAAACTACAACAGACACAAAGAGCACAATAACACTATATAGACATATGCTATAAAACACTATTTCAACACAGTCACCACCATCAGCTGATTTGTGCAGATGAGCTAAACAAGATGCTCTTCATTTTGTGGTATGACAGCTGTGCATGGCCATACAGAATGTGGCCTGTTTCTCACGTCATTTTTCATGCCATTGTCACCACTGCTAAAACACACCACCCATCACCTCACTGTGCTCACGTTCACTGTTCAGCCTCCAGAAATACTCAGCAAGCATCGATGAATGTCAGTGGCTGTAGTTTTTCCCATCATGGAGGAATTCCATTCCACATCTTTGCTTTACACACGCTTCTATGTCAGACACCATTCTGTCAGACTGCCCCTCTGCTGCCATCTGTCACACAGCAACAACATGGATGGAATATTGGTGGGAAGGTTCAACCTCTACTGCCGTACCACCAACATCTGCCTCTGACATCATGGGTGAACATAAAAGAGGAGGCATTACTTGCAGAGCAACCATTGTATGCATCCCATCTCACAGATACTGCAGTTTTCAGAGCAGAGATCTGCAGAAGCAGTTTGGTAATATTAGATGCATCTGTTTAAGAGACTAAACAACAGTACAGCAATTCAGTCATCTCTAGAAGTATCTGGATTGATGTCTAACAGGTCTGTTTAGAAAAAAACAGACCATTTCAGAAACATTACTGTTTCTGTAAGCAACCCATCTTTTCCATGAAGTTTCTATTAGATTATACGTTACATGCAACAGCAGCCTAGTTCACCCAGCTTTAGTGTCTGTATTAGCTTCTTTATTTAGAAAATAAAGAGTCAAGGCTCCATTTCAATGTAACATTGCAGTATTATCAAAACAAAATCTTCCCTCCATTATCAGTCTAACAGACATGAAACCTGAAGTAATCTCGACCGGCACACATCCCTCCAGAGAGCTAACCATTCCTGTCTGCCTTCACACGGAATGGAGATTCAGACAACACATACGAGTCACAAACAAATTGCACCCTAAAGCAGACAGCAGAATAGACCAAATGAATCATTTCTTAAGAGCACGTTTTCATTTTCTGTAAGAGGAGTTTAAGGTGACAAGTTTCTGTGGATGTACACATTATACACATCCACAAATTAAAGAAACGTCACCCTCCGTTTCCCCTTTCAGTCTCTTTTGTCTCAGAAGAATAACAGCATCTACACCAATTATTTATTTACTAAGTAAATACATGTTGAGGGTAAGACTTACGTTGCTATTCTACCTAGAAACTGAAAATCAAAATTCGGCACAAGTTGATCACAGATACAGAAGCAACTTTTTGACTCAGAAATTAACTTATACAAGTTGTTATAATCTGAGTGTATATCAAAGGAAATATCTACTCAGTATACAAACTTGGCAAGGGCAAGTAGGATTTTTCATATTGTTTCACTGTTTCCTACCAATGTTTATCTGCTATCCTACAGAAAGGTACCTTCACAGCCCAATCTATAAGTCTCTGAAGGCAGTCCATTTTTATAAAAGCATGAGCCACTCTTTATGTGTGAGGCTGCTACAGTGTGCTGATCTGCTTTCCTGAGCAGGCTTCTGTTCATTGATTCTCTTATATAAGGGAAAGACAACATGCTTGAAACGGGTATGAAGTGCTGCATACATGAAGCTTGAAGAGCATGCATGGCTATTGTATGCTACGTGCTCTGAAATCTGGTCATGATCCATTTCCTCCACGGTATTACAAATCCGTAGAACCTCACAGTACCTGATATCCCCTGAATAGACAGACACAATATGGGACTTACGATCTGGAACACTTGTGCTCCCTCTGTTTCCACACACAGGCGTCACAGCACAACAAAGAAGCCCTTCCTGCCTGACTTTCCTGAGACCTATTCCTCCACAACTGCCAAAGGTATTCAAAGCAACACCAATCTACAGCTGCCCTACAGCCAAATGCTTTGCAGATACAGCAAAGGGGGGGAGGCTAGGTTTTAGGACTCTGGCCCTATATAAACAAGGCTATCTTACATGTTCTTCCCACTTGATATGCTTGTACGCTGCAGTGTAGTTGTGCCTTTCTCTTCACTGATGACAAAGCCCACAAACCCTCCCACTCCTGCCAAGTTCCTCAGTACAACACTGCACGTACACCTTGAAATCTACTACACTTATTTTGTTTTTATAATAGGTCTCACTGCTAGCTCCCACAGCAGCACCATTCACCTCACAGCGCTCTTAGTAAAACGTCAAGATATGTCAGCAAATCCCTCCACCAGTCCCCATGGCTACACCTATGACGACAAACAAAGAAGAGTTGCCAGGTAGCTCTACAATTCATATAAACAAAATAATTAATTTGCATAATTTAATAACATTCTCTAGCTCCAAATAGTATTCAGAATTTTGCTCTGAGAAGGTACGAGTTGCCAGCTGCTAATTAAGTTCTGCCGTTTAGCATTTGTGAAGCATGTAGTGAAGTGTTAGCATTTTATTATTTTAGGATGTGTTGCAGGTATCGGAGTTATTAATGCCTCAGCTTAATTCTTCTTAGAATCTAAACTAGAAGCAACAAAACACTAAATAAGAACGCTCCAACTCTAAGGCCCACTATTTGGAGAATAGGCAGATGCAGAATTATTTCACAGGCCAACAAACTTCATAAAACAATGCTCCTGGACCTACAAATAAAAGTCCTGTGGGTGAGCTACGGTGTGTGAGTGGTTAGTGTTACAGATTAGGGAAAAATATAAAGTGTACTAGCTTAATATGTTGCAAAAGAATTAGGAGAGCCTGCACCACCTGAGAACGAAGAGCAAGACACGGTGATCCTCCCACTCTGTTCCACTCCTGTGAGCCCTCCATGCAGCAGTGCGGTGCCCAACACAAGAAGGGCATGGATCTGTTGGCCAGGCCCAGAGGAGGCCATAAAGCTGATCAGAGCACCTGAAGCAGCTCTCCCATGGAGACAGGCTGAGAGAGCTGGGGTTCAGCACAGAATAGATGACATGGCTAATAAGGGGACACGTGCTAAGAGTGATCAAATTATGAGCCACAGACAAACCACTGTAAGTAGTCACTGGCAATGATCCCAAATGCCTTTAGTTGTGAAATGTTTTAAGAGCCCAGGATACTTTCACAACCACACTGATAATCACTGCTGTTCACAAAGCACTTTCCATTTCTAAGAGGTAACAGACAGGACAAATGCAATCAACTCTATGGATTTGATAAACTCAGCAATAGCTTTACACTCTTTAAAGTCTTCACAACAGCCACAGCTGCAAAAGCAGTTGATTTCCAGGTCTTTTTTCCTCCCATGCCTCTTCCCAAAGTCCAGTACGCAGCTAAACAAACAGGAAAACACGTTCCATGAAACACACACCACCACCCCGTTCACGTCAGATGCTTCAGCAGTACAGACCACTTAAAATCTAAAGCTGCTCCTAAAACGTTACTGCAGAGAATACCAGACTTTCTCAAATGATCATCTCCCCTGAACTGCCTTCTGTAAAGCAGTATATGAAAACCATCTTTTTTTAAGAGTACTTCCTGTATCTTTAAATCTTTGTTTCAGAACGGTGACATCAAGCTATATAATCAAAATTATCACTTTGCAGTATCTGCTGGAAAAATTCTCAGCCACAGGAAATTAACATGGATGTTTTAATTACAGATCTTCACAAACCTTACCAATCGAGATCTGATATCAGTCAAGCCTGACGATCACAGAAACCAGCAAGCATTTCAACCACCTCGCAAGCAAGAGAAATAACTCACGGTAGGTATTTAACTCACAAGTCCATCTTACGCCTCTTCTCCAACCTTGGCTTTGATATTCTAGATGTTTCTCTTTGTTACTCCTCCCAAAATTAGCTAAGAACATGAAACTGGTGAAGAAATTATTGGTGTATCAGACAAAAGTCATTACTGTGATTCATGATGGAATCATAATCTTTTAGACAGGCCTTGGCATCACCCCTTTCACAAAACCTACTGTAAGAACCTGATAGAAACCCGACAAGTCAGATTTCTATCCCATCACTCTGGACTCTTTTAGACCTCATCTACTCCGTGCTCATGAACTCTCAAGAGTTGTTTTCCCTCTTTTCAAGTGTCTATTTATAATGTTACCAAATGATTTTCACATGCTAGACAGCACAGAAAGCCATCGACAGAAGCTCCCAACATTCCACTGTTAACCAATGAGTACTTCAGCACAGCTTATCATTAATAAATTACTACTAATATTTGTTGTTTAAATTCACAATCACAAACATGATTTTTATTCTGTATCAAGGGAGGTGAAATCACTAAACATTATCTCAAAGTACTCCCCAGTAAATGCATGCATACTGGTAGCATCTATTACAAGCAATCATTTCTATTAAAGAAAAGAACCATTAAGAGCTATCTCAGCTCAAATTCCAGATAGCTTCATTTCTTTAGCATTTTATCTGGTAGTATAAGAACTAAAGTACTTCAATTGACTCGATGCTGCTGTTTTCCAAGCAGGACACAAACTACCTAAACTGTAAGAAACAGCACCCATCGCAACTTACAATTACTCAATTTCAGTGCCTCATCCTCACTCCCAGCATCTCTTATTAGCTAAGATCCTGCAAACACCCAGAACTTACCATGCTCCAAAGTGAACTAAATTTACAAAAATCTAAGCGGTTATCTCATCTCCCAAGTAACACTGGTGTAAGTTATAACTAGACGGGACACTGATACCAACAAAAAAGTCCATCCAATTCAGTGCAGCACATATGCCCCAATATTGTTGTAAAGGGTCGCTGCACAACTCAGACATCAATTTTTTTTTTTTTTCAGAAAGCAATCACTTAGTTTTATATTCTGCAGGCATGAGAACTACACAGCCTTTGTACTTCATTAAGTTCTTAACACTGCTAACTGAATTAACTTATGTGTGCCAGAACTCTGCCAGGATAAGTTATCCTAGAATTGTGCATGAATATACAGATTTTCAAATCCTCTTAAGCTATTACATAACGTTACGTGCATTAAAACAGCAGCTCCTTTACATTATTTCAGAAGCTGTAGCATTGGAAGTACTGTGGCAAGGAAGATGAGCAGCACTTCACATGTTACTGAAGTTAACAGCTTATGCAATTTATTATCACAAACTGCGGTTCAGCACTACGTGTAAGAGACAATGTTCTGGATCTGAATCATGTTTCATTGATATTTTTTTTAAAGACATAATTAGAGAACACTACCGAGTAGAAATGAACAAAAGCTCATCAAGAAGTTTTAAAGTGTTTCAGCACATTTTTGAAAGGAGAAAAAAAAACACAGAAAAAAGATTGTATTATTTTGTGCTAGCTACACCAGGATACTGTGCCCTTGAAAGCAGGACAGGCAGCAAAGCAAGACAAAGGCACTAAGTTCGGCATTATAGCTAGTAAGATATAAACGGCAGCGATACACTGAAGGTGCAGATCTGCAAAATGACTCAAATATGAGACTGAAGGTACGAAAGTAGAACCTTAGAAGAGACCGGGTTGGTCAGAAGGGTGCATGAGGAAGATGACTACTGCAAATAGATGGGTATCTGCAAAGCTGTGTTAACATGCACAGTCTTAACATGCTATTTAAAATAATCGTAAGACAGCCTATGCATCTACAGCACAACAGGGAACAGCGACTGTGACACACCACCCACACTGTACGGGAATACTAGTTCTTGTAGCAAGACAATTCAAGGAACATCAGTAATCTGTACAGAAATTTTGGTACCTAAAAAACACACAAGCAAAGACAACCTGTTCCTCCTTGCTTCACATTTATTAAGACAGTTTATCCCTAGATTTAAGATGTAATTTCCCCTCTTGCTGTTTTTGTTAGAACCCTCAGATGTGGACCACAAAATTCACTTAAGACAGTCAGATGAACGCCTGCCTTAGAAGATGCCTTGCTTACCAAGCACTTGCCCAGCATTCAGGATGGCTTCTCTTCCCAGTCACCTGGAGCACTGCACCACCACTCTACTCCTTTCATGGCCATTTAGAATATTCAAGAAAAAAGTAAGACAAGACCGGACTTTCCTCCCCTTACCTTCTATTGCTAAGTTCCCAAATTTGGATTTTTCAGGCACCAAGTTAAAGGGCAAGTACTAGTCTATTCAAATTAACCTTTCAACATTTCACAAAATAAAATTCAGCTGCATTAGTTAGCAATGACCATTAATTCTTCTAAGCTTGTTTCACGTTCCTTCTTTCCAAGCAAAAGCAACTGTACCAAAACAATCATCACCTGAATTCCCACTTTCTGTGATGTACTTACAGCTGCTTAAAAAAAGAAACACTCATTAACCCAGTTCTTAATGGTGCATGCCTTGCAAAAACTGCCTAATTCTAGCATAACCATCATTTGCTCGTAAACACTTTCATACAGATTTCATTTTGCTGAGATTCATTAAAATGGTCCATCCCCAGAGCCAGGAGATCTAAATATACTCAGAATAAACAACTCCAAAGAGCAGCCTATATGACTAAGTAGTGACTGCACTACAGAGGGCAGGAGTAAGCAGATTTGCTTGCAATTCATTCATGCTGGATGGCTCTAAGTCACACAATACAATTCAGCTGTTCCAGGAACTGCACTGGTACCATTGAGGAAACCACTTCTTTGCATATCTGCTCATAAGCAGCACTTGAAAGCAAGATGATGGGCAAAAAAAATAGTCCATGCATAAGCAAAAGCCCAGAGCTGTTGTTTGCTTGTTTGTTTGGTTTTTTTTAGATTTCTATATCCCCATCTAAAGCTTTCTCCTTCACAGGTGTTCTAGCATCACTTCCCAATAAAAATATCCAAGGCAAAAATAGGTCACATTTGTCTCCAACCATCCTCAGGCCAACGCTAGCTTTTCCCTAGCGGATGTCCTCCAATACTTCATTCAGCCGACTTATAAAGACAAACACACCACGCGCAGCCGTCCTTTAGCTATCCCCGAGCCCTGAAATCGACCGCAAACATCTGCACAAGTACACTGAACCAGCGGAGTTGCAGCTGGCTCGGCGTCCACAGGGCACCCAGCAGGCAGCACAGAGATCTCCCCGGGACTCACCTACTTAGCCATCCGATCGCACAGCACCGCCAAGGCGGCACGCTCAGTGCAATAGATGCGCCGACAAAAGCAGCAGGAGCACGGAGGAGGAACGCGGGATGCTCCACGCCTTCGTTCTCGCGCTCCGGCTGCCGGCACGAGACGCCAGCTCGCTTTCCGCACAAACCTGTTGGCTTCGCACCCGGTTCCAGGGGGCAAGACGCACCGTCATTCCCCAAACGCCCCGCGACCGGACGGGCTCTGGAACCGGACGGCTTTCCGGCGGCTCGCTCGCTATTTCCCCCCGCGAGCCACAGAAAATGCCAGGCGGTGCCGGCAGGGCGGCGATGGCCGCCACGGCGATCAGGCCGTGCACGAGGGTGCGGCGTCGCGAGGAGGCCGGGCGGGTCGGACGGGTCGGGTGGGTCTTGGTCATGCTGGGGTCTCCGATTTCTGATGTTCTATAGAACAGAACATTGATCTTAACAAAGGAATGAAACGGAGGATAGGAGGGGGGCGACGGACTGTCAAGTCATGGTGGATGACAGGTGGCGGCGGGATGTCAGGCTGCGGCGCGCGGGTGTGATCCTGACCTGGATGGGAATTTGAACGGCTTGCCCTCTCCCCAGCGCGCTCTGGCGCTGCGGGAGAGGGGAAAAACAGCGGGTGTTTTGATGGGCGTGAGTGAGTCCCCCTCACCCGCGATGGCGCGAGAGGGGTTGGGGGAGAGCGAAAAGACGGAAGGGCGGCGTCAGGCCGCCGCGAGTGCGGTCAATGCGAAGCCAGCGCCGACAGCGTGTCGGGC
>JAOWBP010002978.1:35027331-35062152 GCA_028571105.1 Tragopan temminckii
CACGAGGAAATAGGCCGGGGTGCGACTGAGCACGTATTTCAGAGGGCAGCACGTATTTCAGAGGGCAGCACGGTGCAGCTCCCACGTGCTGCAGGTTATGAGCGAAGCCGTCGCTCAGTACCGGGGATAGGTTAAGACTTTCCTCCGGAGATCACGGAAAGAAACTCTTTGCGGAGCCAGGAAAGGAAAAGGATTTAAAGTGACACGTGCCACAGTCAACTTTTCTCAGATAGAAACTGCGTAAGGTACGTGGAGTGACAGAATACAGAACTTCATTATGCTGAAGCCCAGTTTTAAGCAAATGTCTGGTGAATGCCCTTCTGTTTTCCTCATGCTTTGACAAAACTCAGCAATCACCCTTTCGTCAATAGCCCACGTTATGCTGCGCAGCTGGGGCTATTGAACTGACCTTGATTGCTGGGTTCACAACACACATCTGATGTAGGAGATGACAGTGACCAGCCCGCTGTCTCTGACAACCTGACCACCACTGATTTCTCAGGTCTTGGTTTGTAAAGGTGTGTGAAATGCATCACTTGGATTTCTGAGCCTGCTATATCCAGGTGGAGCCAAATGTCTCCCATTCTGTAAAAGTTAAGCCTCGATTATTTCTCTCACTTCCTAGTTTAAAAGTGCTGCAATTTCACTTGTTTTTTGTATGCTTCACCTGCATCTTGGAGAAAGCAGAGTCTTAGAAAGACCGTATACATATTAAAGTTAAAATGATTCTTCAGTTCAGTGCTGCTAACTCTCCCTTTGCAAAATATTTGGGCTTAAAGGCTGCTTTTATTCTTTATTATTTCTTAGAAATCACATTATCCATTGAGTTGCCACATGAAGTATCACGCTTAGATTTACTCAGGTTCTAAACCACTCAGTGCCTTTGTGCATTTGCTTATAATGGTGAGCGGAAAAAGTGGAAAGGGATGCACTCGCACAAAAGAAAAAGTGAATATTCTTGCCCTTGATATTGCTAATGTGTGTTACTGTACTTTGAGTCACTACTGTATAATACAATAGTTCTTTTATCAAAGGGATGAGTCTTTGTAGTTATGCATATGTGAGTCTAAAAAGAATGAGAAGGTCAAGGGTGTATGCAGCACTTAAGGGGAGATGACAGGGACTGGAAGGAGTCTAGCACTTGCAGTAGGCTGGAATTCAGCACTTGCTAGTTTGCTGTTTTTCCGGCCAGTTTTTTTTCTGTCTACACTACATTGCATGCTGCTGGGATGATACCAATATCATTCCTCCACCAGGCTAACGTAAATTTGCCATCACGTGCATGGTCATTTGCACTGGGCTTTGATTTCAGTGGCACAGCCTTGTTTTGGTTTTGTGGGGTTTCAGCGGTGAAAATTTAATGTGGAAGCTACATGCCTGTGAAGTCAGACAAGCTGCAGCTAGGGGAGGTCAGCACCATAGCTCTGATTTTGGTTGGCCTCAACTGGTTTACCTCACAATAAGAGTACAGCGCCTTGTCTCCACATTGGTTTTAAGAGATAGCTAATGTGTGTTAGTTATGGCACTGCAAAAACACACCTCATCCATCAGTCATAGCCTGCGTGTATTTGTCTAGGCAGGGTGACAGCAGTGGCCTCGAGTATCTGAGAGGTTGCTCATGGTGTGGATGCATCCAAATCAGACCAGACAACATTCCTCTTTGCTAAATTCAGCCTTCCACTGTAGACAGAAAATGGTAGGCAGTATTTGTTTTTACAGGAGTCTTAGTGGCTCACATTAGAAGGAACCTTATTTTATGTAGGGTACTGAAGTCACCTGTGAAAAGCATGGAGTATGTAAATACACATGAAATTGTTAGTCTGCTCTACTATATGTGAGAAGGGATGTGTTTTTCAAAAGATGAGTCATGTCAGTTCCCCTGTTTCAAAAGTTAGGCTAATACCTAATGTAAATTATTTTGCACCTCTCCAGTGAGACGTTTGAAATGCAAAGTAGTGAAAAATTTGAGGATGTTTCAATGCGAATGAGACTTTGGACCAGTCTTTGTCCGTTCTCCCTACTAACTCCTACCAAACTGGTCAGATCTAAAGAGATAGATCTCTACAGAATTACCCGTTTTCTTAAGTGCCGTAAAACTAGGGCTAGGTACTGGAGAGTAACCCTACCTGTACTCCCTGTAAAGCAAAAGCTGCAGTTGAGCTCACCCTTTATTAGTCATAGGAGAACCTGCATGGATGAGAGTGGCTTTTTCCCCTCAGGGTGGAAAAAGCTTCAGTCAAAATTCACACTTCATTAGACACTGGATAATCTGAGCGTGAGGCTCAAATCCATAGGCCTCATTAATTCCTTTTCATTATTAAATTATTAACAGTTTCCCTGACAAAGCAGAACAAAGCAGCTGCCTTTGGACAGATATAGAAGAGTACAATTTATACTGAAAGTTATGGAGGACATTCAGCTATTACATTTCTTAATAGTCTCAGTGCTTACATCTGAAAGTTTGGTACATTTCTATCATCAGAGTAGCGAACTCAGGTTTCTGAGGTGAAGTACAAACTGCTATAGAAGTCCAAAGGAATCACATACAGTCTATTTTCTGAGTTCAGAGCTCAGCTAGAGTTGCGATCTGCAGGGACCTCAAGGGCAAGAAGACGTGCTTCTGCCACAGCTTTGGTAGTTAAAGACTGAAAAAGGAAAATGTGGGCCAGTTCCTGAATGGGGCAAATGATCTAGTAACAATGGAAACAGGTAACTCTGTGATACTCAAAGCCAGCTTTGCCTCAGACTAACTGGCAGAGTCTCCTATGTCTGTGTGCTTTGGATTCAAGGAGAACAGCCAGGAATCAATGAGGATCAAATCAGTGATTACATCGGAGAGCTCAATGCATAAACATCCATAGAATTGATTGAGTTGTGTCTGGGGGTGCTGAGGGAGCTGCCTGATGTCCCTGCTGGGCTGTGTTTATCTTTGAAAGGTCATGGACACTAAGGGAGGTCCCCAGTGGCTGTAAAAAGACAGATGTACCTGTCTTGAAAAAAAGCCAAAGGGAAACTGTTGACTGGTCAGCTTCACTACAGCCCATGAAATCCTCCTGGGACGCATATGTGGGCACAGCAAGGAATAACCAGCACTCTTTTGTCAAGGCTGACTCATGCCTCACCAACCTGATCACCTTTTGTAATAAAATGAGTGGGTGTGGATGAGGGGAGAGCAGTTGATATAATTTACATTAACTTTAGGAAGGCTTTTGGCACCATCTCCCACAGTCTTGTCTCGAGATTGGAATACTGTAGTCTGGACAGATGGATAACCATGTGTCAAAAAACTGGTCACATAATAGGCATCAGATGACAATGGTTAAGGGGCAGTGTTCTATCTGGAGGCCAATAGCAAGTGGAGTACCATAGTGTTCTATCCTGAGACCTGCCCTGTTTCATGTCCTCGTCCTAGAGATGACAGAGTGCCCTCTCATAGAGTTTGCAGATAACAGCAGCTTGTTGGGATCAGTCGACACAGTCAAGGGTCGAGCTGCCATTCAGAAGGCCTTAAAGTGGAGAAACGGGATGACAGGAACTTTGTGAAATTAGGACAGGACAGGAGGTACCTGGGACAGACTAACACCCTGCAGGCTGCTGAGGTGGGGAGCAGTTCTGCAGAATGGAGGTCCCAAGTGTGGTTGGGTGAAACCAAGCCAGTAGGCTCCAGGCAGTGGTGGTGGCCAGCAACACTCAGGGCTGTGCCAGCAGAATGGCCAGAACATCAAAAAAAAGTGATTACCATCCTCTGCTCGGTGCTTAGACTGGTTCTGGAATACAGATCTTTACAAAAGGTCTCTCCTCTATCCAGGAAGGGGAGTGGAATTCAAACACCCAAACAGCAATTCCCTTCAGAGCCGAGGACTATTAGAATTGCTGCCCACGTTGAAGGAAGCACAGATTGTATCCCTTCATGTGTTGCTTGCTTTTTAGCAAGGCAGCCAAACCAGCTGGTGACACATACAGTAGAGGCAACAATGCAGGAGACGGGGCAGGCAGCCCTTGTACAGAGAGGAAACTTGGGATGCAACACTATCTGACTTACCCCAGGCAAGGGCAACAAAAATACCAGACTCTGAGTTCTGGTTGGCACAGAAGTAGTGTAGAAACTTTGCTGTTCCTTTGATACCTTTGTCCCACGTCTGGCTCTTGTGAGTAGACGACACAGCTCACAAGCTCCCACTTCACTCAGAAGGGAACAGGACGTTCAAAGAAAATCCAGCGTAGAAGTCAGTTGTGAGGTGGCCTCACAATGCCTCAGTTGGAAAGGATAAAAAGGTATGAGTCTGCAAGGGAAGGTAGAAACAAGGTCTCTAGACATGCCATTAGTGTTTTAGGTGATAAACTAAATAAACATAGTAAAGTTAGGAGTGGTTCTAAGGTTGGTGATTTGCATTCCTTTTCACCTATGGTTTTGGGCTTGGCCCAAGTTATTTAGGGATTCCCAGTAACTCTTCCAGGAGAGCTGGAGTAAGAAAATGTGAGTCAGTCCCAGAAGAAAAGTGTCCTTAGCGCTGATGTGTAACTTCATAGTAGTCATGAGTTTGACTCAAGAGAAGGGGAAAGGTTGTGAGGCCTCTGTATGGAGCAAGGTACTAAGTTTCTTCATGCAGGTGTCGTGCTGGCTAGTGAAGACTTCATATGTACCAAATACTGAAAATCTCCCATCCACCTTGCCAGGGCAGAAGAATAAAGAATGGAGCATTGGCCTTGGAGGACCTAGGGAAGGCAGGTCCTAGAAAAATTGTCCTTAGGCTGCTGAAGAACAAATCTATGGTGAAAGAATCTCTGAAAACAAAAGGCAGAAAGAATTCTTTTAATTTCTTTATTAAGTATGGGTTTTGAATGGTAGGAAACACACGAAAGCAGTCTTATGAATGCTGCCATAAGGAAAAGGTACACAGCTGATTTGTGTTAAAATCAGAATTCTGATCAGGTGACAAATTACTCAACTCCAACATTTGCTACAGAAGTGTTAAGTGCTAATGGCTAGCATATAACCTATATTCCACAGTGCCACTTCAATAGATGTCAAAAGACCAAAGGAGCAAGCGTTTAAATGCCTTTTTAGTGTTATTTTTTAAGTCTGATGTAATACACATTACCTACTGAGGGGTCCTTAGGAATACACATTCCTGGTTAAACGGCAGTAGTTCCTTCTGTGCGCTTAGAAGAATAACCAACCACCTACAGTGTCCTGTAAAAAATAACACAATTTAAGGTGGGGACCTATAGCTTAAGACCTGTAAAAATGCTTCTCAACAGAGTAATGTCACAGATTTAAAAATAAGCCATTTCTTGGAAGGAAAGCTTGAGAATTGCACCTTTGAGAGCAATTGTAGTCATGGAACAGCAGTAATCATGTTTTACACAGCAAGATGTGTTTCCATGGAATAACCGATGTT
Organism: Tragopan temminckii; assembly: GCA_028571105.1. Taxonomy (NCBI): domain Eukaryota; kingdom Metazoa; phylum Chordata; class Aves; order Galliformes; family Phasianidae; genus Tragopan; species Tragopan temminckii. The sequence continues at coordinate 35,032,734 of JAOWBP010002978.1, forward strand.
CACCTGAAAGGCCAGTGGTGCCATTTTCACAAGTGCAACATCTTCGTTTTTAAATGAAACATTTCAAAAATTCGTGTCAACAAACATTTTGGGCTTGTTGGTTGTTGCTTTTTTTTGCACGGGGGGTTAAGTGTTCTGATGAATGCCGTATTCACCTTCACATCTGTTTGTAGTGCAAAATGACCTCTGCTAGTGCAGTAAAAGCAAAAGGTTAAAGCAGCGTGATTAAATTCGTCCCATGGACTGAAGAGGGAAAGGCAGCACAGCTCTCCAGTGTTAAGAAACTTTTCACACATTCCAAAGATTTAGCAGCTCCAGTCCTGGTCTGCGCTTCCCTACAAGCACTGTGGAAATTGCATCCAACTACAACTCAGCTTCAGTCTGGCCTGTGTCTCAAATCTCAGGAGACAGTCCTTCTACTTTGTTGGGTGGTTTTTTTTTCTGCTCGGTCTTCCTTTCTGTACTCAGTCCTGTTTAGGTAGACTGAGAAGAACGGTATGCATTTAATTTATCAGATTTCTGATTTACAGAGTTGCTAGCGAGTGTATAGAATTTCTCAATTCAGGCTGGAAAGAAAAAAAAAAAAGCTTTTGCTTTTGCTGAGTAGGTGTGCAAGAAATTGAGGTCTCTGTGAGAGATTAAGAAAGGAAAGAACCATTTTCACAGCAAATGTATCTTAGAAAAAAGGAAAGAAGAAATAGAAATGTGACTTCAGAAACCTCGAGTTTAAAAGATCTGTCATGTAATATAGCAGCTGGAAACTCAGACAATGCAAAATATCTGTGTTCATACAGTGCACAATTATTTGAACAACCAAGAGGTTTGCTGCGTTTTAGATGATCTCCGTGCCGTTACTGGCAGCTTGGATATGTTCTTTAACATTCTTACTGTTTAAAAAAGAGAAGCAATAATGGAGCCACATTTTTTCAAAATCTCCAGGTTTAACTTGAAATGAAAGGCAAACCCCCAAACATAATTGAATGCAGAACTTTAAATTCCATTTCCGTGTTTAGACAATGACATTCTCTTGCTCAACAACATTTGTTGTCCATTTACAACTAGAGTATTAAAAAAGAAATAAGATGTTGTGGTTCCTAATTAGAACATTTGTTTGAAAGAGTTGTCTTCAAGATAAATGCAGGGATTTCTCTGTGTTCTTGCAGAAACAATTTTATAGCTGGGATGGATTTGTTGCTGACATCTCTGAAACAATGTTGACATCTTCTTGAAGTTGTACCCAGCCTTTTCCTGCAAACAATCCTGCAGAGAATCAAAAGAAACCAGATTATTTGGGGTCTGAAACAGAGCAAGCTGTATCAAGAAGCCACTGTTCTGGTTATTCTCTGTTCCAGAGAAAAACTACAGTTAGCCTTTCTTTAGACTCAAACCAGGGGAACGTCTGAGATTTCAACTCCCTTCTCTCCATCAGTCAGAAGATTGGAAACTCGAGTTAAAAAAGAGCCCTTTAATTTTAGGTTTGAATTTTGTTTCTCTCTGTTTGATAGCTGCCTGCAAAGCAGTATTTGTGCCATAGCACTACAACTGCATTCATTCTAGAAATATTTTAGAAAATGATCAAGACTATTTATTTAATAGTACTATACTGTATAAGTGAGCCTATATTACTCATAGTGAATATATGCTTTGCTGTGTTTTATCCTCATGTCAGTGTAACCCTATTATTATAAATCAAACCGAGGATTTGACAGACTACTTCAGTCACATCTTGCTCACAGCTCCCATTGTTCGCTGTAACATCCACAGCGTGCTGTCTGTAAAGTGAACAAACCCCAACAGATTATTTTGCTTCATTTAACAGCTGGGTGCATCCTGCTGTAACATCAAAGGTGTTTTACCTTTTTTGTTTTTACTAATGAACTTACTATCTTATGCAGTATCTCTGAAATTAAAGTAAATTGTTAGAAATGTATTTAAAACACTTACAATTCACTAATATGTAAGTTCTTCAAAAGGAACTCTGCAATCTTATCTGCAGGAACTAAATACTCCACTTAAGAGGTACGTTCCTTATCTGTTGCTTGAACTAAGAAGGGGTGGGGACATTTCTCAACCAATCACCCATTTAGAATGTTTCCAGTTGGAATCACACACCTGATGGTTTTATACTGCTGAGTATAACTGTGGTGAAGTATATTTCATAACGAAACAAAAATAAAGCGTACCTAAATGTAAGCCATTTTGACTGGTAATGCATTCTTTCCTATCTTTTCTTTCACATATCCATAAGCTGTAATTGGAGCTCAGCTTGGAAGAAGTTTCTTGAAGATACCATTTTCTCAGCATTTGCTTTAAATTGCTCATTGAATAGTTTAGTATTTTACTGCTTGTTTTAAATTACCGACCTGTTTGTTTTATTGCATCCCAAGGAAACACAAGCATGTACATGTAATAAAACTGTTATGATACTTGTTTTTGCACTTTGCATGCTAGATGACTAGGCAAGCAATTATGCTAATCTAGCTGCTCAGTGCATTTATGACTTGTGCTGGAGTCAAAGCCACACCTGTCTGCCCTATCTCTAACAAGAAATGGGAGTCTAGGAACAGCAGTTCTTCTTAAGTATGAGCAAAACTTCACAAGAGAGTTCATACCTGGCAGATTCTTTCCACTCCAAACATCCCACTCCCCAGATATTTGATCTTTAGGATATCTGATCTACAGGTCACTGGGAAGGACTCACTGCTGAGTCATGGAGAGAGTTTTGAATACTGTTACGACTGCTTTGCAGTCTTTGAGGGATCCAGGATCTTATTCTAAGAGTAGAATTTCAGGGAAATGCGGCTAGTTAAGAAGTTCAGTCGTGTCACACCTCATGTAATTTCATGGGAAAATCCACTGTTCTGCCCTTTCTCAAAGGTCTTCACTTCTTGTGGGAAGAGAGAAAGGATCAGCAAAGATTTGGGAATCACGTTGCCAAGGAGAGCAAATGTTATGGTTGTCTTTTCTTTATATTCTGTATGAAGACAGGTAGAGAGAGCCGGGGTTGTTCAGCCCAGAGAAGAGAAGGCTCCAAGGAGACTTTATAGCAGGGTTCAGTACCTAAAGAGGCCCTACAAGAAAGCTGGAGAGGGACTTTCTATCAGGGATTGTAGTGGTAGGGCAAGGGGTAATGGCTTTAAACTGAAAGAGTAGATTTAGATTAGATATAAGGAAGAAATTCTAGACTGTGAGGCGCTGAAACAGGTTGCCCAAGAGAAGCCGTGGATGCCCCATCTCTGGAAGCGTTCAAGGCCCTGAGTTAGATGGGGCCCTGGGCAGCCTGATCTAGTGGGAGATGTCCCTGCCCAGAGCAGGGGGTTGGAACTGGGTAGTTTTTAAGGTCCATTCCAAGTTGATCCATTCTGTGATTCTACTGGTTCTGAGCAAACCCACTTTAGGATGGGGCTTGGAGGTGCTGCAATACAGAAAAAGAGCAAGTTTTAAGAGAGCTGGTAGACAGGTTACCTTGCCTCAGAGGAGGTAGTACGAGCATTGGGTCTGTAGGTATCTTCCATTACAAGCATCTTGGAGGTACGGTCTTGCCTTAATGCCCAGTTTCCTCTGGATTGAAATCCACATAAATCTGCCTGCTCAGTGCCTACCACTGGCAGACACAGGTGCCTCTGTGCTCAGAGCTCTGCTCAGACCCCTGAAATAATTACTCAGAAGCTTTGGGGTGGCAGCCAATGGGAAACAGCAGGCATGGGGATTAGGTGGAATTTGGGCCAGCAGAATCTGGGACTAAGATCAATACTTAGATTAATTGAAAGTATTATTCAGCCCTCTCCCCCATTTTGGATCAACCAGTAATCGGTCTTTTCTTTCTCCTAGAGCTCTGAACATTCATGCAACTGGGAACAAATGTATCCCAACCTCCTTTAGACTTTTCACAATTAGTCCTACCAGCTGCTCTCAGAACTGCATACCGTCTAGCAGCCATGTTCAGAGCGCATCAGAGTGGCTGTCAGCTGGCCAAGCCTGCACATGCTTTGGAGCTCATCTCTGGTTTCCCAGGGAACCTCTCCTGGGTCCTCTCGCAACGTTCCAAGACACCCAGGAGACATTTCATTACTGCCACTGTTCATGGCTTAGTACATCCCGAAGTAATCAGCACATCAAAGGTGCATTTGCATTTTTTATTCTTCGGTTTCTAAAGCAGTAAAATGAATTGCTGGCCATACAAAGCTGATTGTACTCATAGCAGTAAAACTCAAGAGCCTTGCTCTGAAGCCTTGAAACTGTCCCTTATTCATCTCATCTACGCTGCCAGTGTGGGCTCGCGCCCGGTACTGCTGATATCCATCTTATTATGGTGACTGGCAGGCCACTGTTCAGCCAACAGCTACCTATGCTCCAATTTATCTATCTGCTACCACTCAGGATTTGTTATTCTCCAAAGATCCAGGTCTCTCACAGCCCATGCTCCTAATGTCATCCTGCAACCATAACAGCTTGCCTCCTACCTTCCACCAGCAAGCTGAACTTTCTCCAGGGAGCCATTACTGTATACACAGTATCTTTACTCAAGAATAGGCTATTTATTTCTTTGAAGAAAACGAAGGATAAAAAGAAAGGCATTGGATATTGGTTTAAATGTTCTTGGTAAGCTTTTCCTTCAAAACAGAATATTTACCAGAGAGCAAATACTTCTGGGAAAAGCAAAGGTTTAATTAGAATGTTTTCAGTCAGTCTTCATATGCATTCATTCATCTGTCTCTAGAGACTCTCGGACCCCTGTCACAGATGTAGGCTTGATATGCACCTTATCTTGTCTTCTCTACACACACTGGTCACAGATGTCTGAATACTACATTTTCCATGGCAGGCTGAGGCTTTAATGCTTTCCCCTGGAGGAGAGATAAGAGCCGGAACATGTGTAGAATGCATTACCTTTTCATTTGCAATCAGTGATGTGTAAAGTTTCTAAAAGTTGTCAACACTCTTGTGATATATTCTATCTCCATTAGAGAGAGAGAGTGGACAGGGATACATAGTCAGATGATTTTTTTGGTGAAGAACCTCTCTTACCAGCCCAGGACCATCCTCTATCACATCTGTCTCCTGTAGTGAAATACATGGCCTTATCGTTTTTCAGTCTTATTCTTCTTTCTTATCATTCATATTTAATGTATTTCTACCTTCTGTTTTGTAGCTGCTTACATTTTATGTAAGGAGCAGTTTACAAGTCAGTGATTTATTATCTTTCACTTCTATTTGTGCTGACAGAGAACATCCCCATTTTTCAACTTGAAATTTAATGTGAGGTAAAAATATTTGTGGCTGAAAATGTGAGGTGCACATTCAAGCCCTGCTAAATGTTATTACACAGATTTTTAGAAAAAAAGAAGAAAATTCATGGTTAAGGATGACACCCCATTTTCTGCTCATGAAATATTACATATTATTACATACACAGCATAGACAGTGTATTAGCCATCACTGGTCAGAGGGCTGTGCAATGTCTGACAAGAGAGATCATCAAGGATTCAGGACAGACCTTTGAAACTTAGGTGCCAGAAAGTGGGCATCCAGGATTTTTGAGCCAGGGATGAACTGAAGATCCTCTGAGCTTAAAAATATGGTACAGCGGGACCTGTGCACAGAAATAAAATTGTAATTTCACACAAGCTAGCAACTCAGAATGTCCCTTACATGGGGTGTAGCACTGTGTCACCTCCCAGGTGGAGGTGCTAAGGAGTATGAGCAAAGGGCAGAGACAGGAGTGACATGGGGGAGACAGGGACCAGCCACAAATGGCCGCTGCCATTCATCTCACTCTCTACAACTCCCTGAAAGGAGGTTGTATTGAGGAGGGGATTGGCCTTTTCTCCCAGGTAACAGCAATGGGACAAGAGGGAATGACCTTAGTTGTGTCAGAGGAAGTTCAGGCTGTATATTAGGGAAATTTTCTTCTCAGAAAGAGCAGTGAGGCAGTGGCACAGGCTGCCCAGGGAGGTGGTGCAGTCACCGTCCCTGGAGGTGCTCAAGAACCGTGTGGATGTGGCACTGAGGGACGCGGTCAGTGGGCATGGTGGGGTGGGGTGGGGGTTGGACTAGGTGATCTTAGAAAGCTTTTCCAACCTTAATGATTCTGTGATTCTGTGATTTTGTCCTGCTCTGCTCCTCTCTGCTTTGTATGTGAGGTTTTTGGGGACAGGATAGGAAAAAATTTACCTTGCAGCTGAACTGACACAGCAAGATAGACTTTGGGCTGCATCTCCAGTCAGCCTGGGAGCTGCAGGCTGCTACCTAAAGAGCATTTTTCTAGGAGCAGCAATTTTACAGGATCAGCTGTTGGTTTCAGTGTGAACAGCTTGCACGGGATTTACTTACCGCATCCCTTTTCTACTGTCAAAGAAAAGGACAGAGCACAGATTGGAGCTCGAAGTGAGGGAAGGATGCTTTCAAAGAGAAGCTCTCAGCCTTGGCACTGCTCGAGGCAATTTGGGGGCTGTGGGGAGGGGATGTTGATGTGCAGGACAGGCTGCCAGTCTGTTGTTTTCCCAGGGTTTTAGAAAGGATGGGAGTAGACCTAACAGCATCCCCATTGTGTTTTAAAGGACTTTTAATAATGGGACTGAAATATGATCCTGTGATCTACAGCTGCTTGTGGCATGCCTCCCACCAGGACCTCAGGCCTGGGCTCACTGCAGTAGGCCTGCAGTCTTCGTAGGTACTCCAAGCCCCTGCATGTCGCACTGCTTGCATTTTCCTCAGCCCTCTTGCATGCTCCTCCTTGGCTCCAGACTCTCTCTGTCTCTGCACCGGAGGAAGTGAGACTTTGTATAGAAATCCTACGATCCAAGTCCACAGCTGATGCCCTCAGGCTGCTCAGTAGCTTAGACAAAATCCTTCCCTGAGCTGCAGGCTGGATGCTGCAGGCTTGCTTGCTCACCTTGCCAGTGGCAGAAAAAAGGAAGTGGGTTTGGGGAGTATTCCTAAACAGATCTACCACACTTGAATCTGCTGAAGTGGAACTTCCTATTGCTAGGGTCAGAGACACAATAGTAGGCATTTCAGATGATGTTAGGTATGGCAAAGGAAATATATCCTTCTAGCAGAACCAAACAAACCAAACCTCACCATCAAGTGGCAGCTATACTTATTTCCCCATTTGAATTTTCTCACCGCTTGGTAGTGTTTGTTAGGGTTAAGTCTAAGGTGTCCTGAGCAATGGGGTGGTGAGGGACTGGCACACGTTGCCCAGAGAAGTAATGGATGCCCTGTCCCTGGAGACATTCAAGGTCAGACCGGACAAGGCTCTGAGCAACCTGATGTAGCTGCAGGTATCCTGTTCACTGTAGGTGTCCCTGTTCACTGTGGGGGAGTTGGACTGGATGGCCTCTAAAGGTCCCTTCCACCTCAAAGAGTTCTATGATTCCTCTCGCGCTGCTCCCTGAAGGGTTTTTCTCAGTCCTTTCTCCAGCTGGTCCTCACTCTGCTTCTCCTTCCTATCAAGTTCTCCCATGTCTCTGTAAATCTCTCTAAGTCCTTTGAGCTTTGCAGTATCTAAATTCCCAGGTTAATACCTAATCTCTTTGTCTTCCTTCTAGTGAAAGTCTCCCCTTCCAAACGTCCTCCTTGCAAACCAACTGTGCGGGGCTGGTTTTCCTCCCTCTCACTGCACTGTCATCCAACTTCATGACTACTTCAGAGGATGCAAATCTATGGGTGGATAAACTGTCACTGCACCTGACCCAGAAATCTTAAAATACCTTACCACTCTAAATAGGACCCATGTACCCATTTGTTCAGGGCAGCAGGAAAACATGGATGTTTGAGTAAGATAGGGGGGAAAAAAAAAAAAAGAGAGAGATAAGACTCCTTAAAACACCTCTAGAAGTTCAAAAAGAAGAAGAAAATAAATTAAAGACACTGAAAGACACTGCTCCTCAGTTGTTGTATGAGGACACAATTCACTCTACATGTGGATAAAAGACAACACAGCTTCCTACCCCATTCCTGTTCTGCGCTGCCAGGTTAATTGTTGTCATTGTATTCCCCACAAGAGAAGCTTTGGCAGTGGTGCCAAATAAACCAGATTAGTGTTCAGGGGCATTTGCTGGAAGTGATGCCAAATCCATTCTTGATCCTAATTATATGAAATATGCTCCAATAATTTTCCACAAGGTGAATAAAAATAATGCCAGAACTGCCGCTTTCACTGAAGCTCAATTAGGAGGCATTCACTAATCCCAAGGCATGTCATAGCCTCTTCTGTGCAATTATATTCCCCTTTTTAGAAATTGATGTTTACCTAGAGAAGATGAGTATCCTAATTCCTGGCACCAAAATGAGAGTGATATCAGGAGAGATAAACACAGACAAAATCTGGCCCGTATCCCAAAGTTAGGCAGGCTGACCTTTGGCTTCAGTTTCCACAGAAAAGCTGTTGTTTCTTTACAGTTTCAAGCTGTAAAGATATGAGATATGCACCTGAATACAACTCATCCCTGAATCTAAAAGAGGAAAGAAAAAGACACTTAGAAAATAAAGTCAGATTAAACCAATTATGTATGCTTTGCTGGTTGTGGAACATTTCCCATAGTGTACAATACTATGTTCTGCAATGAATTTCTGATTTCATAATGACTGATTTGCAGCAACTGACAAATAAAGAAATATGTTTCAATCATTCACAATGAGCAGTTGCAAATTTGGAGTTTTGTTTAAGCTACTGAAACTTCATTGTAAAATTGAGGAGCATTCTGCTACCATATAAGCATAATGAGATGTGCTTTGATTGCATATGAAAAAAATAATTCCTTTACAGCTGGAGCTGGAAGAGGATGGACAAACACATTTAGCAAAACACTGTAATAACAAATTATGTTGATGGTCTGTAGTTGGCATATAGAAGGTGTTATCTTGCAGGATGCTCAAAGCACAGAACGTTTTTTTTTTTCCCATCACAATAAAACTTAAGCTTTCTCAGTTTTAAGAATATGTGACTTTCCCCTTCTTTCTTAATGCCTTTCGCTTTTGAGGAAAGTCTCACAAATAACAATGTTAGCGTTTGGGAAATGGGCCTGACTTCATTTACCCTCTTTCCCATTTTTGAAGTTTCTTCCACCTCCAGAACTGCTGGGGAGATCAGATTTATTGGTTGTCTGACATGTTGGCTAGCCCACAGCCTAATCTTCAGGATCATGTACTGGTCAGTATGTGACAGAGCAAAACCTGACTCTTAAAGACAACAACAAAAATGTTCCGATGAGTTAGTGTGTTCATGGTGAGAGCATTCATCTGCTCACAGAGCTCTCTTCAGTTGCCAGGAGTGATCTGCTCTAAACTTCAGCCGCCAGTCACAACACCATCTCCATAGCTCTATCCTCCCCGGTGGGAAAACAATGTATAAAACAGATCCACTTCCTTCTCCTCTCTATGTATGCTGGGTTCTGGTGCACTTGCCCAACCCCACCACTCCGGCAGGATTTGGGAAGCAGATGACACACAGTAAGTTGCACCCATTCAAGCTGATGCGCTCATACAGGCTATTGTTTTTCCCTTGGCAGAAGTCCCAAAGAGATTTCTATCAGTTGTTGCTTATCGGGAGTAGAGAGAGAAAATGGTTGCTTCCCTGCTGTGAGACCGGTACCTAAAATCCAGCATGAGACGCACAGCCTTATAAATGCACTGCAGAGGTTTACAGCTGCGGCATCTCCTGATGTTAAAAGTGCCAAGGCTTTCTGGGCTGCTACTGTTGAATGGTGTGCTGTGTGTTGTTCCACTGACCTCCTAATGCAAACCAGTACCCTATTTCCAGGAGCCAGAGGTCTGCAGAGCTGCCAGCAAATGGGCAAAGATGAAGAGGTGATAATAGAGGGTTTAAAAGGTCTCCTGAGGGAAGCCTGAAGGAGATGCACAGAAAAGCGCCAGCAGGTGGGAAAGGGGCTGGACTGGCTCTGTATCAAGGGGTGCAGCTCCTGCAGCAGATATGCCTTGCTTGAACTGTCCGTTTGCCTTCCTTGCCACAGGTGGACTTGTAAGCAGTAACAGGCTGAGGAAAGCCATGTTTCACCAAGGGATGGGGCCTGGAGAGCATTTATGTTAGTTTTTAATGAGCTGTTTTAGAACTACATAAAATCTAGCTGTGTTTCTGTGTTTCCTCAGATTTCTCACAAAATGATAACTGGAATGTGGGAGATGGGGATATTTATAATCTATGGGCTGAGCCTGAGGAATCAATACTGGCTCTTTAGGGAAATATGGGTTTCAGGGAGGAAGCTGAGAGAGTGACGACTGGGGAGAGGCTGTGGGATCCATGGGCTGTACCTCCCTTCTGTTCAGGGGTTTGTGACACTTGGATATTCACTGCTGCAACCCCTGATTTAGAGTAAGACATTTCATGTCCAAGATAGGTACATTCCTACTTGTTCAGCCGTATGGATAGAGGACATCAGCATACAGAAAAAGGCCAGTGGTGGAAAACAGGTCTATGGCAATCCAGCCTTGAAGATAGGTCCATGGCAACCTAGCAGCAAGCCTCCACCAGGGCTGCATGCATTGAGAAACGCTTACCATGGGTTAAATCTTACATCTCATCAATATTCTGCTTATTGAGTTAGTGGTAGGAAAGCTGTTCCTGGTATCAGAAATACATACATGCATAAAAGGCAGTATCAGTATGCAGCATGATGATATTAGTGGAGCTGGCCAAGCAGTGTTGTTGTGTGCCTCTGCAATCTGCATGATGTAACTTGCCCACATTAAACTCCCTGCAGGCTATGCTAGAACCGGGGCGAGAAAATATATGCAGGCATGAGGCGAAGCAGTTGCAGTAAGCATGTCTTCCACTGGAGCAAACACAGCTGATTAATAGGGCTGTAAAATGACCTGGGACAAGCTGGCTGCCATCTCTTCCCACTGCCAGGAATGAACACTTTCTAGTTGTTGAGGTGAAGTGTGTATGTCAATTAATTATCCTTTTTTTTTTTTTTTTTCCAGCTAATTGTAACTGTGGCATACCTTTCCCTAAAGAAATTATTGCACAATACAACCAGAACTCAAACTGGATGCGTCACTGCTGAGAGCATACCTGACTGCATTTGCAATTTCTACTAACCAAGTGTCCCACGCTTCTTCAGGTAATGAACAAAAGGGGTAATTTGAGATAGACATCTGTTCCCAGACCTCACTGATTGGCACTCAGCTTTGTTCTTATTTTGTCAAGTTTGCTTAGTGTGATGCTGATGGTTTTGTTAGCCAGTGACCTCAGTGAAGCTTGAAGCAACCTGGATGTTTGCATGGACTGTGCATTTTCATTGTGATGGGAACTAATGGAGGCTATCTTCGCAGAGACTTCTGTGGTCACTGGTTGTGATTAACACACTCCTAATGAGCAGCTCTTGCAGTCCCATTAGAGAAATTGCCTGCCAAGTGTAAGCCTCTTTCCAGATTGCCATCACCGTATTCATTTTCCCATCCAGAAAACAGTACTCTGTTTCTCTGTTCAACAGATGAAGCCTTAGATTGGGTCTTCTATCATATAAATGCATCACAATTCATTTCTATAAGGACACTTCCTCCCTGAAACATTTTGAGCTGCAAATGCACTCCATGGGCCAAAAATCACACTCTCCTATTGTGCTGCATCCTAGAAATGTGTGGTGCTAGAATTCAGCTTTCTGTTTGCCTGGGTGCCCATCTAGAGGGTGGGAGCAAATAACTTATAGTCCAACATTCCTTGCAGGACACCTGCTGGAAATAACATTTGCCTTCACACTCCTTTGTAATAAACAACAGAAATTGTTGAAAGAATATTAAAGCCTGAAGCACTCTTGGTTTGGTTGTTGCTGTTTCAAACTATTTTTGAACCTCTGCTAACCTTGGAAGACTTCTCAGAGGAACAATTGCTTAAATTAGAATATCTATTTCACATGAAATATTGGGAAAGGAGAGGAAGGGTTATATTAGCTATTTCATTAGCACTCATTCCTAGGGTCTGTATCCCAGCCCGCAGCAGAAATGTCAAGAGGAGCAGCTGCTGCAGCGCACAAGCCAGCAGAATATTTCCATCTCTGAGCAAGGCAAGGGGGGGATGGAGAAAGCTGAGCAAATTGCATAAGGCACAAGCATTGCAAAGCAGCAAGGAAGGATTAGATGTCAGCAGAGATTGAGCTGAGTCCTTTATCTGTCCATTTCCAGAGATTTAGCACTGTTTATTTGGGAAATTTGGAGACCTTTGATAGTGCCAATGGGCCATTGCTTTGGGGTTTAGAGTGGTCCCAGAAGCATGTGCTGCCCGCCTCAGCCCCATTTAATGCACGTCATTGGCTCAGCATTTTCTTGAGTGAGAATTGCAACTGCTCTCTTTTCACTGGGTGCCAAACGAGCAAACTTCTCACCCTACTATGCTGCTCAGTGCTACCAAACAACTCCTGCCAGCACAAAAGTAGAGCAAACTAACAGCAAAGAGCAAGGACAACAGTCTTCTGTGTGGCATTTCTTAGCTCTGGTCTCACAGCCTTTCCCTAGCTAGGTGAGCCATCAGCAGTGTTATTAGGATTTATTCTTCTGTCATATATTTCTGTGGCTGCATGAAGACAGAATCCAGATCTTCCTGGGAACTGTTTCGCCTTGTATTTCTTCAAATATTGCTTAACAGTAACACATTGTACTCATAAAGTATGTGAAAGGGCTGGGTTGTTGCTATGCCTTGTTAGTCAATGTCAGCATGTTGGACCGGTGTCTCACTGTAAAGCTGTCATGGTAAAATGCCAGGTTTTGGAAAAAAAATACTAAGAAGAAAAACACTGGCACTTTAAAAGGCATGCAAAATTCATAGCAAATTGTTGTGTGTTCACTGTCAGTGCATACTTTATTCCATTCCATGGTCCTTCCTCCAGACTTGTAGCATTCATTAATAAAACACCTCAACAGTGGAAAAAGCAAGTTAATATATGGCTTTGGGTGTTTTCACACGTGACTGAGCTGCTGCTTTTTGACAAGCCCAGTCATGGGTGCACATCTTCGTAAGGCCAGCTTAAGAGGTGACCGCCTGTAGCTCCCTGCTATTCCCCACATCCCTACCCAGCCTCATCTGCTTGCTGGGCAGGTTGTCTGAGCATTTCCTACCCCCTTAAGGCCATTCAGTGTAGCTAGTCCGTTTTTGAGAAAAGAGCTTGGCAAACGTTTGTCCAGGCAGCATGGACTCAAGGAGAGAGGCTGCAGCAGAGCTGGGGTTGCTGATTCTTTCCTTCCCTTCAGACGTGGTGGAAGAGGTTGGATGGATGCAGTGGCAGCTGTGGACCGTGGCAGCTGTGAAGCAGAACATCAGCAAGGAGACATAGCTGCTAAAACCCTACCCATGGCCATTCACCACAGCCCAGGCTAGTTCATGATGACTTGCTCAAAATCAGATGATCTTGCTCATTATTTTTAATTTCCTATTAGCTCTTGAAGTACTTTCTAGGTACACTGACCCCTATCTATTCTGTCCTTTTGGAGCTGCCAGACAACATTACCCATTCTATCACTCAAGAGCAACATCTTGTAGAAACTCTTCAATTTAAAGAGTGAATTTGCTTGGACTAAGAATTTCTTATCACGATTCAGGCTTGCTGTGCCATATCCAACATTGCAGCAAGTCTTCATTGCAGCATGTTGCTATTGCTCTGTGTAAAGTCCTGGTGATTCATCATTGGGTGAATGTAGAAATGCTTTTATTTTTTATCTAAATAGGGGATAGTTGTGATACATTGTCTCTGACCAATAAATGAATTACTTTACGTTCAGTATGAATATAGAACTGGGAGGGACAGCTGGGTCCTTCAACTGTGGTTCCACACAGTTTCGGGCAATCAAGTGGCAGACATTTATGGGCCAGGAAGGTCTATAGGGCATTCGTTTTCCCTGCATGTTATCTGTCTTTTGTATAGATTAAATTGTTTGTTATTGTAACATGACCACCTAAATAGATATGAAGGCTTGGAGATGACAATAAGTTAGCCTGACTTTTTCATAATGCTTGTCCTAGTGTTTGTTCCTGCAGTGGAGGAAATTAATCTATCCTATTAGTACTGTCTATTAAAGCTAGAGTTCAAATCAGTCCATTTGCAGTCCTTATTAAATAAGGACCCCTGCTGGTGTTTATTAGATAAATGAAGGACCATAGTGAAGTTCCTTGTTACTTAAATGAAACACCATGTTTAGCAAAGCTGTTAAATCACAGCTGAAGGCAGACATCTTGATGAATAAATCAGCATTCATGAATAAATAATTGACAAGAGTGCTAAAATCGGATTCTCGTCTTCATGCTTTCTCTGTCCTTGGCCAAAAATTGTGACAGCATGTGTCAGCTGCAATGGTGGCCCTTCTGGCAGAGTCACCTAAAGTCAGGCTTCCAAAGGTGTAGATGGGATTCTAGTAGGACCAACAGAGGTATCTCAGTGTGTGAGGGGCTCCAGCACCTTTGTTTCAATGGTTCTGATGAGTTAGGGAGCTGGAATGAGCTGTACATTTTCCACAGGACATCCAAGACATGAATCAGCACCACCGTGGGACACATTTGCGCTTTGATCTAATAGTTAAAGGCTCAGCATCCCATTACCACTGCCAGGCGGCCACCTTCCCCTGTAATCGTGCTGGTTATTCACACCAGTGGAGCTTCACCAGCCAGCCACTTCCCCAGACAATTATTTCCCACTTTGCATTGTGAACCCCAAGTGGGTTATGAGTCTGGCAGCATTTTGTGTAAGTAAATGAAAAGTTTTAAGAAGGACGCTTGTTGAGGACTCTTTGTGGTTTAGGGAGCGTGGTGTCTGTGTCCTGGCTGAGAGAGGGGAGGAGTGGCTTCCAGTTCTAACCTCTCGCAGAGCTGACTCCGGGTTTTTGCCTCCTGCCTAAGAGCTGCCTGGGACCCATAAGAACCATTCCAGAATGCTAACTTATTTTGCTAAATATTTAAAATACCTGTGGTTACAGGGAAGTGCCAATTCTGAAATCTTCCACTTTAATAATACAAGTGGTTTTCAGATGCTAAGGATAAAGATGCAGCTGCTCCAAGAGCCCTGGGTGCTGGTATTCCTAAGAACTGCAGCCAGGCCCTTACAATGCACTTGTGTCTCAAAGCCACAGCAAAGGGCTGGAGCCGGTGCCACCCGGGAATCAAAGGCTGCCATTCGTGTCTGTGCAGAGCAGGCAGGCAGAGCCTTGGCAGTGCCCACTGTATCAGGGCTCAGATGGGACTAAAGTAGTGCCAAGCTCTTGTTATTGTTGCTGGGTTTTCCTCCCACTAACTTCACGAAGGGCTTTCCATACACATCAGTGCTGTTTGCTGCGTGCGAAAGGCCGGCACATGGCACAACATGCAAACATTGCACAGAGACAGCTATTTGCTAAGGAACAATAGGATCCCCCATTTTAATTCCCACTTTTTCTGTGCTGAAAACAGTGGTATTTCACAGTTATCAGAGTGCTGGTCGTAGTGAGAAGGCTATTAGCTTGCTATAGAGAGAGAGAGCGCACAGAAATTTGGGAATCGTTGCTTTTGCATATGTTGACACAAATACAGGAGAACTTCAGGGGTGGCATTGTGAAAGGAGCAAGTGCACAGCATCAGCATCATGAAGAAGAGCTGAAGCTGCATACAATTTGTAAGGAAATTTCTAAAAAGGCAGCATGAGAATGAGACAGGGAGCTAGGAATTGGGATGTTGAACTGGCTGACAAAGCTGGCCATGACCATGCTCTCCTCCAGTCTCCTTTTCATAACTGTTGCAGCAGAACTTCCTGGCAGCTTCTGACTGCCCTAACAAATCCTGTCAAGTGGTTCTGTTTTTTTGGGGGCAGAAAGCACCTCCCTGGGATAGAACCTGTTATTTGGTAGCTACAGCATGTATCTAGGGCATGCATATTTGTACTTTTTTAGAAGAGGAAATTATGCCTGGGATTCCCGTGTTGCGGAGGAGCTTCGTGCTGTACAACTATTGGGGTGGGGTAGCAGAGTCAAAGTAATTCATTTTACCTAACTCTAGCAATAGATAAGCTGCATCCAACCACATAAGCAGCATCAAGACATGGGCAGTGGATCACCTCTGACCTTGCTCCCCCATCAGAGAAGTACCTAAATACTGGGGCTGGAGAATCTGCATAAAAATTTTGGTGGTGTAGATGCTGTGTAGTGAGCCCGTGGGCCAACACGTTAATGTCTTCTTTTATATATAATCTCAGCCATGGATTTGCTGTAGATGGTACTAAAATACATAATCACGAGAGACCACTGGAAGACATTTGACTTTACCTGGCTCTGTTTCTGAGTGATGCTAAAGCCAGCTCCAGGAGTGCCAGAGCCTGTTACTTTAGAGATCTATGCCAGTGGTGCAAGGCTCCTTGGGATTGATATAGACCTTCTTCAACCTTGAGAAGCCAGGTTTACTGAAGACATCTTGTGGAGTCTGTGCTATCTACGGATGCTCCATTTAGCCTTTTAAAGGGCTTCCAGTTCATTTTTTCTCTTGGGCATCTCAGCAGGAAATGCTGTTGTTTTGAAGTTGCTTATAAGACTTCTTATCACCTACTTCAGTTGTTCCAAGATTTTAAAATTGTGGTGTATATTTTTCCTTCCTCTATTTATTATCCTGCTGTTATTTTGTTGTTTTTTTTTTCACACCCCCTTGGTGGTACCTGCATTTCTTACCTACAGATCGGATGTTCTGGACTCCTCCATGCCAAATTTCAAGGGGGTGAAGAACTCTAACAAAGCTGAAGAAGCCCGACACTAAAGATACATTGACATTTTTGCTGTCGTACCAAAAAATGTGGCTATGTTGCAGTGGAGTCCCAGAGGAAGATTGTGCTCGTCCAAGAATTTTTGCAGGAAATTCTATTGTTCTCTGCAAACTTAGAAAGGAAGAAAAACCTCACTTATTAATGTGCATACAACCCTGACTCCCTAGTGACTGGTAAGGACAGATAACAAGGCTACAGGCTGGTGTTTGTTTAATGTGAAGGTAGGCTAAAGTGGGATTGGAGTTGGCCTTAATCAGATATTCAGGGACTGAAGAGCCTAAGGAGCACCGGGTGTTGTGCACAGCAGGTAACACATTTTGCTGAAGTAATCTCCCTGTCCCAAGCAGTTTCTGGAGCACACATCCACAGCTGATCACTCAATCTGCTACAGGAAGCCTATTGCCGCTTTGGTTTCTGCTTGAAATGTTTAAAAATGTTTTTGATTTTTTTTTTTTTTTTGTACGTATTCTAACATCTTAACATTTTCTAGTCAAAACTGTGCTTTTCTAAAACATTTCTAAGGCTTTTTTTCCAAGATTTCCATTGACTGCAATAGGCTTTGGCATAGGCTCTAACTGTACAAAACCTAGGACTATAAATATAGATTCCCAAGGACTTGACTGGATGGAGTGACAGATGTATAGCTTGACTCTGAGATCTGCCAGGGCAATGTTTTCCAGAAGCAAAAATGAGAATCATCTGTGTTAAATTTATCCACGCTTGGACTTCTTTGGTACGTGCAGGAAGAAATCGCAAGGGAGCGGATGACTTTTAATCTGCAAGTAGTGTAAACTTTGCATGCTGCCTTTGCAGTGATACTCTTTATTAAATTCCTTGGGTAAATTTTACCTCTGCTGTACAGTATATAAAACATTTTCACAAGGTAGAAAGGAGGATCAATAGCATATGGTGAGTAGTTCACTCAGTGCCTGCACAAAGCATTGCCGTATGCTCTTATGACACAGTTTGAGCTCAGGTCCATATGGCCACTCTTGTTTCTGACAGTATGTGCTCCCGGAGGACCTGATCCAACCCCCTGGAATGGAAGGAGAAGCCGCTGTGCCTTCAGTGGCTTTGGAACCAGGCTTGAATGTATTGATCTTCCACTGACACAGAGCAACCCACCAGAAACCTTGTTGCTCTTAGGATATAGGACTTTTTTTGTCTACTCTGGCTAATGGTTTGATAGCAGGGCTGTCTTTTTCCTCCATTCCTGGTGACCTTTGGCAATGGAAGTGCAGTTTCGATGTAAACAGAGTGTCCTGGTTGGCCCTGCCACAGCAGGGATGGAAACACGTGTTTGGAAGGAAATCCTGATTAAGATCTTCAAAGCATTTCCTTTCTTCAACTCAGTCCTTCACAATGCAAATGCCGCAAGCCAAAAAACATGATTTAATGCTTAAATCATTAGGAGAGGTGTTGGGCACAGAAAGGAATTTCTCATTTTCGATGAATGAGGGAGTATGCTCTGTGTTGGTCCCACTAGCTGGTTCCCTTTCTCTCAGCATCCACTCGCTTCCAGAGTAGATCACAAGGGCAGCAGGAACTTGGCTTGGCCCAGCACTGGTGCTTTGGTGTTGGGTTTGGGCAGGAATAAGCACGTAGGCCTTGTGTGCATGTTTCATGGCAATAAGAACGGCGGCCTTGTGTCCGTGTTTCACTGCAGAGAACACCGAGGCCTTGTGTTGTTGTTTCACAGCAATGAGCACTGAGACCTTGTTCTCTGCCATCACTCCTTCCATTGCCTTCTGGTTGATGGGAGGAGGCTTTGGACGGCCAGTCCCACAGGGCTTTGAAGATGAAAAGGCCCAGTGCTGGCTGACTAAACCATAGGGGCTGACACATCTTTGCAAAAACTTCCTGACCAGCAAGGTAAAGCAAATACCTCTCCAAAGAACCCAAGCTGAATTCTCTCCTCCCCAGCCTCAAATCAGCTTCATCTTCCCACAGGCTGCAAACAGCACTGGGGCCATTGGGAGCAGGAAGGTCATCCCTTGGGGACTGCTGCCATATGGCTCATTTCAGAGCATCCCTCAAGCAGCTGGGCCTGCCATGGCTGAAGCTGGAGACAGAGCAAAGTGGAACAAGGATGCCTTGCTGGGTCATACTGGGCAGGCTTCAGGGCAGGAGGGAATATCCACTGTGCTCCTGAGGCTCTTAGGTATGCTGATGGGAGGAAACAGAGGCACAGACAGAGAAAGGACCCTTGGTGCCAAGTATTGTGTGAATACTGCCTTTGAACTATTGTGTATACCACTGTTATTTTTAGATCAGTGATGGCTGGTCCTGGAAGGCCTCACAGCTGAGAAAAGCTTAAGAGTGCTGGAGATTCATTTGCCAAAGTAAGGAAGGGTGCCCTAGCAGAAAGGTGCGTGCTGAAGCACTGGGCTCCACTATGGTGCTGGACATGGTTGTACAGTGTTCGCTCCATTCCTTGTGTGGAGAGAGAAGCTGCTATTCCACTGCCTGCTCCCTTCTGCTGAGGGCCAACCTGACTTGCTGGAGCTCTGTTTGAGGAGATGGAGCCTCCTAGGCATAGCAAGTTCCTTCCTCCCCTACTCAAATCTGCATCCCACAGAAGATGTCCTCTGTGATGATGTACAGACATCTGCTATCGAAACTCCAGGTTCATGTTTTTCAAATATAAATGATGAGTATGGTGCAGAGGGAGGAAGGGGGAGTAACAGAGCTGCAGCTTCACCCCTCACAATGCTGCATGTCCTTCTGGATCCTATGTCTCAATCATAGGCATCCCACTGGTGACTGGACTGCCACAGCCATGAACGCCCCTGCTGGGGACTATGAAGTTTCTGGTCAGAGAGGTGAAAAGATGGGCTTAGGGAAAATGCTACAGTTCTCAACAAAATCACCCTGGCCTTTTTTAACCACTGCTGATGTGGTGAGTGAAGAAATTGCTTCACTGGAGAAATGAGAGTTCTAAGGAGGGTTAAGGAGGGCTGTCAGAAGAACAAGAAAAGAGGCCTTCCAGATCTGCAGGGCAGAGTGGGATAACACGGGGTTGTGGTTGAGGCTTGAGTGCTGCGCCATGGGATTTCAGCTGCTTGGAGAAATATGTGAGGGATAAATGCAAGATCATTTTTCACCCAGCACGTCACCTCGTTTAAATTTCTGCGAGGAGAGCAAGTATATTATGGTATTGTTATCCTATGCAGAGAGTTGTTCATTTTTAATTATAGTTCATGAGAAATGCAGACTCTTGCAATGTGTCATCTGCTCAGATATATAAATCTTAGGGAAAAAATAATAGTGCCATTAAATACTGTTCTTACAGAATGCCAGAACAAAGCTCGCGTGCCCATCTCCCCACAGCCAGCAGTAAAATAAACGCAAAGGACTAAACATAGAAATGTATCCTACAAATATGTATAGCAGCTAACCATGAGCCAAGGGGACTGTTCTGTGTAAATCCCTCCTCCTGTGTTGGTGTGTAAACAGATTCCCCGCACCCCAAGGCTGACATTCAGGAATAAGGGCATGTCCCGTATTTCCTGATTTGCTTCCTCCTTCTTCAGAAATCAGAAAAACACAACTTAGGAATAAACATGGGAGCCAAAACATCAGTGCAGTGTGGGGGCCCTTCCTGCCCACCGTGGGTGTTGTCCTCAGTCCCTTGCTGCTGACTGCTGACAGCTGCAGAAAATTAAGCCTTACCATGGCCCTTTGTCCTGCAGACAGCAATTTTCTGCTTCCTTGTGGGAAATAATCCTCTTTTAATTTAATTATTCATTTTTCAATTATTTAATGCACCACTTTGGGATAGCAGCAACGCTTTGGGTTAGTTTCCAATTGACGGCCACCTCAGACAGCAGAGCATTGGGATCCAGTTCCAAGGGAAAAGGATTGCTGCCTTGGAGCTGCTGCTTTCCTCGGGGCTCCTACGGCTCCCTTCCTGCTGCACCCTGGGGAGGTTCCCATGTGCTCTGCCTATGATTCTCTAGTTCTTCATTTTTCATTCAGACTGATTTTCCACTCTGAGACGCATCTGTGTTCGTTCCTGAAAGACACTGGCTCTGACTTGAGGAGCGGGAGTATAATTTCAACAATCCTAAAAGATTATTGCATCACATAAAAAAAAGTGTTCACACAGTATTGATACGAAAAAGCTTAAAAGAGAAGAGGCCATTTCTGGTGCCACTGGTGCCATTTCTTATGGAAGTATGGGGGCTACTTCAAGAGTAATACCTCCTATTTCATTATGTTGGCCCACAATGTCAGAGGCAGTTGGTGGTGGTATGGCAGTGGAGTTGAACCTTCCTGCCAACATTCCATTGCATGTTGTTGCCGTGTGACAGATGGCAGCAGAGGGGCAGTCTGACAGAATGGCATCTGACATGGAAGTGCATGTGAAGCAAAGGGCTGGAATAGATTTTTTTCCATGCAGAAAACATGGCACCTACTGACATTCACTGATGCTTGCTGAATGTTTATGGAGACCAACCAGTGGATGTGAGCACAGAGAGGCAGTGGGTTGTGCATTTCAGCAGTGGTGACAGTGACAGTGGGCCACCTCCACTGGTGCAGATTTTGATGAATACAGCATGCAGGCTCTTATTCATTGCTGGTGAAAATGCATAGCTAATGGCAGTGACTGTGTTATAAAAATAGTATTTTGTAGCTAAGCATTTGCTCTATTAAATGGTGTTACTGTGCTTTTTGTATCTGTTTTCGTTTCCGTGGAAATAAATAGGAGGCATTACTTTCAGAGCGACCTATGTATCTCCGTTTGTTTCTCTGTAGCTAGTTTTGTTTTATGCCTGCATAAGTGCGAGCAGAGTCAGGCCTTCCTCCTGCAGCATACAGAGTGAAAAACATTTCTATTTTTAAAGCAGAAAGCATTTCTTACTTGTATTTATCATGTGTCACTTTGTTGGCAGAGCTGGTACAAATGGCACATAAAAGCTAAATTGGCTATTTATGGCACTGCTCATGACCCTAATACTTGCCATCATAACAGCAGCCAGGCATTGCCTGGGCAGCAGAACTAATGAAGCCTGGATTCCTGTGCATAGATAAGAGCTAATCTCATTCACCTCTTCCATGCTAAAGCCGCTAAATGGGTTCTTCTTTATGGACGTCTGGCTTTGTACTGCTTCTGGATGCTTAATATCTCTAAGCTCTCTAGACCGCTGGAAAATTTGGACAAAGGATCCAAATGTTATTATAGGAATAGCGAGACAAGGAAAAGGGAGATACCCAGCCTCCATTTTGGCACTTCAGTGGATGAGGAGGAGGGCTGTGCAGGATGCGGTTTGGGCTGGCAGCGAGGGCTGCCAAATTGCAGCACTGCTTCTGAAGGTGAGGACGTTGTGAGGATGGACAGCACAGAGAGAGTGCATGGCTGTCCCTCGGCTCTTGAGGTGGCAGCCCTCTCCTTCCCCTGGGAAGACAAGGCCATGCATCTTCCCTTCCATGTTGCAATAAATTCATTGGTAAGGTGTCTTGTGGAGACTTTTTGTCCCCTATCACAGGAAGAAGTTTCCCTGCGGCTTGGAAATTTATTCACTGTAAAATTGAACAGGAGAATAAGATTTCCAGAGAGAGCCTGCAGCTGTAATAAAGGATTATTGCCAATTTCTTAGGCCGTGTGCACAGAACTTGGCAGGCAGGTAGCAGCCGTGTGCTCACTGCTCCGTGGCTGGGGCACATGGCCACTGCCAGATATGGGCACTGGGTGCAGATGCTCACCTGCAGGTCACGATTTACCTGAGGTCCTGCAAGGCTTCCCAGTAGGATGTGAACTTCGGGCCAGGGCAGTTTTTCAGATTTCCAATGGGGCTTATGGCTGAGCAGCTCAGCTCCCCATCTGCAGGGGCAAAGTCTCTTTTTCCTGCCTCACAGGGGGTTTTGACAGCAATAGCACTGAAGAATGCAGCACACTCCAAGTGCTGTGGGAACCATCTAAGTATCGCAGGCAGAGACAAATCTAAAATGCTATAATTTAAAGGTTCTTGTCTTTCAGTTGCTAATGGCTTAATTAAACAATAACATTTAGCAGATGTGCTTTTTCTCCTCCAATAATTCACTCCATCTGTGTCAATGTAAGTAGGCCCAGATTAGTGCATCACAGTGTAGATATGAATGTCTTATTTCAGGTTTTGTGTATTAATGTATATTTGCATATATATTGTTTCATCTTGAGACGAACACAGGAGGTATTGGAAGGAGGTATTGCACACTGTGGAGTTTAAAGATCTCTTAGTATCATAGAATCACAGAATCATAGAATATTCTGAGCTGGAAGGGACCCACGAGGATTACCAAGTCCAATCCTGGCTGCACACAGCACCACCCAAAACCCAAACCCAATGTCTGAGAGCGCTGCCCAAACACTCCCTCAGCTCCAGCACTCAGGGCCGTACCCACAGCCCTGGGCAGGCTGTTCCATGCCCACCACCCTCTGGTGCAGACCCTGTCCCTAACCCCCAACCTGACTCTCCCCTGACACAGCTCTGTTCCCTTGTGTCTCATCGTTGTCACAGAAAGCAGGGCTCAGCGCTGCCCCTCCGCTCCCTGTGAGGAGCTGCAGCTGCCATCAGGCCTCCCCTCAGCTCCTCTGCTTTGTGCTGAGCAAACTCAGGGACCTCAACTGCTCTTCACACACCTTGCCCTCCAGACCATTCTTCATCCTTGTAGCCCTCCTCAGACCTTTGCCCTTCAGACCCTTTCCCATCTTTATAGCCCTCCTTTGAGTGCTCTTTCATAGTTTTATGTCATTCCCATATTATGGTGCCCAAGCCTGCACTCAGAGTGAAGCCACACCAGCGCAGTGTAGAGCAGCAAGAACAAAAAAGCATAAATACAGCATGGATGCAGCCACCCTGCCAAGCCCACTGCTGGGCACGGCCCTGGTACTCTGTGTCACCATGCAGCAGCCAGGATTGTGGGTGGTTGGGTAGCATGAAGTGTTCTGGCTGCTCCCGACCGGTCCTGTGAGCTGGGCAGACCCTGCACTGGGTGATGCATGGGCAGAAACACTTGTAGGGCTGGATCTCTTCTTTCTTGACAATATTCCTCTTAAAGCCTCAGCTATGAAATGTTATGAACTGACTGGGTTGCTTGACTTTCCCCTAATTTAATTTAGATTCATTTAATTTTAATCAGTCTCTCTTCTCAGCATCCTATTAACCTCCCAATGAACTCTTCCTGTAAGGGGATTGGGGAAGGAGGCAGGCTGCATCTGTTACAGCATTAGCCTGCTCCTTAGGTTGTGAAGCATTAGGCAGCAGAAAAGCGTTGACAGGCATGACACACGGTCAGGGATGCCGAGTGGTGTCCCAACCCTATTCTTGCTGGCAACAAGAGTAAAACTGATCCAGCGTCTCACTGGGTCACCCCCGCCCCCAGCTCACCCTGCCTGTGGCTCTCTGCCCCGAGGCTGAAAGCGCTGGGTGGAGGGAGTGGCACCTGCATGGGCCTGCCCTGGGGGACGTGTTTGACATGGGGAAGCAGCGAGTAGCAGCCTGCACACAGCTGGTCAGGGCCATTTCGTGTCTTTCGTAGGTACCAGGGTAGGTAAGAAGGTAATTTAGCTATGAAAGGCTTGGGGAATGTGCGACTGCAGTACTTTGGTGGTTTGTGGGTATTCCATTTCTCATCCTGTGAAATGAGAAAGGTGGCTCCCTGGGGTCTGCAGTGTCACTGAAGTTACGGTGACAGCCACTGTAGTTCTGTGTTGCAGTCCTTGCCTCATTCCCACCGGGGAATATTCCCTGTGGCTGTGTCCGAATCTCATCTGGTAAGGACTGACACGTTTGCTGCTAATGGTATTTCCAAGACTATTTTGTCTCTTTAAAAATAGCTAGCTAATGAATGTGTCCTATTAAAAGAACAGATATTTCTGAAAACCAGTGGTCTCTGCCAGCGGTCTATGGAAAAATTGTGTGCCATTTGGCTTGGCTAAATTTGCATCCAGCCTTTCCAGGATTTCTGTCCTGCACAAGCAGCTGATGCATTCACCACAAGGGCTGTTACCCAGACATGAACATGAGGAGAAGGGCTTTGCATTATCACAAACAGGGTAGAAAGACCTTCACAGAACAGCCTTTCCATTAGAATGCAATCTGAATTTGGGTGCAGAGCTGCTGCGCTGTCCCTTTGTTCATCAGTTTCTGGACTTGAATGCTCAGCAGGACCATGGACTCAGGATGTGCTCTGGGATGTGGATAGCCTCTGTGTGGGCTCTGCAGGGCTTGCCCCAGGTCTACTTTGCCGGCACCAGCACTGACCCAGAAGCAGCTGCTCACACTACAGGGCCAACCTTAATCTGGAAAGCAAAGTCTTCCCCTGCTTACTAAGGACAGCTGGCCCTGATTCTGCTAATACCCCACTGGGACAGATGGGCTCTGCCACCCCCGCCACAGGCAGCCCACGTGCATAGGGAGACCTCAATGGCACCTGGGGCTTTTAGGATCAGTTAAGTGATCTACTTTGGCAGAGCATGTCCCTTGAAAATGAAGATTCTTGCCATGGTCAGTGCATAGAACAGAAATTTCCTTTGGTAGCCAGAACTGAATGCATTATTTTATTGTTCTCTTACCCTACTTCTTCCTTACCTTTCAGTCCAATTTCACTCTCTTTCTCCCCATTGTCATTCAATTTGCCACAAGTGTTTCCCCCATCATCACCTGCCCACCATGTATCTGGGCATCAACCATGCCCCTTTCACCAGGCTGAGCACCCCCTGGTTAACCCTGGATGTCATGCCTGTAGGGACTGAGCACCTCAAAGCTCTTCCCTGACCTCAAGACTGGCTGCCTTTCAGCCCTGCCAGACTGGGCCAGAAGCAAACAGAATTCACTTCTGTGCTGGATGCAGAGCAGCATTGGGCTTGGCCCGGAAGGATGCCCTGGTGTCACTAGCCCATGGCCTGCTGCTGCTTGCCACTCCAGTTCTGCATGGCTAACAACCCTTGGGCACGGCAGTTGCCTATCCTGTCTGGCCAGAAAAGAGTGTCAAGCAGGCATCTCCCAGGGGCTTAATTAAACTGTAAGCAAATGACTAATCTACCGTGAAGCAAAACACCTTCTTCCTCACCTTGGCAGATCTCAAGAGGAGACCTTACCTCCCCTCAACTATGTGTGCAGCAGAACCATGTAACTTGGATTATTTCACCCCACTCTACAGTGGTCAGTGGGATGAGAGCAGTGTTCCTGCTGCCAGCAGTGGTATCTGTATGGGGACGCTGGGCTGGGACATCAGGATAGACACCCCACATCCAGCACTGACATGGAGATGAAAAGGGCAAGGGTCTCGATAACAAAATTACTGGGGAACACCACCGCATTGCTAAAGTTCCTACACGTCTTAACATACAGCCTTGTTTTCCAAAGGCTTATACCTAGCCCAAATTTGTGAAGATTTTCACAGGAACAGCAGAAGGCACAGCCCAAAGGCCTCTCACACCTGCCAAATTTCACACTCTGCTCCAAACCACAGAAAAACAGAGCCCGGAAAGGTCACCGATATTTTTAGCCTTATTTCATAAGGTAACAGCCCTGCAAAGCACTGCCTCTCACTCTCTCTGCATTCCCCCCTTCTATGCTTGCATTGTTGTCCAGCCTTTGCCAAATTTGTCAGTGAAGTAGACTGTGCAAAGATACTGGGCTCCGACAAGCTTTGGCAATGCCTTCCCCCTGTAACCACAGCCCTCAGGACATGTCCTTGCCATGTGTTAGCACCTCACAGTCTCTGGGTCTGCAGGAAGGTGGTCCACAGCTCCTTGGTGGGGAGTTGCAGCTGCCAAAAGAGCTCCCACAGCAATGCCCTTGGTGTGGCACTGCAAGTGGTGTGAGAGATCTGCCTGGTGACAGTGCTGCCCAAAGCATGGTCAGATATTTGAGTGAGCTGACATTCCCAATATCTCTTGAACTGAAGCATGGTCAGATATTTGGGTGAGCTTGCGTTCAGCAAAGTCTCCTTCAAAATCTCTTGAACCTGTGGATTTTGCTAAGATACTAGCCAAGCAAGCAACATTTAAAAAAAGACGCCTGATATTTGAGGAACATAATTTAATTGCATTCCTCAGCATAAATATGGGATAATTGCTTTCTCTCTTTAATAAACATACCACGTTTATGTGGCAGTGATTGACCTGAGAGGACACAAACTGTGGCACACAAGCAGGAAGCTATTAAACCAACAATCTGCTTGCCACACTTGAACAACAGAAGGACGTGTCCGTAAGTGAGTCCCCACAGACCCTGAATCAGCAGCCCCCTGGTTCTGGGGACCAGGGGGGTGAGCACCCAGCTTCCTGGTCCCTGGGGGCAACTGGATTGTGGGAAGCCATGAGAAGGCAACACCTGCACACCTACCCCCTACCTCAAAATGGTGATTAAAGGGAGCTCTGAAGCACTGGTAAATCCTTAGAATATCAGCAGGCAGAAAAGCAAGCTCTAGGAGAGGGAGCTGGGCACAGAGCAAGCGTGTGCCATCCCCTGTGTGCTGCTGGATGGGGCAGAGCCTCTGCCAGCAGCTCCTAGGGTATTAAATTGCTATAAGGATCCTGCTTTGTTAGCATCTCCTGGCCCTCAGGTGTATTGCTTTGTGCTCGGTTTTGTGAGAGTGAGTGCTCGAGTTCTTCCTGCTCACATGTGGTTGCCAGGCAGTACTGCTCCACAATGTCCTCTTTTTGTCACTGATGCACCAGCCACCTCTGTGCCACCCACAGGCATCGCCAGTGGTGACACCAGACTTTCTTCTGAGAAGTCAAGAAAAATGTTAGCTGGGATGAGACAAAGTAAATGTTCCCTGAAGTCTGTGTGCAGTATGCACGAGAGAAGATGATTTCTGCTCATGATAAATTCAAAGATCTAGACATAAAGCAGCTTGTAGTTGCTTAATTTCATTTAACATTGACACGTTGATTTCATGCCATTCTGCTTTCTAAGACACTGTCATGTGATACCAAGCGAAACACTTTCTATTTCTTCCAGCAAAATTCATCATGTCATCAAAAGCATCCATTTAGTTTGAGAAAGTACATTTATTTATAGCGGTGTGGGTTGCCATCATTTTTAGTGACCTCTGTCAGGTCCCCGAGCACCGTGCCAGCTGCTGCACTATTTGGCCTGTATCTTGTTGCACTTTATTAGTCTGAATCTCAGCCCTGTCCTGCATCAGAGTCCCAGAGCAGACATGCAGACACGCGGCTGTCACAGCAGCTTATATGGAGATTACCAGGAAGATTTTCATACTCAGAGTTTCCTCATTTTATTCCAGTCCTAATCCAAAAGTAAATAACAAATTTTGAAGTGTCCTCTGGAATTAAAAATTAATTTTAAAAGAGTATTTTGATTTAATTGAAAGGTTTCAATAAAACAGCAGATCTGTGATGTTTTAATAAGCTCAGAACACCTTTTTTTCCTGTTTGCTTAAACAAAGAAAAGCGTAATTTTATCAAAATCAATACAGAGGGCATTTTGCTTTGCATAAAAGGGCAATCTCTGATACTGAAATGTTTGATTACAACACTTTTGCTCATCTGAGCGAAGGACAAGTGAGAAGACACGGGGCAGCACTTTCCAAGTCACTGGGAGGCAAATGTGACACTCCTCTCCCCTGGTTTGAAACCCCTGGTTCGAAACCATAGTTCAGCAGTGTCGTGTGCCCACAGCTGCTGTGCACACTGGGGTCACCCATGGTGCCTTGGAACCAGATATCACAGAATCACAGAATGATAAACATTGGAAGAGACCACCGAGATCACCTAGTCCAACACCCAACCCACCCTCACCATGCCCACTGACCACGTCCCTCAGTGCCACATCCACACGGTTCTTGAGCACCTCCAGGGACGGTGACTGCACCACCTGGGCAGCCTGTGCCACTGCCTCACTGCTCTTTCTTTAGAAGTTTCTCGTAATACCCAGCCTGAACCTCCCCTGGAGCAATTTGAGGCCATTCCCTCTCATCCCATCACTGTTACCTGGGAGCAGAGGCCGACCCCCACCTCAGCACAACCTCCTTTCAGAAGCTGTAGAGAGCAATCAGGTCTCCCCTGAGCCTCCTCTTCTCCAGACTGAACAATCCCAGCTCCCTCAGCCCTCCCCATCAGACTTGTGCTCCAGACCCTCACAACTTCATTATCCTTCTCTGAACACACTCGAGGGCTTCAATGTCTTTCTTGCAGCAAGGGACCCAAAACTGAACACAGTACTTAAGGTGTGGCCTCATGAGTGCTAACATCATGAAAGGAAGGTATGTAATTAGGCTCTTTCTGTGTTTGTGGTTCTTACAATAGAGGGAAATGTTCCCTCCATATATTTATTAACATTCTGTGTTGAGGAAGCACATCTCCTTTACAGCCCAATGCAAAACCTACTGCCTTCTGTTCTTACTGCATGAAAAAGACCCTTAAGCAAGGAGGACAAAAAAATTCCATGTACTGCAATTTCCAATGACTTTTCCTAAAAGCCTTATGTACTTGGATGAACATTTATCACACGGCTGCTTGTGCATATGGTCTAGCTATGTGTCTCAGTGACAGCAGACAAGATTCAGCAATGTGTCCCCCCACTGTGGCTGCTGGGGACCCTCTCCTCCCACAGCCAGCCCACCCCCACCACCTCACAGGGTCTGGAAACCGACCACAGCAAAATGAAATTTGCTGCTTCGCAGAAAGGTAAGAACTCAATGCGGTGGAATAATTAGTAGGGATGATTAAAGGC
>JAOWBP010002978.1:35082257-35135974 GCA_028571105.1 Tragopan temminckii
GGCCCCAGTTAATGTGCATGCTGAATTAATTGCCTCCTGCCCCTTTTAATTACCGTGTGCTGACTAAGCATGGTGCGAAAGTTTTCACGGTGCGTGTCAGTGTGGGATGCGTTGCACCTGCATGCTCTGAGCTCTGGCTCACTGGTCTGCTTGTGGTCACCGCGTCCCCTGGCTTTCTCCTGTCCCCTCTGGGTTAGCCCAGTGCCTAAGTGTGCTGCGAGGATAATGGCTGCTGCCTCAGCAACGTGTGGAGACGCTCTGCTCTGGTGCTGATCATAATGACTGTATCTGAACAACTGGTGAACGCGAGGGAACATATTGGTGTTTTCACACCAGCACCATAGTTGGATAACTATTGACAAATGCTGACTTTATCACGGTGATTGCTGAGTCAGGAGGATCTGTTGAGTTCGGTAATATAGCAGTAACGGCGCCTTTTAATAGCAGTCTCCAACCCTTAAAACAGTTGAGCTGATGGATCGGCTTGTGTTAGCCTTCCTGAGCTGAGAACCAAAGAGCTCTCCTCTGGGACGACCTTCTCTCCCAAGCACATGGGATGTATGCTGACACGTTGGCTGAAAGACAGGGTGTTCATTTTGCAATGTCACTTTCCAAAGTGTGGTGGATACCAAATGCGGGAGCTCAATATAGGATTCCTGCTTTGCAGTCTGCTTCTTTGCAGAAGCACATTGTGAACGGCTTGTGATTCCAAGGTGGCAGTTTTACTTGGTCTTCCCTTTGTGTTTAATTAATTATCATAAAAGCTGGCGTTCAGCCAGTTTGTGTAGTGTGCTGTGAACACACCCTGGGTACCCGGTTAATGTTTGGGGATTGTTTACCTGGAGCCCACTATCTGTTAAGCAGTGCACAAAATGGAAGGAATACATGCAAGTCTTTTCCTGGTTATATTTTCAAGCTCACTGTGAACTTGTTGAGGTGCTCTTAAATCATCTGACAATTGGGCATTCTCGTTCTCATTGTTCTGCTATAAATGTTGCTTTGAAGTCTTCTGTAAGTGCTGTTGGTTTGAACAGGTCTGGGTGACAGCAGCCCGTGCTCAGTTACTGTTCCCTAGGGTTTTCTTTCAGCAGATTTATATCTGGCCGGTGCTCTGACATAGAGAGGCCTTTGAGAAGTGTTTTAAAACGTACAGTGTTAAGAGATCCTGCACTCATCATTTTATTCAAATAAACAGAGCCACGGATAACTTCTCTCAGCAAAAGACCTGCTCTCTCTCAGCATGGCTTTTGCAACCAGAGCCTCTCCAGGTTGTGGAGGAGCAGATTTTTCTAGGAAGTAGTGGAGAGAGGTAGGAAGAATCGTGAAAAGGAAAGCAGTAAGCCACAGAGCTCGAACCCCATCACCTGTCAGAGGTTCTCAGCTGTGCAAACAGAATTTTGCCCTCTCTATGGTCATCACCCAGGAGCATTGCAGAATTGAGACTTGTGGTTCAAGGTGGTGGGCAGAGTGGGTTTGTGGGTCCATAAAGCTTGGGGATGTATGGGCTAGGAAGGATTGTAATGGACACAAATAATCATAGAATCACAGAATCATTAAAGCTGGAAAAGCCCTCTAAGATCACCTTAGTCCTACTGCCAAGCCACCCTCACCATGCCCGCTGACCATGCCGCTCAGTGCCACATCCACACAGTTCTTGAGCACTTCCAGGGACGGTGACTGCACCACCTCCCTGAGAAGCTTGTGCCTCACAGCTTTGCTGCCCTTCTCTGGACACGCTTCAGGGCCTCAGTGTCTTGTAGTGAGGGACCCAAATCTGAACACAGCATTTGAGATGCAGCCTCACCAATGCCAAGCACAGGGGGACAATCACCTCCCTGCTCCTGCTGGCTGTGCTATTTCTGATACAAGCCAGCATGCCGTTGGCCTTCTTTGCTGCCTGAGCACACTGCTGGCTCATGAGCAGCTGGCTGTTCTTTAGCACACCCAGATCCTTTTCCTTGTGCAGCTTTTCAGCCACTCTGCCCCATGCCTGTAGCGTTGCATGGGATTGCTGTGACCAACATGTAGGACCCACACTTGGTCTTGTTAGAGCTCATATGGTTGGCCTCAGGTCATTGATCCAACCTGCCCAGATCCTTTGTAGGGCCTTCTTACCTTCAGGCAGATCAACAGTTCCTCCCAACTGGTTGTCTTCTGCAGACTTACTGAGGGTGCGCTCAATCCCCTTTTTCAGATCATCAGTAAAGATTTCAAACAGTACTGGCCTTAATATTCATACCTGAGGAACAACATTCATGACCGGTCACCAGATGGATTTAACTCCATTCACCAATACTTCCTTCATTTTCTGCCCACCCTCCAGAGGCAGCAGAGCCTGAGGGACTTTGCCTAGTCGGCACAGAGTGCTGGCTGAGGGTTACCAGCTTAGCCAGATGGATGCATGCCACAGGGGACTCTTCTCCTCTAGACCTTCTCCTCCTGCATTAGGATGTGCTCTTTCCTGCAACTTCAGCTCCCACACCTTCCTGCCTCCATCCTTGAAGCTGCCTCTCCCCACACTGTTGTGAGCTGGCAGGTGTGAGGTGCGAGGGAAAGAGGTTTCTTTCCTTACCCACTAAGCATGCAGGCCGGCCTGGCTGTGCAGGCAGTAGAAAGGCGGCTGCTCGCATTCAGTCACACAAGGCAGCCCTCAGCTCTGCCCGTGCTCGGAGCTGTGAGCAGGGCATTGAACTCAGCGTGGTGGAATTTAAGCTGTGAGTTTTCAAAGCCAATTACTGGACACAGGCTGGGTCTGATGAGCTTGGGTTTCATTAGCTGTCTCCTGGGAGTGCCGAGCCGCACCACTCACCTTTGCGGAGATCAGATTCTCTTCTGTGATGCTATTAGATGTTTTCAAAAATAGCTTCATCAATCCGTTTTAAAAGAACTGGTCTGCTCTGATAACGGTGCCTGCTGGTGCTTCACCAGATATGGGCTTGTCACTTTTCCTCCTGTCACACATGCAACTTCTGTCCTACATAAAGAACAGCTTAAAAGAGAGTGCAAAATGACCACCAGCCTAATGTAAAGATTTACTTTGTGTCTGTGCATGTAATCTATAATTATTTAATTGCACACTGGGAAGGAACCAGACAAATAATACAAAACAATTTCAATCTTTCTGAGGATCTGGAGAGTAGATGCGTGTTTGTGCATTCCAGTAGTATCAGGAGGGAACTGCAGTTGCATGGCATACCTAGTAACTCCATTTATATTGGTGTATGCAACAGCAATATTCTAATTTACTCATTTCTTTGATACTTTCTGAGCAGATGGTATTTTTGAAAAGGTCTATTAATTCTGTGAGAATTTGATAATGGCTAATTGCTGGGGGATCAGAAGTGAGCAGCAGTCAAAGCGAGCTCCTGACTTCTCCCTGCTCCGCAGCCTCATTTGTAAGCTGCTCTCCTCACAGCAATCCTTGCTCGAGAGTATTCACCAGTGTCCTCAGCGTAAATTGGGGACTTGTTGATAGCTCTTGATTAATTGAACTGTGCTCCATGAACAAGTCACGTGCTATCACAGGGAAGAGCGCGGGGAAGGTCACATCCTGTATGACCAAGTACATTGGGAATTTTCATCAGAGAGCCCTTTACTCTTTGCCTCTTTATCACTTGCTTCTCATTCCTTTCCTTTTTTCATTTTCCTTTCTGTTTCTCTCTCTGTCACCTTGCCTTTCACTTACATCTGTTCATGTTCTTTGAGCGCCTGTCTGAGTGTTTGTAGCAGGGGTCACAAGTGCTCTGACATCAAAGGATGGCGTTTCAAAATTACAACTTTTCCTTTGAAGAAGGAGGAAAAAAGGTTCCTGGTTACTATGGCGATGAGTGCTATAGAAGTGCCTATAAATAAATAACATAAACAGCTGATTGTTGGACTTTGGTTTGCAGTATTTTCGCTTTGCTAATCAGATAATTAAATATCAAAATAGAAGGAGGTGATATTTCACCAGTTTTATTAGACAGATACTGTTTTTATGCTTTCACCTTTACAGTGCTCCTGCTGAAAACACTTAAATGGCATGTTGTTTTGTTCTACCTCTAGAAATTTGATGTTTTGGAAAATCTTAGTCTAGTATTTATGGAAAAACTTCCAAGCGTTAAAAAGGTGGTATCCATTTTATGTTTAATCAGAACACACACTTTGGGCTAAATGCCTGTTCATATCTCTAAGAAACTATTATATGTTGTCACAACACTTACATTCCATTCTGGAGTGTCAGAAAATGTAATTATGTTCCTCTGCAGTATTTGAAACCCCACCAGTATACAACAGCAAAACTTAAAAAGTGTATAATGGAAATAAATTCTTTAGGGGAAAGAAAATGGTTGTTTCAAATACACAAAAATGGGTACTTGACTAAATGCCTTTTACTTCAGAGCTTGTGTAACTGTGAGAACTGGGATGCTTCATATTTTTTTTCCCAGTTAAACACAGTTGCTTTTTGAAGAGCAAAGTATACAATTGCAGTGTGTGATGAAGGCAGGGGAAGAGCTGGAGCAAAGCAAGGCAAGGCAAAACCTGATCAGTAACAGGCAGTGACATAATAAAGTAGGAGGCATTACTTTTTCAGCAGCCCTTGTACAAGAGCAACATGGAGTTGGGTAGGGTGGGGAATGGGAGTGGGTTAAAAGTCTGCAGCTACTTGCAGGCTGAACAGCTTGGGTTTGGTGTAACTAGAGACTATGCAGATGCTGGAGCAGGGCCTGGCTCCCAAAACATGTAGAGTTTTCTCAGTTGGAAATCACCGTCATTACTAGTATGTACTGCTTTTAACAGTGGCATATTTATTTAGACACCCCCTCTTAGGGTAGGAGGACGAAGCATGCATATTGCTATTAATGACAGGACAAGCTGGTGAGGACAAGAGGTGGAGCTGTTGCTTGTCTCATTGCCTGGAATGGATAGGATAAAAGGGGAAACAGTGCATATACCAAATCTATTTTTTTCTTCTGGTTGGAGTTGTTTGGTTTCTTTTCTGCATGTGTCTTCTTTTTTCCTTCATAGGTGTTTTCTTATTCTTCTTCTTTTTTTTTTTTTTTTTTTTTTTGGTCTTATTTTCTTTTAATCGTTGGATATAATCCAAAACCATCTGTTGAAATTTGCCGATGTCACATCTAGGTATTCTGATGTATTGCCTATCAAGTTATATTGTGTGTTCAGATGAGTTTCTCGTATGATGTGTTGACAGCTGCTGACAGTCCTGAGATGGGAAGCTGGAAGCCTGGGAGAAAAAAGAGAGAGGGGCAGAGTTAGCCTTTAAAATGTAGCCTTGATTGCTTCTGATGGGTGGGTTTTCATTTGTGGTACCTATGGTCGACTTCTTTTTGAAATAAAGAAAGGGGAATGAATGAACTTCAAGTGCATTTACGTGGTCCTAAGGTACTGTAATTAACTTGAGAGATTTCTAGTCCACTCCTTCCTTTGTCATTGATCTTTTTTTGTCTTTGACACTGGATTCCTCAATCTCCTTCAGTCCTTGTCTCTATTTGTAGGTGCTCTCACACTTACTTGAATTGCAGCCTTTCCTTCTTCCTTTACTTCTCAGTTCTTCTCCCCTCCTCCTTTAGAAAGTAGATCTCAAAATGCCTCAGTTCTTAATAGAATCTCAATAGCCGAAACCATATTATCCTACTTTGGAATTGAAGAAGCATCTGGACAGTGGTCTCAGGCATGGTTTGATTTTTGGATGATCCTGTGCGGAGCCAGGTGCCACACTGCATGATCTTTGTGGGTTCCTTCCAGCTCAGGGTATTCTACAATTCTAAATCTTAATCATCCTGTAGGAAAATGACTAAGATTTTTGCAGACCTCTGCAGACAGATCACATGTGCCAAACAATAAGCATCTTCGAAATAACTACAATATTTTTTTTCCAGATGGCTTGCTACTCAAATAATGAAAGCAAAAAATGTTTATTTGTTTTTTGATGCAGAGGTATACAGTATATTTGCATTTCCCTACGCACTGATAAAGATAACGCTGTACTATGTAAACCAGAATCCAAACGTACTACAGACAGTTCATTTTCTGTTCTGCACTTTTTTCCTGCTGTGATTGCTCTGAGTAACAATTAGACCAGGGCTGAGATAAGTTTCCCAGCTTGTTATTGTTCTTCATTTTTAGATTGGCTAGATCAATAGAGAAATGATTTGTGTTTAAATACAAATTTTAGCTTGTATTGTACTGGTAGAAAGCATAACACAGGTGTTTATGAATGGGGTGTTTGTGAGATTGCACATGCAGGTGTGAGTTATGAACAAAGACAGTTCCCTTTCCCTCCCAAAGCCCAGGTGGTTGTATGGGGCCTCCTCATAGCACAGGCACTGATGAAGTTGGAATTTGCCCTTGGAAGGGAAAATCTTGATTCTGTGGAAGGTGAGGACACCAGACCCCTAAGCTGAGAAGGTTTGCCCCTCAGGAAGGAAGGAAGAAGCTGGAAAGCATTTACTTGCCTCTCCTCATTCCTCCTGGCAGTGTTGGGGCATGAATAGTCTTTCCTTGGTGTTTCTTCCTGGCCTGAAGATTGATGCCCTTGTGTAGCAGTATGGAGATGTTTTAAAGTGATGAGGCCATGAGGGCATGAGTATAAGGAAGAACAATCACTGCTTCTTGCTGTGATCTTCTGCAGCTGTGTACTTTGTGAGTATTGGATGAGGCCAACTGGAAATGATCCAGCTCTTGTGCTGTTGTTCATGAGGGACTGGGGCACGCAAGGGTCAGTGTGAGGGTACAGCAATTCTCCACAGTGGTGGTGGGTTGTGTAGCACAGAGCCTTTTTCTCATAGTTATCGAGCATCAGCTCAACTATCCGCAGAAGTGGACTTTGGAGGAAACCCCATAGTTGGAATACGGCCAAGTTCTCTGCTTGTAACATGTTTGATAGCACTGCAGGGAGCCGAGGCTGGTCTTCAGTCCTTAAATACATTAAATTAACTCTGAGTGAACTTGCTGGGAAAAGGGTAATGAAGCAGGTCAGAAATGGGATGTGTGTGCTCAAGCACATGCAGCAGGCTTAGTGCTCCAGGCGGCATTCCCGCAGGCATGTGGCTGGGGAGCAGCCGGGTCATGGAGCGCGCTGTGCTGCTCATTAAATGCACTGCAGTCCTCAGATACAGCTAAAATCACTTGTCCAGCTAAAAAAGATAAAGTCGGCTGGAAGGAGAGCAATCCCATCGGGAGAAACTTGTGAGAGGAATGGGCTGCGATCTGCTGTAATGCTAACTGTGTCGGACACGTAGTAGCCGGCACCCTCTCAGGGAGTGCCTGAACTCATTGCAGCCAAAACTTCAACAGCTGATAGCGAAGACTGATGGAAATCTTTACACGTCTATTCTGTCGTTTCAGGTGGAGGCAGGTGCCAAGTGGAGCTGCAGTGTGATTGACATTGCGCGGTGCTTCATCTTTATTTCATGCGACGAGGAGGTGGGAGGGTGGAGATTGCTTGAAGTGCCTGGCTAGAGACAGAACGTAATTTATCACTGTTCATTTGTCTGGAGGGTTACACGGCCCATATATAATTTAGAAAAATGTTTAAAAAATAAGGATCTGTTGTCTTTAAAATCACTTGGCGCTCAAGTCTGTTGGCTTAATCTAATTTCTGTGATACATAAATGCACTGCTGTGCATTTCATTTTTATTCTGTGTGTACGGTATAAACAATATGCTTAAAAGGAACCAAGAAAGTGTGTATAAATAGCTCTGATAAAACCAAGCCCTTCACTATCTCAAAGCAGTGTGAATTTTCCATATTTAGGCTGAAAGATGTGGAATTGTGCCTGGATTTAACCTTGTCAGTTTTCCTGAGATCACGTTTAGTATGAACGTTCTTGTCACGTGGTCTACAAGTGGACTTTTTCTGATTCAAGCCTGCTGCTGATGCTCTACAGCTGAATTATCAGAGGGCAGAAAGGGACGCCTCTGTCTGCTGCCTTGCTGTGGGGAAATCATTTTTTTGTGTGAACTGATGTAGATGAGACCCTAATGGTCTGGTGCTTGCTATCCTATATCTGTGCACTTCCTTTACTTGCTTTGATGCTCTGCCCATGCCTGCTCTGCCATGTCTGGGGTAGGTTGGCACGGCGTTGTTTGGCATGAGGGGCCAGAAGTGTTATCATAGAATCATAGACTATCCCAAGTTGGAAGGGGCTCATAAGGATCACCGAGTCCAACTCCTGAAGAAGAGACTGGGGATGTTATGAGACACTGCATAGCATATGTAGAGGGTTTCCATAATTTACAGACTCTTGCCCAGTGTAAACAAGATCAGTAGACAGAAGTTCCATATATTCATATACTGGCAGTTCTCTACTGGCTTAAGAAATCCAATTCTCCAAAATGTTTCCAGAGGAGGAATTTCTTTTCTGTGCAATGACCCGAGTGAGTCCAGATCTTCTCTTCATCTGGTCCCTACTCTGGTTGTCCTCTGGCTGCTTTGCTTTCTCTTCTGAGTTCATTTTCATAACACATTTCTTGCTCTTTTCTGTTCCATGGCATATTTTCTTCCCAAGGAAGCTGTGTATTCTGTGCGCCGGATGCTGTCTGCATGCTCCTGTTGGTGTGAAGCCTTCTGTCCCTTGAGCTTCTGATGGGGAGGGGCACATCATTTGTGTGTGCAGATGGAAATATTTTTATTGTTGATTTCTTTTTTTGGTGCTAAATTAGATATCATCTCTCACGTGTCCTTGAGCCTTCAGCAGAGATATGGGGACTGACTGCTTCTGATGCACTGATTTTATAGCATCATTTATTTTCCCTGAATTACCTCTGTCTGGTCCTGTAACACTGCAGCTGGCACTGCAATTCTCATATCCATCTCCTGTATGATAAGTGATATTCTTTACTTTGTGCAGTACAATGAGGTCTTAGGGTCATCACTGGAAATTCCTTAGTGCTTTACTGATTGATGTAGATGAAAAAGATAATCTCCCACTCTGGTATTTTTTTTCTTTGGAGCCGTCTTTGAAGGTTGCACATTCTGCTGCTGTACTTCCTTTGTGAAAGTGACTTCTTTTTGCTCTCTTTTACCTTCTTGTCAATTTCCTTTCTTCCTTCCCTTTGTTTCAATCTCATGTTTTCTATATTGTTTGTTTAGTTTTGTTTCTTTTTGTGAGAGAAACACTCCTGAGTTTAAGTATAATAGTCTATTTGGACTTGAGAGTTTTCTTAGAAATGCCATGTAAATGAAGAGTTCGGTTGTTTGTCCCTTTAGCTCTTCAAGCTTTCTCCTTCAGCAGCAGAAGCATTTGACCATCCAGCCTGCAGCCTTCATTGCCATTTGACTGTCTCACACAACAAAGTTTGCTTTGTCATACCTGTGACAATCTTTGCTGCACGATTTTTACGTCTGAACCTACTGACATTTCCCTTTTCCATCATAAAATATTGACTTCTCCTTTCAGAACCCTCCATGCAAGTGTTTTCCTCTTCCCCACCATTTGACTATAAAATTGAAACAGGTTTAAACAATCATCAACAGCCGGGTTCCTTTACACCACAGGATCCAGGAGTCCCTTTTTCAGCTGCTGGACGCTCTGAAGACCAACGTATGGGTAAAAAGAGGCAATGGGGGAGTTTTGATGTTAAACAGGGATTGCTTGCTTCATGTCTGGAGACAAGGTTTATGAACAAGGGGAATAAAAGGTTGTTTGGTAACAGAAGTGGTCTTGTATTTCTGAAAAAAGTTGGATTTAATGTCATCCAGAGTTCAGTTGAGAAAATGTAGCTCTCAATAAATACGGTTTTGTTTTTCAGTAGCAAAGATTTCTTTGTATGTGGTATTAATGTATTTTCTACCTTGTTACTGGAGTGCAGCAGCAGTGAAGGCCTGATGTTTCTGGCTCACCTTCCCAATTTGATTGCAATGTATTTCTGCTTTTGAGAGACAGTGGGCATGAGGCAATTTTGGTATTGAACAGTTGTCATGTAAACAGCATGTTACCTCTATTTGTCAGTTTGGTTTTTGCTCAAGGAGCAAAGAGAAGCTGAATGAAATTTGGGTCCTCGACTGGAGGTTCTTGTTGTGTAAACTTGGCATAGGCTGCTTCTATTCCAGGGACCCATCTTTTTCTTCACCACAGAGGTATGCAGATGCTAAAACTGTGCTTGCACAAAGCGAAGGAATTGCAATTGAGTTTCCTAATTGCACTCAGCATAACTTTTATATGAGGTGGGTGGCCTTGCATGCGGGAAGACCTTTCTCATTCATCCAGTTATGCTGACATAGTTGATATAGGCTGGTTTGTTTAGCAGTATATAAGTTTAAGGACCAATATATTAGTTTAGCAAAAGGAATCAGTGAGTTCTAATTCTAAAACCTTCAGTTTCAACTTTGCTTCATGTGTGAACAGCCTTGTTTTCTCTTAATACTGCTTCACGAGAAGCACTGGAGTCATAATAGACTGCTTACTTTTGCATTTCACCAGGGGCAAGGATTTTCCTCAGACTGTCACGTATATTGTTTTGGAAGTTGCTCATTATGGCCTACCAAGCAATGGACATTTGCCAAGTTGGGGAAAAACAGCTAAGGGGTAGCCAAAAGTATCAGTGATAAAGCTGATGATGGAAAAGTGAGGATGAGGAAAAGTAAGTGGGTGTACGACCACCCTAAGTGCAACCATGCATGCCCAAAGGGACGTTAG
Organism: Tragopan temminckii; assembly: GCA_028571105.1. Taxonomy (NCBI): domain Eukaryota; kingdom Metazoa; phylum Chordata; class Aves; order Galliformes; family Phasianidae; genus Tragopan; species Tragopan temminckii. Next base: position 35,092,898 of record JAOWBP010002978.1, read on the forward strand.
CATATATTAATGAGTTCTTGGAAAAGAGTGAATATGTATGCCAGTGTACTGCATGCGTATGTATTAACTGTTTAAATGTAGAACCTGAATTCTGAGAGCCCACATTTGTTTGTCACGTCTTCTGGTACATATCCTGAGCAATGAAGGAATGCTGCTTTCTAACACCACACTGGAGATAGAGGGTTTCCTTCCTGGATTTTGATGTAGACCATGTCATTTCTAAAGATTCTTTTATGGACCCTTGTGGCTACCACTGAAAAATAAGCAGATTCTGAAGCTTTGCTCTTCCCCTTTTAGGGCTTCTTGTCTTCCAACTAGTGTAAAATACTGTAGTGAATGCAAAAATATCCTAAATAAATTTGAAGCCTCCTTGCTCTGTCCTTTTGGCCCAGGAAAGGCACTCCTTAGTTTGGGCTCTTCTGAAGAGGAATGCTTTCCATTGTCGGTGACTTGGGTGTGATGGGTCTTGTGTTTGCGTCTGGCAAGCAGATAATGGAATTTAGGTACAGGATGACAGCAGTCCATTGCATTGGGCAGTCACTTGATGAGCCTTTGATGGACTGGAAATGGGTTAGCTGTGAATTGCTTCATGTCTTAGTTTGTTGTTGCTTTATTTCCCCTCTCCCGGTTGACCCCCTGTAAAGTAAATAGATTGGAGCATTAAAGGTTTGTGAATTGAAATCCCTGTGTACTGGCAAGGATAATTTTCAGTGCTTGCTCTCTGGGTAAACGAGCCTTTCACCCAGATGTGTGACAGATTTGTGACCTCTTTTTTACTTTGTACTGACTTGCCATATCAGTGGGCTTGGATCTTGATGATCCTTGAGGTTCCTTGCAATCCAAGCCATTCTGTGATCATAAGCTCCTTCATGTGAGCCAAACCAGACTGAGGCAGTATTAATTGCATTGTGAATGTATTTCAATTTTGTTGTGAACTACCCATATTTTCTTCTTCATAAATCACAGCAGATGGGAGGAGTGGAGGGAGGAGAGAGGAGGAGGAATGTAAAATAAAAAGGTGCACAGAAATTAATGTGCTGCGTAATTTCCTCTTTTAGAAAGATGGAGAGAAACACCTGGGTAAGCAGGGTAGCAGACCTCCACACACACACATGAAATACTATCCTTTCTAATAGACACGCTGGAATCACGCTGAGGCAGTCACTTATTCAGCACTAAAAGTATATGACCAAATTCATTTTGAGGAGACATGAGGTGGTTTCTTGTGTGTGTGTATTTTTACTGCCTACAGCTAAGTTAGGACCCTTGGTGCTTATCACTTTTTAATGATCTGTTCTTACCCCAGTCCCTTGCTTCTGGCTGTTTGTTCTTTACTACGTAGGTTATTACCCATGTTCACACAGAGAGAATTAATAGAAAATGGAGACTGGAGTTGCTTTCCCCTTCCCTTTTCCTGTAAGGTTATCTGGGACAGTTTCACACACATTTATATATGGCTTCACGGCTTCTTGGATTCTGACTGTGTTACCATTGTGTATAAAACTTCAGCCAGGAAGCTAGCAGCTTATTGGAAGAAGTTTTTTAAATTAATAGAGCATCACCTTTTAATGCAGGTATCAAAAGCAATATGTAGGGTATATATTAATTGTAATATTTTATTATGAATTCTGTAGTAGTCATACATGCACATATATTTACACATGTACATTTAGCATAGAGGCTACAAAGAGAGGTCTTCATTCAAGAAGCACTCTTAGTCCTTGCTTAATTTATGTGCATATCTTTGTTCCATTGGAACACAGGGCTCTTCAACACATGCTTGTTTTTAATCATTGAATGTATTCAAGTAAATAGGAGAAGAAGAGTTTTATTTTAGTATATTTTGTCACCTGGATGGTAAAGACACAGTGGTTGTTTTGTGTAACATTAAGAACATTAAGTCAAAATGGCAGTTTCCTAGTCAGCCTCTGACTTGGGTACTTTCTCCTTGCACATACTTGCTGCATTAATACAGGTGCAGATGGAGTCTTCATAGTTGCAAGAGGAGCTTTTTGTGGCTGCAGCTCTGATCCCTTTGCGGGGAAGAAGAATTGGCTATCTCAGCAAGCTGTTCCCAGCAACTTCCAGGACAGCTTATAAGCAGTTCATTCTGCCATGGAGGTGCTGGAGCTGGGTGAGCCAAAGCTGGAAGGTTCTGCCTGAGACAATGTATATTCCCCATCTCTGACCCTTCTAGACCGAAGATGAGTCTGCCTGTCTATGGCTGATACCTGTGTATATTTGAGTCTTTTATCCAAGGTCACAAGAGCCATCCTGTATGAGAATGGCTCTGACAGTATGTATGTTTTCACTGTGGCTCATCTTGGTGATTCTTGGCAAGTGAGAGGGGTTTGACCTGCTTCTTCCCTTCCAGTGCTTGGGTAACACTGCGGGGCTATTGAAATGGCCTGACAGCTTTTGCAAGGAATGGCTGTGTCAGCAGCAATGCTAGCAAAAGTCTAGAGGTGGAGAAGCACATCTTGATGAGGGATGCTGCTGGCAGTGCCTTTGATGTCTTGAAATACTGTGTGAAGTAGCTGAAATACTGTGTGAAGTAGCTGCTCTCCTTGACTTCATGAATGTTTTCACATGGATCCAGAGCTGCACATAAGCAGTGGGGTCAGGTATTTTCAAATGCAGCTGTTTTAAACAGCAGTTGGTTTAATAAGCTTACATTGCTTTTCTCTGAATGACAGTCAGGTTACCTTTCAATTATTATTTTAAGAGCTTCTCCTTCCCAAATGCTTGACTCAGCATTTGACTCAACAGGCACAGTAGATCTTGCTGGTGGAAAAGAAGGGAACAGAAGTGAGCTGCTGCGGCAAGGCTGGGGAAGGGATCTCCCATCACTGAGGGGGCACCAGTGAATGGCAACCATGCTAGTACCTTTGTACTACAGATGTTTCCCTCCCAGAGGAACATCTGCCTCTCCTCAGAAGATTTTGCCCTCATGTGTCCGTTAAGCATCACTTCAGCTATTTATGTGGTTGCTGTAACCTCCACAGAGGTGGGGTAAGAAGGAATGCTGCAGAGGAATGCAGATTGATCTGCTAGTAGGATTTACAGGGCAAAAATTAACCCTTTATTTTTTGTTACTATTGAAATAAATGGAACGATAAGTCTTAAAGACCTCTCATATCAGGCTTGAATTTTGTCCTCTTGCTACTGTGCCCTTGATAAATAAGCCCAGATTCAGTTGTCCTTCCGTGAATTTTCTGTCTGCCAAGGGCATGAAGAAGTTCTTCCTAGCTATTGAACTGTAAATTGTTGCATATGACACCTGGAGGACTTGGTATGGTTTTCTACAAGTAACTCAGCATATTCATCACTCTTCCCCTGTTGCGTGCAGCAGTTCATATTGAAGCTGAGAAAGATGATTCATATGGCTTTCTTCTCTCCCCCTTGTCAGGAGCAGCAGTAGCCCTCAGAGCAGCATTTGAATCGGTAAATGCCTGGCCCACAGCCATGAGCTGCTACTGCCCTTCCGGGCCCTCTGATGGTACTGTAATCAGATGAGAGATGAGATAAGAATTGTTCTTTTCCACAGGGAAAAAGAGTCTGGGATATTTAAGTACTAATAAATAATTTTAGGGGAATGTTTAAACTGGTCAGAAGATATTCTTCAGTCCTGTGGCCTATGCTGTCAGCTAACGCACTCTTTCTGCTCTGAGTTGTTTCAGATGATTCATGAGATCTCAGGCTCTGTAGTGGATCTTTGAGTATTAGCAGCTCTGGAATGAGCTGCCAACCCAGAACATGCATGTTTTGCACTCCCTTAGCATCAACTCAAATGGTTATGCTAGAGGGGTTACCTATGGGATGGATCACCTCTCCTACAAGGACAGGCTGGGGGAGTTGAGGCTGTTCAGCCTGGAGAAGAGAAGGCTGCAGGGAGACCTGAGAGCTGCCTTTCAGTATCTAAAACGGGGCTGTAAGGAAGGAGACAGGCTCTTTAATACAGTCCGTTGTGACAGGACAAGAGGAAATAGTTTCAAACTAAAAGAGAGATTTAGATTGGATATGAGGAAGTAGTTTTTTCACAATAAGGGCGATGAGGCACTGGCACAGATTGTCCAGAGAGGTGATGGGTGCCCCGTTCCTGGAGACATTCAAGGTCAGACTGGACAGGGCTCCGAGCACCTGATGGAGCTGTAGATGTCCCTGTTCATTGCAGGGGGGTTGGATTAGATAACTTCCAAGGGTCCCTTCCAACTCAAACAGTTCTGTAGTGCTATGATATTCAGTAATACTGTGCTCCTGGTAGCTGTTAATTTTACACTGCAATCATATGAATGGGGTTGGGGTACATGATGGCTGCATTCCTTTAAGATGGGAGTCTGTGCTGTACAGGTGTGCTTGAAGGGAGCATTGGAGATAAAGCAATCTATTTGCAATCTGGGGACTCAAAATGGCAGTAAATCTTTTTATTTCCCCTGATTTGATTTAGCTTCTCCTTTGCCTTGGCTCTGAACTACCTTCCTGTCATGCTGCTGTGCTATGCACCTCCAGGCATTTGTCAGAGACTGCCTAATTGAAGCACACTCTCCAGCTTGGATCGAAACTGCTATTTTGATCAGGTTTGTAGGCGCTGTTACAGCCTCCCCATGGAGCTCTCTCTGTGAAGTACGATGACTTTGTCTTGTGGCTTTTGGTTCTCCATGGTTGTTAGGAGTGGACAAAGTCTCTGTACAGAGCAGAAAGTGGAAGCTCAGGACACAGGCAGCTGCAGGGGGCAGTGCTGCTGTAATCCTGCTTGTGTGCAGAGGTGTTCTCATCCGTGCTGGAGCAACTGCAGCCCATTCACAAATGAGTGCATAATCCAGAAAAGGCAGTGAAGTGCTTGAAGATCTCTACCCCTGTCCTTCACGTCCTTCCACGTTTGTTAGCTCTTCTTCTCTATAGATCCATCGAAGTGCATGAGAATTCTGTTTTTTAGCCTAAAAGGCAAGTTTTATTTCTCTGTTATTTCTCTTCTTTTATATACTCAACCCCTTTTCCTAAGATGTTCAAATTCAAGGATGCTTTTCCTTTCAAGAGCTGCTTTTTGTTGTGCTAATAGCATCTTCGTGTCCTGAGACATCCATGAGTCTTGCTGGTTGTGACTACCCGTTTGTTTTAACAGTCAGGAGGAATGGTCTCTCTTCCTCTCCACCCTTCAGAAGTCAGGAGTGGTGGTCCAGGCTGACAGGACTTCCAGCTTCAGGCTGCCTTGTGGCTGCAGTGGGTTTAATGTCATCATCCTCCCTGTCCCTCTGATCTTTAGCATGTTTAAAACGTCACCTTTGATTCTGGAGACCCTACTAAATCCTGTCCCCAAGCACCATATTGATGTCTGTTAAATCCCTCCATGGAGCAGCAGCTACACCAGCTCTGGTTTGGGTAAGAATGAGACCTTGTCTGTGGAATAGTCTTCCTTTTTTTTTTTTTTTTTTTTTTTAGTTTATCAGAAAGGAGTGCAAGCTGTGCTAGGGAGCCTCTTGCAGAGCTGACTGCCTCTTGCACCAGCACACACAGTTGAATCCAAACCTGTGTGCATTGCACATTACATGTGTTGTGCCACTTGGAGTAATGCAGTGATTGCTGATAACAGTATTTCATTCCACCTACATGTGGGTGTGCCTGTGAAGACATGCTTTTTTTTGGTCAAGGTCAAATATCTCATTTTACAATTTTGTTGCTCACTTTTTTTTTTAATGTTTTAATAAATAATGTATTTTTTTTTAAAGTTTTGTTGGTTATATGCATTAACTTTATTATATATTTTATATTCGGACGAAGACAATTCCTCTTCACTCAGTGTGGCCCAGGCAAGCCAAGAGGTTGGACACGCATGCCATGGCTTCTGTCTGTGGAGATGCACACAACATTGGGGTATACCTGAGGGTTTGATGGTTGGTGGGTATTTCCCAGACAGCTGCGCCCCATTTGTGTGTCTTACCCAGATCCCTTTGTAAATTTCAATCTTCCCGTCCATAAAACGGAAAATATGGTTCTTGGGTGATGTTGTGGTGATAAAGGCCTAAATTATAGTCTGAGAGAGGGCAGATGACCTTACCGCTGCCTAAACGATAGTTGTTAACGAGTATTGGGCTGTGGGAAACACCATAGTGAGGCCCTTCAGTTTCCCTAAGCCATAGCAGCGTTACCTAATCTCAGGTAGTCATGAACAGTACCCAGGAGTGTCACAAACAGTGTTTGACCCATGTCTATCTAAGTGAATGTTTACTTGCCAAGATACTCTTACAAGCATGAATTATCATTATCTCAGCCTCTTTTTATAAGCTTGGGAGTATATCTTGTTTGAAGCAGTTGAGTAAAGTGGGGTTTGGCCGTTGAGTTCCCTTTCAGAAAATACCTTTCTTGCTGTCAAAATATATCATTGTTGGGGAATTTTCAGTGATTGGCTGAAGTCCTGGGCCTTTTGACATCAGCTTTAATGCTACCCTGTGAGGAATCGAAATGTCATCTTCTGTGTGCGGAGTCCTGATTTTTCTTGGTGTCCAGAAACCCGGTGCTGCCTTTGTCTCCTTGCATATTTATTAACACAAGGACATTTTTTTGTCAGTTCTTTTCAAGCATGAATTTTTTTGTGCTCTCAAACTGAGATGTACTTTTGGCTGAAAAGCACTGCAGGAAGAACAATTTCTTGTAGAGTGTACTTCTAGGCCTATAAATAATAAATGTCGTAACTTGGAGTGACGCAGGCACCCCTGCAACATATACGTACAAGGCAGAGATTCAGTAAATAACAACTTACCCGCTGTTAGTCAGTCCTAAACCAAAAGGGGTCTATTCAGACTTCTTTGCTAGCTTGATAAGTTTGGGTTGTGCTGTATAGCTTTGTAGGAGTCCAAAAATGTTAACTGTTTTTCTTTTGTGATGCTGTTTTTGGAGATTGCAACTTTATGAGGCGCATTAAATATTTATCAAACTCTTAATAGGGTTTGAATGGGTTGTGTTGGCTCAGAACTGACTTGCAGTAGGCTGATAGTACTGATTATTTGGGAAGAACTTGGGGCTGCCAAGCTTAGTATGTTATAGTGCAGTTGTAAATGACAATTAGTTGTAATTTTGGAGTTGACAGATTTATTTGCTGTTTTTTCCCCCTCTAATGAAATAGCATTCAGTTCAGTTACCCAGTGGTGTGACAGATTGACTACGGAGCCCTTTCCAGGACTGGGATTTAGCTGTTTGACTAAATGTGATGCAAGAAATTGTACTTGTGAAATCTATGCAAATACATCATTGCCAGAGTAGAGGAGGAGCTTACTCATAAATGAAAGACCAGTCTGTAAGTATTGTGCTTCCTTCTCTGCTAAAATCAAAGCTTAACTCAAAAGAAGAGCCCATTATGGTATCTCTGAGTTATCAGGGGTCCCACCAGTAGAGTATCTAACCAGAGGTGGACTTAGTGAAAAGGTTCCTGTTAGCATCAGTGAAGCTAGGTTATGCAGTAGGGCTTCCTGGAGTTCAGAGAACACAAAATCAAGGTGTTTCTTAGGTGAAGATGACTACAAATCTCACTGAATTCTTCGTTTTTGAAAGCTCAGATGAAAAAATGTTTGGCTTGTTCCACAGCAGACTGAAGCTTTGCGTTCACAGAGGCCAGAGGGCAATAAATGGATTAAAAAGAGAAAGGTATCCCTGGATATCCTTAGTTCTGAGAGGACAGGCTGGCAGCACTGGGGATCTCTTCTGTTTTGCTCTTGTTTTTATATATTTCCCCCAAGCAAGCTGTGTCCCTTTTGGGTCCTTTCAAGTAGAGGGTAGGCATAGGCTCGTGCTGTCCTTCAGAGCCCTCCTTGAAGTGGCACAGGCTGGAAAATGGGGTACTGAAGTAGATGACGCCTTGTCCTCTTAATCCTAGCGGCTGTTAATGTTTCCAAGTTGAGCAGAACCATTTTACTTATTCTGTACAAAAAAATGTAGAGATTTAAAAGTGGCACACCAGAGCAGATGAGAAAATGTCTGTTTTATTTCTGTGATGCCCTAGTTTAGTAGATAGCACAGTTCTGTTTATTCATCACGTTGGCAGGCTCATCTTTGGAGGTCTAGCTTCCTGAAGAATCTTTTGTCGATTTTGCAGAATATTATTTGGGTTTATGCTTTGTTTCTTTAAGCTTATCTTTTTTTGTGCATTTGGCTTTTAAATGGCACTCAGAAACCCGAGGTTATAAATGCTGAGGTATTACAGTATTTCTGAGCATGTGCGATGCTGGATGACACCCACCTTCCTCAGCAGTGATGGTGCAGGGGCTGTTTGAGGCCTGGGGACTCCCTAACATGTAGGAACCCAAGATGCTGATGGATCTTTGCCCCCATGGTTTTAGGTATATTGCAGTACTTCAAATGATGAGAGGGAATGTCCTCAAATTGCACCAGGAGATATTCAGGTTGGAAATTAGGAAGCATTCTCAGAAAGAGCAGTGAGGCAGTGGCACAGGCTGCCCAGGGAGGCGGTGCAGTCACATCCCTGGAGGTGTTCAAGAACCGTGTGGATATGGCACTGAGGGACGTGGTCAGTGGGCATGGTGGTGATGGGTTGATGGCTGAACTAGGTGATCTTAATTATCTTTTCCTACCTTATTGATTCTGTGATTCTGTATCGTGCTTTATTGCAAACATGATTCAAAAGGTGTTGCTCCTCACCACCCTGTAAACGCTTTCACCTGTCACTTACAAATTTGGCAGGGCCTTCTTGCCTGGCTGCATGGAAACAGAAGGTTTTTCAGGGTTAAGATTCCACATTAAGCAGGGAGTTGTTCATGGATAGAGGGATTGGAGACTTGGTCAACAGCAACCAGCTGATGCAGTATGACTCCACAGTGCCAACAGATGCTGTAAATCTATTTATCCGCTCTCTCAGATGGCTTCCAACATGCTTTGGGGAGGATAAGAAGCCGTAGATGCAAGATTATCCATGGTGGGTATTTGACGTGAGAGTTTAGGTTGCGTGCTAACCCTTGTGCTAAGCTCTCCTGGTTGGAATCCTCCTTGTCTTATTTAATGGCTTTTTAAAAAAAATAAAAATAAAAATACAGAGCCATTTAAACTTTGTTTTAGCAGCAAGGATAATTTCTGCCACAAACAAAAACCCAGGAATGCTCTTCTGTTTTGCCTTAAGTAAAAGGGTTGCTCTTCATCTGAGGCTGTTTGCATAGACGTGCATGCATGTGGGTGCTAAAGAACTTTTCCTCTTTTCATCATTCTTACTTCACCTCTTAGTAAGACTCTTAAGTCTCACTTAAGGGAAAAGAGCCTCCCAGATAATCAGCAAGATGTATCATGAAGTAAGCCTCATATGTTTCATTGTGACGTGTCTGCAAACATATCCCTGCGTGGCTGGGATGTTGCTCCTGATAACAGCTATACTTGTATGATTTCCTGCTGTGAGCCTTTTGGTGGGCAGAACTGGGATGCTTCTGTGGTCCTGCATGGGGATCCATTGCAAGATTAGGAATTGAAATGTTTCAAATCAGTACTGCTTGCTTTGCCACCTCCCAGAACCTGCTCAGTGCCCACAGGTTCCAGCTCTGCTGATGAGGTTGGTGTAGGACACTTTTGTCTTCATGACCTTCAGCTTGGATGCAGCAAGATGCTGTCTAAAAAGCTCTGGCTCGTTTTTGTGCCTTTGTGTTCAGGAATCACTGTTTCCACTGTAAAAGATAACTTCATTTCAAAAACAGGGTTCCCTAGATGTGTGAAGGAGGGCACTCACAGCCTTGTTCAATACTAAGCCATTTGCTGACCATCACAGCTAGGAAATCGCTTCCTTAGTGCCAAGGGAATTGCTAGAAAGCATGCAGAATGGCTTTGACATCCTCCAGCGAGGGGCAGTTTTTTCCCTTTCTCTGCTATTGTTAGGTTCTTTGTTGCGAAGTGTTTGGAGTAGCAGTGGCATTAATAACACCCAAAAGCAGGATTTCTAAAATTAGCGTCCCCGGACCGGTTTGCCGTCTGCCTCCCATGCCACGCTCAGCTCTGCCAAAGCGGCACGGCAGTTTGTTTCAGCGTGGCCGCCCTTTGGGCATTTGCAGGAATACTGCAGCAAATCATCCTGCATGCAAGGCTGACCTCTGGGAGGCTAACAAATTGAGGTGAGCCAGCTGGAGCGATAGGACACTGCCGGCAGACAGAGCATGCTCAGACCTGGGGGAGAAAGGTAGCTCGGTCTGCAGATGGTGCACAGTTACTGTGCCGAGAGCTGGGAGATGCAATTTTTTTTCCTTCTTTCTTTCTGGTCGTGGGGAAAGAAGAGGACTGGAGAGTGTTCGTTCCCCTGCAAAACATAGCTTTAAGGTGTCTTCTTTTTGTTTTTTCTTTCTCCTGTGAAAAGAGAGGCACTGGATAGCATTTCATTTATTTAGCAACACCAGGTATGCGTGCATGTGCTGAAACACTGATCTACTAGTGATAGTACTTCCAGGATGAAAAAGGTTGCAGATGCTCTGAATGAATGTGTTTCTTTGCTGGGTGCTGTTGTAACTGTGCTCTGTTTGCTGTGCTGATCACATACGGCTCTGAATTCTGTTCTGTGGGCTCTCCTGGCTGCGGGGTACTTCTAGGGGCTTCACTGTGGGTTTCTGACTCTTCCTGTCCCTTCACACATACCAAACCTTTCTTCTGTGGCTGTGCATGCTTGGGAGGGAAGGGGAAGGAGGTCAGCAGTTTCTTTATAATCCCATGTCTTTGTAGTCATTCTTTGTCTGGCTGGAGGTTTGCTTTATTGTTTTTAAACAAAAAGTCTCATGGGGAAAACATCTCTGATCTGGACAAAATTCTGTGGGTTTTCATAAATTTGTTTCCTACTGGATGGTTACTATATATATTATATTGTGTGTGTGTGTGTGTATATATATATATATATTACCCTCCCCTAAAGACAGGGTACTGTAGGGCTTGTGGTAACCCAGGAGGAATTTTCACTGCTCTTATTGGCCATGCTGTGCTCCCAGCATCTTCGTCCCCTGCTTAGAATTTGTAGCACACAAGAGTGCTCTCAGAACCACACTGAAGGGAAGCAGGGAGAGCTCAGGCTGTAAATGCTGCTAAGTACCAGTGCCAGTCTCCAAATAACACAGGTACTTTTCCCGTCAGAGAGGGTAGAAAGAAAAGGTAGGGTACATGCAGAGAAATAGCAAGTTGCATCTAAAGCCCAAAGGCATAGTTGGAGTGACTAAAGCTCATCTTGTTTGATACTTCCAGGATTTCACATCATATTCTTTTAAATTCGCTTCTGTAGCATTGGGAAATTTTACCCTCAGCCACCCCCACTCAGTCTTTGCTTTAGACAGACCTAAAGACCCACTGGATTAAGATAAAACTGTTGATCTCTGACACATTTTTGTTTTCCACAAAGGTACACTGCTTACAGACTAAAAGCAAGGGACCAGGCACAAGGAATTTTTTTTTATTCTTAATTCCTATGCTAGTGCTTTTAGTACCAACATAACCTGATAGGTTTTGATAGGATAGTCAAATGTGCAAAGATCAATTGTTAGGCTTCCCCCTCAGTCTAACCATGGTTATTTTGAGAACCTTCAGTTTTCATCTTCAGTTGTAGGACTGTTAGACAAACATAAAGGCTTGAGAACTAAGAGAAATGCTTCCTTTTTCTGTTTTTTGGTTTTTTTTTTTCTTTTTTGCTGATTTTTCCTGTATCTTCTACTCAACCTTGTTTTATCTTCATCAAAAATGCATCTTATAAAGAGGATGTTTCTGGAGGTCAGAGTTTTAATTTGGGGACAGGATTTAGTAGTCAAGTCTTTCTGGCTGGAATGGAGATCTGGGAAAAGCAGCTCTTAGAAGCCCAAGAGATATTCTTTATCATTACATACTTCAAGCCCAGTTCTATGGTTTTCTTATAAGTATTGACTGCTTACTATTGGAATTATTATTCTTTGCATGCTCTTTTCTAGATCAAGACAGCAGTTTCAACAAATATTAAAATTGATGGCTCCTAGTCATCCTGAAAGACAGTTTGAATCTCTTCCTATTCCAGCCACCACTGAATTGGAATTAAACTAAATTGAATTCTTTTCCATCCATAAGCACAACTGGTAGGTGTGCATTAGCCACCAATATTTTCTTGTTCGTACTGAACATATGTGTGCAGTAGGGACCATGGTACTGAGCCTCCTTAGTTCATAGGAAGGCTTACAGTTCTACTTTATCTTCCTGACTTCAATTGCTAAACCATAAAAGCTGAAGTTAAACCTAATTTTGGTTACTACTGTCTGTAGACAGCTAATGTTTTTGTAAAACAGTTGTGTTTGGTTTTGGTTTGGTTTTATTTTTTTCCAGATACGGTTCTGTTTTTTAAATTTAATTTGAGAGTATTGAGTTAAAGTATTCTTATTTTTTATATTCCCTTTTCGTATCAGGCTTCATTAATGCTATTTGTAGCTTTAACTACCACATTTGTTCCCTTCAAGAATCTGCTCTTTTCCTGTTTAAAAAGTCAGCCTTTCTACACTTGGCTGCTTTTTACAAAGAAAATGTTTCAGGATATCAGTCATTCAGTGTACCATCCTTTCTTTAATGTGATATGTACTGTGAAAGATATATGTATCTCATTAAACAAATACAGTGAATAAGATGATAACAGCCTTTTGGACTGTGGGGATTGACTTGCTGGTGGTTCTGCAGGAAATCTGTGACAGAGCTGAGGATAAAAGCCAGTTCATTCTTGGCTGTCAAATCCCAACTCCCCCTCCTTCCAGTCGGGAGAGTTGCCTTCTAGCAACTTCTGCTTTCGGTATGAATGAAGTAGGTATTTAAAACTGCATGTATTACATATACTGCATCCTTTGCTAAGCCTCTTGCATCACGGATGAGAGAAGGAGCGGAAGACATTTTGCAGGGGGAGTGTGAAATGTCATGTTGGCACTCCTTACTTTTCCTATGCTGGTCTTGGAAAGCCAGCCTAGCAAAAGATGGATCTGACGGAAGGGAACAGTAATGCCCTCAGTGAGGGGATGTCTGCCCCCATCGCATCCACTGGGTTGCCATAGGGGAGAGGGTCCAATGCCCATTCACTGCCCACACGTCTCTGCCCAGATTCTTTCCCTAACCCATGGCAGGAGCACCCAAATCCACACTCAGCTTTTTTCTTGGACGCCTGTAGCTTTGGAAAATTGAGCACTGTCTTGGCAAGTGCTTGGGTAGTTAGTAAGAAGAGCTTTATAAGGCTTTAGTGAGATACAGGCAGAACCTGTCATTTGGTTGTGTCCTGCAGGACTTGGAGGTCCCTCCATAGACCTGCTGTTGACCCTTGTCCTCTGTAATCAGGCTGTTGTTTGTTGCTTTGGGGCCTTAGTGGTGAATATTTGTGGCATTTGGGGTTTTAGTTGTGTTGGATTTTGTAGTTTTTCTCCCAGCTGCTCACCTAAATAGTAGTAAGGTTTAAAACATTGACCATCATTTTAATATCTTTAAAGTAGCGATTCATCCTGCCCTACCTTCATAATTAAAAAATAACAGCACAACTCATCTCTTAAGTGAATCCAAACAGTCCTTTATGCCAACTGCATATTAGTAGAAACTCCTTTCTCCAAGTCCACCCACTCTGCTCTCTTCTACGTGTTAATAAGAGAGGAACAGCTTCTCCATCCATACTTCTTGTTGCTTTCACACCTCCTGGAGATGGTTAACACATCAGATGACCAGCAGTTAAAAGGCAGAATCATAGAATCACAGATTCATTAAGATTGGAGAAGAGCTCTAAGATCACTTAGTTCAACTACCGTCCCACCCCCACCATGCCCACTGACCATGTCCTCAGTGCCACATCCACACGGTTCTTGAACACCTCCAGGAACAGTGACTGCACCACCTCCCTGGGCAGCCTGCGCCTCACAGCTTCGTTGCCCTTCTCTGGACACGCTTCAGGGCCTCGATGTCCTTCTTGCAGTGAGGGGCTCAAATCTGAACACAGCATTCAAGGTGCAGCCTCACCATGGCTGAGTGCAGAGGGATGATCACCTCCCTGCTCCTACTGGCTGCATTTCTGATACAAGCCAGCATGCCGTTGGCCTTCTTTGCTGCCTGAGCACACTGCTGGCTCATGAGCAGCTGGCTGTCTGCTAGCATACCCAGATTCTTTTCATCCGTGCAGCTTTCCAGCCACTCTCCCCATGCCTGTAGTGTTGTATGGGGTTGCTGTGACCAACATGTAGGACCCACACTTGGTCTTGTTAAAGCTCATACAGTTGGCCTCAACCCATTGATCCAGCCTGTCCAGATCCTTTGTAGGGCCTTCCTACCTTCAGGCAGATCAGCACTTCTGAACACCCCTGAGAATACCACAGACATACAAGTGTCACAGGGTCCTTACTGAACCCACCAGATGCATGCTCTAGAACCTTTACCTGCTCACCAGTGCTCAGTGCTACGGGAGCAGTAACTTGGCAAAGAGGATGATGCTGAGAGATGAAGAATGGGGTGAGCTCTTCCAGCACAGGGTTAGTATGTGGGCAGCTGGAGGTGTGACCAGTCCAGGTGCTGACACATATGCAGAAAGAAACAGAGCACTGAGGGCTTTGAGTTTAGGGAAAGCAGTAGTACATCTGGCCAACTGCTTGCGTTTCAGGTCTCAGAATGAGGCTGAGGGAGGCGAGTGACAGCTCTAGTCCCATTTTGTGAGGGAGATTTAGTAACAAAAGTAGCTTTTATAGTGAAGCAGCTACATTTACATGGAAGGCTAAATGCTTTCCCCTGTTTCAGAGTTGCGTGCTGCCTACTGGGTAGGTTCCCCATGCCTGAACAACTGCTGTTGGTAGCACTTAACTGATGAATTTCAGCCTCAGGGGACATAAAGAGTAATTGCTTGCCTTTGCCTCCCTGATGCAGCCCCTCCTAGGTGTGCAGGAGCAAACAGGTGGCACGGTGTGCTGCTGTTCGTGTTCTGTTGCTCCCTGAGGGACGAGAGGTTTTATTCTCCATGGTGTACACTGCAAGCATCAAATAAAAAGTAGTGGATGATAAAATGTGAGAAAACAGGCAAAGATTCAAGACTGTTCCCTGAGTACCTGTGAAATTCTTTTCAGTTCTGCCTATCACAGCCCATTGCTGTCCATTTTCCCTTGTTCACTTCCATCAAAAGCAGCTCTCAGCTAAGCAGCATGAACCAGGATTTACAAATCAGCAGCTAGAAGCAAGAATAAAGATGAATTCCTTCAGCACTGCTAGCTTGTAATATTCATTCCTGACACTTGGTCAGATAAAGCACATATACTTGTTTTAGCTAAGATGCAAGGAAGTGAAAGAGCTGCAGCCAGGGAAGAGATGGAGGAGGGCTAACAGGTGTTTTTTATTAAAAAGCTGAGTAGTTCATTTGTAGCCATTTAGCAGGTATTGCCTTAGTAGAGTCTGAAATGAAAATTGCTAACCTCTGAACATCAGCCGCATCCGTCGGGCTGCATCTCTGAAGTGCCTCTTATGCCCTTCCCTTGGGGCTGGAGGGGAAAGAGAACGAATCAGTCAGGGTGAAACATTAGAATAGGCTGTATGGCTCAATGGATTTGTAATGGTTGCTGGAGCTCTCAACCCCCGAGATGCCCATGAAATGCAGGTGCTGTCAGTGATGTGTTATGACTGTTGGTTTCTAATGCCTCTGAAACACCCTCCAACACACACTCCCTGCCAGACTGGAATAATAAAAGGGCCATGTGGTGTTCTCCTCTGCCAAGTTCTTGCAACTCTTGTTGTCTCCACAAAGCTGTTTGGACTTGGTCCTTTCTTTGGTAATGCTGCGGAAGCCATAAAAAGCAGCACACTCTCAATAGCTGAGGTGTGTAGTGGAAATGACATGTGGAGAGTTGGGTGATATCAGAATGTCATTCAGCTATAGTGAAGAAGAAAAATGAAGCTTTGGAAATCTCACTAAACCACTAAAATGATATAAGAACTGTCCCCATCAAACACCTAAGATGGTTCTTTTCCTGGGAATTGATTTGACTGCATTAGTTGGGCCTGAAAGCACACCAAGTGATGCACTGCTGTCCTCAGTAGGTTTCCATTCAAGGCTGGCCATGGAACAGCCATAGCTGATAGCTGCAGAGCAGTCAGGAGTCATCCCCTGTTCTGGAGATAAGTTTGAGAGATGATGTGACAGCCATTGTTCGTCTGTGCTGGATATCTGTGGCATGTGGGACAAGACCAGATTTAAATTGCTGCCAAGGAAATTAAGGTTGAAAGTTAGGACAGAGTTTATGGTAATCTTTCATACCATTAGTGCTACAGGCTGGCTGAAAAGCTGAATGAGTATTAAGAAGAAGAACGTCTTTTGGGAGTGGTATAGGGAGATGAACATGCCTCGATAATTAGATGACCATTCGATGTCCTTTCTGCCTTCTTTTACCACGGCTGAAGTCAAAATAGCACCTTTTTAATTTGCTGTTTGCTTTTAGGGAGTCACTAAATGAGCCAGTATTTCAGACTACTTGCCAAAGGAGGTGGGCTTCATTTCTATTTCCTTTGAGTCATTAAAGCTGCTCCAAAATGAATTTGTTGCTAAGGTCCCCAGAGACTACCTCTAGGATCTGCATGACTTACAGCTAGCACTTGCTTCCAAGGCATTATTCAGTCTCTCAGGTATTTTCAGTTCTTAGTTAGGACAGGGATCCTGCAAGCTGTAGGGATCCCACAGGCTATGGGGATTCTTTTTAACTTTATTGAATTCCATGAATGGTTCTCCATTCATTTCCAAGCTGCATGAATCAGATTGTAAGATCAAGCATTTAAGCTGCAATATCTCTTTTCAAAAGAACTCCCTTGGCAGTAGAGAAGTGTTTGCGTATGTCCTAAATGTGCCTTGCTGTCTTCCTCCACTCTGGCATATAAGAAAAGTGTCTCTGCATTAAAATGCTGAGACTATTGCTTGGGATGTTGTAGCATGTGCTTGAGCTATTGCTTTTTTTCCCTCTCTACAAACTTGCATCAAAGGGAGTTTAAATTGCACTCTTTAAAAACTGCAATTAGAAACAGACTAATCAGGTATACAGCAATGAGAAATTTATCTTCCTATAGTTCCTCATGAGTCATGACCACTATTATCTACAGGCTGACTAGCAGTGAACCTTGATGCATAATGAAGATCGGAGCCCATAAATACTGTAGGTGAATCAATATCTCAATTGAAGTTCACAGTTGAAAATATAATCAATGCTCTGATATAAGCCAGTAGCATTTCTGCTTAGAAGGAAAACAGTGGGTTCCTGTTTTCTTAAGAAAAAGAAACAGGGAGGCCACGTAGCGGCACAGAGGAGACTCTTGGGCTGGAATGGGAAGACACTGTGAAGTGCTGGAAACATTTGTAATATACTACCTTTGTGTAAGGATCAGCTGTGCTGGTGCAGGTCAGACATTCTCAGTCAGTGAAGGTTTGATTACGTCAATAAAACATCAGTTCCTTGTTTAAAGAGTGCAGCCCTCTTCTCTCCTATGCCATTGCTTCTTCTGGAAAATGTTGGCAGCTACCAGCCTGTGGTCCTGGATTATAGCCAAAGAAATGGCAGAGTTTTGATAGTCTCCCACAGGGCAGCTGGTACAGCAGTATATCATGGAATCATTAAGACTGGAAAAGATCTCTTAACATCACCTATTCCAACTGTCCACCTACCACCAATACTGCCTACTGAACCACATCCCTAAGTACTACGTCTGCCCTTTCCTTAAACAGCTCCAGGGACGGTGACTGCACCACCTCCATGAGCAGTACATTCCAGTGCCTCACCACTCTTTCTGAGAAGAAGAGTCCAACCTGAACCTCCCCTGATGCAACTTGAGGCCATTCCCTCCCATCCTATTGCTGTTACCTGGGAAAAGAGGCTGATCCCCAACTCAGCACAGCCTCCTTTCAGAAGCTGTAGAGAGCAATCAGGTCTCCCCTGAGCCTCCTCTTCTCCAGACTGAAGAATCCCAGCTCCCTCAGCCACACCCATCAGACTTGTGCTCCAGACCCTCACAGCTTAATTACCCTTAATTACCCTTCTCTGGTCCTCCTCCACTCCCCAGTAACAGAGCATTACGTTCACCAGTTCACGCTTCATATTGGAATGGAATGTATCAAAATGGATTTGTGGCAACACTCCTTGTTGTGTTATTATCTGTTATTAATTACATTTAAGATGAAGGACAGAGTGGCCACGGCCTGTCAGAGTGGCCAATTACTGTGATGTTGCCTTTCCTCTTGCTTTTGGACTGGTCTGCAAAAAACAGTAAGCCAAAGTCCCAGGGGAAGTAACCTTTTCTCTAACAAAGCTTCATAGAGCTCATCCTCAACTTTTTTTTTTTTTTTTTTGTCTTCTCCACAAGGGTAGAAATGGAAATGAGAAAGGAAAGTTTCTTTTGTTTCTTTTTGTGTTTTTGGTTTTTTTTTTTTTTCCATTTTCAAGTACTACTTTGGCATACTTTCTCCCTTTCCCCTTGAAGAAGAAAAAATGCTGAAAAATCCCTATATTCGTGAATAGTCCATGAAATATGAGTTATGGTAAGCCTGTAAACTTGATGTTTAAGTGGTTTTTTTTTTATTTTATTTTCCACAGGTCTTTGCCTTCACCATGTCAAGGAGTGTTAATGATGTGCTCCCCTTCTGTTGCATTCCCCACCTGTCATCTTGCTAGGATCTAACTACAGAATGAACATAGCAGCTGTGTTTAATGCCCTGCTCGTGTCTGTCCTTGCTACCGTGCTGTGGAAATACATCAAACTGCGAGAGCATGCCTTCATGGTTGAAGAGGAGCTGGTCCTCATGCGCCAGTCCCAGGAGCTCTCTCAGGTTCAGATTGACTACCATGCAGCTCTCCAGACCCTGCTGGAGGACGGTACCAGGATGGTGTGCACCGGCAGGATGCACACCGACCGCATCTGCCGCTTTGAGTCCCTCTGCTACTCAACGGAGGCTGAGGAGTTCATCTATTTCCACAGCAACTCCTCGGTCATGCTGCCCAACCTGGGCTCCCGTAGGTTCCAGCCAGCTCTGCTCGACCTCTCCTCTGTGGAAGATCACAACACCCAGTACTTCAACTTTGTGGAGCTGCCCGCTGCCGCGCTGAAGTTTATGCCAAAGCCAGTCTTCGTGCCTGACGTGGCACTGATTGTTAACAGGTTCAACCCGGACAACTTGATGCACGTCTTTCATGACGACCTCCTTCCCATCTATTACACCATGCAGCAGTTCACTGATTTAGATCCGGAGACACGGCTCTTCTTCATGGAAGGGTGGAGTGAAGGTGTTCATTTTGACCTCTACAAGTTATTGAGTAACAAGCAGCCACTCCTCAGGGAGCAGCTTAAAACCCTGGGCAGGCTCCTGTGCTTTACCAAATCGTATGTGGGACTGTCCAAAATCACCACCTGGTACCAGTATGGATTTGTCCAGCCGCAAGGGCCGAAGGCTAACATCTTGGTTTCTGGTAACGAGATCAGGCAGTTCACCAAATTCATGATGCAGAAGCTGAACGTCAGCTTGGAAGAAAGCTCCAGTGAGGAATACATCGTCGTGTTCAGTCGAACAATCAACAGACTTATCCTAAATGAGGCAGAACTAATCCTGGCCCTCGCCCAGGAGTTTCAGATGAAAACCATTACGGTCTCTCTGGAGGAGCATTCATTTTCTGACATCGTCCGGCTGATCAGCAACGCGTCCATGCTGGTCAGCATGCATGGGGCCCAATTAGTGATGTCTCTCTTCCTGCCAAGAGGTGCCACGGTGGTGGAGCTCTTTCCTTATGCCATCAACCCTGAACACTATACCCCTTACAAAACCCTGGCAACACTTCCTGGCATGGACCTGCAGTACATTGCCTGGCAGAACACTGCCAGGGAAGACACCATTACCTACCCAGACAGACCGTGGGATCAGGGTGGGATTGCACATCTCGACAAAGCTGAGCAAGAGCGCATCATTAAGAGCACAGAGGTGCCGCGGCACCTGTGCTGCCGCAACCCTGAGTGGCTGTTCCGTGCCTACCAGGACACAAAGGTGGACATCCCTTCCCTCATCCAGGTCATCAGGCAGACTGTGAAGTCTAAGCCCGGGACTAAGAAGAAGTGGTCTGGTAGCCTTTACCCTGGCAAAGTGAGGGATGCCAGGTGTCAGGCCTCTGTCCAGGGCACGAGTGAAGCTAGGCTTTCTGTGTCCTGGCAGGTCCCCTGGAACCTTAAGTACCTGAAGGTCAGAGAAGTGAAATATGAAGTGTGGATACAAGAGCAAGGGGAAAACACTTACATGCCTTATATATTGTCCCATCAGAATCACACCTTCTCAGAAAACATTAAGCCCTTCACAATATACCTGGTGTGGATACGCTGCATCTTCAACAAAAATCTCTTGGGACCTTTTGCAGATGTGCTCTTGTGTAGTACATAACCTGTGCACTACCTGTACAGCTCTGCCCTCCATGCCATCTGTAGTTTAAAACTGACAGTCTTGTAGAGGGCTGACGAGGACTAGACTGTACAGTGCCTCAGTGTCCATCTGACTGCACTGTGTGTGTGTGTGTTCTTTAAATGGTATTTATTTCCAGTGAGTGTTAGAAAAAAAAAAATAAAGAAAACAACTCTCTGTTCTTCAGAGAACTTGCAGAGGTTACATTACATGAATACATGTAATTGAAAACAGAATGGAATTGAATCGTGTGTACCTTAGTCGTGATTTAAATTTGTTTCTATTGTGTGGTGAGTATCTAAGCGCAGCGTTAATCTGCAGTTAATTCCGTGGGTAGGTGAGCAGTTCTCATCAGCTTTTTCATTGTAAGTTATTTGTTTTCAATAACTGTAAGTTTGAGTTAAGGATTTGGTATGAGAGCTTTCATTAAACTGCTGTAAACCTCAGCGGCATTTTTGCTTTATATCGCGTGTCGAAATGCATGTTGTTTTAGATCTATCTGTTGCTGTGATGAAATGTGTATAGGATAGCTTTTTATTTTTTTTTATTTTGACTGAGGGAGACAACAACGTCAGCGCTGTGTTTAAAATCACTGCACATGCCTTATACACTGTCCCATTAGAGTAGCATGTTGCTTTCAGCACGAAAGGCTGAAGCAGTGGGAGGTTGGAATGGGTAAAAGAACTTACTGTGTTTTAGTGCTGGTTTTCATTCTGTGTGTTATATACATTTCTTCGGGAAGGGAAAAGGATGGTTTGGAAAGAGGCAGTGGGGAAAGAGGTTGTCCGCATGAAAATCCTCTCAAAGAAAATCCTTGTTTGTTTTCTGATCAGCGTCATCTGTTGAGATCAGCTGCTAGTAAGTACACACTTTGTTAAGTGACAGGCAGGACCCATGGGGAGGCTTGCTGGGCATGGATTTAGCAGATGTGAAGGAAAGGAAGCAGAGTCAGGCAGTGGCAGTTACATGGGTGCTGTTGCATTAGGCTGAATGAAAAATAAAATAAAGCTCTGTGCTGGAGGTGTGGGTCCTTGAAGGAGAGAGGAAGAAAAGGACAGAAGCGCGAACAGATTTTGTTGATCAATGTTAGCACGCTCCATAGCTTATAACCAACATTAAAGCAACAGGAAAACTGCTCTCCTCTCTCTCTCTGCTCCCTGCTGTCCTGCCAAGGTCTGGATGGATGTCTGAGCAGTAGGATAAATGGCTTGCTTTCCAAGTGATGGACTGGTAGGTGAGCATCTCGAGGCAGGATTATAATATGAGTTTCAGTGAGAGGAGGAGAAAAACATTGGTACAAAAATCAGACAAGAAAAAGGAGGGCTGAAAAATGAGTGAAACACCACAGTACAACATTGGACCTTCAGGCTACTGCTGCTTCTGTGAATTCATTTTCATTATGTCTCGTTTCGTTTTCAAACAGTTTTTTTATGATGTAAAGGGGAAAAAAAATCCCAAAGTCTGTGTTTGCTTCACCACTGTAGTCTTGCCCAGTATTATTTGTTGCCCTGATATCTTGAAGTGGTGCCTGAATCCTCTGGCTGTTGTTTTCTTAGGACAACACGGCCTTCTTGCTGAAGTGAAGTGAGTATCTGCGCTGTGTCCTAAAGTCTTCATTTGCCTGCATATCATGTACCACATACATCAGAGATCAGATGAGGAAAACTTCATAAAGAGGAGACAGATGTGAGATGGGGCTGCTTGGGAAAGCCATCCTGTGGCTTCCAGCACCTCACTGGCTGCTGCTCCTGCTCACAGCAGGGCTTTTTGCAGCCTCACAGCCCCACAACCTTTTAAGTTGAATGTAGCCCCATGACCACGGGCTGTTCTCTGCTGGCTGTTGCAAGGGTGGTAGTGTCAGTGCCCTACAAAGTCAGTGTTCAGTAAGCCTTCAGTAGGCTGAAATGTAATCAGAATTCATTTTGCATTAATTTTCAGAAGTGATTTGCTTTGGGTACATGAGCTGCCTATGGTCATAATACCCACCTTTTGTCATGGGCGGGCTCTTGGTCTGCGTGCTGCTCTCCTGCCCATCTTTCTGAGTGCCTTTTTTAGCAGTTCTTTGCCCACAGTCAGTAGACCATCCTGTTTCACTTAAAATTAGTTTCACACGATTGCCAGTTTTCTAATGTTTGCAGATTGCTTGCAGCACATTAATGATTTTCTTCCCGTATCCTAATGGTTCTAATCAACAAAGCTGGCCACAGAGCCATAGTGTCATGTATGTGGGTTTCCATACGCTGTTATCTTTAGCCTGAAAAAGTTTCTTGCATTCAGTGTCTTCTTTTTTTCCAGAAGATAATCAAATATGCTTTCTGAAAGTGTGCATTCAAGCTGTCTTCCTTGTCAGTGCCGTGAATACTGTATGAGATGGAAACAAAGGATTTTTCCATTTCGAATTCTGAGGGAGCTGAACGCAGACATTAAGAAGGTAATGTTACTATTTGCCTCCAACACCTGCTCAGTATGGGAATGTCTGTACCAGAGCCTTGATGACTTACCCTGAATATCTGCTTTCCTGCGGCAAGCAACGTCGGGAGAGCACAGCCCAGCCTGTAGCTGCCCTCAATCAGGCATGGTAATGTTATGCTGATTTATGCTACCTCAAGACCTGCACTGGAGTGCTAGCATCTTACCATGATGAATTTTCTTTCTTTTTAATAACCTTGCCATCTGCAGGTCTGTTCCATTTTTCTCCCCATCCTCCCCTGTCCCACAGGCTGTTTGCTTCTCTTGCTTCTCACACAGCCTCCAGGCTTCCCGTTTCAAGAAGACCTGGTGGGACTTTGTCAATGCCACTTCACTGATCAAAAGGAATGCTAGCCTGCCATTGCTTTAAGTTTTTTTAAAAATGCAGGTTTTTTGTACACGGTAGCTGGGGATGCATCCCTCACACATGCAGGTAGTCAGGGCTAAGAGCTGGGTTGTACTATTTTCAAAAGAGTTTATTAATCAAGCAAGCTTAAGGGCCTCCTTTTGACAAGTTGTGCCGTGTAAGAGACTCACACCTTCCACCCCCACATCATTTGTTTATGCTCCCAGAGCAAATACAGTAATCTCTGTGGTGCTGTCTGGCCCCACTGTCCAGGAAAAAGAGAAATGGCTGGGATTAAATCCAAAATCCTCCTGGGGCAGGGCAGGATGCTAATAACAAGCAGGGCTGAAGCTCACTGCTGCCCGGCCTGGGCATGCTTACAGAGACGGATGGTCCAAGAGGATTTCCTCTGGCTGCCATTTCCTATCTCATTTTAATTAGCCGAAGCACAAGGAGCAGCCAGCTGCTGCAGGAGTACTCTTCACTGGCAGGACTGAGGAGAAGGAAGAACCAAATGGAGAGTTCACCGGGTCACAGGTGTGCAGCGTTGGAGCAGCAGCTGCAGGTTGTACGGGGCTATGGTCCTATGGGACGGGACTTCTGAAGCATGGAAAAAACAGGAAAGTTCATGCTAGTGTTATTCTCGGTTGCCTATAGACCTGAACCTTATGGACACCCTCAAAGTGCCCAGGAAAAGAAATATTTCCAAAGAGGTTCAGCTCCATGCTGCCGTGAGTGTGTTGGGAGGAGTGAACATACGGATGACGCTTGTCTTAATGGATGTCCCTTTGCTTGGTAGTGGAAGAGCAGTTGCCACAAAAGTGTAGCCTGAAGAGAGCAGGGAGCAGGCTAGAGTAGTGCAAACTGAGGACTGAAAACCCGCTGAGTCGCTCTGTCTGCAGAGAAACCTGTACAAACAAATAGTGGGGAAATCAGGTAGGCTGCATTTGACATGGTCACCTGCGGGAGTTCACGTCAGAATATTTATAGAGCACCTGTATGTCAGTTTCTCAGGACATAATAATAAATAAACACTAGTTTTTCTTTTGTTTTATAGGTATATTTTAGTTATTTTAGTAATGTCCTTTTGAGATAGGCAAATGGCAGGACATGGGCTATCAGAATCGTCTGCGTGTCTTTCCAAGCCTTGCAGGGAGCTATCAGCCTCAAAGCCATCCTCCATGTGATGAGGAGTAATTTAGAGCTTGCTCCCTCTGCTGTGAGCAGCATGGAGACAGATCGCTGTCTCCTCACAGATCCATGCTTCTATCAGGGAGAGGCAGTTGGGTCGAGCAACGCTTTCCTCTCAGTGCCACTCGCATCCTCCCAGGCAGTAAACCTCATCTAAGAAAGCTTGTACCTACCATAAATTATTTTGGGCTAGCTTCCACTTAGCAAAATTACTGCTTTACATTATTGTTGTTGTTATTATTTTTTGGCCCTCTGGGATTCTCCTACTTTTGGCTTTTCTTGATGCACTTTTCCAGTTGGGTCACTGTGTGCAGGTTTCACACCTCAGGGTAGGAAGAAGTGGTAGAGCACTTTCAGCCTTCACTAGAAAAGGTGCAAAACTACTGCATGTATTGCTGTGTGCCCTGGCAGCCCAAAGGGCCAACTGTAGCCGGGGTGGTGTGTCAGGCCCACACTGCCAGCCGGGAGAGGGAAGAGCTTGTCCCACTGTGCTCTGCACTGTGTGGCCTCACCTCCAGCACTGGGTGCAGCTTTGGACACCGCATAAAAGGACATAGAACGATTAGAGGGTGTCCAAAGGAGGGCTATGAAGATGGGGAAGGGTCTAGAAGGCAAGATGTATGAGGAGCGGCTGAGATCCCTTGGTTGGCTCAGCACAGACAGAGGAGGCTGACGGGAGACCTCATGGTGGCCTGCAGCTCCTCATAGGGAACAGAGGGGCAGGCAGGATTTAATTTGTGTTAAACAAAAGGGTGACTTCAGCATCTCTGCTTTATTGCTGTGTCTCATCTGCCAAGCTATATAAATAGCAGACTTATTTCTACAATATTTTTGGTGGATAGGAGCACTTAATTCTTTCCCAATGGACTTGGGGTAGAAACATTCTTGGAATGGCTTTCAGTGTGATGACTGACAGTCCATCTGTGCTGTGGGTGGCAGGAGAAGCATCACCATCTGCGTGTGTGAGAAGCACATCGCAATCTTTATGTAAGAGAAGTCACCTCCTCCACAGTGTGTCCCCTAATGGGCCAGCAGCACAGAGCTGAGCATGGCTCACATTGGTGCACAGGGCCAGAGCCTGGCCCTGCTCATTGCCTCTCAGATCATCCCTCCAGAACATGCTGATTGCTGAATTATTGTTGGCACGTTCAAACAAATAAACTGAATAGCCTCCTGTTTTCTCCAAATAACTTGGCAACAATCATCACCTTTAAGTGTTGCTTAGTCCCGACATTTGAAAATGTGTCGCCTTTAAAATTTAATTGAGTTATTCTTTGTTATTTCCTTTGTTTTGCTTATTTGAACAGCTCAGTCAAATTGTTGGCTTTTCCTTCTGGGCCAGCCATTTTGTGTATGCATAATGCAGCACCTACAAGTGAACCCACTGCATTTATCACTGTCTGGCCCAGAGACTCCCTGTTATTTGCTCCTAGCAAACCAGAGGTTATTCTGGTTGCCAGCAACAGTGGCCACCTCCTACATCTCCCTGGTTGCAGGTAAAGGGTGGGCCGAGATGAGGCAGGCTGCAGGCTTCCACAGTCCTTCAAGGTGAGCTGAGATGTTTGCTGGGGATTCCAGCAATCCCATCACCAGCAACAGCATCATTTTCCTGCTGTGAACATTTCTGTTGGCACGACATTTCCAAGATCATCCACTTCCTACTAATCCTTCTATCTGCTGTCCCCATCTCTATCCCTTGCAGGTGCAACTCAGTCCAGGCATCTCTCACCACGTTTTGCTTTTCCCAGTGTAGCTTACTACCTTATAGGCAAGGTGTAGACCTTGGGAAACTCCTCTTGAATGCCTTCAATGAAGTGTGTCTGATTTCTGAAGGGTTCTCCTGCCACAAGAGTGAAGCAGTGGGAGGTGGCACATGGAGTGCTGCTGCCTGGGTGAGTTCTTACAAAGCTTCCTGGTTTTTAGACAAACACCAGTGAGTGCACTCACCCAGGAGCAAATAACCAAAGGAAGAGGCAGGACTGCTGTTTGCATCTGTACTTCACAAACAACTTTTTTCATCTGTTCCCTTCAGACAAAGATGCTTTTCTCTGTGCATGAATGGTTCATAGTTTGAGATGTCTCTGCTGCAGCTCCAAGGGGATGCTCACCATGGCTGCACATCCTGGCTGCTCCTGTGGGAAACGCTTTGTTTCTCTGGCAATTTTTCTTCCCTCCCTCTCTTCTGCAAAGGTCTGGTAGGGAGATAATCACCATATTAATTGAAAATTGGAATTCCGGTGCCAGCTTTCCTCTGAAAATTAGTTTTGAAGCATATTTTTCAACAATTCCTTAGGGGTTAGAAGGTACTTTCTGATTAAATGATGTTTCATTTAGAGCATTTTCCTTTCGCCAGGCCAGAGGGATGGCTGCAACTTCCACTGAATGTTCTCCAGTGAGGATATGAGAGCCCCCACCTGCATTGCAGAAGTGTTGTGGGAGTCTCAGGGCAGCCTTTCTCCCCAAAAGCGTGCTGCAAAGCTTGAGTATGAAAGCAAACTCTGACAAGGAACAGTTGGTTTCATTCTCTATGGTGTATGTTCTCCTTATAGGCGCCATCACCTTCTGGAGATAGGACCCATTTTAAGCATGCTGTGATTCAGAAAGTCAGGGTTTCTCATGGCCATGATTCTGCACTCTTGCTGAGCACCCCTGCCCTCAGGTAAGAGCTGGGGTGGGCCGTGGCACAAAGCACAGCACAGCCTTCAGCTCCTCTTCCAAGGAGCAACCCTGGCTTGAACTGAGCGGCCCACAAATGCTTTCATGAAGCACTGTGTGATTGTCGATGGTCACACATTGACCAGGAACGTGAGCAGCTCTGTGAGGTTTCACCCGTGTGGGTACAGCTGATAACCCTGGTAAATCCTGCTTAGCTCCTAAAAACCAGAGCAGAGCATATTCATGGTCAGTTTGATTCTTCCATATCATTAACTCGGACGAAGGCTGCTTAGGTAAGCGCTGTGCACCATCAAGCCACAAAATCCTAGGCAAGGATTTTGGCTCTGCTTTCTCAGTTGCCTTTTAAAGCGGTCATGTTTCACGGGGGAAAGAAGAAAATTATACAGGCACAGCAGTAGTGCCCCTCAGTTTGTGCTGCTCTGGGCCAGATGAGTGACTCATTTGGAAATGCATTCTGCTTGGTGGAAGGAACCCTGCAAAGCCAGTCCCATATCATCTCGCTAATCTTTCTCAAGGAGTTACCAACAGCATGGAAGCATCAATTTCAGGAGCAAAATGTCGAGACCTGCCACAATGCAAGCAGGTGTAGTCAGTGTATCCAATTGCAGAACGAGGCAGCTTTTTTTTTTTTTTCTTTTTTTTTTTTTTTCTTTTTTTTTTTTTCTTTTCTGGCTTGCTAGCTTTTGTCACACTCTTTGCATTCATGTAAATAACCATGCAGGTTGGAGAGGAATAAACAAAAATCTGTCCCTTGAATACAACTGCTCACCGGGAAGAAGACCAAAGCAGAAAGCCGTGCAATGCACTCAGGCACAGCCAGACTTGCTGGGCCAGGTCCAGGCAGGGCTCTGCAGTGTGTGATACTCTCTGAGCATCGCTTCATTTAAAAAGGCTCTCAGCAGAGGGGCATATTGGAAACTGTCCGTGAAAGGGATCCATTTGTGACTTAACTCTGAAGCTCCCTGATTGGGATAATTAATTTTTCAATTTAGCTGAGGAAGGACCCCCATCTGCAATGCCAGGGCTTCAGAGGAAGGCGCTGCTGTTTGGGCTCACTGTGTTTTCCCATTCCTCAAACTGCGTCCCAGCAGACCCTGAGGTGATGCTCAGAGGCTGGCACAGGGCAGTGGCTCCCACTGGGTGCTGGTCAGACACCCAGGCTGATCTCTGAGCTGAGGGCTGCTTCCTCCTCAGCTAACTCCATGTGGCAGCTCTGGCTGATCCAATCCATACACTAAGTTACACCTTGAAATCTGAATTCCCCGCATATTCCAGTGCAGGCACCTCTGTAAATTCTGAAGAAGAAAAGCCATGAAGAGCTAAAGTGCTTTTAAAAGAGGAATGCTTTATGTAAGGAAGGAATGCAGCACAAAACACACAGCCAGCAGATACTTTCTCTCTCTGGCTACTTGCATTTTAAAATGTATTTGTTACAGGGAGGGGGGAAATTTCTACCTAAAACTGGAGCCAAGCTATTAATCCAGACTGGAAGGAGAATGCTCAGCTGAGAAATATTTTCCTACTTGTCAAGCCTCCTACAACAGATAGAAAGACTGTTTCCATACTCCTGACATGGGGTTGTAGCTGTGATTTGTGTCTCAGGAGACCAATGATTTTTTTTCTCAGCAGTGTTTTGTTTTGAAATTCTCTGCTTTGCAGCCAGAGAATGAAGGGAGAAATCAATGTGCTCACCAGCAGGGCTGCTGGAGAAGGATCTCATCAGGGTTATTTGGACAAAGCCAACCTTGGTCGTCATTCCCCAATCTCCAGTAAGGTTGTGTTGGAATGACCCCATCCTGCTCTTTTTTGGGCCTCAGCACGCCACATCCTTTGGTGCGGGGTCTGGACTGACTCCACCACCCATAGGTCTTGGGAAAAGAGCTGGGGTGAGGAAGGCTGGTGAGAACTAAACAACTACCTATGAGAACTGTTTAAAAGAACTTGCTTTGTGGTACTCAGCTGCAGTGGCTGGGCACCAGACACCTCATCCCCCTTCGTGGAGCCCTGGCCAGAACCCAAAGTATCTCCCCCTCAACATCTTGTGAGGACCCCCATTTCCTCACCCTCCATGGGTGTGTCAAAGTGGGGGCATCTCCTCTCGGTGGCGGTACAGCTGCAGTTTGCTCCTGCAGCCTGACAGGAGATGCTGATGACACCTGTGAGAGCATCTGCATGGGTCAAAGCCGATGGCCACATCTGCAAAGGCCTTGCTAAGTTCTTTGTTGAAAAATAAATCCATGTGAGATAGCTAACCAAGGGCACAGTGGTTCTCTGAAGACGTTGCCTTTTTAATAAAGCAATTTGATTTAATGGTGTTGGGAAGAAGCCAGCAAGTCATTGATTCTTCACTCACAAAAAGGCACACTTTCAGCTTCCCAGTAGCACTGGCAATGGTTGTTCCAAACACAATGTCTGAAAAAAATGGGAATAAGGACAGCTCAGAATGTTTTCAAACATCCTCAGCAGCCTCAGCTTTAGTGTCACCACGCTCACTTTAAGAATCACATCAGGGTTGTACAAGATCAGACAGCATAGCACTGTGCCACGTCTCTATGGCCTCCTCCTGCATGATCCACTGTAACCCAAAGCAACGAATAGCAACTCCTGACACAACCCCGCAGCCAGCCCCCACCCCAGTCCCCTGAACACCTCAGGATCCATGGCATAGGGGTATCCATCTCTTCATGAAGCAGAGCTGCCCTTCTCCCTGCGGGGCGTGAGCGATGGGAAGATCAGATGTAACCAAAGGTGAGGGGTCTGGGACTGTGGGAGCTCAGCCTGAAGGTACAACAAGCACTGCCCCTGCCTGCTCGCTGTGGGCATCGCCCCAGTGGTTTCCCACAGCAGGGCAGAAAATCAGTGAGAGATGGAGAGATCGCGTTTCAGCCTCCTAGGGATGGAGCTGGAGCCCTGATCCCTGAGCCATTCAGAAATGTAAATTTCACAGAGTAACTCCTGTAGACCTGGTTAGCAACAGTGGCAGCAGACAGCCTTCTCCCCAGCATGATTAAAAACTGATTTACAAGGCGCGGTGGACAGATGGCATCTGTTTTTTGCATCCTGTGGTCCCTACAGAATAAAGGAGACAACCTTCAAGGCTGCAGCTCTGCAAAGACAGAGAAATGACTTCATTGCCCACATTCCTGCAGGTACTCACATCAACGCCTCTGCCTACACCATCCATCAGCCCTGTGGCTGCCTGTCATCCTCACATGCGTGCAAGGGAGTGAGATCATTTTGGAGTGACTGACTCAAAGTCCAGTCCTCTTTGCCCTCTTTGACTCCTGGGCAGTACCAGCACACTTGTGGGGCTCCAGTGTGGTGTGTGTGGGGCTGGTGGAGGCAACAGGCCATGAAGGCCTATGTGAGGCCGATGGGGGCAGCAGGCTGTGCATGTGACTCCACATTGCCTGCCTCAGCCTCATTTTCCAGCCTGTGGAAGCTGGCAAGGGAAGCTGCTCTTAATGTTAGTGCTGGAAATGTATGGTGAGACAATTGCATGTGCAGGAATCAGCTGTCCCCATGGGGTGGTCCCTACTGAGCCTCCAACTTTGGGCAGCAGTCCATCATCTGCAATTGATGGCTGTTAAAACATTGGTTTTATGGAATCAATGATTCAGCTCACTTGGAGGTAATGACTAATGTTTTTGCTTAAGACCAAAGAATTACATCTGTAGTCTCTCTCAGCTGCTATAAGCCTGGATCTCTGAAGTCTTAAAAGCTGTTTGCTCGAGGAACATCCATGTTTTATTAGATTTTGACATGGATAACACCAGAGCTGGGGAATCACAGTGAAAGCATTTCTTCAGGTTGCCTCCTAAGCTGTCTTACTGCAGCAGCACTTTCCCTTCGCTCCCTTACCAGCAAACACTATTTTAATTGCACCTCAGCTTCTGATGTCATTACAAAAGTTCCTTTCCCCCCAAACCAAACCTTTCTTAGCTCACACTGGGATCCCTTTCCAGCCTCAACCTCTCCCATCAACTGGCACCAGCCCTTCTGGTGCTTCAGTCTCAGACACCAGCCCTGCTACAAAATCAGCTGTCAGGCAGAAAAAGCAGGTTGAGGCTGGTGCTGAAGCAAATCCTTACTGCTCTCCAGCCAAGTGTCTGCAGCTCCCAGCATCCAGGCAGTGAAAGTGCTGGCTTCTCGCCTTGTGTTTGCTCTGCAAATAAAACACTGTCTGGAGTTCATTGTTTGTGTGTGCGCTTTTGTTCAACCACAGCATGGAAACTGCTTTTATCTGGGCTAAGGCTAGCTGGGAGATGGGAACTCCTGAATCACGCTGACCCTGCTGTAAACTTCCTCCTTGTAGGGGAAAAAAATATGAGTTTGTGAGCTTGGGAAGCTCGTTTCTTAGGCCCTGTGGTGAGATAGAGATGGAGTTGGAGATGATGGAGGTTGGGGATATCGCTGCTTGCACCAGCACCCTGCAAAGCTTCCCAGCTGTCTGTGGCAGCAACTCTCTCACCTGTGACAGCACAAGCAGCTGTACCAGTAGAGCAGAGCAGACTTGTGCAGCTCCTTTCCCCATACGCTATGGACATGTCTGCATGCTTGACATCGGTGAGGCCAACAAGGGTTGCTAAAGGTCCTGACTTTCCCGAAGAATGAATGTCATTTATCTGGCTACAGAAAGAGCTGTGCTGTACCCCATCCTCACCCCCCAGCTGGACCCTAACCATTTGGAAACACTCACACCGAGTTTCCACACCCTTCTGCACAGCTGAGAATGACAAGGAGGAAGGGATGGGCATAGCAGGAGCAGGAAGGGCTGTGCTCCAGTGCTTGAGATGAGCAGGGGCCACCTGCCGGCTGTGACAGCCCGCTCCTGAGCTGCTCCTCAGCACATTGCACTGGCCTTCAGTGGGACAATGGGGATAAAGAGATCCCTGATCTTTGCAACTTTGGCTTTCAGTTTCAGTTTAAATGGAAAGCATGAGCTCTTTCTTTATTCTTATCTGTGTCTTTCCGTGTGATTCCTGATTTCTCTCTCAAGACTCACACACTGCACCATCACTTCCCTCCCAGTGTCAAGGGAATGTAGGCTGAGGCTCTTTATCCTGAATATACTTGCCACTTCTCTGCTCCCAGGCTATTTGCTCTGGGCAAGAAGCAGAGCTGGCAGACCCCGCCGAACTGAATAAAAACTATTTAAGAAGATTTGCTCCAATTATTGAAATCTCAGCCTCCTGGTATCCTGTCAGCACTTTTTAGAAACCCAAATCTGCTGCTTGGCTTAATAGATCCACTTTTTTAATGTATTTAATTCAGAGGAGCCAAGAACTTGTTTCAAGAGAGGTCAAAGCAATAAAAAATTCATTTGTTTATGTACATAATCAGCCCTGGGACTTACGTGATGCAGCCAGGATGGTCAATTAAAATCCAACACCTGCATAAATACTCACAGCAAAGCCTGTGCCACTGTGTCCCACTACACTAATCCTCCTGGATATGGGGAAAAAATAATAATCAAATGGAGCAAAATCTGCCCAAAAAACAGGAGTGGGAGAGCTGTTCCCATGCCTGCAGTTGCAGGCAGCTCGGCCAACAGCACACACATGGCTGGGGAAACATGGCAGATGTCAGTGACAAGCCACAGAACTGTCAAGCAAAATCTTTGTGCAAAAAGTGAAAGGGAGGCAAGAGCTCATGGACTTCAGGAAAGATCAGACTTCTCTTCCCTGCCTCCTGCTTGTTGTTTGTGGTAGATATGTCACGGGTAACACAAGTCCCCCAGTGCCTGGCGTTGCATGGATATCACAAATCACAAGAAACGAGAAGGACAAGCAATGAAAATAGTTACTAGATGAAATAGGAGTTAATGTCAGTATTGATGGAGTAGCCTCATAGCCTGTGCACTGGAGGCTTCTGCTAATCTCCATCACTTCCACAATACTGAAAGGCAGCTGTTTTTTTAGGGGAGAAAGTGAACCCAAAATAGCCCCAGAGAATGACTTCTGGGGAACTTTGCCTTCACACTATTCAAGGTTTTTGACCCAGGCAGAGCCATGAAGACATCCAATTGAAGACCCCAAGCAGGAGGCTTGAGGTGTGGGCCAAAACAACCCTGCAAGGGCTGGTTGGACAGAAAAAAACCTGTAGGTGTCTATGTGACATGCAGCTTGTCCACACACACACAGTCCACCTCATAAAAGCCTCAGTATAGGGGTTTCATCACTTCATCAGTAGTGCCTGTGTGTTTAGGGTATTCCTTAATCCACATCTGCAAAGTGGGTGAGGGAGATGATCCCAGTTTCTGAAAATGCAAATGTGTACCCTTATAGACTACTCCTTATCTGGAAGAACAGCTTCTGATTCACATTTCCAGCTGCCAGCTCTGGCGGTGATTGCACAAGCCATGTTCATCCATCAGCCTGCTTTTGCAGTGACAAAGGGGCAAGGCACAATAGAAAGGCACACAAAAAGAAGCACAGTAGGTGTGGTAAGAAGGTCAGAGTTAAGAGGACTCATCTTCTGGATCTGTTTTGGATAATATTTGGATAAAGAGTTGGTGGAGTCCCCATCCTTGTAAATATTCGAGAGATGTGTGGATGTGAAAGTAAGAAACATAGTTTAGTGATGGGGCGCGGTAGTTCAGGTTGATGGTTGGACTTGATGATCTTGAAGGTCTTCGCCAACCTAGATGGTTCTATATTTGGATCCCTGTTGAGCCAATGCCACCTGCTGGAGAAAAAACTTCGAGACTTGGAGATTCATGGCACCATTTAAACTGGACTTTCTTAGGCATTCTTGCACCAAAGCTCCTCCCTCTGCATCTGGCTGACCTGAGCACGTGCATGTGGGGTTTGCCTGTGGGCCACAGTGGGGAAGGGGCTGCTTCACAATTTCCTTTCCCCTGCTTGCCTCATGTGACAGCTAATTATCATTCCAGAGGTAACTGCTGGAGGAGCCATAGGGGATCCATGAACCTTCAGTGCTGTGGGATTTTTTTAGAAGAATCAAAAGACCAGCAATGTCCTAGATGTTATTGTTGTTGTTATTGGTATTATTATTAGTGCCGTAATAGCTTCCAAACCCTCCAGAATAAGTTGTGGACACTGTTATTTCTGCACAGGCTCAAAGACGAGGTTATTTTCCCTAAAGCCTAAGAGGTTTTTAATTGGGGAGAAATAATATGTTCACAAGATCTAGCAAGGGAGTTAAACAACTGGCAGCCCTACAGCGGTGAAGGAGGGTTTTCCCTGGGGAGCCACAATTGGGGGTGAAGCCCACCATATCTTCCAGCAAGCCAAAGAACTGCCTGCACTCAGGCCCCGACAGCAGTGCACTTGCTTTCAGAAAAGCCCCTTGGGAGAGTG
Source organism: Tragopan temminckii (assembly GCA_028571105.1). Classification (NCBI taxonomy): domain Eukaryota; kingdom Metazoa; phylum Chordata; class Aves; order Galliformes; family Phasianidae; genus Tragopan; species Tragopan temminckii. The sequence goes on from JAOWBP010002978.1 coordinate 35,127,291, forward strand.
CCTTGTGTCAGTCATTCAGACACAAAAATGAGTTCTGAGTGCTGTGCCCATGAGCTCGGTTGGGGCAGCCATGCTTGTGCACAGACACAGGGTTTTATGGGGATATTTCACCTGAACACCAGTCCTGGTAAAAGCCAAGCACTGCCTCACTGTTTCAGCCTCTTTTTTCCTATAAGCTGTAAATCTGCTGCGTGCCGGTGAAGCCCTCAGGTTGTGCGTGCAGGCATACGTTGCTTATCTAATAAGCTGCTTCCTAGGCTCCAGTGATGCTGATACTTATGTCATAAATTCCGTGATCTCCCCTCTACTGGTCATTAATCTGCTCCATTTCCCGACAATTTTACACTCTTTTGATAAACCGTTTGTCTAACCACTTGACGGAAACAATGTCGAAATCTTACCTTAGGCATTCTCCCCACTAATGAAGAAAATCCATCACGAGGAGAGTTTATCTATTTCTTTGCTGGACGTAAATAAAACGTCAGGCTAATTTGCTTCCATTAATCTTAAAGCCATTGCTACGATGATATTCTTATGTCAGAGAGGTGTTTTTTTTCCTTTTCCACATAAATATTTAAGCAAGTACCTAAAGCACAAATAAATTGCTTTCTGAAAGGCGGGTTATTTTTATAGCCAGTGTTTTAACAATAAATTTGCACAGGGCCGAGCTTCCAGGGCTTCCAGCCTTCTGGTTGTGTATGCCTTTAGATGAGCAGGGATCTCATGGTTCTCAGTGGGTGCTCAGGATGCTCAGCAAGATCTGCAAAGGTGAAGGATTTGGTGTCTTATGGCTGCAATGAGCAGGTCAAGTAGCGGCCTGCAAATGCTGCAAGAAGGCCTTTTGGAGAAGCTTTCCTTCGTCCACAAGCACCCCTCTCTGTTTTTCCAGGTGGCATACTTTTGGGGGATGTTTATGCCAATGTTACCGGGTCATCATGCCCAGGGTCACAGGAGAACTTGTTTGTACATTTGGGCAGATATACGTATTTTGATTCAGGTACATAAAAGCTCACAGGTGTTTAGCCAGCAAACTCATGTTACCGGTAAGGAAATGCCAAAAAGCTAGAAAGATCCCCAGTATCTCATGCAATGTTAAGGTCAAGCTGATGCAATCAGAAGCACAACAAAGGCTGCTGCTCAGCCCAGCAAAGCAAACAGCTTTAGCCACTGTGCAGCACCCCTCCTTCCCCTGTCTCCTTGGTGAGAACTCGGCCTGCATGGGATGACAAAATCTCTTTTAGTGAAGTTTCTCATTCTAATGACTACATCCAACTAACGCCACAGCTACCGTGGAAGTTACCATGATGTGTTTTCTGGATTTCATTATGTTCCATTGCATTATGTTCATTATGCCCAAAGAAGCACAATGAAGCTATGAAAAGTCTGGAGCACAAGGGAGCTGGGATTGTTCATTCTAGAGAAGAGGAGGCTCAGGGGAGACCTACAGCTGCCTGAAAGGAGGCTGTGGTGAGATGGGGGTCGGCCTCTGCTCCCAGCTTCTCTAACAGCGATAGGATGAGAGAGAATGGCCTCAAGTTGCACCAGGGGATGTTCAGGTTGGATATGAGGAAGAATTTCTTCTCAGAGAGAGCAGTGAGGCAGTGGCACAGGCTGCCCAGAGAGGCGGTGCAGTCACCGTCCCTGGAGGTGCTCAAGAACCGTGTGGATGTGGCATTGAGGGACGTGTGGCATGGTGGGGGTAGGTGATTTTCTCTTTTCCAACCTTAATGATTCCAGCTTTAGTGATTCTACGATTTTATCATTATCAGTCTCGTTTATTATTATGGATGAGACATCTTGGACCCAGGATGAGCTATTTTGTTCTCCTTTTGTTCTTCTTACAAATCTCCTCAGAATGAATTCTCATGCAGGCCACCCTGGCAGAGGAGGAGGTGATGATGGCAGATGGGCTTTCCCTTGCCAGCACCAGGGCAGGACCACAGCAAAGTACTGCCAGGGCTCAGGGTGCTGAGGTGCAGGCAGTGCTGAGTGCCAGTGCTGTTTGAGAGCACTCACGCTCACTGATTAATGTCGCTTCAGCCTCACTTCATCTTCTCTTAAGCAAGAGGAAAAGGTAATTGCCTACACTTATCAGCACAGCTACAAAAGTATCCCCTGGCAGGCTCTAAACCTGACACACTGCTGAGATGGATGCAAGAGGAGCAATGTGAGTCCCTGCTTTCTGCCTCTCTAGCTGCACGGGTGGACAGTTTCTCCAGCTCAAGGGCAACAGGGCAGCAGTGTGCACAGGCACCCACGCTGGTCTCCTCTACTTCATTCAGGACTTCAGTTCTGACCATTGAGGACCAGTGTATACACTGCTTGGCTGGTGGGCAATGCTGGAAGATACGATAAAGGTGGGGCAGGCTCTCTTTTGTTGTCAGCATGCTCAGATGGCATTTTGCACTTGATTGCTTTCCGTCACAGGTGTCCTGGGTGTTTGGTAAGATTTTCCTGCAAGCCTTAGAGAAAGCTTAATGCAGACATCAGGCATATGTCACCTCCACCACGGGGGAAGGCAGAGCTCAGCTCTGTTGACTTGTCCTTGATTATTAGGGTTCGCTCTGCTTTTCCCCACACCATTCCAGAGCCTCTACTTTTGTTATTTTGGGAACATCCAAAATCTCACAGATGTTCTCCTTCTTTGAAAACTCCACATTGAGCAGATTGTGTGATAAATCATTAAGCAATGCCTTTCCAAACATCTGTTGGTTGTTTCAGAAAGTCTCCTCTTCCTCTTTCCTACACCCCACAAACCCTTGTCCTTTTCCAGGACATCCTACTAACAGGGGTTAATAAAAAGACACCTTTTGGAGAAGCAAGAACCCACGTGCAGTTTCACATTGCAGACCGCTGAGGGCATGAGGTCGACCCGTCACTGTAGGGCTCAGCGCAGTGTGTCCCTCACCACAGTCAGGTTGTGCTCCTGGAGGTACTGCAGCAGGATTTGCCCCCGCCTCTCCAGGACCTGCAGCAGAGGCCACAGCCCCGCAGCACCTCCCTGGCTCTCCCAAAGCTCCTGGTCCCTGTACAGCGACTTCAGCAGCCTGTGGGCCAGGCAGCCCGACCTCAGCGTGGCCACAGCTGTCTCTGGGAAGCTGAAATGATGAATGGAGATGGAGTCTGCCATCAGTTACACTGACCCAGAAATCATCAAAGCCTGCACATGAGAAACGGGAAGGTAGGGAGGAGATATCCCACCAAGTGCTCACGCACTGCCCATCTCACCTGTCTACGCCCTGCAGCAGCCTGAAGTTGAGCTTTGCCTCTGGTTGCTGTGGCCGGCCTGCATTGTCGATGAACACCAGCTGGGATGGAGCGCTCCTCCGGACCTGTCAGCAGAGGTGGGAAGGAGAAGCTTGCCTGCCATAGGGAGTCACCAGCCTAGTGTTTTAGGCTGGCTTTTTAATGCATTGAGTAACCCTGATAGCCTGTGGGATCTGCAGATCCCAGCACCTCCCAGACATCTTATATTTTGTCCAGAGCAGCCTCTGGGACATGGGGCAGGAGGAAGGGATCAGAGGGGTTGGGGACATACCAGGATGTGCACCAGGAACAACTCGGATGGGTTTCGACACTTTTCATGGAGCATCTCCTCCACACAGGGCTCGGAGGCGTCAGGCTCAAATCCACAGCAGTATCGGTCCAGGCGGTCATGAACCTGTGGGAGATATTTGGGGTCCTCAGTGGGAGCAGATGCCCTGCATGGGCAGGTCCTAAGTGTTCCTCACAAGGAGCTTTTCTTGTTCAGATAGAAATAACATGTTTTTAAGGATCCTCAGTGGTCATTAAGTAGTAAAGCTGTTTACACCAGTGCATGAGAGAGACAGGGAAGCACTCAGAAGCTGAGACTTGCAAAATGCCTTGGGACTGGAGAGGAGCCTGACAGAGGTGACAATGACAAGTTTTCCTGTTGGAGTTCAGACACCACATGCTGCACCAAGTGGGCTATGCTTGCAGCTGAAATGAAGGGAAGGGCTATGCAAAGGGGAATGCAAAATAACCTCAGTGAGACTTGTCAGCTAGGTGTCAGGGCTGTGAAGCAAGGCAAGTTCAGCAGCAAGCAGCCCGGCTGCAGCACAAAGGATGTTGAGATTGCTGGTGTTGAGCCAGGAGCCAGGGCTCAGGGTGCACAGAGGCTCCTGAAGCAGTTGCAGAGCTGTAGACTGTCAAGGGTGAGCAACTTACAAGTGGTACCTGCTCATCTCACTCTGATAATTAGTAAAATTTAACAAGTTGTGCTTTGAGACAGGACCCAGTAGGAAACACAGCTATGCATTGGGGAAGATGCCACAGGAAGTGCCAGGTTTGTTTTCCATGGCTATTACTTCCATAACCCTGCAAGAAACAGATTAGTCCCACACCAGAGCTCTTTAACAAATCCCTCTATTTCCTGACGTTTAATGAAGCACTCCAGTCAGCATTTCTCCACCGGGAGAGCTACCCGTTAAAGTGCTAAAGTGCCTTTTGACATGAAACACATTGAAATGAAAGAAAACATCACATTTCTTCCATACATTTCCTTTGTCCACATACTAAAAAGCTCAGCACACCAATTTCTCTCACCCGCAGCGTTGTTTTCTTTCATAGCAGAATAATAGTCTGCACAGAAGTGAAGGCAGTCTGGGATGATTTATGCAGACATTAAATGCACTCATGTATCAGGGAGAAGCAAGCTCTGCACAGTCCTGGAGGCACCACACAGAAGCCCATGATAGTTACGGTCGGGAGAAGTTTTGGGCCAAATTCCCAACAAACCAGCATGGTTCTGCAAAAGCCACCAGGGTGTGGAAATCCTGAGTCCAAGACGCCAAGAAGGGGAAGGAGACATTGCGGTAAGGATGCTGTGGTTATGGTGGTGGTGATGAGTCAGTACTTCCCGAGCACCCCTCTGAAGTTTGCCAGCACTCCCAGCAGCTGGAGGCATGGAGTCAAGATGGAGTGCGCCTGAAGAAAGACCAGTGGGAGAGAGATGGGGAGAGCATGCAGAGGGTGGGACTCTGCCCTGTCCAGCCACCTCCAGTCCCCCATGAACGTATGAAACCAAGGATGTTTGGTGCCAGACTCATGAGGTATATGGTGGAGGCTGATTCTGGTGTCCCAAATGAGCCCTGAGAGGTGGACCAGCTGGGTAGTGGCACATTTAGAGCATCTCCAAAGTTCTGACCAGCTGTACCCAGCAGCTCTTCCTGTGTCACTTACATTCACATCCAAATGACCCTTGCGAAGGGTGCATCAGGTCCTGCTGCTGTAACACAGATACATGAGTCACACCTTCTCCCATCTGCTCAGCTCAAGATCTGTTACAAGCACCTTTGATTTAAGTTTCTCTTTGATTCCAGGTTTGACTGGGATGGGGACCACTTCTCCCAGCACCAAGAGCCACCACTTCCAGCTTCCTGATGGAGAGGAAAGGGGAAATTGCCATAGAAAAGCCTGTAACAGAGGGGTAGCCATCATCACGAAGAAGTTGGGCCCACCAGGACCACTGCATCCTGAAGGACTGAGTCAGTAATGTAGTCTGGGTGTTAAACAGGTGATCAAACACCCAACATTTGTCTTTTTTTTTGTCTTTCTGCTGGGTATAGGGAGGGGAAAAAAAGGAAGGACCAGGCCTTTGGTTGTGCAGCCTTGAGGGGAAAGTATTTGTCAGACGTAATCTGCGATTGCTAGAGCTCTCAAGTAGCTCACTGACAAGTCTGAGTAACTCTTGCATCACCAGAAAGAGAAGAGGGCCAGGGGGAACCATGTGCAAGACTCCCGGACTTGCAGAGCCCTGGAGACATCTGTGGCCACTACCACAGCATTTGGATCAAGTCCCGAGTTTCTACATTCCCTGTTTTCAGCAAAAAGCTCTGAAACGCAGAGGGAGAGCAGATGGGAAGAAGTCAAATTCTAAAACCTTCTAGAAGACAACGAAGATCTCAATGTGTGGTTGAGGGCTGCACGGGAGGGTTCAAAGCTCGTGGCTTCCCACTCTCCAGTATGTACTGCAGGATCCTAGAGCCATTTCTGAAAGATGTAATTTCATTTCTACAGCATCCTGCTGGCTTCGTGCCTCTTTGTCTGTTTTTTCCACATGCGAGGATTCCATTGGAGCTATTAAGAAAAAAATTTGTGGATTGCTCTTTGATTTATCATTTCACTCTTTCAGCCCTCTGAGGGAAATTTTCCTTAAAACTGGATGGCTTTTGCTTCTGGAGACTCAGCTTTTCCACTGTGCTCAGTAGGATTTGGGCCTGGGGGAGGGAAAGGAGTTGGTTAATCTTCCCATTTGTTTGGCTGTTTCATCTAAAATACTTCCAAGCCCAGCCACGACTGCTCCTCCTCTGCCAGCCACAGTCTGATGTTGTAAAGATTAATGGTCAGAGTGTGCAAAAAAAAAAAAAAAGAGTAACGAGAGCACACATTTAATCATCTTTTTTTTCTTTTTTCTTCCTTTTTTTTTTTTTTTTTTTAATGTATGTATCTATATATATAATTGCCCTTTCAGATAGTTTCCCCTTGTCTACTAATTGAAGTTGCAGCTGTGAGGTGCCTGAACAGGTCTTCTTTCCATAGTAATTCCTTTTGCCTCTTCAAGGTTGCCCCATAATACATGATAACTGCCTGTGATGTGCAGTAATCTCTCACAGCACAGGCTATGATTTTCCAGACAGAAGATGAGACACTGTTCACCCCAAGGAAGAGGAGGAGGAGGAAGAAGGCTCTACCAAACAAAGGCACATGAGTGTTGACCCCCATGCAGCACATCTCTGGAGCAAGCACATGGAAGCCCCAGGGCTGGTGCAGGAGATGCAGCCTTCACCAAGCAGTGCCCTGTCCTGAGCCACTGCAGCACCCACATGATGCACAGCAAAGGAAGCCACGCTGGGATGAAGCTGTACCACGTGAGAGCAGACATTCATATCCTCTAAAAAAACAGCAATTATGAAACTCAAGCCTCCAGAAAATGCACACTTTATGTGCATGAAAAATATATATTTTCATTTAAAGACAGCCTACTCTGAAAAGTAAAAATAAATAGACTTGTGCCTTCTTGTGCTGCACTGTGGAGAGATAAAGGAAAGCTGCCTGGTAGCAGGGATTTTCTTTTTGTTGTCAGAGGGACTTTGCCTGGGCTTGAAGCCTGGAGGATTCACAACATGTTAAAATCCCTGGAGCTGAGCAGAAAGAATTTCCTCTTTGGTTTGAATTTTGCCTGGCAAACCCAACCATCCAGAGCCAAACTCAGCGGAGTGTCTTCTCCACAGGTGTCCACGTTCCTTGAAAGGCCATGTTTGCTTCATGGCTGAGTGTGTAAAGGCAGGGACAGGCCCCAGTGTAGGTTTTGGGGATGTTTTTCTTACTTAGCATCCTGCTGGTTACTGGTGCTCACCACAAGCTCACCCAAGTCATGTGTGAGAGTCACCACCTGAGACACGGTCATGTGGAAGGTGAAGGCACTGGAACAGGTCGCCCAGTGATGTGGTTGATGCTTTATCCCTGGAGACTTTCAAGGTGAGGCTGGATCAGGCCCTGGGCACCCTGATCAAACTGTGGTGTCCCTGTTTACGGCAGGGGAGTTGGATTAGACGGCTTTCAGAGGTCCCTTCCAACTCTAAAGATTCTATGATTCTATGATTTTTTGATCTTTGGGACATCCCAGAAAGTGCCAAGTGATACCTCAGCAATGATATTTTGACTCATGTTTTGATACTCTCACCCGAGAAAATACAGTTCCTAGTAGAGAAAGATGTGATAGACAGAGAGGTGTGGCCAGGTGCAGGAGGACCTGGTGTCCCATGCAGCGTTAATGGCAGCCTCCCTCGCCCAAGCCCTACCTGCAGGAGGAAGTCGAAGAGCGCCAAGCGGCCCCACTCACCACGCTGGATGCTTGCACAGGCTGCGTCTCCTGCCACTGGGGCCACACTGTGGGACCGTAGCATCTCCTGATACTGCAGCCACCCCAGGGCACAGGAGTTCTGGTCATTGTTGGTGTCCTCCAGGTGCTGGACGTCAGGTGCCCACCAGATGAGGGGCCGGGGGGCACCATTGGTGTAGCTGTAGGGTAGAATGGGGCTGGAGAAGCGGCGGGCCACTGCGGGCAGGCTCCTGTTCAGCCCCAAGACCCTGTCCAGGTGGAAAGCCACCACCTCATAGAGGTCTGTGGAGCGCTTGATGAGCCCGCATCTCCCATCCCCACAGTCCTCCCCTGGATTGGCAGGCTGGGTGTCACTGTCAGCATGCAGGCGGATGCGCAGGACCTGCCCATGGGCTGGCACACGGCGTTTGGAGACTACTTGGCCATGGGCCAGCAGCTCCATCTTCTGGATGTCATCCTGTGAGAGCCATGGTGGGACTGTCTCACCAAAACACAGCCTGTCCTCCTGAGGTGAGCCGCCCCACCTGCACGGCTGATCCACACAAGGAGAAGGCGTTGAGGCACCCTGCTCCCTCTGCCACCGTCCTTTCTCCCTGTGTCTTTTTGTCCGCCGGCTGGGTGGCTTGTCCCCACATGGGGTGATGGCCACGTCTCGCCGGGGCCGTGGTGCCAGCAGGAGCAATGCGGGTGCTGGAGGTGCTGGTGCCACATGGCGCGAAGGGGCCCGGCCGTGGTTCCCGTTTGGTGGTGAGGGGAGGTAGGAGAGTGCCAGCAGGGCCAGGGCCAGCAAGACTACCAGAGCCAACAGGGAAGGGTGCTT
>JAOWBP010002978.1:35175181-35199875 GCA_028571105.1 Tragopan temminckii
TCCTTTATACATCTTCCATATTCCAAGTGCCACGAGTTCTTCAGCTTATGTTAGCTATAATTGAGAAGTGACTGAAGGAAGACTTACCTACTTGCAACCTAGCTTGTTAACATTCAGTCCTAGATCAAAGCACTGACATTCAGAGCTGGAAAAGGCAAGTAATTACCAAAGGAAAAAACAAACAAACAAACAACTCTGGGCAAAGCATTTGAAAAATTTAAGCATTGGTAAGAGCAAGCAGTAATTGCTATCACACTACTGACACTTAAAAACACCCCATGATCACTGAATCACAGAATCACAGAATGGCCCAGGTTGAAAGGGACCTCAAGGATCATGAATCACCAACTGAAAGATTTTCTGCTATAACTTTTTATACAAGGGACATTGAAATGTGGGTTTGTTGAAGTTCTCATGTGCTTTCCTGGTACTGGGATTTGCCTTCATCAGACACAGTTTCTTATTTAACAACCTTTTTTGGCAGAGACCATATTGAGTAAGGGAGCTGCTCATGAGACATTCATCATACAATTTTGTCCTGCTGGCAAACAGGACAACATCAGAGGGGAATAATCTGTAAATCCCAATGTAAGCGATGGCCTTTGTGTCAGAAGGACACCTTACACTCCATGCCGTCTTGAAACTGTTACACAGCTGATATCTTATTATCTAAACTGTGCAAGACCTTTCATGGTTTTATATATTTGGATCAGATGTGCAAGGCTGCGCTTAACCTTACCTGGGCTCACCCAAGCCACACACGGGCTAGGCAACACAGCGATACCAGCTGCATTCACTGAGATTTGAAGAGACAGCAGAGAGGAAGGAGTTTGTTTTCTCCGTGGTGTGAGCAGTTGTCATGTAACCACTTCATCGGGCCAACGTCCTGCACTTGGAAGGAAAAAGACACATAAAATTTGAATTAAGCATCAAAAGGCAGTAGCGTTCCATTACTAAAGCGTCGCCCCGAAGCAAGCAGCAGCATAAAGACGAACTTCCCACACCCGGGTAAGCAGTGTGGACCACACAGGAGCAGATGGGAGTGTCATTTTCTACAGCTTTCTTCCAGCAGAAGGAAGGCTGCCTGCCAAGGGGCGCTGACCACAGCAAACCTCTTTGTGCCCACAACGTTTTCCACGCTCCCAGGTTAAAGACACACCGGTTTGTTCACGGCGAGGACGGGTATGCAAGAGAAGTACCTTTCTTCACACTGTAACCGGAGAGATACGTGAGCATTTATTTCAGAAGCAATCCGCAGGTGATGGAAAGAAATAAAAAAGAAAGCAACAAAAAAAAACCCACAGCAGCCCACGGACGCTGAGCACCGAGGCCGCCCCACCGCCCTCCCCTCAGCGGGCGGCCCTGGGCGGGAACCGCGGGAACCCGCCCCTCTGCGCGGCCGCCAGCCGGGCGCAAACGAAAGACTCGAGGTGCAGAATGCCAGCGCGTTCGCCCGAATGGAGGCGGTGGGTGCAGCCGAGGCGTACAGCCCGCAGCCGTGCGGCACGTCCCTGTCGGCCCGGCGCTGTGGGTGAGGGCATGTAGCCCTCCCTCTTCTGTAGGAAACGAGGGTTTTCTCCGGAGGGCTTTTCTCAGTCCTCATGGAGCCGTAGCCTTCTGATTTCAAGGTTGCCTTTCCACTCAGGTTCAAACTTACTGTCACTGCTTGGTTGGTAGTTTTGCTGCATCCTGTGCCACATCAAGGCTTGGCAGCAGGGTTAGATATGCTCAAATGCATATGCAGAGCTAAGATCGCAAAATCACAGAGTCATTAAGGTCTGAAAAGACCTCCAAGATCACCTAGTCCAAATGCCAGTCCATCTCCTGAGCCTTCTCTTCTCCAGACTGAGCAGTCCCGGTTCCCTCAGCTGCTCCCCACAAGACTCCGGACCCCTCACAGCTTCGTTGCCCCACGCCCTGGGCCAAGTCCTCCAGTTAGTTTTCTACCTGCTGAAGAGTACACCTGTCCAAACCACAGGCTGCAGGAGAATACTATGGGAGACATTGTCAAAGGCTTTGCTGGTCTAAGTAGACAACATAACAACGTTTCCTCATCCACCAGGTGGGTCACCTGGTGATAGCAGGAGATGAAGTTGGTCAAGCAGGGACAGCCAGCACCTTTCTGACCTGCGTGGTTTGCTGTAGACAAGGATCATGCTACAGTCTGCAGCACGGATTCACAGGGAAAAAAGCTCTGGGATCAGTGAAACACTTTAACTACCCAGCTGCCATAGTTGGATTCAGGTTCACATGAAGTAAAAAACAAAAAGCACTTACTTGTTTTTTTTTTTTTGTTTTGTTTTTTTCTTGTAATGATCTTGTTATGAATCATTATCTTTGATTTTTGAATAAAGAAAGGGGAACAAGGAAACATCTGCAACTCTGTGGTTCATTTGTAAGGTTCCTTCCATAATCCACCCATTGTGGGCCGTCTGCTTTACTGCTAGAATGAGAGGTCATTTCTTTCTTATGATGACAACACATTATTAAAGATGGGTTAATGATAGCCTTAATGGATCAGTTCAGCTATTTCCAGTTAAAGACAAAGCCTCCCACCCCTCCTGATCACCTGGCTGCTGTTTCTTTCCTTCCCTGTCATTTTCTGAGACATCTTTTTCTTCTTTCACCCACTGCTTGCTGGGGCAGAATCTGTCTCAGGTGTCTCATCTGAAACGTCAGATGAGCTTACAGCCCCACAGTAAAGCATACTCTTTGCTACTCTCAGACATAAATATTTTGAAGTAAAAAAAACCAAAGCACTGACACCAATCACTACTTCCGCTAGTTCTAGTACCAACCTTTAACTGTGTCTAAAGTGTAATGTTTGCAAAGAAAGCAAAACCCTACCCTCAAAAGTATGCATATACTTCCATAAAAACAGACAGGAGAGATTCTTTTCTGCACCATTTTCAAGAGCTGAGCTATTGTACGTGCTGCTTTTCTTACTAAAGCTATGATAGCGATGAGAGTGATATGGGCTGTAAAATCCCTCAGCTGCTTTTAAAGTCCAGAATGCAGGTCTCCAGGTCTAACATCTGTGGCATGGTGGGTAATCAGTTTCTTCACCAGTTCACAGAATCACAGAAGCATTAAGGTTGGACAAGACCACTAACATTATCTAACATGGCTGTCAACCCATCAACACCATACCACTAAACCACATCGCTCACTGTGACTTCTACCCTTTTCTTGCAAATTGTCAGGGACAGTGACTTCCCCACCTCCTTGGACAACCTGGTCCTTTGCATTACCACTCCTTCTAAGAAATTTTTCCTGATATCCAACCTGAACCTCCCCTTGACACAACGTAAAGCCATTACCTCTTGTCCTTCTTTGTTTCCTAAGCCTACCTCTTCGGCTTTTCTTCAGTTCATTCCTCAGCCCTACCCTTCATTTTGTAGCTCTCTTACCTGATCATTCATCCCTTCCTCACTCTCAAGGCTGCCATTTTCCCAGCCTTCATCATGCTTATTGCATGCACAGTTTTCCATCATGATTTCCTTTGCTGTAATATCTTTTTTCTCCCCTTCAAGTATCCTTGTTTTAATGCATTTGGTGTAACTGACTGTATTGATTTGCTTTGCTTGGAAAGAATCTTTCTTAGGTGTCCATTTAAAAATGACACATGAGCTGGATTGCTGGCTGCCCCACAGAGAAGTTTATTTCTTCTGGTGGCATTGAGCACAAACGTGAAGTAAAAATACAGTGACTGATATTGGAAGATTCACAGATAAATACCAGTTGCTAAGATCAATAGCAAATCTCTAGAAACTAAAATACTGCAGACATGAATAAAGTGTTCATGACAGATACATTCTGCAATGCATTTATCATATCACATCTACACAGGATACAGAGCAGACACTGCTTCATTTCCCTGCACGGTGACAGCAGCAGAGGGGATGTATGATTATATATCTCAAGAGACAACAGAACTGTATCCATTCCTTCTGTAATGCTCATACAGTATTTTATGCTGGAATATTAAGAGACCTCAAAATATCCCCTGATGAGAGAGAGGTAGAATGGGGAGAAATGCTATAAGATACTGGTAGTTGCAATTAATCTGTTTTTTTGCATGGTACCTCATCAGTTCACAGGACCAAGGTCCACCCTCCATTTCTTTGCATTCTTTGCAAGGTCCAATAAACAAAGGAATTCTCTAATTCATCCTAAGCCATGGGAGTCCACCGTTTGGTGCACCTATACCACATTCAGTGAGGAGGAATTGTCTTGGGCTGCATATATAGGTTGCTCTGAAAGTAATGCCTCCTATTTATTTCCAAGGAAAGTACAACAGATACCAAGAGCACAATAGCACTGTCTAATAGGGAAAATTCTCAGCTACAGAGCACTATTTTTCAACGCAGTCACCACCACTAGCTATGCATTTTTGCCAGCCATGAACAGGAACCTGCATGCCGCACTTGTGAAAATGTGCACCAGAGGAGGGGACCCACTGTTGCTGTCACCTCTGTTGAAATGCTCCACCCACCACCTCACTGTGCTCAGATCCACTGTTTAGTCTCCAGAAGTGTTCAGCAAGCAGTGATGAATGTTAATGGTTGCAATTTCTTTCTGCATGGAGGAATTCAGTTCCACATGTTTTCTTCATCTGCGCTTCCACGTCAGGCACCATTTTGTCAGACTGCCCCTGTGCTGCCGTCTGTCGCATGGAAATAAAATGTAACAGAATTTTGCTGAGAAGGTTCAGCCTCTACTGCCGTAGCACCACCATGTGTCTCTGACATTGTGGGTCAACATAATAAAATAGGAGGCATTACTTTTGGAGCAGTTCTTATAAAATATTTAACATAGTGCATGTAAGTAACAAAACATCTTAATTTTTAGTATTTTTCATTAAAACATAAAAAAGAGTGCAGCAAAACCATAAAAGTAGTGGGTTATCTGATTTTGCTTTTGTGAAAAGCATCAGTCTGGTTCAATGGCAATGGTTGCCATGCTTAGTGAGCTCTCAAGGTGTTCATCAGAGATTTTTGATGAAATGTTATTCTTGTCCTTCATCCTTGAAAATAGTTGTTCACAAATCTACTTATTGCCAAAAAGCAGAAACATGACTAAGTTGTAACTGAGGCAAGGGATATTTCTCTTCTAGGACAGGTCTAGTAGAAAGACATGATCAGATTTTTAAGTAGAATATCCAGTTGCAATCTGTAAATTCCACTTGAAAATTTGCAGGTAACGTATTTATGTATAGTAAAAATGGAGTCACAAATACATCAAAACATTGATCATTGGATCATGGAGTCATAGAATCATTAAGGTTGAAAGTCCTGTAAGATCATCTAGTCCAACTGTCCGCCTACCACCTCTGTTACCCACTAAACCACATTCCTCATCTTTGTTGCCCATGCTGCATTCATTGATGTAGACGCGTTTCAACAGAGCCATTGGCCTCACCCCCAACCGCAGCATCATTCCCTCAGGCTCATCTCCAGCAAGCTTCATTTCATTCCCTTGTCCTTTCATACCTAGTTTAAAGCCTTCTCAGTGAGCCCAGCCAGTAGAAGGGTGTGATGTCCTTTAGCTCGACTTCATCTGTTCTATCGGTCTTCCCAGGACTTTTCATCAGCATTGTAAAGACCCTTCATTCATTAGCTTCTGTGCCCAAAGACCAATTTACCCAAATTATCCACTTTACTCGTGTTCACCACTCTATTTCAAGATCAACTGTGAGAACTGGCAATGCAGACAGAACGATCTTAAGAATTTGGAACAATCTGGAGCAACAGAGGTCTGGATATTGATTCAACTATAGAAAACTAAAAGAAGATTCCCGGCCCCTTATATGCTTAACATTTTATTCAAAGCCAAAAAGCACTTTCTGTGATTGCTTAATGTGAATGTTCTATGTATTGCAGCATACCTTGTTAGCTGGGTAATTTATGGAGCTAGGATTATAGAGTTACAAGTAAGGAACTCACAAACCATGTCTGAAATCTACTTTTGAAGAATGTCAGATGTGATTCTCCTCGGAGTTTAAAGATGCAGTTCTTTTGTTTTAGCACACAGTTACAGAACTCATTTTTCATTAGCTTTAAAAGCATCTGTAGTTTTCTATCAATAAGGACAAAAAAAAAAAAAAAAAAACAACAACAAAAAAACCCAACAAATCACAGCTACAGCGTGAGAAGTTCAGATTGTCCCTCTTTATAATGGCTGGATATTGAATTGCCTTTTCTATTTCAGAATTTCAGTGATGGTTTCTTTAAAATCCCTTTGAAAACTACTTGTTGGTTTATGTTTGTATTCCTTCACTGCAGCTCTAAAGCTAATAATGTGTCTAAGATTCAGTTTCTGAATCTTGTCTCGTACACTTAACTGTGATAAAAGTTTTCTGGTCAACATCATCATCTTGAGAAATCTTGAAACGGATAAGAATTTAATTCTGAAGATGAACCAAAATACTTTCTAACCTATTTATTTCCCCTCCTGAGACTAAGAGCTTTATACCTTGTGCCTCTTGTCCAAAGAATCAAGAGCTGCTTTAATCACTTAAACCTCCCCAGAGGCAATCTTCATGATCACGTGCTTATGAGCCTGGACAAATTGTAGGCAACAGCGAAATAATCACATAATTAGGGCAGCAGATTGCTGGAAAAGCAGAAATGCACATCCTTTTGTCTATTCTGCCTAAGCCCTAGTTTTATAAAGCCAAACTAGCTGCTGCTGCTGCAGGGGAGTGTTGGACAGTCATGCTGAACTGCTGGAAAAAGAGGAACTCTCCTACCCTCTTTGTGCTCTGTGCTCTCTAGTTGAAAGCCAAGCTCACAGAGATTTACAGGAAGTTTGTTTGAGATTTTTAACATTGCTTGCAAGCTTGTGACTTGACATCTATATTACATTGTCATACAACTGGCCACAGAAGGCTGATAAAGAAATACTGTACTTATACAAGAAATTCACTGTTGTACTCACATCTTCAACCACCTGTGAATAGGGATACGTTCCAAAAACAACTCAGTGGGAATTAATCCTCTCAAAATTGCTGTGTAAAAACCCTGCTCAACATGGAGTATTTCTGTGAGGCTGACAACTCTAAATCAGTAATGTTACGTTTTTCTCAGTACAGAAGTAATTGCAGACAAAATGCTACTTCAGGAGAATAGATACACCCCCCATGTTTTGAAGAAGTACTAAGAAATCCTTGCAGCAGCATTTCTATCATTATTTTATATTCATCCAGGATCAAATTGGCTGAGAAATTCTAAAATTCCTAGATAAAATCTTTTCCATTGCAATTCCACAGTCAGATTATCTCCTTGAGTATGAGACCCATGGATGAAAAAAGTTCTATTACAATTCTTTCCATATCCACCTGCAATATTGTTATTCACTGTTGCATTGCTTCACTAACCCTGACGTAATATACCAAGTTCTTTTTGTTGCTTTCTGTACACTGACATTAAACCACAAGTGAGCACTCAGAGGCTCAGTAATGCAAATAAAGTCATTAAATTCAGTTGTGCAGAACAAAAAGTTCATGGGAGAAAAGAACCAGCATATGAAAGAGTGGAATGATCCCTGCAATACTGATTGTAACAGACATTTCTATGTGCAGATTCACTGTTATGTGGTGCCTGCTTGAAAACAGCCTGCACTGAAAAGCTTGTTTATTCACCAGATGAATAAATATACGCATCACCATTTTTGATTTTGGTAGATCGAAAACTGCATTCTTACCCAGTAGCAGGGAGATAACTTCTTGCTCACTGCATTACAAAGCTGGGCTGGGTGAAGGGCATGAGATGCATGTTGATTGGTATATTCCTACAATCTTCACCCTGTTTCGTTACCTTCATTTACCTGTGCAGTCACAGGCACAGCAACGTCTCTCCAGTTCGTAACAGCAGTGGTAATTAACATGCTTGATGTGAAAAACACGTTCAGTTTTGGCATATCTGTAAATTTTTCTTATATTCAATTATTATAAATATTTCTTATATTCTTTCTCATTCTTTTTGTTCTTGTGTGTGTTTCATCATATGCGAGGCACGAACACATGCTAAATGAAACAGCAACAAGCTCCCAACTTTCTTACACCAGCTGTACATAAATGCCCCATTGAGAACAGGCAGTGGCAGGGCTGAGAGCAGGTGCACATGCACAGCATATCCCCTACACCATTAAAGGGGTTGTGTTATGGGTGGGTTGCACTTAAACACATAGCAGCTCCTGGGATACAGAGCCAACATGGGTTTGTTT
The DNA here is from genome assembly GCA_028571105.1 of Tragopan temminckii. Classification (NCBI taxonomy): domain Eukaryota; kingdom Metazoa; phylum Chordata; class Aves; order Galliformes; family Phasianidae; genus Tragopan; species Tragopan temminckii. Next base: position 35,183,408 of record JAOWBP010002978.1, read on the forward strand.
GATGTTTTGCGAAATTGCATATTTATTTTTTCATATATCCACCTACTCCATTTTATGCTTTATGACCTTTGTTAAGGCATGTCACACACACTGTTGTAGCACTGGCTAGTTGGCGGTTTTATGATCACACTCAAGACAAAACCTCTGGTTTATGCTGGGTAGGTTTGTGCCTTAGTCAGTGCTGGGTGTAGTCATGAGTGACAAAGACAATATAAAATATGTGTGGCAGAGATACTGCCTGCAGCTTGAGACTGTTATGTCAGTCATAAGCAAGAGGCCATTGTCAGCCACAGTAGTTGTACAGGGACAGTAAAGCCAGACACTTTAAAGACAGATGATATATGCACCACTCATGCCCAAGTGTACTCTCCCAGATAGAATACTGCAGTTACTTGCTTGTCCATATCAGCAGTATAAGCACAAGATAAGAAGGGTGCTAATTCTGTACAAATACTTTGAAAACTGGTGTCAGTCTGACTAGGTATTCATTTCTTCCTGCTTCAGTCAGATCAGTGGTACCCTGCCCTGTCTTTCCTCCTCCAAAGGCAAACCCAACATGGCAGTCATTCTGCTCCTTCTTAACTATCTTGCCTTGTCACTGGCTGTGCTGTTTCGGTGATATAGTATTTCTCCTCTAATGATTCAAGTGTAGAAGTCCTCTCTCCAAAATGTTTCCAGTTGTGGAAGATTCCTTCAGTTAAATTCTGGACAAAATATCCTCTCTTTAAAAAAGTATATGTGTACTGATCTTCTGTGTCCATCTAAACAAATGGAACAATAGCATGGTGAGAATGAATGTTTTTTGTTGTATCCTGGGGATGTATGAAGAGATGAGTGTGCTTGCAGCTGAGATGGTCTAAGGACATGGGAGAACAAGGTTGTCATAGTGGCTGTACTGAACCTTGTAGAAAGATGGGATAGTTGGAGAAATTTGACAGCTTTTAGGGCAACCAGGTCTTCTTCTGACCTGAAATAGCACCATTCATTAGATCTCAAATCTAAAGACAGATACAGAATAGTTGCTTGGATTTTAGGTAGCAGGTAGGCTGTTTCTGAAACCAAATTCTTTGGAGTAAAGCAGATATTAGAAGGAGAAAGACAATGACAGAATACTTATTTTGTAAGGGAAGGAGAGAGGTGGGAACAGGGAATCAATATTTCTACTGAATGCTTGATTTTAAAAGTTTTTGGGCAACTGTTCAGTATCAGGTGACCAAAAGCTAGAGGTCCTGAGAGTCACTGTTTCATTACAGTCATGGGGGCCCAGGTTAGTTTTCTACAAACTTTGGTAGCACTGGATAATTGACAGGGATAATGGCAGGGCCTCAACCCCTGCCAGCTGCTTACTGACAACGGATGTGGCACTTTCCTTCCTTTTCCTCCAGTCATGGTCTGTTCTTTGAGTTCTCTGAGGAAGGGATTACCTTTGAAGTGGGAGAGGCGCAGTGCCAAGAATAGCAGAGCCCCGCATTTGGCCAGGGTACAGGATAGAACTGTGACAAAAGACACTAATCAGCATGAAATAGGACTCTGTGGAGCTGCACGTGCGCCTAGCCCAGATGACCTGTCTGTGAGCACAAAGGTTGTCCTCCCTGGGGTCACTTCACATCAGTGCAAACGATCATCACTCACATAAAAACACACCTGATCTACAGTTTGCAAGCCATTTTATTTGCCAAAAACAAATTAGTTTCATATTATACTGTATATGTCAAGCTTTTTACATAACCTTCTATATGGAACATTTGAAATTTGGCCGGCTGCCAGACAGGCATTTTCATTTTGACTTCTACCCGCTGAGCAACATTAATAAGCCATATTTCAGGAGCCTGCCTATGCATACGCTGTCTTTCTGAGTTTGATTCTCTTTCATCACCTTAGTAATTCAGCACTGCTTTCTCAGTACAAATACAAAAGAGCTAAGAGATGTACTGGATCAGACAGAAGGTCAATGTGTCTTGTCCCTGAGCATCGATAGGAGCAGATGTCTGCGAGAAGGCTCTTGGGACCAGGATACTACATGTGGCCAATTCCTCTAAAATACCCTGAGTTGCTGCCATCTCAGACCTTAGAGACTTCTTGAGCCAGATGTCATATCCGATCTAATAGTGCCTGATGGACCTCACTGTCCCTGAATGTATCTGATTGCTTTGTGAGCATGTGGATATGCAGCAGGCAAGGTGCACCACAGGTTGTCTGCCTGTTTCTTAGAAGTTCAATAGCAGCTCAGATGCTAGAATCATCTTGGTTCTCAAAGTTCCAGACTTGCAAGAGAAACCTTGTCTGAATAACAGGTCCTTTTTAATTCCACGAGACCGTGCTTAATTCTTCTATAAGATTAGGTGTATTTCTTCACTGTTGCAACCGTAGTTGTTTTAGGATGTATTTATGCTCACCTACTACTTAGGATTAGATTGTTTTAGAATAATGATGAAAAATGAAAACTTGAAATGCACTCGATGTTGTTTCAAATTCCTAAATCTAAATATGTAAGCCCAAATTAGAGTGGAAAAGCCTATAATGATTATAATAACCATAATAATTTGCAGGCAGCTAGCCTTTCATCTAGAAGATGATTTTTTGCAAGCAGAAGGGAGGTATGGGTCCATTATGATAACAATATAAAAGGCACTCAGACTCTGTAAGGTATCATTTAAATTGCAGTTTACTAGAGCTAACACTATAAAAACAGAATAGTATAGATAATCACAGAATTACAAAATATCTGGAGTTAGAAGGGACCCATAGGGACTATAGAGTCCAGCTCCTGGCTCCACACAGCACCACCCAAAATCCAAACCCTACGTCTAAGTGCATTGTTCAAATACTCCTTGAACTCTGTCAGCTTGAGGCTGTGACCACTGCCCTGGGCAGCCTGTTCCAGCACCTTCTCTGGTAAAGAATCACAGAATCATTGAATGGTTTTGGTTGAAACAGACCTTTTTCTTTTATGAAAAAAACTCTATTCTATTCATCATTTCCACAGCCAAACAAAAAGGATGTGTACAGAACTTATGGCTGCACACGTAGTGAAAAGCATGGACATGCAGGTGACCAAATTGCTGGTACCACGAGGGAGCTGCCTGCAGGCTCCTCCACTGAAATTAAGTGGGAATATTTATCCTGAGGTCAAGGGATTTGTTCAGCAGTAACACAGGACTGAATGTGTGGGGGACAACGGGGGACACCAGACATCAAAACAGTGGAGCATGCAGAGTCCGGGGTCTGTGTTGGTGCCATAATTCTGCTGCATGTTACAACTGCTATATCATGCTTGAGTGTGCTCTCAGTACATTGCTAAATCAAAGTCCCATGTAAGGCCAAATACAATATGTTGAATAAGTAAATTTGGTATTAAACATTAAACTCTCATTGTGTGGAACACATGAAGTTACCTGTATTGGAGTCTGACAGCATCACAGACAAAATCACACTGCACATACCATACTCTTTCCTTTGGCTAAAAGGTCTTTCCATGGGGCGCATCCAGCAGTCAAAAGAAGAGCTTAATGGGAGAGCAGCAGATTAAAGAGCATTTTTGCTAGCTTCCCGCACAAGCTGAATTTACTCACTACAAAACTCTCTCCTCATCAGCTTATTTACACGTATCACTTTCAGACCTTGGCAGAGACTTCTGACCCAGTCTTGAGTTTGAAATCTGATGTCTTTTTCAGAGCCTGGCTGTTGACCCTTACCTAGGACCTAATTTGTGACCTAGGCTACCTCTTGCAGGTCTTCTGTTCACTTCTACACATTTCTAGTAGACCTTCAATATGTGCAAAAAAAGTATAGTCTTGCAAGGCTTTTGGAGAATCAAACACATAAGAAAACCATGTGAACTAGAGGCTTTCATAGCCAGAATTTAAGACCAAAAAAAGAGTTAAAGACCAACCTATATAGTCCGAGAAACATAATGTTCAATTTTATATTAATTTATTTACATCTGTGTTACTGTACAGACTCTTTCAACAACCTGACCCTAAGAGGAAGTTGCATTAATTCATGCATAAAGTCATAAGAAAAATCCAGCAGAAGTAGCTTAGTGCTGCCGCATCCTAATTATAAGCAAATATAAGGAAAGTCCAAAATTCCAGCTGCTTTAACCTGGAAAGGGTCAAAAATTGATATACACTACACCTACTGCTTTCATGTCTGCCCACACTCCTGCCACTTATTGCCAAAGGTATAGACTAGAAATTAAGGAACCACTCAAATGAAAATTTGTCTGCTGAATTGCCAGGCTCCTTCGTGAGATACACTGAGACAAAGAAGCAGCTTGCAAAAATGAGGCCAGGGGCAGTTTTCTATAGCTGACAGAGTAAGTAGGTTTATTGAAGAAACAAGTGGGAATAGAAGAAGTACAGCAGCCCAGGGCAAAGAAAAGTGTGTTTGTGCTTGGCACATCAGAGAGGTCATCAGTGAATAGTTCTGTGTGAACATCCGACCTCTGTGCTGCTGCCAAGGGCATGGAAACTTGGTAATATGAGAAGCAGCTTTCATTGGGCACCTATTATTTCTAAGATAAAAGCTATAGAAAATACACAGTACACTGCACTCAGTTTCATCCACTTTCCCTCCTCCACCATCTCATCCCTTTTGCCCATCTCATCCCTTTTACCTGGAGACATCTCAATACACTTTCCAAACTGTAAGTTGGAAAGGGCAATTCTGTCTAATTCAGACACCCTTTACACTCACTCTAGAAAGAAATAGAAAATCCAGGCATGAAAGAAAAGAATATTTAAAAGAGCTTCTGCTACAGGCATTTGCAGTTATCCTTTCATTGTTTGTCACAGCAAACTCCTAGAAACTGACAGCCAGCAAACAAACTGAGCTATTGAAACTCTGATAAAAGAAAACATGAGATAGATTTATTCTTTTGAGGTCAAATTCTCTATTAGCTCAACTCCACTGACTTTAATTGAACTATGAAGTCATAAATTTTATAAAATTAAATTTCTCAGACAAAATCCTCTCTCGTTCTCAGCAGAATATTTTCGTATGTTGAAGCTAATGAATGATTTGGACTGGTGCAAAAGTTCATACAATGAATTCATATAATTATTTTTATTCAGTGACATTTAAGATTGCTTCAAGTCACATTCTTTCCTAAAGCTGCAAAGGAGATGTAAATGAAGAACCTCATCACTCATCACACAAATAAGACACTGGGACTCTCTGTATTTTGAAAACGTGATTATTGACTGGGATTTGCTCTCTGCAGAAACTTTTACAAACCTCCCCACCTAAAAGTGTTCTGCTGGTAGAAGATGAAAATTTGACACAAGAACAGAGATTTTTGATCAAAATATTCATTCCAAAACAAACTGTTTCATTTCAGCTTAGTTCAGCACCGAATGATATCAAATCACCCCACAAAAACAAGAATTAAAGTACAAAAATTGGAATGGTACAACAGGAGAGACGGAAAATAATTCCCAGCCATCCCATGACAGTAGTTTATAGTCTATTGGTTCCAACACCTTTGTGTGAAATGGAAAGTGTGAATGTGAATCCTTGGAGATGAAGGATCAAAATGCATCTGTCTCTCTCATGTCAGGGAGTGCTTTTCACGTTATTATTGGCAAAAAGGATAAAACGCCTGCCATCAGATGAGATTTTCCTCTGGCAGTTTCAAAGAAGGACCTTAACAGAAAACAAATATAAGCCTGGACTTCTGGACTTCTTTCCTTAACCACTGACTGAGTGAGGATGGTGAAGAGTGGCACTGCAACATGCCCTCTCTGGATACAGATGGTAAGGAAATGGCTATGGCAGAACTTCATTTCCTTCACAGGGCTTGTGGTCTATACTTTTGGGTCATGCTGGTTTTGTCAGCTAATCCAACCCTAGAAAGTGCAATACCATGCATGGTCTGAGGAAAAAAAAAAACACCTATTTTTAAATAAATGAATAAGATTTTCTCTCTTAATAAATACTTGCCTTGCAAACATTTATTCCCAGAGGCTTAATGTAAGCACATTGGCCCTTATATCTAGATCAAGAGGAGGCTGCATGCAGCCAGGACAGAGCTGTGCTTCTGAACACTGTTTTCCCCTGAGAACCAGTTACTTCAGAGTCTTTGGAAAGCAGCAGAAGTGACTTCAAATGATAACCTCAGCTCTTCTGTGCTTAAAATGCAGCCAAGCAATCCACAACATTGCCCACATGGTAACTTAATCGGGCTCAGGACTGAAATGGAGATTGAGAAAAGTTTAACACGTTCAAGGCAAGAGCTGAGAAGAGCAAACGTAAACAGAAAGATATGCCAAGCTACAGAACACAGAGATTTTGGCTCTTTCCAAGTTATTGCTGTGTTGATTTTGGAGTGTTATACGCTAAGGTGTTGGGGTCAATTAGCAGTGGTCAACCAGCAGAACAGAGGAACTGAGGCTGTTTGAAGATACTTTTTTTGTTTGTTTGTTTTAAATCTGTTGGTAGAGGAGGGCAAAGGAAGACACAGAAGGCAAAGAGGAAGAGTTAGCAAGAGCAGTTGGAAGACAGAAAGAAGGAACATAAAGAAATAAATACCCTTTGCAGTGAGAGAGCTTAATAGAGAATTGCAGTCATTAGCCACTGCAGAGCCTCTAGCAATTCTCCCCGGAAATAAAATCTGTAGACAAAACCCTCAACTGATATTAACAGAGCTCTCAGCCACTTTAGACCAGCATAGGATCTTCCCCAGGGTGATCATAGATTGATTTTATGAAATCCTACATCCCTCCAGGAAAATGGCAATTTTCCTTTGCATCAGTGGATTTTTGCCTGGAACCATGATCCCGGACCTCAGGGGAGCTCCCTGCTCCACACACCAGGAACATTCAGCTCCAGCAATGAATGGGGACTCAGTGCATTAGCTCTCTTCGTGTATGTTCATTTTTGCAACACCTCAACTGTACAGAATCACACCTATGCACTTATATCATTGCTGTGACCTTCTCTTAGCTCCCGACCATATTTAGATAAAGTGTCACAGAACATTTTCCCACGAGCTCTTGGATGCTCTGCTACCTTTGCATCATTGGCACTTTAAAATGTAAAACAAATCTATCCTTTCCAGGGGGGAAAAAAAAAAGAGACTTAAATCAAAACAGGGGTTGTGGTAAGAGGCAACGTTGCATTAGGGCAGAGACAACTAATTAATGCTTGACAGCTTCTGATTAATATCAGCCTTAATCTACCTCCCAAGGAAGATTTTCCAATTGATTTCTATGGTGTTTGAATAAGGTCGGCACTGTACATCCTGTGGATTGTTCCTTTCATCCGAGGCTCTCAAACACACAGAACAAACAGGAATGAACATAAAAGAGAGAAGAAAGATCCCAGTTTTGCTCTCCTTTTACATGGACAGATTCAATGGGACTTTCAAGGAGTAAACCAATTGCCTGATTTCTTTTAATTTGATGTCTTTATTCTATAGTATTGAGAGGAGTATCATGCTGTACTTGCAACACCCATTCTCTTGTTACTAACTGACTTTGTAATCATGAGTAATAACATTGTTCCATTGAGAAACAGTAAAAATGTACCAAAGCTACAATTTCTCTGATCACAAGCATTCACTGTTAAAATACTGAGAAGTATTTTCACATAATCTTCTGTGGGGGTAAAAAGAAATAACCCACAACAACTTAATTTTCTGTATTTCTGCTGCTCTCTGAAATGTCCTCCTTCTGGCATCAGTTCAATGATAACAGAATTGAGCAATATGGCTCCACGGAAAAAGATAACGAAGAATCAATGTCTAAGCAATTTCAGGATCATCTCTGAATTTGATGTCCAGCTGATTAGTTCATATCATAATGGTTCCTCGGTCCTATTTTAAGCATCTTAGAGAAGAACACTTTGTAACCCAGTTAAAATGCTTCCTCATTGGGAAGAAATCAATATCAAACAAGGCAGAAATGACCTCTGTCAAATTTTCTTATGCTCACCACAAGAGTGCTTAAAATATAATATCCAGGGAATGTTCTGCAAAATTGAGTGAGTTTTAAATAATCCAGCATAGTAAAAGGAGCTTCTAATGGTTCATCCAGAGAAGACTTACATGCACTAAAGGAGGATGGATTAGCCTTATGTTTAAAATTCTGGCTTTATCATCATCATCTGATTAGTTCCATTCTCCCTCCTTCACCCAGACTGACAGGCTCTGTTGGCTGCACCTCTTTGACTTGATCCTGAAGGCAACTCTCAACACTCCTGTACATGTGTGTATCCTGGAGGGAAGCAAAGCAAGTCACTCTTGAGAGCATATTTCCTGTGTGTTTGGAGTGGAAAAGCTGATTCATTCCTTTGTTGCCTTTAATTCTCCATATTTCCTTTGACTTTTAGGCAACTTTTTCCGGTGACTGGAAAAAGGGAAACATCACTCCCATTTTTAAGAAAGGTAGAAAGGAAGACCCAGGGAACTCATTTTCACATGGTCTGATAGTAATAGTACAATGGGAAATGGCTTTAAACTAAAGGAGGAGTGATTTAGATTAGACGTTAGGAGGAAATTCTTTACTCAGAGGCTGGTGAGGCCCTGGCACAGCTACCCAAAGAAGCTGTGGTGCCCCATCCCTGGAGGTGCTCAAGGCCAGGTGGCAGCTCTGCCCATGGCAGGCGGTTGGAACTGGGTGGGCTTGAAGGTAGCTTCCAACCCAAACCATTCTATGTTCCATGATTCTGTGCTTTTTGTTCCTGTCCCTCTCTAAACAGAACAGATCGTGGCACCATCCTAGAAACACTTTTGTGAACAAAGATTAGATTCTTCAGCCTTGATCAGTCAAGAGCACAGGATCTGCGGTAGCAGAATTGGGTGCTGGAGAAATATCACACAAATGAGAGGCTTCACAATCACTGCTTGATGGAAATGATCCATTGCAACAATACAAAGGATCTTTTAGTGTTCCAATGGGAAGTTAGAAGGATGATAAGGCTACTCTCTGAAAAAGGTACATAGTTTCACATATGCAGTGTGTCAGGATGATAGGCAATTTTGTACTGCTTATATTAGAAGGCAGACTCTAGTCTTCTTCCTCAATTGCAAGAGTGATTAAATTCTAAGCTAATAAAACTAGATAGTAAGTACTTTGCTTGTTTGAATGTGCCCTTTAAAAATTATGTATCATCACAATCATCAGACTGGTGAGTGCTTACCAAATGCTCCTCTTTTTGCTCTTGGTGGTCAGAGAGCTCCTGGGGCTCTGGCGTTCACACCCCAGCTGCTCAGCCCCACTCCTGTTGGGAGCTAGATGTGTCTGGGCAGCAGAGAAACAGCTGGTGTGTGGTGTTCAGGAGAATAGCAAACCAGAAGAGAAGGACACCCCCCCAGCCCTTCTTCCTTGCTAACTCTGAGCCAGCTGCTGGCCACAGGGCTGGAAGGCAGATGGGCAGATTGCCATCCCCTTCCAGGGTCACCCTTCTCAGGGAAGTGAATAACACTGTTTTCACATTCTCTGCTTAAAGCCCTGCTTGCACAAGCCATCCCCAAAAAACCCAGCTTTTTCTCAGGTAACACCATTTTGTATGGAGTGGGAGATTGAGCAGAAATGGAGAAACAGTCCAGACTTGGGCGATAGCTGCAGGAAAATATCTTCATCCTCATGAGAGTTTGGTTATAACCACATTTTCACATTAGCAAGCTATTTAAAGCAAAAGAGCAATCTCTCTCATGCTCAGCTCTGGTCTCTTACTTTGTATTCCAGCCAGGAAGTGCCTGATAAAGGCTCAGTATTTTTCCATGAATTAGGATGCCTTAATTAGTAGAGACAGCTAACTTAAATTAGCTGTAGGAGCAGGTACAACCCTCAAGAGAGCAAAGAATGGTGACTGCAGTACACTCAGAACAGCGTGAGAAGTTCTGCCTTTGGAAAGACATTCATCCAGGCAGACCAAGGCGTCATTGGATATGCAGCTGGTCACTTAGGAGCACCCATTTTTTGGGGTGACGACAGGATGGCATGTTGCACTTTCCCTAGCTCTGAGTCAGGGGGCACAAGCAGTTGTTTCTATTTCTGCCCTTCTTGCACCACCCAGAGGCACGATGCTGGGTGCAAGCCCAGTGTGCTGACGGCACCCACCGAGGTGGTTCCCCCTACATGTCAGCACATGGAGAATGGGTGGGAGGTGAGACCAGAAGCCTGCAAAGGAGCAGGAGATCCAGGGTGGGTTCTATGAAAAATCAGCTGGTTCCTGATTCAGAAATGGGCAAAAAGCCCTTTGTAGGAGGCCTGCTGGACAATGGAATGTATTTTCTTTCTCATTTGCATTACCACACTTTTATCCACAAAGGATGGACATGGGGAAAATAAGGTGCAAATTTTGATCAGCAATTGTGCTTATTCTAACAGCAGCTCTAACACTTTAAACTCTCTGAGTGCTTATCACTGTGGGAAGAACTTGTTCTGCAGAACAGGTATGGCGGTCTGCAGGTGCAAACAAATCTGCAGGTATAGCAACATGCCAACAGACCGGGCTGTGGAAGGGCTTAGATGTTCTAAATACAAATCAAAAGTGCTCATTGAAGAGAAAATTGTTCCTGCAAACTAAAACTGCCGGAGCCAGATGGAGTCCTTATCACTGGCACAGACGCGCAAGTAACAGCTGCCCTAAACTCTCTAGCTATTGAAGCAGCTTTTTGTCTTCATAAAAACAGCTGCAATTGGACATTGTCTGCAAGGTCACAACTTATTTACTTCTCCTGCATTATTCTCTCACATCAGTTGTGAAGCAAGGCTCCAAGTCAGTGACTTGGACTACTTGTGACTACACCTCCTTTTTTCATCCAAGAAATAAACTAAAATACCACATCACCCTGTCCCAGCAGGAGCACAGGTTCACTAGTGCATGTGAGACAGACAGCAGATTAAATTTGGCTCTGAAGTTCAGCTGATCTACTTTCTTCCAAGAAGCACATCAGAAAAGGGACATTGAAAACACGCTTGCAAAAGTCTCTGTGGGGTAGCTAGGCCTCCATGCAAGTAGGGATGTTGTGTTCCCTACCTTGCCCCTATCAGCCCTGCCTGGGACACCTCACTCACCACTCAAAAAACCCCAAAGAACTGGACAGTCTCAATGTGAGGCTGACATTTTTTAACACATTTTTCAGTTCAGCTTTTTCAGGATATCCGGATTGATGTGTGAGTTTTTTTAGCTCTTGTGTTCTAAAAAGGTAATCTCTTGAAAAGCCTGATTGCTAGTAAATACATCAGGATGGCCTCTTCAAGAAAACGATTAAGCAATTACAGTGAAAGATATTAAAATAAGGTTTCAGCAATACCACGAGATTGATTTAAGAGTGTTACAGGAAGCTGAGACCTGCTGTTCTATGATGAATGAGTTCCCTGAGAAAACCCAGTAAGAGACCATAACATAATCACATAATGGAATTGTTCTTGAAATATCACTTGCTCTGGGATTTGGAAATCAGCAGCCCCCAATGACCTTGCATTTGACAACTCTATTCATGATCTTGGAAAAGATCATGGAAAAGAAAAGGTCAACAGCAACAACCAGTAAACAAAAAAAGGCCTCCAGCTGAAGTAGACACAGGCAATGCCAGGCTTGTTGAGCCTGTGGAGAACTCAAATGGGAAGAGATCTGATTAGAGACCTTGAGCAAGATGTTGTAGGCTATCTTAAAAACAGGTCTAATGAGTCATCTAAGAGCAGGGAGAGATAAGGGAAGGGGAGCAAGGGCAAGCACAACCAGAGGAAAACTGGACTTTATTGATGTGATGTATGGTCATATGAGAAGACCACATGGTGCCTCAGACTCAAACATCAGCCAAAACTAGAAAACCAAGAATAGTGCAAATTGATCCTTTCTGCCCTTTCATCATGAAAAATGAAAGTGGTTACAGCATCCCATAAGTCATCCTCTGGGGCCACTGGTAGGGCAGTTCTTGCGGTTGCAAGCAGGTAGGAATCCTGCTTTTCTCCATGAAAACAAAAGCATTCAAGGGGCCCTGGAAAGGCTGGCAGTGGCAGTAACTCCAGAAGGGATTGGTCTCATGCATAAATGAACTGAGGACTCTGTCCCCTATGACAGAAACCTTCATAGACCAAAAATTGTGCCCAGAATCACAGAATCACAGAATTGTAGGGGTTAGAAGGAATCTCTGGAGATTACCAATCTCTTGCTAAAGCAATTTCCATATAGAAGGTCATACGGGAAGGTGTCCAGATACGTCTTGAATATCTCCAGAGAAGGAGATTCTGCTACCTCTCTGGACAGCCTGTTCCAGTGCTGCATCACACTCACAGTAAAGAAGTTCTTCCTCATGTTCAGATGAAACTTCCTCTGTTGCAGTTTTTGCTTGTTTCCCCTTGTCCTGTCACTGGGGACCACCAAAGAGAGCCTGGCCCCATTCACTTGATTCCCGTACTGTAGATATTTATAAGTGTTGATAAGATCACTTCAAATATTACTTTCTGCAGCTTGGTACAGGACAGAAAGTTGTGGCAGATTCACCACACGCTGAGCATCCATGAAACAAATGGCAGGCAGAGAAGTTATAACTCAGAAATTTCTGTGCATCTGACCACGCAGCCTCCCCAGCCACGTCAGTATGGATAGCCTGCATTTGCAGTGCTAACTACAGGATTCAGCCACCTCTGCCGCGGCGCGATGGAACTAAGGCTGCTTTAAATGACCCGATTTTCAGAGCATGTGCATATCATACTGTAAGTACAGTCTCAACTCCAGCCTTCCCAATTGGTCACCCAGCACCAACTTTTGAGAAGTAATTGGTTACAGAGCAGAAACCTTCAGCTTGAATTCCATGGCAAAAACTGAAGGGGTAACTATTGTGCTTAAAGCAACTACTAAACCTCTTTGTTCAGTCCAATCCAGACAGAGACAAAATGAATGATGATGTCTGGTGCAATCCAGACAGGGACAAAACCAGTGATGTCTGCCTGTTCTGGCTTTTCCTGCAAACCACGCCTGGTCTTACAGTTGCCCTTATTCCCTGTGGAGCAAGAGTGGCACCTGGTGGTCAGATGCCCTTAGCACTCATCAAAAACATTTTTTCAGTTGAATGCAGTGGAGCGTCAGAGGAGCACTTTGTATAATGCAGTCCTGACTGATCCGATCAGTGACAACTGCTACCTGCAATTATTCGTGTCCCTCACTGTTTCTCAGCACAAGCAGCACCAACTGACATTCCCACAAAACACCAGCTCCAAAGTTGATCCTCCCTCCCTACATCGTAATTCTCCTGTGAGTTGCAAGGAAGGAATGAGGACCTGCCCTGTCTTGCTGAAAAGATTTTTTTCCTGACTGCTTGGAAAAATAAAAATGAATCAGGGCTTCCTATGGGGGCAGAGATGAAATAAGCCTATTTCAATCAGCTACCAAATGTGCATCCCTAGAGATGCTTAGGGCCACATGTGTCATGGAAGAAAATGTTGTTATTCCCCTGTTTATCAGCCATTCTCTGCCTCATTGGGATGGGACTTCTGTAAGTCCCTGCACTCTGCAAGCCCTGTGAATAATAGATGTGCTCTGGGACTGAATTTATGCCGTGAGTGCTCCTCACATCAGTGGCACTCATCTGGCAAGAAAAGTTCTGATGCAGAAGAGCTCTGTCTGAGGAACAAGCCCACACAAAGCACTGAATCTCAGACATCCTGGCTTTGGATTCATATCTTGCTGCCAAGTGATTATTTTATGGCTCATTACAAATCAGAGACTGAGAGGTTGTCCCCTTAGATCCGCCTTCACCTGTTTGAGACTTACTTTTTGCCCAACTGCTCCTTTTCTACAACTCACACAAGATGGAGACATAGAGATTGGTAGCTCCCTGCAGGTGTGGCAGGAATTGCCCAGAAGTTGCTGGGATGAGCACCAAAGGATGTGTGTACAGTGGCATAGTCACATGGAGGGATAACATGAGCTGCACTTCCACAGTAAAACAGACTAGGGCATCTAGGACTGTATGAAACAAAATCCAGCTCTCCGTAGCCGCTGTTCAGCAAAGAAATGATGAGAGCATGGATGAAGCAATCATACAGTGATTACCACAACAAAGCTCTCTACAACTGGTTTTCCTGTGTGCCAGGCTCACAGTCCTGGGTACCATAACTGCACTCAGAAGGAGAAATTCACCTGTTGGGCAACTTTCTGTGAGCACTGCCATCAGTTTTAATGAAGATCTGCAGGTGCAGCCTGTGGATGGCTTCTCTGCCTTTTATACCCAAGGTGTCACAAATGTGACAATTCATGATGCATCTCTGATGTATCTGATAAAGAAAGCAAAGCAGTGTTAGCACCCTTCCCTCCAGCAGGCTTTTTCTCCTGTCCTGCTCAAAGGGATGCCTTCCTCCATCCCAGCACCCCCAGGACATAGCTGCCTTCATAGCTTAAGAAGCATCATGAGGCTGCTTTGTGAAAAGCATGTGGCTACAAGACATGACTCCACAAAGGGGCTGGAGCCACGCAGTGTCTTCTGCAGGCTGAAGGTTAATAGCACAGAAGTGCTTGCAGAGAGGAAAGCACACAAGAAGAAGTACAAAACTAGGTCATGTGAAAGCTGATGTAATGTTTGGCAAGATCTTCAAACTAGTTGCTGAAGTCACACACCTGCAAGTACCTGCAGTACTGAATGGAGCAGATGTGTGCACAAGCCAAAATGACTAAAGTTAGCTGCATGCCATGACTGCACACACTGGGATCTGTTTGCAACAGCAATCACCCCCTTTTCACATCTCCAGATTTCAAGCACATTATCTTTTTAGCACTTTTTTTTTTTTTTTTTAATAGATCCCATATGTTTTGCCTCTACAAGAGTCAGAAGGAACTCAAGAAACTCATCATGGTCTGCATGCACAAACCCAGGTTCCAGGAGATGCACACCCTCCTCTTTCCAATATAGGAATAAACCTCACGGCTCTCCCTTTGCTTGCTCCCCATGCTGAATAGTGCAGACCTGCAGATACCTCAGGATCACACTGAGCATGTAGCAGCCAGGGAGAGTTCTGGGCTGCCTCAGCATGGGCCCCAAGCTCACTCTGGCACTGGCCACAGCCAAGATAAGGCAGGTGGAAGCATTCACAGACACAGGCACTGTAACTGCTCATCTCCCCTAAATGATCATGTGCTGTTTGCAGAAATGTGAAAACAGAACTGCACAATGAATGGCGGATACTCCCCCTGGTCAGAGCTGTCAGGAGCCCCAGGCTGCTCTATTGTGCAGGACAGGAGGCTGCACTCGCATGGGATTTCATGTTCTCTATTTTATAGGGAAGGAACAAGCACAGCAACACCACAACATATTGTAAAATCATTTGCATTCATTCATATGAAAATAAAATCTCGGCAGCCCCCCAGACCTTGCACATCATATCAAGAAGCTATCACAGCCATAATAACTGCCTTGCAGCAAAAGGGACCATTTCACTGATATACTAATTGCAGAGCACATCCTGCCAGGGCTCTTGGGGGAGGAGGAGAGGAAAGCTGTGGGGAGGACTGCACAAGTGGTTCATTTGCATCAGATGCCCTTATTATTCCTCCAAGTTCTTTCTTTTTCAGTATTAATTAAAGCTCACGCTGTGACAGCCACGAGGCAGGCAGGCACATTGAATGACTGCCACATATTTCAGCAGGTTTCACTTATCCCACTGCCTAACACTTTTTTCAGGTCCCTAAAATCCTAAGTAGGATATGAGGGGACTCAGGAGTAAATTTTGCTTAGGGATAAAAACCTGATGGGAATAAAATCCTACTTTTGTGGCGCAAGTAACCCTCCTGATCTCCTCCATGGACAATGTACAACACCAGTGGACATCCAGAACTTTCCTCTGCACCCAATCCCTGGGAGCCTCCCAAATACGAGACACGCTCCTGACTGCTTGCTGTGTGCAAGGTTTGCATTTACAGCAGGGGGAAACAATGGCTCTGTATGGTTTGGGGCAGCAGATAGATTAGCACAGGGCTTGCGTCAGTGTCTCTGACACCAATTTAACTTCAAAAAGCAGGGTCTTTTTTAACAGTCTGCCCATGCCAGCAGAAGCATAAAATCTGGTGCTATCACCAAAACCCTGCAGGTTTCTGCTCAAATGGCGAGGAGAGTTCCTTCCACCCTTTTCTTTCTTTCTTTTTTCCTCCCCAATGGGAAACACGCAGTATTTTGCTGTGTTCACGCTGCCATCACTGGATGTACAGCAGCAGGAAGGCTTGCAAAGCTGTTCCTCCAGACCAAGCACCCTTTTCTCCTGCTCAGTCATATCCTGAGCTGCGCCACATCCTGGTGTCACAGAGAGAAGATACAGGGAATTCAGGGGCTAATTCCTAATTAACACAGTCCTTTGTGTGTTTGGACCAGTCTGGAAAACCTGCTGTGCAGTCAGTGAGATTCACAGTTAACACTCTCTCTTTAAATTATATTTTGCAGCCATAGTGACATCACTGCCTGTGGGCTTAAGCGCACAGCTGGGCTCTATATTTTCATAGAATCACAGAATGGTTTGGGTTGGAAGGG
>JAOWBP010002978.1:35208689-35223718 GCA_028571105.1 Tragopan temminckii
CCGGGTCCCCTGTGAGCTGCTGCCTCAAATGCAAAGCCGCGGAGCGTTCCGCGCTCCTGCCGCAGGGCCGCTCGCTGGCGGCGATGGAACGCGCCTGGGGAAGGGGACTGAGCCCTCGGCGGGACGGGCGGCACGGAGGCCTTGTCCTTCACGGGGGGACACTGGCAATAAATGGCGTTTACCCGTTGTGAACTTGGCGGAGGGTCCAGCTGCCTGCACTGACTCGCACGGGAGTCACTGAGGCCTCGGTGCTTTCCTCAGTTAACGCAAAAATCAGGTGGATGTGAGAAGTGAGAGCTGCCTGCCTCATTCTAGCACCTGCACTTTGGTACTGTTCTTGTACATGTAAAATAGTTGATGTTCTTTTAAAGGTCAGGTTGCAATTAGAAACAGCTCTGAAGTTCAGAGTGAGCAGAAGTAAACTCTCCTTTATTTGCTGTGTTCAAAGACATTGTGTCACACATGAATTAAGATTGGTAAAATCAATTTCTTTTGCAGTCTCTCCCAGAGACAGCAAATTCTTGGGTTTAGACTGTCCCGTGCGAGCCAGGATTGCCATCGTTACAGAAAACACATCATGCTCTTCAGTTCTCCTTTTGCAGTTACGACCCTGCAGTGGGATGGTTATCACTGTAAAATAGCTTTTCCCAGGAGACGAATTTGACCTGGAGACAAAATGGCTCATACTTCTGCAGGAAAGGGAGCCACCTCTGTAAGAGTAACTTTTAATGCTGCTGACAAAAGGCTGTGCCAACAAATGTGGGAAAGTCTCTCCAAGACTCCACTTGCCCTGGGCTGGCACTGAGGTGTATGCACATGCTTAGCTGTTGCCCTTGCACAGGGTGCTGTGAAAGATATTCCAGCCGCTGGCTGCTAGTAGCTAGTGCTATGGCATGGGACTTCATTTCACTGAGAATTAGAGGAACAATTTTTGCTGGATTAACAAAACTACAGAAGAAACTTACTATTGATTTAGTTTTCAGCTCTTCGGAAGTATTCATGTTGGTCTTAAACAAGCTTCTCTGAATGACTGCTGTTAATTAGTTTGCTCCTTCTATGGGCTTTGTTGCTTCGTCATACCCCGTCTTGGGAGCGGCTGACTTGGTGTGGAGTTAATTCTTCAGTTTACCCAAATGTCGAGTTCTTTTCAGCTATTGAGACCTTTCAGCTTCTTTCTCTACAACATTTCCTTTTAGTAAGATCTTGTAATAAATGCTATTGTTACCAGTAAACCAGAGTATTCCTCGCTACCAGAGGACTCGCAGAACTGGCAGTTGAGCAAGCATGGCAGTTTTGTTAGAAGGAAAGTAAGTGATCTTAGCGAAAAGAGGATATAAGAAGGGCAAGGCCAGGAAAGCTGTAACTGTATATATGCTTGCACAATGCTGAGGATTTTTAAATAAAGGGAAGTCAGAAGAAGCACTGGATAGATGTGCAGATACCTTTACTCAGAAGCTATCAGCACTGCTGCTGCTTGTTGACATGGATTACATAAAACCTTGCTGTAAGCACTGATACTGTGAGAAATTTCATTTCACTTTTTCATTTCCCTCCTTATTCTAGGCCCGATACCCATCTTTCTTCCTCTTTGTTATTTTCAGCTTTGCAGGCTTACGATAAGCATCCCTTGCCAGTCTTGCAATTGCTTTTGACATCCCTACTGTCCCCACTGACTCTTCATTCAGAGGCCAGGGCTGCCCTCTGTCTTTTCTTTGCCTTTGCAATGGATGGGTGAGCACTCTGCTTTCTGGTTCTTTTTAGTTCCTGATAGTTTTCTGTTCTCTTCACTGGGCTGAAGTTGCTGTCCTCAAAGAGGGTATCTGAATTTCCCTTACAACATCAGTGGCAGGCTCTTGAGTAAACCATTCATTTTTCCTTTCCCCTTCAGGAAGAAGTCCATTCTATTCTCAGACAAGAAGCTCTTCCCCAGTTGTGCCTGTCCCCTTGTCTCTCCATTCCAGACCCCTACTTTGCCCAGGTGTGATTGCTTTTGCCTCCCTCTGTTCCTCCTTCAGTGTTCTGCTGATTTAGGGACTTCACATAGCTGCCAATTATTTCCATTTCTCCCTGTGTGTATACCCTTTGTACAAACCTCACTGCTAATGTTCAGCTGTAGCTGCTAGAACAGCTGATATCTCTTCACTGTAACTTAGTGATATCTTAATTGGACTGTAAGAAGTTCGGGGTGGCTTTCAGGAAATTATTTAATTCATTAGCCCTTTCAGAAATGGAATGGCTGCTAAATGAGGCAGTGGTTCTCAACAGTGTCTGTGTTTAGGCTTTTTTTTTTTAATGTCAGGGCACTTTAGTGCACTAATGTATGTCTCAGTCTTTTCTACCAGCATCCCCTTGACTGATGCACTGGAATTGAATCCAGCAACTGGAGTGCCCAAGATAAGAGAGAGAACTCCATGGTCTAGCGTGTGATTGCTTCCAACACCTTTTTCTAAACCACATGAGTGTTTGCCCTTAGATATACCCTAGCACTGTACATCTAGTAGATCCATGTAATAGGAGACTTGGTGCATTGTAACCCTGTCATCTATCACACCAACAGGCCACGCTGTGGAAGCTGGGACTCTTGCCAGAAAGAAAGATGATGGACTTGCAGATAAGTTTGGTACCTCATAACATCTATGCGTTGGTCACCTGTTTCCAGTCAATTTAAGCTAGACATACAGAATTATATACATCAAAATCCTACAGGTTTTTGGTGTTTTTTTATCTGAACGAATAAGCACATTTCTCACACTGGTGAGAACTTTTAGGTGCTGTTGCACATGGAACGGCTATGGTAGGAAATTTTTGTGTTAGCTTTAGTCTAGGTAAAACCTGAAGTTTCTTCATGAAGCCGATACACTCTGTTACAAGCATGCATGTACCTGCCTTGCTGTTAACTGTACGTGTCAGGAACTGGCTTTGTTCCAGTACCACTTAAGGAGTTCATCTGTCATGACATTTTCTTAGTCCATAGATGATGAAGGTTTTCCATTTTTCATATTAAAAGAGATCAGTGAAAAATACTTCACTGTTCTGTATTTTCTGCTCTTTCTCCATTTTTCCCTTGGTGCTTGGCCTCACCTCCTAGCAGCAATCAGATTCTCTGCTGACATAGACTTAGTCAAATGGGAGGCAGGCTTATTTGAGACCTTCTGTTCTTTCCATATTTTCCTTGTTCTTATCTTTTTGCTGTGTTTTTGTATTTTTTTCTTTTTAGATGGATCTGAAAGAGTAAAGAAACTATTTCTATTTATTTTGTGCTCTTGACAGTCATTGGTTCATTATTGTGCGTTCCTGGATATTTGCCTTAGTTGTCACAAACTAGAAAGAAAGAACATGGTCCTAGAAAACCAAAGGAAGCAGGAGGTGTTGGGTGGAGGCAGTACAGGAAAGGGTTAATGTTTCTATTGCCTGTATTTTTAAGATGACTCTATCTCTTTAAAAGCTTGCAAAAGCTTTGGAGTGAATGATGTTTTCAGCATTGTTTGGTCTTCATGATAGTGTTCATTTATGAAATGAGTTTTCTTAAACAAAGAGATGTGCCAGCGTGGCTTCTAGGAAGCCGAGTGACTCAGAAATCAGCCACCTCATCCAGCAAGTCATGTGGATGGTGCAATGAAAGCTTAGTTTGTCTGGGGAGCTGCAGTCACTCACTCATGTGGTAAGAAAGTCAGATCACTTGCTTCTATTCCCTTTGGCTGAAAGAATTTTGCTGTTTTTGAGTTGACTGAGTCCCAAAATAGTTGTGCTGGGGATTTACCCAGTCTCTGCCTTTGTGAGGCTCATCTGTGCAAATCAGCAACAGTAAGACGCAATCTACTGGCCTCCTGAAATCACAGGAGCTAGGCTACATGGTTCTCAGCGTACACAGACAGTATCACCAAAATGCAGCAAGAGTATAAACCGTGTCTTCTTCCAGCATCAAGGAGAAGCTACACTGATGCAGAATGCAGTTTCTTGTTTGGAAAATGCATAGAGATGAGGTTGTTCCAGGAGCAGGTCACCTGGAATAATCTGCAAGATGGTAGGCCTCAGTTACACCTGTCAGGAGAGAGCTGGAAGGAAGTTTGCTGGCATTGTCTTGGGAAATAGGAGAAGTATAAAGCTCCAGAGCTGGCATCTCTACACAATTGTTGAAGAAGGAATTTGTCGTTCATTTTTTTTTAATACATATATAATCAGAATCTAATAGTGTTCTTCCAACTATCCCTTGGACTGCTGAGGCAACAGTACTTTTTGCCCTGTTACCACAGGATGCCAGTAGTTGGTGTTAATCATGCAGGTTCTTGTGAGTAGTCGTCTTTTTACATTGGAAATCGTATGTACGAGGTTCATGCCTAAATAGTACCTAAATGAATTCATTGTTGAATTGCAATTACAACATAACTTCATGACTTCTATGTGGCTAGATTAACTGGAAATAAATTGGGAAAAAAACTTTAGTAATACAAGAGTAGTCTTGTTGTTCTTGATTCCTACTGCTATGTGCCTTGTAAAGAAGAATGGAAGCCATCCAGAGAGCTCC
This sequence comes from Tragopan temminckii, assembly GCA_028571105.1. Lineage (NCBI taxonomy): Eukaryota > Metazoa > Chordata > Aves > Galliformes > Phasianidae > Tragopan > Tragopan temminckii. The sequence continues at coordinate 35,213,215 of JAOWBP010002978.1, forward strand.
CAGGAGCTGGTATGGAGCATGAAGGCAGAAACAGCATATCTATTTGAAGGCAAGGAGAGAGCAGGCATGCTAACGAGCACATTTCTACACAAAACTTCTACAGCACTGGGAAGGCTTCCTGAGCACATGGCTGTTGGGGTGAGCAATCATGGTGTGCCTCTAGGTGCACATACATGGATAGGTTTTGGGCAGTCAAGTGTAAGTGTTTGTGCAGGTTTCAAACCAGTAGCTTCATTACAAGCTGTATTGCGTGCAAACTCTTGCCTGCATGCCTGTAGAAGTGGCTTGGAGCCCAGTGTGAATTAGGATGCCAGCTTCCAGACACAGCTCATGGTATACAGAAGAGTCTGCAAATTCAGCAACTGTGTGCTATTCAGGCTCAAGTAAAGGTACAGATTTTTTGTGTGAATCACTAGAGATGAGCTCTTATATGTTTAAAATCATTAATTTCAGACCTTTCTATAGCATTGTTATTGTTCAGATCCAGAAAGACTGTATTTTTGGCTTAATGGTTACTCATTGGAATTTGATAAGCTTAAGCAAATTAAATCAATGCAGTGGCATTTTCCCCATTTCACACGCTGTCTGAATCAAGTGTTCTAAGAGGTATGGGGTGCTCTGTGCCCCTAAGTGGTGTATTGGTTCTTAAGATTATAGCAGCATTTTCACATTGGGCATCACCTTGCTCCTTGCTTCCTTAACAGAAACTCTGACCTGTGGTATTCTCACAGCCTCAGCTCTGCCTCTCAAAAGTCTGCCCTGCACCAAATCATTTTGTATTAGCAAAACTGTCATATTTTAGCTCAAACTCAGTTGACAAGGCCTCACTTCTGGAGACATGTATCTTACTGGCAAAATTTCACACGGAAACTTCTGCTGTAACAAAAAGCAAAAAGAATTGCTACTGTAAATTAATTCTTCCTACACAGTTAATTGCTATGAAATAATACAATTTTATTCCACTTATTTTATTGTCCATGTATGTTAGGACAGATGCCCTGCTTTGTCTACTGAGACGGGAGATGCTATTAAAAATACTCAATTATGTACCAAGAACAGGCAGTTAGTAAGACATATGGAAGTGTTGTTAGAGGCAAGCTGCAGTGTTTATATTACAAGAGAGACTGTCTGCAGTAGATAATTTTTTTCCCTGAACGGAACAAATGAATGGAAGCACCTGAGGGGGATAGAATTTTTTTTTTTTTTTAATTAAGTTGGTAATGGTATTTCACAGAGGTTGAAAGTACTCTTAAATGGCCAATGGGGGGATGTATCTGCAGAGGATAATGTTTAAATTGTAGTTCTGTGCAATTAATTTTACAGGCTCAGCAGCACAAAAGACAGAGTGCCTGTTTCCTTGAAGTCAACCCCAAGCTGACTCCTCACTGCAGACGGATAGTTTGCCGAAGATGATGCTGGGCAGAGCAGCTTCTTCCCGTCTCAGCTATGGAAGGCCGCCTTTGTGCTAACTTGAAGGCTGTGGAAAAACCTCTGGCAGCAAGTTCTCCATCCTGCATTGCTTTACTGAAGGTATACCGAGAGCTTCTGGTCAGTAAAATCCGACACACCCAGTGTTTGATTGACAACTTGATTAACAATGAGTACTTCTCCACTGAAGATGCAGAGATTGTTGTCCAGTTTCCAACTCAAGCAGATAAGGTATTATTTTTATTTCATTAGCCAGTTTAATTTTTTTTTATATTTTCAACTTACTGTTAGATTTCGTGGGCTTAATGTCTTTCCCAATCTTTATTATTTTGGACAATCACCACCCTATTCCTTCGGGCGAGTGTCTCCAGAAGCACAGTCAGCACTGCTTAGTAGCCTGTTTCAGCTGCAAAAATGAACAGGCTGATAACTGCTGTTCTGTCCCCTGAGCTGCAGCTTTGCCCTCTGATAAAGAGCAGACCACAGTGGCTGTTAGGCTGTGACTTTGATGCTCACAAGCCTTCATTATCATGCAGAGTATTACAAGGAGAATCTACTTCAGGATGCCGAGGGACGGATCAGCCTATTTTGGAGGAGAAGATGAAAATTAAATATTATTTTAGAGTTTATCATTGCATGTTGTCTGTGTGCATACTTTCCTTTCTCTTTAAAGTCCTATGTGCATTATAAATGTTTGCTTGTAAAGCTGATTCAGCCTGGCACATTTGGGTTTGTAAATCATCTCTGAGTATCAGTAGTAAACATTTTTTCCTGTTCCTTAGACAGGAGAAAATTATCAGATGTACATAATTGCTCTTTGCATCATAACTTAAAACAAGCTCCTCGTTTATCTCTCTGACCAGTCATGCAGCTTCAGAATAGCGTCACAATTAGAGGCAGACAAATCACAACAGAATCAGAGGCCTCAGACTTCACAAACAGTGCAGACTTTCATAAAATAATCACTCTTCCCAGCAAGATGAAATGGTAATACAGTGCTCACTGTGTACAAGTTCAAAGCTGAATAAATGCACACTGTATGATCATCTCCATTTCTTTTTGGTCAGCATAGTATACATGAATGTTGTAACAAGGCTGGAGGGGGGCTGCACGTCAGGAGCCTGAGCAGAAACAGAGAGCAGGCCACAATCATAAGTGAAATGGACTCTGTGGGAGCTTCTCCGAAAATTGCCTTTTAGAGCATAAATATTTGTCCAAAATACAGTGCTTTTGCTGTGTGCTATGTACCTCACAAGAGACCATAGTCTGAACAAATCCTTTCTCTGCTTTAGAACTGAATTATTGATTCATCCTCAGCAAGAATAGGATCTAGACATTCAAAACGGGTAATACAGTGCTCACTGTACCCTCAAAGCTCTGTCCCAAGGAGGGTTCTGCACTGAGGTTGCTACATACTGGTGTCACAGAGATCAACCTCTGATATGATTTTAAAGACAACTCTTAGCCTTGAACTGCTCCAGCCTCTGTCTGACAGACATTAGTTTTAGTAACAGTTGCAGGCAACAAGTACATTGTACAGGGAGATAGATAGATAGCCCATTGCTGTGTTAAAAGAAAGAACTGTAGGCTTTTTGTTCTGCATTAAGATCTAGAGAGAGATTCTGCCTACCCCACTATGAATCCAGAGGTAAATCTAAACATGACTGGAACATCTACAAACTGGAGGAATGAATAAAGGACACTGAGAAATCCCTTCTTTCTTTTTCATTTTAACCAGGCTGGGATTTAAAATATACTCTGCCAGACTGAGCTAATCCTTTAGATTCCTTTTTGGGGAGTAGTATTTATCCACACTGGTTTTGGTTAGCATATGATTTAACTACAAGTTCAGACCTTAACCTGCAGAGCTGTCTTACTTGCAACATCTGAATACAAACAGAAAATGAGCTTTGTGATGGTTAAAATTCAGAACTAGATTTTGAATTCAATTTTTTGAAGCACTGGTTTTGATTTTGTGTTTTGTTTCAGTCCAAAAGGGATCCTAAGCAGTCTAGCAGCTTAACTGTGACAAAGTGCTATGCATCAGTGTTCTTTCTTGTGCTGTTTCTTCAGGTTCGCAAAATTCTAGACTTGGTTCAAAGCAAGGGAGAGGAAGTTTCAGAATATTTCATCCATGTCCTGCAGAAAGTCACTGATGCTTACTATGAACTTCAGCCTTGGCTGGATGAAATAGGTTACCAGCCTTCAGAGAATATTTGTAGTAAACCTGTCATAAATACAGATCCAGGTAAGATCATGCATCTGTATCCCTTTCCTTAGAACTTCCACTGTTTGGGAGGTTCTAACCAGGTGACATGAGAGTAAATGAGTCTAGGCAGGCACAGCCTGAGAAAATAAATGTGCAGATACTATGATTGCTAGCAGAGGTAGCCAAATAATTAAAGGGCGCACTGTATAACACAAGAATCATGTTGATATAGTGCCCTGTTTTGCTAAGGTCAAGCTCTTTTTGCAATTGTTTGTGGATATATAGCATAATGGCATATCCACCTTCTGCCAGCTGTAGTATTTTCTAGGCTTCTGTTACAATTTATTAGCAACATTCACACATTTTGGCAATGGAATAGCCAGTATTTCATGCTGAGGGCAGTCGACCAAGGAGGCAGGCTGCCCAGAGTGGCTGTGACGTTTCTCTCCTTGCAGGTTTTCAAGACCCAACTAGACAAAGCCCTGAATAACCTTCTCGGATCTCACAAGTGGTCCTGTTCTGAGCAGAAGGTTGGACTTGAGACATCTCAAGATCCCTTCCAACTGAATTATTTTATGGTCCTAAATAACGACTTTTTGTATGTCAGAGTCAAAGTGTAGCAGGAACATGTGTTTTCCTTGTGAGAGGTCTTTCATACTGTATAAATACAAGAAGTACTTTGCCCCCATCAGAGGTAAAGTTTCTGCAGTAATAAAAACACAAGTCAACATTGCACAGTAACTGGGACTTTCATTTTTTGTGTCAGTTTAGAAAAAAATCATTTGGGGTTCCTGCTTTCTAAAGCACGTTTTCTATTTGTAATAATAAAAAATACCAAACAAATTAGGAAAGAATGGCCACCTACCTGAATCACGGTAGAATATAAATAGAGTGAAACAGCAGATTCCAAAACTAGCCTGTGACCAAAAACCCCTGCCTTTGCTGAGAGTCAAACCATCTCTAACAAAGCTTCAGGGGCTTGACTTTGAGCCCCATCTGAAAGATAGAAGCCTCTTATTGCAGTGCAGTGTCTTGGAGTCAGTGTTAGATTTCAGGAAATGGTGACTCACATGCTAAGCATCTGAATTTTCCATTATTATGGCAGCCTGAATGCATAGAAGTCATCTGCCAAAAACTGATCTTGCGTAAGAATTGTTTTAACTTGCTATCCCTCAGAGTTCCCACAGAGGTAGTTTATCATATGCAGCAGGCTTTTTAATAGTAGTTATTTTAATAATAGTTCACTGTCTTTTTAGTTAGCAGGTATTGCCAAAAACTCAGATGTGAACTGGGACGGGACTCCAAATTCGTTATGTCGTATGCGCAGAGGGAAGAGATGCTGCTTGAAGAAATCTACTCTAACAGTATTATGGAGATGGTCAATTTTACCAATGAGAGCCTGGGTGAAGTGTGTCAATTACAAGCCCTTTTTGATGATGCAGTTGGGGTAATAAATGAAGATGGAGAGACTATTTATGTCTTTGGCGATGCAGGAATTGGAAAATCTATCTTGCTGCAGAAGATACAAAATCTTTGGGCCAAAAAACAGTTGGATATAGGGGCTAAGTTTTTCTTCCATTTCCGATGTAGAATGTTTAGTTGTTTTAAGGAAGATGAAGCTGTATGTTTGAAAGACTTACTCTTCAGATATAATTGCTACCCAGATCAGGACCCCATAGAGGTGTTTCATCACATCTTGCAGTTCCCTCATACGGTTCTTTTCACATTTGATGGCTTTGATGAGATCTATTCCAACTTTGATCTCAGTAGTGTTCCTGAGATGTGTTCACCCAATGAACCCATCCATCCTCTGGTGCTGCTGGTAAGCCTTCTCAGAGGAAAGCTCCTTAAGGGATCCAAGAAAATTCTTACGGCACGGACAGGAACTGAAATCCAAAGAAATATCATTAGAAAGAAAGTGTTGCTTCGTGGTTTCTCCAGCAATAACCTGAAGGAATACACTGCCATGTTTTTTAAAGATGTGGGGCAGCGAACGCTGATACTGAACCAGCTGGAAGCTAACCCCAACCTCCGTAGTTTGTGTTCAGTGCCTTTATTTTGTTGGATTATCTTTAAATGTTATGAACATTTCCATTCCATGTTTGACAGCCACAAGCTTCCAGACTGTTCTGTTACATTGACAGATGTATTTTTGCTCATGATTGAAGTCCATCTAAACCGGTCTCTGAAAACAAGTTTGCTGAAGAACAACGCCAGGAGCCAAGCAGAGGTGTTCAAATCAAGAAAGGAAACTCTTTTAGCTTTGGGTAAAATTGCATACAAAGGGATGAGGAACTCTATCTTTATCTTTGAGCAAGAGGAGGTCTCATCAGTGAACATCTCTGAAGAAGATTTGCAGTTGGGTTTTCTCAGGACAGTTAAAGGTTATAGTGGCTGTGACGATCAATCCACTTATGAGTTCTTGCACTTAACCCTTCAGTCTTTTTTCACCGCTTTGTTCCTAGTTATGGAAGAGAGAGTGGGGAATAAGGAGTTACTTCAGTTTTTCAATGAATGCTCTTCTGTTGAGACTGCCCAACGTACTTGCTTTCATGTTCCTTGGCTGAAGAAACCACTCACAGGGGAGGATCCTTTCCGAAACAACGAACACTTCCATTTTACCAACCTTTTTCTTTGTGGCCTGCTTTCCAGATCCAAGGAGAAGCTCTTCAAACATTTAGTTTTGCCTGCAGTCATTAGAAAGAAGAGGAAGACACTCATCACACGCCTTGGAGAGAGCATGAAATCCCATCTGAAGGGTGTCACTCGGTCCAGGCTTCCAAAGTACAATCAGATGCAGGTTCAGCCAAACTTTGTTTGGATGCTGAGGTGTCTTTATGAGACTCAAAATGAGAAAGTGGGAAAGCTGGCTGCGAAACGCATGCATGCCAATTACATCAAGCTTACATACTGCAATGCCTACTCTGCTGACTGCAGTGCTATTTCCTTTGTCGTGCATCACTTTCAAAAGCGTTTGGCTCTGGATTTGGACAACAACAACATCAATGACTATGGAGTGAAACAGCTGCTACCGTGTTTCAGCAAGCTTGCAGTGATCAGGTAGGAGTCTGTGCAAGCAGATTGTTTCTTATCCTTGATTTCTTCCACAAACTTGGGCTAGGGAAATCTGTCTTCAAAGTGGAGAAACATGAGGATTCTTACTGCTGCTAGAAATTAAAGTGCAGTTGGCCTTGAAAGCAGAAACCAAACACTCGACATAGCCCCAGGCATCTTGATTTGGATTAGAGGTTTGACTATCTCCAACTCTGCCAGTTTCAGGTCTTTCAGAATATTTGTTCAGGCAGGAGCAGGAGGAGGGGCAAGTGCATTAGAAACTGAAAAAACAGGACTAGTTAAGTCTGTAGGTTTAGTTAGCTGTATCACAAATAGCCTTTTTCCTCAAAAGAGGATTTTTATAGGAGAAGATGCTTAAGGGAAACAAAAGAAAACAGAAGTGCTTCATCCATTATCTAAAGATTGCCTGAGCCTGTCTCTGCCCTAGGACATACAGGGTAAGAGAGAATCTGTCATTCACCAAGTAACAAGTTATGCCTGACAGATACTATGAATTTCTTGCTCAGATGTGTGGTTTTCACAGAATAAAGCTAACGTGTACTTATGTTATGAAAGAATATAGTTGAAGTGTTAGTTGCATTATTTCTAAGAGGTGATTTGGAGGGGAGACATGAACTGGTATAAGCAGGGCAAAGAAACTCCTCCTGTAGCATCAAGACCAGAGTTCCACCTCTAATCTTTTGAGCTTGTGCCATGCAGCGATGCTTTATTTCTCCAAACGTTCAGGTGCAAAAAAAAAAAAGAAAAACAACACACCCAGAAATTTCAAGTGTTCATTTTCTGAAACTCCTTCAACCTTAAGTGATTTATTTTCTGCATGGATGTATTACTCCTGATTGGCCTCGCTGTGCCTTTTTTTCTTGTACAGGCTTTTAGGACTAAATCAAAGCAAATCGTTTCCCAGCTTGGTTGCAAATCAACTGACCACTCAAAAGAAAGCAATAGGAAACTTGTATAAGAAAGACTCAAGTCTTCAAAACAAAATGGAGAAGAGCAGTTTTTTTGTTGTTGTTTTTTTTTTGTCTGTATCACATGATCATGCTGCGATCAATGTGAGCTTAACACCACCTCCAGCATCAAACCAGACTGTTAGGAGGCTTTGTTGTCTTTGTGGCTCTTCTGATGTTATGATTTATCCTGCCCTGTTAATGACTTTTTCTGGTCATTAAAATGAGATGTTTCTAACAGCTTTACTTTCTATTTCAAAGAACCAGGCTGCTCTGATCTGTAGAAATGGCATCTTGATTTCTCCTTTGTGCAAGCGCATTTCAAAGTGACCACGGTACTACCAGGAAGAGGTTGGGAGTCTGCTGGTGATAAGAGCTCTCAGAATGAGTGTTCAGCTTCAGCATTTATGGAGAAACCAAAACAGGTCTAAATCACTGGGACAGTTTTCCCGAGAAAGTGTGATTTTTCAGAATTGGAATGTTTCCCAGGAAACTGTCCATTCAGGCAAGGTGAAAAAGCTTCAGGAGTGTAGGGAAAAACTGTGAAAAGAAGTGTTTTTATTCAATGAATGACTGACATTGATTTGTTTTGTGTCTAATTGGGATAATAAATCAGAAACATCCAGCACAACCATGGGACTGGAGTTCCATTTCTTGGACAGAGGTTTTCACAACCTTTATTGATTGGATCCTGATTGTGTTGTGCCTTTCAAGCCTGGCTTTCAGCAGGTATCCAGAGAAGGCCGTAAGAGTGGTCTGGAAGGCTTGCTTTTGCTTGGGTGTCAGGTGGAATTTCTGCAATCACAGTATGCACAGGACGAAGATGAGGTGTTTGTCTCTGGTTTCTGATTCTCTGCATTTTATTGTTTCCGGTCCTATGGACAGCTTCCAGAACATTGCCTTGCTGATTTGGGGCTTTTTGTTTTCTTTCATTTTTGAAGTGAACCATGTAATACTGAGTTCACATTTCCCTTAATTGCTTTTAATATGTGGTGTAAGAACCTATTGAAATCTCAGAGGGAAATGCGTAGACCTCCTGTCTTTCATTGACTCATGGGTGATAAACACATGGAGTCTGTATTGACTCAAACTCTTTTCTCTCCCCTCATTCCAGGCTCAGTGTAAATCAGATCACAGATCATGGAGTAAGGATATTGTATGAAGAACTCTCCAAGTACCAAATTGTGTCTTACTTGGGGTATGTACCAACTGGGAGTGAAGCACTAGATACTACTACTGGAAAATAAAACTGCAGTGCTGTGGCAGCACAGATGGGGTGGAAACCAAAGTTACCTCCTCGTTTGCTGAACGTGATCAGGCAGCACTTTGTGTCAGACATGATTCAGCTCCTGTCCTGTAAAAGCTCATCAGAAAAAGGACCATTGCACTGCCCCAAGGGATGGCCTCCCACTCTGGTCAAGCACTTCTGTAACACAGCATGGACTGCTTTCAGGTTACTGATCTGTGTGGGTGTGCTAGCTTTATACTTAAAGGCTTCTGCTAGCTCTGTGTGTGTGCGCGTGTGTGCACACATATGGATATATGTACAGTTGGCTTTGTAGCCAGAGCCTTCTGCTTTCTCAGTTGCAAACTGATTTATTTCTACTATGCAAAGCAGATAGAGCTTGGTAGAAGGGAGGACAAGAAACATGCTGCTTTAGATGTCATGTTTACAGTTCCCTTTTGCTGTAGCCATGTCTTTTAGCATAGAAAGTAGCAATTTTAAAAACTATTATTTTTTAATCAAGCTAATGCTGGTAGGTGTGTTAGCGCTGCCTTCCCACTTTTGGTTAAGAGGCTACATAAAAATGACTTTCTGAAAAGTGATCATAAATACCAAGAACTCCCTCCTTCTTCCCGTGCCCTTCTGTAAGTATATCTGCTGAGAAATCTGATCTTCAGGAATATTTGTAAGGGGATTTTATGGCTTTTAAAAAACCGATCACATGTTCTTATGGTGTGCTGCCGTGCTTTTTTTTCCTTCTGATTTAGTCAATATTATTTCTGTACTAACACAGGAATAAAGGGAAGATTTGTTTGCTTGAGAGGACCATGTAATTAAAAAGCTTATATAAAAATATTTTTCACTGTTAAGTTTATTCTCGTATTTTATATCTACCCCTTCACAATATTAACTGTATATCAAAATAGAAGTACAAGCAATTGTGTACGTGTACAGAGCCATACAAAAAAGATGGATGCTGTCTGTGCATTATAAATCACCCAGGTTGTAAATATAGAAGTGACAGCAGGAGTAACCTATTTTTACCAATGTGATTTTTCTTTAAGCTTATACAACAATCAGATCACTGACATTGGAGCCAAATATGTTGCAAAACTCATTGAAGAGTGTTCGAGCCTTGAATATGTTAAGTAAGTTATTTTTTTTGTTTTATACTTATACAGTATCATAATTAAGATAATGCAACTTGAAAAGAGGAAGAGTAAAGAAAAATGACAAAAAATGTTTCAAATAGAATAAAATAAATTGATTTTATTTACATTTTTTTTTTAATAGTAGCCTAGCAGTAAATGTCAGCATGGGAAACTCTTTAATCCATAGTCTTTACTAAAGACTGCACTGCACTATCAGTAGTAGTAGGCACCAGACCTTTTCTTAAATCCAGTCTGATTACCTGAATGAGACTTAAGTGATGCATGAACCTTACTGGCCTTTGCCATGAATGAATTTGCTTGCATTTTGTATCAAGCTTCTCAGTATCTGGCCTTTTATGGGCTATGGCAGTCATGCTGTGCTAGTGTCATTACCTCAGCTCTGGAATAGCCCAGATTCACTTGAGAAGTTGTTTCCTTTAAGTCCTGGAACGTCCCCAGATGTGTGTTT